>CM035444.1:16258976-16903976 GCA_020310875.1 Ceratopteris richardii | reverse complement strand
ATGTGTGTATATTTGCATGTGTGTATGCATATGCACGTGTATGTGTGTATGCACATATGTGTGTATGTATATGCATGTGTGTATGTATATGCATGTGTGTGTATGCATGTATATGCATGTGTGTATGTATAGGCATGTGTGTATGTATGTATGTATATGCATATGCATGTATGTGTGTATGCATATGCATGTGTATGTGTGTATGTATATGCATGTGTGTATGTATATGCATATGTGTATGTATGTATGTATATGCATATGCATGTGTGTATGTATGTATGTATATGCATGTCTGTATGTATATGCAACTTGTGTGTGCATGTATGTATGCATATGCATGTGTGTATGCATATGCATGTGTGTATGTGCGTATCCATATGCATGTGTATGTGTGTATGTATATGCATGTGTATATGTATATGCATGTGTATGTATGTATGTATGTATTTTCATATGCGTGTGTGTATGTATGTATGTATGTATATGCATGTGTGTATGTATATGCAACTTATGTGTGTATGTATGTGTAGCTCAAGCGTAAGCACCACCTCCTTTACTTGTCAATCCGCGGAGATGTGAGGACCCGGTATGAAGACCATGAGCAAGTGAAGGCACAAGTGCGTGAGTGAAAGCACACAAACATGCACACACATACACACACACGCGCACAAAGTAAGATCAAAGAGAGGAACAATGGAAAGCTTAGATTGCAAAAGAGTTCTCTTACAAAAGCTCTATTCTCTAACAAGCTAACCTCAAAAATGAGCTCTCTAGCTCTTTTTATAGTTTTTTGAGTAGTTTTGGCGCTGTCCAGACCTAGTGTCCGGCCTAGTTAAAAATTAGGTTCCAAGGCTTATTTGAGGGCTCAAACGAAGTCTAAAAATTATGAAAATTGGTATGATGGTAATTCTAATACTCCTCAAGCTCGAGGACTCCTCGGCTTGAACAAAATGGAGTTAGAAAAATAGATAATGGTATTTACAATGGTTTTTAGTGATGAAAATCACTATTTTTATAGGGGATTCTTCTGAAAATTTGACATACACTTCTTGGAGCTCCCTACTTGCTCTCTCTTCTTCTATGTCCACTTCTTTGATGTGCTTCCATGTTTTATGCTTGACCTTGAGTTCCAACACTCTCCCCCCTCTCGAGTCTGTCGTCCCTGACAGACCCTTGTTGTAATGGTTATTCTAGGTTGCTTTGAGAGGGAGTGTCCATTCGGATGAACCAGAGTGGCAAGGTTGGTTCTTCGGTTCTTCATTTGTCACTGCGAGCCTTTGCAAGTTGTAGTCCCTTGGTATGTGCTTCAGCCTTGGATTCCAACATGACTGTGTCGTTGTGAGTCTCCATTGATGACCTCAGATCGTCCAAGGATGATGTTCATAGTAGTCATGCCAAGTACTCATAACCCCTAATGGATGATGAGTAAGTGTGTTCGTGCATGGGTTGAGGAAAATATGTGCCTTGTGCACGGCCTTGTAATGTAGCCCTATGCATGCTTACTTGGAAAATGCATCGGAAGAAGTATGGTGCAAAAATTGGGGGTCTTGAGCTAAGTGCTCAAGGGTATGCCGACAGAGAGGTTTCCTAAGCTATCATGGCTATGATGTTTCCCAAGTAAAGATACTTACCATGGAGAAGGGCGATCGATGTTCATCTCTTCGTGTTGTACACTCGACCTTTGGGATGGAACATTGTTGATGAATGTCCATGTTGATGGTTCACTTATGAGATCTTTTGAGTGGCTGATCCTGTCTCCTCTTTTCAAAGCATCATTTGTCAAATACAGAGAATTGAATTTCTTTATATTCCTTGACAAACAACATTTGAGAACTACACCAAGCTTAGTTTCACATATTCTCTCTAGTTCACCATAAGCAGGAGTCTTCTGATCCAGTATACATACAAAGATTTGCAGGGTACCAGAACTACCCCTTGCAGATATCTCCCTGGATGCTCTCGTACATGCAGTAGTTAAGCATCACTCAAGTTGCGGACCTTCAAGCTCTTCACTCCTACCATAGTAAGAGGAAACCATAGTTGTGGATGCCATGTTTATGCCAAGTTCTTGACATCTACTAGATCAGGCAACAACTCTATCATCTACTAGCCGAGACCCACTTCTATCCAAACTGATAAATGCTTAGTAATCAACAGTTCCACCTGCCACTGAGCATGACTCATTCATGTTTCATGAGCCAAACCTGGGAACAAGTGCTTCCTCTCTCTCTTCTTCCTTTTTTTTTTTTTGAAAAAAGATATCACAAAACAAGAACACAAAAGTTAGTATCAATAGAAATATTTGACATATGTCACTGTGCTCTTGTGCCTGGGATTCTCAAGTGTGTCTATGCACGACCGTGTAATGTGGCCCTATATTAATGCATACTTTGGAAATGCATGACCTGAATGGTGCAAAAGATAGGGTTGTGCAAGGAGCACATGGTTGTCGCTCGGTCGAGGCTTTCGATGTTATTTGTGGAGGTTGATGTCGACCTTGGTGGAGGTATCCATTGAGTCTCGAACTGATGTAATCCTCCTTATTGGAGTCCATTTTAGAACATCATTTGGAACTGTAGAGGTCACTTCAGGCGTCTTCCTCTTTGGATGCTTTCTGAACTGTGGTATCCAGTGTGGTTGGTGCTTTGGTTCGGTGGAGGCTACTTGTACTTTTGGCTTCCAAACCCATATCCTTTTTGCATGTCTTCCTACTAATGTTGAAGAGCTGATTTGATCTTCCTTTGGTCTCTGTACGTGGTTCTTACCCTTTTCTCTTTTTGGCTTCTTTGTTGAGACCTTTCGCATGTGGGAGAACATAGGTTGTTGTGGATGTAAGAGCTTCTTAGGTACCCACATCTATAATTGCCCTTGTTGAGTTGTAGCTAACTTCTTAGGCACCCAAACTTGTTGGATACCTTGTGATTGAGCTTGTCCGAGCTGCTTCCTTCGTCTTCTGGCCTGGTTGGCTTGCCTGGATGGGATTTGTGGGGGCAAGGCTGGTGGTTGCTCTCCTTTGCGTACCCAGATCTGCTTCATGCTCGGAACTGCTTTCTTATCGAATGGTGTCTTTCTATTTGATGTAGCAGTTGTCGTGAACGGTTGTGTTTGCTTGTGTGGTGGACTCACTACTGTGGCTACTTGATTCTTTGGAGAAGAAGAAAGATCCACCCGCCTTCGAACCTGGTCTTTCACGATTGACTCCTTCTGCATCATAGAGCTTTTGACACATACAACATCTTCTTTCATATGATTAGTCTTGGAAGAACTAAGAGAGTGTGTGGTGCCATGATCTAGGAGCATGCAGTTCTCTAATTCTAATGTAATGCATTGTTCATGTACCCAAACTTGAAGAATTTGACTTCTTAGGTTTAAGTTAACTGCATGGTCATAGATCCAATCTTGACCCAAGACAAGTGGTTCTGTAAGGTTCTCATCTTGACATACTAGCGCTTTGACTTTCATTGGAACATCTTGAAGGTAGATGGGAAGTTCCACCTCGCCCAAACAAGGGGTTTCCACACCTCCCAATCCTATGAGATAAGCTTCTATGGGATTGATGTTCAACTGCAAGTCTTGGCAGTAGGAAAGTCTAACTGCACTACTTGCTTCACCTGAGTCAATCAATGCTTTCACAGTTCTTGCACCCTTCCCTTGTCCTATCTCTATGGTCACAAAGGGTCTTCGGTCAATGACTTGAGAAGTCGCTATGCCTGACTTTTGGCACATATCCATGTGATATTTTGGGGCTTTTGAGTTGATATCTAGGCCTAATCGCCTTAACTTATTTCGCCTAATACGCTCTCTGCCCTCTGCCTGTGCTTCTTCTCTCACTCTTAACTCTTCTTCTTTTCGCTTCTTAGCAGTGTTGACTCTCATTAGCATATCCTCAGTAAGAGGTTCTTGATGTAGCTTGACTCTACAGCCACTAATATAGTTTGGCAAGATATCTCCTTCTAGAGTGGCCAACTGAACTGCACCACTAGTGGAAATTCTATTAATGATCATGGGTCCGTATCCTCTTTTTTCCAACTTACAGGCATGTTGTTTGTGTGTAAACCAACACTAGATCTCCCTCTTTCAATCCCTTATCCTTGATGTGTGCATCAAAGTATGCCTTTTGCCTCTTCTTTGCAGCGTAGATGCCTGCTGCCGCTCATAGCCTCGTCTCACCTAAGCGTTCGAGATCAAAGATCCTAGAGGACAATTCATGCCCATTCCACTCATACTCTTGTGCTACTTTTAAGGTAGGGATTAAGAAATCTAATGGTAGCACAACGTTCTGTCCGAAGACCATCTGAAATGGGGTGGCATTGAGTACCGTTTTGTAGGCAACTTGATAAGCCCAAACAGCATGATGAAAATCAGAGCGTTTATTATTTACCAGTTTTGTCAATACGTTACAGAGGATCTTATTGGTGATCTCGGCTTGTCCATTAGCTTGTGGGTAATAGGGGGCAGACTTCTTATGTATCACCAAGAATTCTTGGAGAAGATTTTCAATGACTTCATTCAAGAAGTGTGTGCCTCTATCGCTCACCAACTCTATTGGTAGTCCATATCTCGTGAACACATTCTCGAATAAGAACTTAGCCGTAGTCTGAGCATCATTCTTTGTTGTGGCTTTCACTTCTACCCACTTGGTAAGGTAATCTGTGGCTACAATAATATACTCTGCATGGAAGTTTCTAGCTGGGGGGTTAATAGGACCTACAAAGTCTATACCCCATTTCGAGAATGTCGGTCCTCCCATCATCGGCCTCAAAGGCATTTCATCTTTTCTAACTGGATATTGTGCACGTTGGCATGTGTCGCATTTCTTCACATAGGTATGTGCATCCATATGAAGAGTTGGCCACCAAAGTCCTGAGAAAAGAATGGTCTTGATTACTCGGTCAGGACCAAAATGTCCACCTGCAACACTACTGTGTGCAGTCTCTAAGACTTTCAGATAGTCTGATTCATGAACGCACAGTCTTAAGTAACCATCTTTGCCTCTTCGATATAGGTTCTCTCCTACCAAGGCATAGCCTTGAGCCTCTTGCTCTATGCTTCGTCTTCTTGCTAGACTAGCCTCTTTGGGTAATCTTCCTGACCTCATAAACTCTACCAATAGAGCACTCCAATCTGGAATTAATGACACTTGATAACGGGTCGCATGCTCCACTGGGGGTCTCTCTCTACACATTGGACAATTCTTAATCCACTCATGTATTTCTTTGTCCATGCTAGGCCAATACACTCCTAAACGCTTTAGATTCTGCAATGTTCGTTGTTTAGAATAGTGATTTCCTAGCAATCCTTCATGAGCTTGCTGCAACCAACTACTATGTTCATCATCCTTGACACAACAAGCTAATACACCCTCAGTATCTTGTTTGTACATGCTTCCTGCCAATATGTGATATTTTTGTGATTTTACAATTTCTTCTTGTGATGTTTTCACATTCTTATTTGCAGGGCCGAAGGTTAGGACTGGTACCAACTTATTTGCCCATTTAGGAACAACTTCTAAATTGAACAGATAAGCATCGGGTAATTCGTCAGACACTCCTTGCGGTGACTCTCCTGAAGTGATGCGAGAAAGGTGATCTGCCCTAAGGTGGGTTCTACCTTTCCTGACAACAACTTCAAAGTCATATTCCATTAGTAAGAGAAACCATCTTACTAACCGTCCTGTATTGCAAGATTTATTGACCAAATATAACAAAGCTTGATGATCAGTGAAAAACTTAAATTTGTTGGCCAATAAATAGTGTCTAAACTTCTTCACAGCGTATACCATGCCTAAGCCCTCTCGCTCAGTTGTGGTATAGTTTCGTTCAGCTGCAGTGAGCTGTCTACTAGCATATGCTATGGGCAAATCTAAGTTTCCGTCACCTGTGGGTTGTGCTAGCACACATCCTATGGCATGATTGGATGCATTCACATGGACATGGAATGGTTTATTCCAATCAGGAGTGGTCAGTATTGGTGCTGAGCACAAACGTTTCTTCAGTTCGTTGAAAGAATTCTCGCATTCGTCGTTCCACTCAAAATTAGACAGCAAGGCATAAAGGGGTCTAGCTATGATCACGTACATGTGAATAAACCTACGGTAGTATCCACAATGGCCCATAAAGGCTTGTACCTCTTTAACATTCCTTGGCCGTGGCAGCTCTGCTATGGCTCGTACCTTATCTTCATCTGTTGAGATTCCATTCTTAGAAACAATATGACCTAAGATTTTACCTTGACGCACCATGAACACAAACTTTTCTGGGTTCAGACACACTCGATATTCTCTACACTTGTTAAAGATTTGTCTGAGTTCAGGGATGTGAAATCTTCTTTCTTGGGAATGAGCACATAAATCATCCACATATACTTGTAAGCTCTTTTGCAAGAACTCTTTGAAGACATGACACATGAGCCGTTGGAATGTTGCAGGTGCATTTGTGAGCCCGAACGGCATAACACGAAATGCAAAGATTCCCCACTCTATGGCAAAACCTGTTTTGTGTTGATCTTCTGGGGCAATGGCTACTTGATTGTAACCTGAAAATCCATCAAGGAAGCTATAAACTTCCTTGCCTGCAACACGCTCCAATAGGTGTTCTGTGATTGGAAGTGGATAACTATCTCTGATCGTAGCGGCACTAACTTTTTTAAGGTTAATACACACTCGCAACTTCCCGTTCTTCTTGGGTACCACTACAATGGGGGACACCCATTCAGTATGCTCAATCTCATAGATGAATCCAGCTTCAATCAGCCTATCAATTTCTTCTTTTATTTTGGCTGCATATGTATCATTATATGTGTAGGGCTTCTGTTTGGTGGGCTTGGCATCAGCAGTCATGGGGATAGTATGAGAACAAATTCTTGGATCTACCCCTTTCAAGTCTCTATAGTGCCATGCAAACACATCCCTATATTCCCTTAATAGAGCTACGAGCTCCATTTCTTCTCTTGCACTTAGGTCATCTCCTATGTATGTGCATCTCTCTTCGTTCTCTTCAATGGTCACTACAATTTTCTTGGTCTTTTCTTTATTATCATATGATTCTCCTATGATGGCCTCTCTCTTAGGCATGCGTACCAAAATTTTGCGGTCGTCAACTTCATATTTCTTGAAGTTTTCTGGTAGTTCAAACAATGATTCCTCCTCTTCTGGTTTCACTACTTTTCTTTTCTTTTTCTTTTGACTGCTCTCACTTCCATCCTTTGAATTTACCGTTTTAATACTTGTGAGAGGTTCTTCTTCTTTCTGGGTCATTGTTCTTCATTAACAACAATGTCCATGGTAGCTAAGATTTCTGGCTAGCCATGAGGCTCAAATTCCTCATCTGGAAAGATCATCGGTGTATAAGCTGGGTCTTTAATTGGTCTATCTCCTGGTGAAGTTCCTTCTTCTCGTGCCTTCAAGCGTTTTTCCTCTTCCTCTGCGACCTTGCACATCCACAAATGAGTATCTTCATGCAGCCATGATGGATCACGTGAACTTTCAGAATGCACAAAGATTGAATCTTCTTTTGCTTTGTGGATAGGATTCCACTGTAGGGGTGGTACATCTCTGAAGGAATAATCCTTCAAATTGACCTTGGTGGTGACCCCTAAGTGCTGCAAGTACAAGGAGTTGGTTCCCCAATCCTGTACTATTTGCAATTGTCGTAGGAAGGGTCTTCCTAGGATCATCTCATAGACATTATTTTTCTCAAAGTCACATATAGCAAATGTGTGCTCAAACTCTACACCACAAGTGGTTAGAGTTATCCCTTCTAGCAACCCTAGAGGCCTTTCAAAATGACCATCAGCCATTTGAAGCTTCATTCTAGTTGGTCTTAATGTGGGTTTGCCCCATTGCTTCCACAAGGAGGTGGTCGCAATAGCAACACCAGCACCTGAATCTATGATTGCTTTGGTTGTGTAACCTTGGTAGGTGATTGGAAGATAAGTATTACCTTCTTCACCCTCACACATGTCCCCTATTTTGTCTAGAGGTATCTCTGGTACTTTTTGTTTAGAGCCTGCTTTTGGCATTTTGGAATCAAGTTCTGGAACTTGATCCTTCACATGATTCCAAAGATCAGGTTTTGCTTTGAGATTCTTCTACAGTGAGATGACACTGAACCTTAGTTCTTCACGACATCAGTGTTCCTTGGAACCACTGAGTCTTCATTTCTTACTAGTATTGTGGGAGCTCTAATCTGGAGAGATTCAGATTCCCATGGGCCTGGAAATTGAGGCAGTTCTTCTAAGGTATTAGATTCAATATCTAACCCTTTTTTCTTCTTGTTGTTCTGCTTCGTCTCCGTAAATAGATGGAATTTCTTGGGGAAATTGATCATGAAGATCATCAATCTCACGAATAGGAGGGGAATTACCCTTCTCCTTGGCCCATTTCTCCTCTTGTATTTCCTGCAAGAACTCTTGAGAGTACTGTTGAATTGAAGGAGGTATTCCAGCATCCGTGGAATTAGGAACATATGCTCCCATTGGTGGTGAGCTTCCCCTTTCAATAACTGGTTGAGCCTGTGGAGGTAAAGAAACTTGTGGTTTGTTTACCAACTGCTCTAATCTTTCTAGTAAGCCCTGGAAATGCAAATCCGGTTTGACAGAGTTTGTCTGATTGAACTTTTGACTAGTCTCGAGTATAGCTTGAGCTTGTTCTACCATTTTCATGCACATTTTCATCCGTTCAATCTCTAAGTCCGCTCTAGGGTAACTCTTGTCTAGATTTGCAGCTGTAGGCCCTTCTTGAAGTCGAGCCTGGTAGGCCTTGAACATCATGTCCAAGCCTTCTGGGGTTGGATCTGCAAGAACAGAACCTGGTTGCGGTCTATTTACAATGGGTGGTGGGGTGGGATGAGGTGGAGTGGATGGAGTTTTGGCATGCGAGGGGTTTTGAGATGCAATGGCTTCTATTTTTGTTTTTGCGTCTTTCAAGCTTTCTTCTAGTTCCGATAACTTTTTATTCCACTTACGATTGGCCTTTTCTCTGGTATCCTTCCATGTTCTTGTTTTCCTCTTACTAGGCTCTCCTGATTCACTCGACTCCGATTGTTCTGCTGGTTTATCTTGTTTTAATGCTTGTGCCCTAGTAACTGCCTGTACAGGTGCCACATTACTGCTACTTGAACTTGAATCCGCCACTAAGCCTACCACATTAATGGGTGTAATCTTGGGTGCACTAGAGGGGTTTCTTGGACAATTTCTCGGGAGATGGTCTTTTCCACAATCAGGACAAAAAGCTTGTATTGTGATAGCCTATCCTCGACTCGGAGATGGTGGGTGGGGACAGTCACGAATGAAATGGTCACCTTGACATCTGAAACAAGATCCTGTAGGGGCTTGTGGTCTAATTTGTCTCAATTGGGGCCTAGGGTTAGGATTTGTGTACATGACATTGGAGTATTCTGGCTCCCAATTTTGCTCCATAGGTGGTGCCTCATATTGATACGAGTAAATCTCACTATGTTCAGGTGACTCTATGTAATAAGCATGTGGACTACCTTCATGGGAGTAGTCTGAACTATGAGCATGAGAGTCATTATCTGGTATCAATGGGGTTAGTGGGACCAATGCTCTATTTGGATTTTCCTCTCCCACGGCATACTTGACTTGAATCACGTTGGCAGGAGTTGGTGGTTGGTTTCCCAAGACTGGTTGTGGCCTATATTGTGCTTGATATTGCTGTTGTGGTCGATAATATGGCTGTTGGTATTGATTCTGATATCTACCTTGTTGGAAAGGTTGCTGATAAGTTTGTCTAACAGCCTGCCTATTGTAGGGACAATCTTGAGCTGTGTGGTTCGTGTATTTTCTCTCAATAGTGCAATATGGAGCATTCCTTTCTCTAATGTTTTGGTTTTGCATTGGGCATACGTTAGCCATGTGGTCCCCTCCACAGGTATAACATCGATTCAATGAGGTGACTCTTGGTATTTGTCTATTTTGAACTCCTAGCTTCTTGGCAACTTGCTCATCTATCTCATCTATTTTCATGGAGATTTTCGAAGTATGACTAGTAGAACTATCAGAATCCTTATAGAGTTTGGACAATCCTAACTCCTCACCTAAGTTATCTTCTATGTCAATGCACGTCCGCACACACTCTTCTATGGATCTAGGCTCTTTCAAGTACACATATGATCTTAACTTTGTGCTCAGTAAGCCATCTAAGAACAAAGCCACTTGTTTGGCTGGTGTGGGTAACTCTGGAGTAGGGCATCTTTCTAGGTACTATCTGAACCTTCTACCTGCTAGTCGCACTGTTTCTTGGGGTGTCTGCTTGAAACTGTGGATCAAGGATGATGTGTTATGCCTGATACCACTCTTGGAAAATTCTACAATGAATTCGTCTAGCAGCTGACCTATATCACGATAGTTGCGACTACTCAATGGTTGAAACCAAGCCAAGGCAGTGCCCTTAAGAGTCAAACCAAATGCCTCGTATTGGGTGAATAAATTCTCAACCTGTTCAGCTCTTAACACTTGTTTGAACTCAGCCACATGATCATAAGGATCTCCTAACCCCTCAAAATAATTCTTCATTGCCTTGATCACTTGAGTGGGTCTAAGGGTTCTTGTGTGCTCTCGAGGTCTAGGCAATGGAAAATCATGTTCATCTCTTTGTTGCCTATGTGCTTGATGTCTCTCTCTTTTAGGTCTTTCATTTTCAAATCCTGCTCTATTTTTGCCCACCGTGTGTGCAAAACTTACCTCAGGTCTCTCTCTAGTTCTTTCTCTCTGGGCTTCATGAGCTTGGGATGATCCTACTCCTTGGAGGCCATGGGAAACATTGGATCTTGGTGGAGGGAAAATCAATTCATTCTTCCAAGTATATGCATGTCTATCATGTTCTGTTACCAAGAAAATTTTCTCTGACGTGTTATCCAGGTGGACAACTTTGCCTGGTATCTCTGGATCCTTGAACTCGTAGATGATGACTATGCCCAATTGGCTAGGTTGATCTGGCTTGAATCTCCAAAAGGCTTCCTCTGTTTCTCTATTCAAGAAGAGTTCTATGCTTTTGTTGTCTTGAGGGATCCAATCTGGTGTGATCACTCTGGTCAGAACTGACTTACCTCTAGGAGTCTGGGGTCCTTGTCCTACATTTCCTTGTTCTAGGTCTCCTATCTCATTCTCATGAATGACATTTCCAAACTCATCGGTCCTATCTGGTAGGTTGGTGACCACATACATGGTTCCTTCCTTATCAATGTATGAACCCTCTTTGAACTTGACCACCGGGTGTTCATGTCCAAAGGATTGATCTGGATTTTGAGTTGGACCACTGATCGCCTCAGGCCATCCTCATAGATGCGAGTACCTAATCAGTTGGTCCGAATATATTCCAACTGTGTCTTATAGGGACCTTCTGGTGTTTGTAGATGGGCAGTCCCTGAGCCACGTGCAGGTTTCCCCTTGCTAAAAGACATTTCTGAGTCACTTGGGTCTGAACTTAGTCCGTAAGGATGACCACTTAGTTGTTGTGCCCAAGACTTAGCTGTATGGTTGACACTGGATTGAGAAGATCTAATGCTTTGTCTATCCTTGCCTAGGTGTCTACCAGATCTCAAGTTCATAAGCTTTGGCTAAGAGTCCAAAATTTCCCCTTGGTATGGTTCAAAAATCCTTTGGAGTCCCCTTGGGTTCCAAGTCCCATTTGAAGGTCAACTTCAAATTATCCTGTCTGAAAATCAACGTGTTATTCTTATAAAAAACAGTTGAGGCCGTGTAGGATTCGAAACGAGCTTTCCAACGAGCTATAGAGCTCAAAAAATGGACTTTGGATGAAAAAGTTATGTCAAATCAAGCTCCTGGGGGTCAAAACAGGCAAACAGGACCTTTTGGAAAAAATCGCGATTTTGTGAACTTCAAGAGAATCGCGATTTTGTGAACTTCAAGAGAATCGCGATTTTGTGAACTTCAAGAGAATCGCGATTTTGTGAACTTCAAGAGAATCGTGATTTTGTGAACTTCAAGAGAATCGCAATTTTGTGAACTTCAAGAGAATCGCGATGCTATGAAATCAGAGAATCGCGATTTTGAGCAGAGAATCGTTTTCACAAAATCGTGTTTTTGCTGAAAATCGTGATTTGTGAGAATCGTGATTTTGAGCAGAGAATCGTGTTTTTGAGAATCACGATTTTGAGCAGAGAATCGTGTTTTTGAAAATCGTGATTTTGAGCATAGAATCGTGTTTTAGAGAATCGCGATTTTGTCTCAGAGAATCGTGTTTTCACAAAATCGTGTTTTAGAGAATCGTGTTCTAGAGAATCACGATTTTGTATTAGAGAATCATGGTTTTGAAAATTTTAGAGAATCGCGATTTTGAGCACAAGCACAGAATCATGTTTTTTGAAAATCGCGATTTTGAGCAGAGAATCGTGTTTTAGAGAATCGCGATTTTGTCTCAGAGAATCGTGGTTCACAAAATCGTGTTTTCTACAAAATCGTGGTTATCAGAATCATGTTTTTTGACATGAAAATCGCGATTGTCAACAGAGAATTGTGTTTCCACAAAATCGTGTTTTAGAGAATCGTGTTCTCACAGAATCGTGTTCTCACAGAATCGTGTTTTTGGCTGAAAATCGTGATTTGTGAGAATCGTGATTTTGAGCACAACCACAGAATTGCGATTCTGAGAATGACCACAGAATCGTGATTCTTTCAAAAGGCTTTTAGGCGGGAAATAGAGAATCGCGATTTTCAAAAAATTTTGAATTTTTCACAGAATTGTGATTTTCATCATAGAATCGTGATTTTCATCACAGAATCATGTTTTTTGGCGGGAACTTCAAATTTCTGAGCGCCGAGCAATGGCGAGCTCTGTATGCGCAGAAAATCATGAAAAACACAGGCGCTTGCTCTCCCTTGCACTTCCTAACTCCTTCCTAGACAATAATGCATGAAAATTGGTATGAAAATGGTGAAAATGCACTAAAAAACAAGAAATTTCTATGAAGAAGAAGATGGAAGAAGGTGGAGATGATGATGATGAAGAAGATGAAGAAGAAAAATCAGAAAATGAACAAAAATGACAGTTTTTTTACCTTCCAACGTCGCAAATCTACGATCTTACCATCACAACGCTCGTCCTCGAAGCTCTCTCCCCGGCAACGGCGCCAAAATTTGGTGTAGCTCAAGCGTAAGCACCACCTCCTTTACTTGTCAATCCGCGGAGACATGAGGACCGGTATGAAGACCACGAGCAAGTGAAGGCACAAGTGCGTGAGTGAGCACACAAACATGCACACACATACACACACACGTGCACAAAGTAAGATCAAAGAGAGGAACAATGGAAAGCTTAGATTGCAAAAGAGTTCTCTTACAAAAGCTCTATTCTCTAACAAGCTAACCTCAAAAATGAGCTCTCTAGCTCTTTTTATAGTTTTTTGAGTAGTTTTGGCCCTGTCTAGACCTAGTGTCCGGCCTAGTTAAAAATTAGATTCCAGGGCTTATTTGAGGGCTCAAACGAAGTCTAAAAATTATGAAAATTGGTACGATGGTAATTCTAATACTCCTCAAGATCGAGGACTCCTCGGCTTGAACAAAATGGAGTTATAAAAATAGATAATGGTATTTACAATGGTTTTTAGTGATGAAAATCACTATTTTTGTAGGGGATTCTTCTGAAAATTTGACATACACTTCTTGGAGCTCCCTACTTGCTCTCTCTTCTTCTATGTCCACTTCTTTGATGTGCTTCCATGTTTTATGCTTGACCTTGAGTTCCAACATTATGTATGCATTTGCATGTGTGTATATGTGTATGCATATGCATGTGTATGTGTGTATGCATATGCATGTGTATGTGTGTATGCATATGCATGTGTATGTGTGTATGTATATGCATGTGTGTATGTATGTATATGCATATGTGTATGTATATGCAACTTGTGTGTGTATGTATGTATGCATATGCATGTGTGTATGTGTGTATGCATATGCATGTGTGTATGTGTGTATGCATATTCATGTGTATGTGTGTATGTGTGTATGTATATGCATGTGTGTATGTATATGCATATGTGTGTGTATGTATGTATACGTGTGTGTATGTATATGCATGTGTGTATGTATATGCATGTGTGTATGTATGTATGTATATGCATCTGCATGTGTGTATGTATGTATGTATATGCATCTGCATGTGTGTATGTATGTATGTATATGCATGTGTGTATGTATATGCAACTTCTGTGTGTATGTATGTATGCATATGCATGTGTGTATGTGTGTATGTATATGCATGTGTATGTATGTATGTATGCATATGCATGCGGGTATGCACATATGTGTGTGTATACGTATGTGAGTGTGTATGTATATGTATATCTCTCTCTCTCTCTTTATGTTTCTCTAGATCTCTCTCTTTCTTTCATCTATCTCTCTCTATGTCAATCGAAAACAAAACAATCATTTACATCGATGTAATTGTTTGGATCCTTGTCGTCAAAGTCCACTTAATGTTGTCCTTCATCGAATTGTAAAGACCTGGCGCCAAAATCAATTGCAAAACAAAAGAGAAGAGAAATTAGAAAAGGAAAAACATAAAGAAAGAGAAAAGAGTGCTATAGTATGTGTGATACTTACCAAAATTTCAGATTTAGAGAAATAGAGAGGTGTTCATAGAGAGAGAGAGAAAGAGAGAGAGAGAGAGAGAGAGAGAGAGAGATAGAGAGATGCAACTGGCACGTGCAAACTCGACAGTAGCAGGTTTTGTTTCAAAACGCAATGAATGTGGAATTTTTGCTCTCGAGTCCGGTTAAAACACTGCGTCGTTATGAGCGTCGATATAAGCGTCAGTATGAGCATCGGTAAATCATTGGAAACTACTAATGTTTATATCGATGCTCACATCGACGCAGTAGTTTTCCGATGCATATATTACCTCTATGGCTTTTCAAGGGTTTTCAACGATTATACCGATGCCGAGGGATGACCGTCGGTATGCACAATATTAGTATGCCCTCGATATGTTGTAGTGATGGTGGTAAACCTAGTCACTTTGAATGTGATTGTGGTTGATGAATCAAAATAACAAAAAGCAACAAAAAAACTATGCATCCACAAGTGCAAATGATCTAGAGAAGCTGTTCATGGTCCAACATCACATGATGAACACAATGTCTATTGATGTTTCAAAATCTAATGGTAAAGTCTGGCATGTTGATTGAGATGCTTCAAATCACATGACCAACCATGTAGAATGGTTTAGTAGTTTGCAAAAATTATGTGTTCTTGGATTTGTTGAAACAGGCAATGAAAAAATCACATCTTATCGAGCATACAAGAAACATAGCACTATCCATGGAGAATCAAACATCTTGTTTATATATTGCATGTTCCTAATATAATAAAGAACCTAGTTTTTATTGGACAAATGGTTAACGAGGGATTATAATTCAAGCTCAATGATGATGGTTTATATGTAGAAGAGTACAAAAAAAGGAAGGGTGGATCATTGAAGGGAACAAAGTGGGTATGATGTTTATCTTGAATGTGGAAATTCCTAAAATGAATGCAATCATGTTTGCAAAAGGTGCAAATGTTATTGCTTACATAGAGATTTGACATTGTCAAGAAAATCGGACATACAAATTTGTTGAGACTAAAGTCAAAGGAGCTTGTCAATAGACTACCAAATTTCAAGGTTGTGGAGATGCAGAAAGTATGTGAAAAATGCCAATTTGGTAGACAATCAAGGGCATCATTTCTGCATCACAAGCATGTTAGTGAGAATATGGTAGAAATAGTACATACAAATGTTTGGGGTCTTACAAAGACCACATCTATGGGGGGTTGTACATTTTATGTCTTTTTCATTGATGACTAGCTATATAAATTATGGGTATACTTCATGAAAGAGAAGAGTGAGGTGATCACTCACTCAAAAAATTTCAAGGCTATGGTGGAAAAGCAGACAAGGAAGTATATGCACACATTAAGATTTGATGGAGGAGATGAATATATCAAATGAATTCACTAGTTTTCTAAGAAGTCATGGAATTAGAAGATAGTTTTCATGTAGGTACACACTACAATAGAATGGTGTTGCTAAACACAAAAATAGACATATTGCAAAAATAGCAAGAGCCTTGATGGCTGAGAAAAATATTCCTCATTGTTATTGGGAAGAAGTTGGGCACACTATTGTATGCATCATGAGTAGAAATCCAATTGCTATTGTACATCAAGTTAAACCTAAAGAGAAGTTATACAGATAAGAAGCCAAACTTATTGATATGAGAGTATTCAATTGTATTACATATGTACATCTTCCCAATGAGTTGAGGATGAAACTTGATCCAAAAGCAAAAAAATGATTATTCATTGGGTCTTCCCTTGAGCAAAAGGGATATGAATGTTATAATCACTCATATGACAAGGTGAAGGTAAGCAAAGATTTGGTGTTTGATGAAATGTCAAGCTTTTAGGCTGATGCAAGAGGACTTAATCTTGACTCGAATTCCAAAGGAAATGCTAAAAATTAAAGTGTAAAATCTCTAGATTTGAGTGGACCTAATACGTCACCCACAAAGTGGTTCCATCTCAAACCCATGGAGTGGAAGATTGCATGGAAATTTCAGTCCAGCAAATTCATCAACTATGTCCAAGAAGGCTAAAGAAAATATTTTTGCTGATAATAAAACATCTACAAGTTTTTAAGACATTGAGGGAGAATCAAGCAGTTAAGAGAAGCACCATGAGGAGGAACTTGGATTGCCCTCTTTGAAGACTCTAGGAGTAAGAAAGGCATATGCAAATGATACAACAAGAAGAAGTGCCCATGACCAAGAAGATTTGGAAGGATGTGGAATTCAGTGCAACAATTAACATAGGGTAGCTACATGGCTCATCACTGTGCCTACATGATCAAGGTAATACAAGATACTAAACGTTCTTGTTTTGAAGATGCAATTGGAAATGCAAATTGGGAGAAAGCTATGGATGAGGAGATGACTACACTTTATGGAAATAAATTATGGAAGATGGTTCGATTGCTGCAAGGGAAAAAACCCATAGGCTCTAAGAGAGTTTACAAGGTTAAGCATAATGTTGATGGTGACATAAGTAGGTACAAAGCATGATTAGTATTGGTAGCAAAAGGATATGCATAGACATATGTCATTGATTATGAGGAAACTTTCAATCCTATAGATAAAATGGATACTATTAGGCCACTTGTTGCATTGGAAACAACAAAAGGATGGATTTTACATTAGATGGATGTGAAGAATGCTTTCTTACATGGTGAGTAGAAAGAAGACGTATACATGGATCAGCCATAAGGATATGAGGATTCAAAGCATCAAGAATTTTAGTATTCTACAAAGATATGGTATGGCTGATTGTAAGCCAATTTCCATGCCATTAGATCAGAATTTGAAGTTGGATACTGCATCAGGTGAAGCATTGGAAAGTGTTACTATGTACAAGAAAATTGTGGGAAGTTTGATATGCCTCACAATTGCAAGGCTTGATCTAATATACACTATAGGACTTGAAATTCAATTTATGTAGGTTCTCGAGAAACAATGTTTAGATTGAGGTATTTCGATGGCGGTGTAGCACAATGCATTGTCCTTCTCAAGATCTCCATGATGATATCCTCGAAGGCGAAAACCAAGCTCCTAGCACCGTACATGATACTCCGCACAGAGGCTACAGAATATGAGAAAAACACAGTACACAGGGAGCACAAATACAGACTTCTTGGGTGTTACAAATGTGGTCAAACTTACAGTCTGTGGCTGAATAGACCACTATATGTTTTATTAAAGAACATATACAAAATTGTTCGGTGGCTATCTGGCCTTTCACATGGACACTAACGATAACAATCTCCCACTAAAGACCAATATGGCCAAAGTAACTATGGGATAAAAAAATGAAGAATGATAAGGAATACCTGAGTGTAAGTATACAAACTATACCTCCCACCTGATGGGCATGTTACATAGTATACAAGTGACTATGTAAGAGCATGTTACATAGTATACAAGTGACCTGAGTGTAAGTATACAAACCCTCATCAAGTGAAAATAGTGTCGAAAGATATCTTGTGGTAGAGCTTTAGTCAAAGAAAGTGTCGAAAGATATCTTGTGGTAGAGCTTTAGTCAAAGAACCTGTAGCATTATCTTAGGTATGAACCTTCTCAAGAATAATGCACTGAGTTGGCTAAGCAATCTCTAATGAAGTGCTACCTCACCTCAATATGCTTGGTCTTTAAATGATAGACCTGATTCTTAGCCAAAGCAATGTCACTTTGATCATCATTGAGCAAATGAGGTACATGTTGAGGTAGACCCATATCACAAGCAATATGAGAAAGCCACAATGCTTTCTTACATGCCTCACTTGCTGCAACATACTCTGATTCTGTGGCGCAAACATCTCTACATTCTTGAAGATGAGATCACCAATAGATAACACCTCCAACAAAATGAAAAATGTACCCTAATGTAGACTTATGATTATCTACACAACCAGCATAGTTAGAATTTGTGTAACCAATAAAGGATGCTTTTCCTCTACTTAAGCATAGAAACTTGTCTTTAGTGCCACTAAGATATCTCAAAATCATCTTGACCACTTCCCAATATTGCTTGCCAAGATTAGACATATATCTGCTCACAAATCCCACCGCAAATGCAATATCAGGTCTCATAGCTACCATAGCATACATGAGACTACAAACAATAGATTGATAAGAAACTTTGGTCATGAATTCCTTTTCCTCATCTGATTTGGGGCAATCATCCTTGCTCAATTTCACATATGTGCATAATGGTGTACTCAATGCCTTTCCATCTTGCATATTGAACATGTGAAGTACTTTGGATATGTACTCACTTTGAGACACGTATATGCATCTTTGAGTAATGTGCATGCCAAGAATATGTTTGGCATCCCCCAAATCCTGCATATCAAATGTCTGACTCAACTTCTTTTGGAGAATTCACAAGTCATAAGAGGACTTCCCAACAATCAACATATCATCGACATAAAGTATCAAGCATATCAAGTTACCATCTGAACATCTCTTTGTGTGGAGACAATGATCCTCATTGCTTCAAGAATAGCCTTGAGACTTAATAAAAACATCAAACTTTTGGTACCATTGTCTAGGGGATTGTTTAAATCCATATAAGCTCTTCTTGAGCTTATAAACTAGACTTTCTTTTCCATGAACTACATAACCCTCTGGTTGTTCCATATAGATCTCATCTGTAAGATCTCCATGTAGGAAAGCAATTTTCACATCCATTTGGACTAGCTCTAAGTCCTCCATCACAACGAATTCAATCAACATGCACAGGTAGTCATTTTGACCACTAGAGAGAATATTTCCTCGAAATGAACACCATGTTGTTGCTTAAAAACCCTTGCAAAAAGCCATGCTTTATACTTTGGAGAAGCACTATCCGATGTGAATTTCAACTTATATAACCATTTCATGGTAAAGCTTTCTTGCCCTTTGGAAAAGGTACTAAATCCCAAGTACCATTCTTGTGAATAGAATCCAACTCACTCTTAATGGCACGCTCCCACTTGACATGATTCATTGTCTGCATAGCCTCGTTGTAGCAAGAAGGCTCACAAGCATCTATTAGCATAACAAAATCCAAACCTGGGACATATCTATCAAGCGGATGTAAAACACGCATAGAGCATCTCAATGATTGCTAAACAAGAACATTTGCAGACTCATCTGATTGGACATTCTGTTGAATATCCCTATGTGCAACATTTTTATGCATGCTAACTGGAGGACTAGTATCCTCAAAAACCACTCTTCTCACTTCAACCTCCTTAATGGGTTGTTTATGCATCTTAGACTCATTGAAAATGACATCACTGCTTTTGATCATTGATCGTGTTTTAGGATCCCATAAGCAATATCCAAATTGTCCTCGGCCATATCCAAGAAAAATGCATTTCTTTGACTTATGGTCCAACTTTTGTCTAAGATTCTTGGGTATATGAACATATGCTTCACACCCAAAAACTCGAAGTGATTATAATATGGTGGCTTCCCTGTCCATAAATCTTGTGCCACTTTCAGACCTTTTGCAGTACAAGGTGAAAGGTTAATCATATGAACTACATTCAATACTATTGCCCAAAAGCCTTGTGAAAGGTTTGCATGATACAACATAGAAACTACTTTATCCTAAATAGTTCTATTCATCCTTTCAGCTACACCATTCTGTACTGGGGTATAAGGAGTTTTAAACTCTCTACGAATTCCTCTAGACTAACAAAAAAGGCTGGATTCATGTGAGGTATACTCACCCCCATTATCTGAATGTAAAGCCTTAAGCTTAACTCCTTTTTTAGTCTCAAATGAAGCAAGCCATTTTTTGAAAGTAGGGAATACCTCATCATTGGATTTGATAGGATATACCTAGATTTTTCTAGTAGCATCATCTATGAAAGTGACAAAATAAAGAGAACCACCTAATGATCTTGTGGGCATAGGACCACACACATCTGTGTGGACAAGATCTAAAGGCTAAATTGAAGAGTCAATGTGCATCTTGTGCACATTCCTAGTTTCCATATTGACAATGCTCACAAAAAGAAAAATCAGAGAAAGATAACACAGGTAAGTAGCCATAACGAGAAAAGGTTTTCCATTCCATTACATGACATATGGCCCAAACAACCATGCCAAATACAAGCCATAGGCTGTTTAGTAATACCTAACAAGTGTTTTGATACAAATAAAGGATAAAGTGAGCCAAATTTGCTTCCTTTTGCAATAACCATATTGCCCTTTGATATGCGAAAGGAGTGGGCATAGAAGACCACCTTGTAACCAAGTTCATCAAGTTGACCAATTAACATCAAACTACGTGATAACTGAGGTACATGCATAGTAAATTATCAACCATCAATGAACTGCATAACCACATCTCTGGTCCCCACAACGTCACATTGGTAAGAGTCAGCAAGTGTCACGGTACCAAGAGACTCTGCTACATAATTAGAGAACCATTCTCTGTGTGGTGTCACATGGAAAGAAGCACCAGAATCTAGCAACTATATGTGGGAAAGAGAATCAACCGTAAGAGCCTCAGTTGGCACAATGCTATCGAGTGTCAACACATCAATATCATTAATTCATTAATATCAAAAATATCATTAAAGTAGATGGTGTAGGTAGCTGTTTAACATTCCCATCAACATTCTGTCCTTTACCTTTACCATTCTTTAATGCATAACAATCTTTCTTCATGTGTCCCTTCTTATGACAATAATGACATTCAATATCCCTCTTCCTTGATTTACTTCTACTCTTATTCCGTTGAACATTCTTTTCCTTGTTCTTGCTCCTACCACATTGCTGATTCTTTCCTTGGTAAGAATCACAGAATTATATGCATGTCCACTCTAAGTGCCAACCATAGATTTTCTATGAATCCCCGCACTCAAGAGTGCTCCACATATGTCATCATAGATCAGTTTACCACCAAGTGCACTATTGCTAATAACTGTGCAAAATGTATCCCGTGATGATGGTAAGGTGCATAAAAACAAGACTGCTTTCATTTCATTATCCATATCCATTTTTTGAGCATGTAACTGGGAGAATATAGCATCAAACTCATTTAGATGAGCAACAACACTATCTCGGTCTTCCATGTGAAGGTCATATAATTTTCTCATTAGATGCACTTTATTTGATGCCATCTCTTTTTCATATGTATTGCATAACTTCTTCCAAAGCTCCTCTGCACTTTCATAGTCTAATACTATAAAGTAAACATTGTCTGCCAGGTGCAATCGAATGGTAGACTTGGCCATTTCATCTAGCTCATCCCAAGCATTTTCATCCATGTCAGCATGCTTCTTTGAGATTCCATTTACTGGCTTCCATTGACTCCTTTGAATTAGCACATCTGTAATATGATTCTTCCACAGAGCAAAGTTTGTGCCATCAAATTTTTGGATCTCAAAATGGTCTTTGCCTTGCAAGTTATACCTCCTCCTTGGAACACTAGCACTAGACTTTGATCCACCATATGTGCCTTAGACCTCTGATGCCATGATGGTAGAGAAATGAATAGAATGATAACGGAGCTAGAAGAATCGAAACACCACTAAGGCTCAAAGAAGGATGACCAAGTTTCATATTTTGGAAGAGAATTCAAAAGTCTTCCCAAAAAAATGAATTAATGAACAGTAATGACCAACCAAAAGGATTTTGTGAGAATACATGTGCTCACACCAATAAGTGTATCAAGGAGTAAATCGACCACTGCATAGTTGACAAAACAAAAATCTAGAAAAATTCGACTAGAGTATCCTCTACAAAATGAGCATATGAACAATGTCAAAATCTCATAAAAATGTAAGTACTAACATGTTTACCTGCATAGTGAATCACCGACTCCATTTCATATAATCAATTACCCAAAAGAAGCCAACTAGGCTTATCGAGCACCTATGAACAACTATCATACATCTCCTATGGTGAGGCTGGGTAACTCTTCCACCTACATCACCAAAGAGACCCCCACATTTGGGTGTCTCCCATTTAGAAAAACCTTGGCACGACCCTCTTTATCAAATGTAAAAGGATCTATGCAAAAATGTACCTGCTATATCAATGACACATGGACGTACATAAGTTGTATCCACAAAAAGCATACATAGTGTGTATGTGCTCAATATATGTAGTAAAATGGCACTAAAAGGCTGAATTCACTGCCCAAAAACTAGCCAACAACACTTGCAAGTGTCTGTCAACTTTTTTCTTTAGGCTCAAAAACTTGGATAGACTTACGATGGCTGCTCCCACCACAACTAAACCTTTCAAGAGACCCGTAGATTAACTAGTGTGGTTGAAAACACATCCCCAAAAGGTAAACATTCATTGTCAAAGAAGTACAAAGAACACTCTTCTTGATGTTCTTGGACCTCTATGAAGATAATTATGCATGAAAGTACTCCAAAATGGCTCAAAAAAATCATCCCAAAAATGCTTCAAAAATAGTCTTTGAAAGCAAAGAATGAAGTTTTGAGGGCCCAAAAATTGTTGAAGCCCCTTATGCAAGCACCACAAGAGTGTACCTTAGTGGTAAGAGATTTCCATGGTTAAGCGAGCTCCGAGTGGAACAGTATGGGGATGGGTGACCTCCCAGGAAGTATTGGGAACCTTTGTCTTCCTTGATCATTGAGTTCCTCTGCAAGGAATTGAACTCACAACCTTTTGGTTAGGAATGTGATGGGCTAACCACTTGCCCCAAAAGCCATGGTTGAGGATTACTTCCTAATCCTCTCTCTTAGGGTGTGGTTCAACCATCTCCTACCAGGATTATGTTACATTCTTCCCCCCTTGGTCGATCATTGTCCTCAATGATCTACTCTTGTATCCCTCTAGCCTCGGTGATCAGTCCCTTGAACCCCTAGGTGCCCTTGAATTGATGTCCCTCAACCTCGCATAGTTTCTTGAACCTTGTTCGCAACCTTGGTCTCTTGAACCCTTGCTCTCAACCTCGGTGTCTTGAACCTTCTTGTTCGCAACCTCGGTGTCTCGAGCCCTTGTTCTCAACCTCAGTCTTGAACCTTGTTCTCACCCATGCTTGGTATCTTGAACACTCAATCAAGTGCCACCCAAGGATCTCCAAGGAATTCACACTTCCAAGCTAGCTCATTGGAAAGTTCGTTCCGAGAGCTTTCCAACGGTATATTATACGCCTCAATCCGACCTACGGATTGAGAGATACACCCCAATCATTGTAAGGTCCATCCTTGAAACCGACGCGCGCGCCTTCCACAATTCCTACCCTTTCACATAGAGGATGCCCAAGCGCCTTTTTTAGAGGCCATTGGATCATTCCACTTTGCCCAAGCCTACTTCCTACGCTCTGATACCAATGCAAGGAATTGAACTCACAACCTCTTGGTTAGGAATGTGATGGGCTAACCACTTGCCCCAAAAGCCATGGTTGAGGATTACTTCCTAATCCTCTCTCTTAGGGTGTGGTTCAACCATCTCCTACCAGGATTATGTTACATCCTCCCTCCCGCACAGCCAACGGTGCCAACGATGACTTTGGTGACTCGGATGACAAGGTATTCCAAGGTCTATGCCTTGGGCGCTGCCTTACAGCCTTGGAGAAAGCCTTGGGTGGGTGGGCAGATGCTCGCTTCACTCGCACAAAAGGAACAAAGTTTTGCATTGAAATGCTCTAATATTAGTGAAGTATTTTGATGGCGATGCACCATAGTGCACTGTCCTTCTTGAGAGCTCCACATACCGAAGTCCTAATGCCGCACATGGTACTCCGCAACGAGGCTATATAATATGTAGAAAAACACAGTACACAGGGAGCATGAATACAAACTTCTTAGGTGTTACAAATGCGATCAAACTTATAGTTTGTGGCTGACCAGGACACTATATGTTTTATTAAAGAACATATACAAAAGTGTTTGGTGGCCATTTGGCCTTTCACATGGACACTAACGGTAACATAGATGCTTTGAGACACTCTACATTATGGGAGTGCTACTTTGGATTATGCATTGTTTTTTGAAGTTGGTGCAGAATTGTAGCTTGATGGATACACTGATGTAGATTATGTTGGTAGTGTTCCAAAAAGAAGATCTACTTGTGGCTTTCTATTCTCACTTGGAAGTGCTTCTCTTACATAAAGTAGTAAGAAGCAACCCAATGTTGCTTTGTCAAGTATAGAGGTTGAATATAGAAGTATTGCAATGGCATCATATGAAGCATCATAGATAGAGATGCTACTTACATATTTAGGTGTGGAAGTGCAAATGACTATCATCATTTATTGTGATAATCTTAACAACATAAAATTAGCACAAAATCTTGTTTTTCATGTTAAAAAAGCATATTGAGTTACATTATCACTTCATCAAGGAAAATGTATCAGTAGTTGATATTGATCTTGTTTATGTGAGGACAGGTGAGCAAGTTGCTGATATTTTCACTAAAGCACTTGGAGCAGAGAAGCTGAAGAAGTTTCTGAAGATGTTTGGATTATAGGACATGACATTGAGCTTGAAGGGGAATGTTGAGATATCAAGCTCAACATGTGATGATCTAGGATCACATGTACTACTTTTTCAGCTGTATGACATGTATAGTGGGTACATCTTAGCTTTCTATAATTAACTTAATTTCTTGTAGATACCTTAGCTGATTGTGATTACTCTCTGAAGTTGCAAAATTTGGGTAGTCATCTCCTTTTTAACTCTCTAAAGTTGCACACCTCGAGTAGTCATCTCTTTTTTGAGTTGCCTAACTCAAGTATAATCCATGTCTCAAAGTGAGGCTAAAATGGACCAATGGTTGCCCTTTTATGGTCAATATGGATCTATCACCTTAGAGGTTGCCTTGACGGTGAACCCCAAGTTAGTCGCCCTACTATTATGAGGAGGTTACCTCAATACTTTAAGTTAGGGCATTTCCTAGAGGAGTTATCTTGATGGATGTCACCTCACTGTGACCAATAAGTGAAGATGGGTGGTACAATTGCCCTTGTTGGTGATTTGGGTTGCATTTATTTGACCAAATAATGTAAAAATACAAAATATCCTTGTTTTACTCGTGGATTTCCAAATAAATGTGGAAAAAAATTTGGACACAGATGTGCTTTTGATAAAAAAGACTTTTGATCAAAAGCACTTTCCATCAAAAGTGCTTTTGATAAAAAATCTTTTTGATCAAAAGTGCTTTTGAGCAAAAATTTATTTCTTAGCAAAAAAATATATATTTTTCATTCGATAAAAAATTTTATGCCACACATGCTTCTTCACGAGTCCATAGAGCTCTACTACTACCATACCATTCATAGAGACCTTTTCTCACCATACCATTCATGTATTGGTCTATTTTTCATTTATTGTTTATTTGATTGTTATGTTTATTGTGTCATGCATATGTTATGATTTGCATATGCATATCTTACATATGTATGGTTTGTATTTATATAATTAGTTTTATGTATTTTAATCATCAATAGTATACATGTTCATGTCACAAAAGCATTTCTCACTTGTATGTGTTGATGAATAAAATTTAAGATAAACCACTATAGTGATTGTCTGATTCTTTGACTCTTACTCTCATAATAGTCACTTAGATTCTTGTGAGCATAATTTCAGTGTAGGTCACAAGGTGTATAGAAAGTATTGTGATTGCCTGATTTTTTGACTCTTACTATCACAATAGTTATATACACTCATGTGACAAGAATCATACATAGTATAGTGAGTGTATATGAAATATTATGAATGTTTGATTCTTTGACTTTTACATTCTTAATAGTTACGTAGATTCACTTCAAGATGATAATTGTACTTTATATTTGATTATAAAATCTACTTATCTATCTATACATATTTCTATAATTTCTCTACACATACTATTGATCTATCTATCCATGCACTTGCTGATGTATCTATTTATATGGGTATTTATATGTATTTAAGTATCTATCATGTTCTTTATCAATCAAATTTGTTGATTTACATTATCAAACAATGAAGAGAGGAAAGCAATTGAGACCCAACACGAATAAATAGGGACAGAGACCAACACTAGATCCAAATACAAAAGAAACATGTGAATATGGGAGATCAAACATCGAATAATCTTTTTTGCTCCCAAATTCATCTATTCATTTTGAAGATGGAGCTCTCATGGGGGAAGGACAGTATGGAATGATCCATAAAGTTAGAATAACCCACTCGAGATTCATTAACAAAATCTTTGCCGCAAACTTATTCAAATTACATGGTGGTGACATATAGACATGAGAGAACGAGGCCATGAATGAAGCCACAATTTTTCCTCGTACGCAT
The DNA here is from genome assembly GCA_020310875.1 of Ceratopteris richardii. NCBI lineage: Eukaryota > Viridiplantae > Streptophyta > Polypodiopsida > Polypodiales > Pteridaceae > Ceratopteris > Ceratopteris richardii. The sequence goes on along the minus strand of CM035444.1, from coordinate 16,877,137 downwards.
AGTGGAATTGTCAGTCCACTTGGATTAGCTAGGCATCATAGCAAAAGCTTGTGTATCATTTTCAAATTGTGGAATATTGGTTCCTTAGATATGTGGTTGGAGAAAATGAAAAAAGAATACTTAAATGTACCATGCAGCAGAAGTATTAAAGACATAGAAGGAGATATAGTAAATGTGAAGACAAATATCTGGAAGCTGATCAATGGATTCTTGCAAATAGTATCATTCCTACATACCTGTAATATTTCCCATAATGATCTCCATCCACTCAACATTCCATTGCATTTTGAAGCTAAACACGCTTATATCAAACTATGTGATTTTGGTAGAGCAACGTATTTTCCAACAAAATTTCCTTTTCTACATGATCTAGAAATATCAACTAGAAACGAGTGGAGTGGAAAGTATTGGTGAATTGCACCGAAATATATATCAAGTAGCCCTCCATCATTTAATAAAAGTTAGGAGACCTATACGATTTCGATACTTTTGTTGCAACTTTTGAAATACATAGTTTTAAATAATTATCCCATTGATAGAAATGGGGTTTATAAGTTTAAATATGCTTTAGAACTAGCATGTGATAGAGATGTATCAAAAAGAGTAGATGCACATGAAATACTTAGAGTATTCTCTTATCTAGTTCAGTATGGTTAAAGATATCCATTATGGATGGATTAAGACTATATTGAAAACGAGGTGTATTCATTTGAACTATATGGATTAAATGATATGGATTCATTTTTTAATTAAGTGGAGTAAATGATGTGGATTCATTTGAATTATATGGATGAAATGATGTGGATTCCTTTGAATTAAGTGGAAAAATGATGTGTATTCATTTGAAATATGTGGATTAAATGATGTGGATTCATTTGAACTAAGTGAGTTTAATGATGTGGATTCATTTGAAATATCCACATTAAATGATGTGGATTCATTTGAATTATGTGGTGTTGGTAATTGAACTCACAACCTCCTAGGTAGGAGTATGATGGTCTAACCACTAGCCCCAAAGCCATGGGTGAGAATTACTTCCTAATCCTCTCTCTTAAGGTATGGTTCAACCATCCCCTCCTAGGATTATGTGGCATTCCTTGCTATGAGAAGGCGATCGCTTATCCAAGAAGACAAACCATTTGGTGATAGAGACTTCTTTTGTATCAAATAATATCTCATTCTATGCCACATAGAAGAAAAGTATAAATCATGCAGGAGAACATCTTTGAACCTTCCCAAAATGTACCATTTGTGGTCCAAATTTGATGATTTTTTATTGTATGTGTTGCTTGGAGTACTTTCTACAGGTGCATATCCAATTCCATGCATCTTGCAATGTTATCCATGGTATGCTAGTTTAAGGAAAAAAGAAGAAGTAGCATACATACTTGTTAAGTAGAGGGATACTATTTGATATAAAAAAAAAACCAAAAAAAATTATTTTCATATGATGCGATGTAATTCCATCCATTTTCACTTGAGAGATCATCAAGTAATCTTCATTAGAGTTTCATGAATTATTTTAGGTAGACTAAGGGGCACATATGATAGGAGTCCAAAAGAGTGAGTAAGTTAACTCTATAGTTGGTAAAGGTAAGCAACCTTCAAAGAGAGCCTCTTAGTACTAGAGACTATGGGATGTTGAAGGATATGCCCACATGGATGTTGGAGATAGATGTCTGCAGAAGCACACGAACAACACAAGGAAGGAGAAGAAGCTTCAAGCACAACACACAATACTGAATGTATTACTAGAGAATGTACAAAGATAAGTAGCCCATTAGGGCAATATGCATATAAGCCGGGGGAAAAAAACCTCCTAAAGAGGGAAAAAAGTGCCCCAGTGGTCCTAGTGTGTTCACACACATCACTACCTAAATATATCAACAATGGAGTCATATTTTGACTTCATAGAAGGCAATGTAGTCACTTGCCACTAGGGGTACTTTTTCTCGATGGCATGGATACCATTTATAAAAGTTGGTGCCATGCATGATTATCACAAGAAGCATTTGTACATGCTTACATGACTCACCTAGGTCTTAGTATTGACCTTAACTTATTATCAGAAATGGATTCCACTCAGATAGGAAGTTACTTAGGATGCCACATAGTAGGGAAATTTACTAAGCACCTATATTGGTACTTCAAAACCAGCTCACCTTGGTAGATTGATGATCTTTGTATCATAACCAAGATAGTCTAGTTATACCATATGGGATTCATGAGAATCCACTAGATAGGATATATGAGAGTTCCATCTTAATAACAAGAACTACGTACATAATATGTTTAGTGATTTTGTGCTTCACCATGCTTGTATATACATGCATAGAATATGACATCAAAATGTCATAGATGTAGCAACTTCAGTAGTAATTTGATCCCTACATATGATCCTTATGGATTTAGACCATAGCATTGCTAAGGGAAAGGAGATATACCTTCATCATTAGTAATTTGCACAAGCAATCTTATAGGTTTTAGGAAGTTGCATAAGGGATTACAGGAGATACATTTACGATCATCTCCAAGGCACTGAAGATTTACTTACCTTCAAAAGAGTCTTATAGTACGATAACAAGACTATGGGGTATCATGAGGCATACAAAAAAGAGTTATTAGTTTTACTCATCTACATCACTTGAGTAAGTACTGAAGCATTTTGGCTACACTGCTAAGGAAACCAAGTAGATGGGATCATAGAGATGGGTTTCATGAGAGAGCATCGATGGTGCTAATGTGATCTGATTGATGGTTAGGAAGGCCATAGTCATGGCATTACCTCTATGATGTAGAGCATAGATTCCTTAGTAAGGAATATTTGGGGTACCCAATATAGATATATATGTTGGGATCTAGAGAGAGGTACTTAAACTTGATCTTGGTACCTAGAAACAAGTTAGTTTGGAATAAAAAGGGATATCCATTATCATATGTTAACTAGAACCAAACTAAACTAGTTCAAGGATAAGGGAATCGTTTGAGTCCACCTACATATTCCATTATATATAAATGGAATATACATTCAATTTAGTGTATATATGGCACTATGAACTGGAAGAAGCTTTCATTGGTATGGGACAGTGGAAGCGAATTCCCTTTGAGCACTCTTCTTCTATGGCCAGGGAGAAAAGGACTCATCATTGATGGGGACATGTCTCACTAGTTCAAAGAATATCTCTTAGAAGACATTTCCTTAATGTTTTGAGTTTTCATTTATAGATTATGAAAGAATAGATTTTGAGCTGGATGCTTTTATCACCATTGTATCACATACTCATTTTATATTTTCAGGAAGGATCATTCCATTAGTATGAATTGATCATGTTGATATATTTAGGTAGTGATGTGTGTGAACACTCTAGGACCGCCGGGGCACTTTTTTCCCTCTTTAGGAGGTTTTTTTCCCCCGGCTTGTATATACACCTATTGCCCTAATGGGCTACTTATCTTTGTACATTCTCTAGTAATACATTCAGTCTTGTGTGTTGTGCTCCAAGCTTCTTCTTCTTCCTTGTGCTGTTCGAGTGCTTCCGCAGACGTCTGTCTCCAACAATTGGTATCAGAGCAGGTCGTCGCTTCTTCTAGGGCGCCGTCGACACTCCTCCGTTTGCAGTCTCAGATTCGCACGAAATTTGGTGAGCATACTCAGGGTGTTTTCGAGATCAAAACACCTTTGCTTTGTTGTGCCAAAATCGCGATCTAAGCTCGTTTCGGCCTCCGAACGCACTATCGCAGCGCTTGTGCAGGCTATTTCGTCCTTTTGTGCCAAAGGTATATACCAGTTTCTGTTCGCCAGTTTAAGCGTCTCGAAGTCTGCTACAGGTCTAGCAGAACTCGTCTGGGCAGTTCTGTTCAACTTTTTGAGATACAGTCAATTTTTTGCATCAAGGTATTTTAATCACTGGCCATGGCTGAAAGCAGTGATGTATTTCGTATGTTGGCTGTTGAGGATAAGTTGGATGGTACCAACTACCCATTATGGGCTTATATGATGCGACATGTACTGGTTGCAAAAGGATTGTGGAACATTGTGTAGGGTGTTGAAAGACGTCCTGTTACACCTGTAACGACAGGTACTGCAAATACAGGTGTTGGAGCTGATCAAGATGGTGTCGAAGATGATATTCCATAGATTCCTGTTCGTGCTGCTGTTTCTGTTGCACCTATTGCAGAGCAGATTCGTTGGGATGGCAGAGATGCCCAGGCACATGCATTGATAGCCTTGTCTGTCAAACGTGCCATTATTCCTCACATTCGCTCTTGTAGAACAGCAAAGGATGCTTGGGATACACTTACCACTTTGTACCAGGCTAGGAATGAGGCTCGTGTTGCTTACCTCCGAAAATAGTTGGAGAGTGAGCACATGAATGAAGGTGATTCTATGGACAGTTTTCTTACAAAGATCAAAGACCTGAAGGAACAATTGATTTCTGCTGATGAGGTTATACCAGATAGCTCACTTGTGCAGACCGTTCTGAATGGTCTTCCTGATTCATATCAGAGTTTTGCCTCTACCCTTCGGTTGATGATGAAAGGCAATCCGAATGCCTTGTCATTTGAGGAATTAGTCTCTGTTCTGTTGCAGGAAGATCAGTCCAGGCAGAACAGGTCCATTATGCGTGTTGCAGATCAAGCTTTCCTGGCTAGTCAGAAGGGCAAAGGAAAATGGAGCTCTTCTACTAGTAAGCAGAAATCTGCAAATGCTGCACAATCAAAGAACCAGGATAAAGACGAAAAGAAATCAGAAAAGCAAAAATTGTTCTGCAAGTACTGTAAAGGAAATGACCATATTATAAAGAACTGTCCAAAACTGGCTGCTAAAGAGGCAAAGAAGAAAGAGGCTGGAATGGTTGTTGCAGAGGCCTCTACACCAAAAATAGAGTCTGCAAATCTTGTGCAGGAAGAAGAATGGGCGTTTACTACTGTCTGCAGTTTTGACCCATCTTCACATGATCAGTGCATGTCTGCAGTAGACACAGATGTTTGGTACTTTGACAGTGGGGCGACCAAACATATTACCTCGCAGCGTAGTTTCTTCTCTTCACTCGAGCCTGCCCCTACAGGGAATACTGTCACATGCGCCAATAACTCCTCTTATCCTGTTATGGGAGTTGGTAAGATCATTCTGACTACTGCTGATGGTAGTTCTTTCACTTTGTCAGATGCTTTATTTGTGCCAGGGATCAAAAAGAACCCGTTATCAGTTTCTGCATTAGCCAAGATTGGCTTGGTTGTGAAATTCGTTGATGACAGGTGTACAGTTCATGATCTCTCAAACGGCGATGTGATTATTGCTTCTCGCATTTTATGTCGTGGGCTGTATAAGCTCATAGACTATGAAAGATCTGTGAATGATTCGGCATGTGCAGTTCATGATTCTCAGGCTATGTCAGATGCAAAGCTTTGGCATGCACGCTTTGGTCATCTGAATTTTGCTAGTTTGTTACGCCTGCAGAAATCTGAAATGGTGTCCTCTTTGCCCAAACTTGAGGCACCTGGAAAACATGTTTGTGAAGGCTGTATTTTGGGCAAAATGCAGCGTTCTTCCTTTCCAAAAGATGGTTCAGTTCGGGCTACGCAGAAATTGCAGCTTGTACATAGTGATATCAGTGGTCCTATGCAGACACCCTCTTTTGGAAATTACCTTTACTTCGTGACTTTCGTTGATGATTTTTCCAGGCATGCATGGGTATATCCACTCAAAGCAAAGTCCGAAGTGTTCATGTGCTTCAAACAGTTTTTGGTTTTAGCTGAAAATCTGTCAGCATGTAAAATGGGCACCCTCCGTTCTGATCGAGGGGGGGAATATATGTCTTCAGATTTTAATGCATTTCTGGCTGAACGTGGGATAAAACACCAGTGTACAGTGCTGTATACACCTCAACAGAATGGAGTTGCTGAACGAAAGAACAGGTCACTCATGGAGATGGCGAGGTGCATGGTCAAAAGTCAGGCTTTACCACATAGTTTCTGGCTTGAGGCTGTCATGTGTGCAGCATATGTACTGAACAGGTGGCCCTCTAAAGCATTGCAGTCTATCACTCCATATGAGGCTTGGCATGACCGCAAGCCATCTGTTGCTCATCTGCGTGTTTTTGGTTGTTTGGCATATGCATTAGTGCCTGAACAACATCGCAGAAAATTGGATGATAAGGCAGTAAAATGTATTTTTGTTGGGTACAGTTCTGAAAGTAAAGGCTATCGTCTGTATCATCCACAGACTAAACGCATTCTGGTTAGCCGTGATGTTGTCTTTGTGGAAGATGCTATTCAGCCATTGCTTTCATGTACTAAGGAGACATCTGTTAGCTCCAAAGACATGTATGATACTTTGATGCCTCTTTTTACAGGTGGACAGGCTAGTGCTGGTCCTAATGAGGCAACTTCTCAGCCTTTGTAGGTTTCATATGATGATGCAGATCATTCCATTTCTGATGCAGATTTACATGATGTACTTGTTGATGAGAGAGCTGATATTGAGCAGGCAAAAACTATGCCAAAATGGCTGGTGCAGACTTTGCGTGACAGCAAATTAGATGCACCTTTGTCATATCGTACTCGTTTAGGCTCTCATAGTGCCTCCTTTGCATCAGATTGCTATGCTATGGCTGCATCTAGTCTCTGTGATGAGAATGAGCCTGTTTCTTTTGATGAAGCACAAAATTCAGAAAATTGGATGGCTGCTATGCAATCTGAATATGATGCTATAATGAAGAATGGTACATGGTCTTTATGTGACTTGCCTCCTGGAAAGAAGGCCATTGGCACTAAGTGGGTATACAAGCTGAAGCGTAAACCTGATGGTACAGTTGACAGGTATAAGGCTAGGCTTGTTGCAAAGGGTTATGCACAGGAAAGAGGCATTGATTTTGATGAGACCTTTGCACCTACATGCCGTATGACTACTGTTCGCAGCATTTGTGCACTTGCAGCCCATCATGGTTGGAATGTACATCAGTTGGACATTAAAACAGCATTTCTGAATGGTGACTTGCATGAAGAAGTGTATGTTTTTCAGCCCCGTGGCTTTGTGGAGAAAGGGCATGAAAACCAGGTTTGCAGGTTAAAGAAGGCATTATATGGTTTAAAGCAAGCACCACGTGCTTGGTATGAGAAGATACATGCCTATCTGATTGCACATGGTTTTGAGAATAGTCCAACTGAAAGCACCTTATATGTTAAGCGTGCTAATGATGTGCTTCTGATCATTTTTGTCTATGTTGATGACATGCTGCTCATTGGTCTTATTGAGACACACATTGCTGATTTTAAGGCTGATTTGCATGCCTCATTTGAGATGTCTGATTTGGGGCATTTGCATCACTATTTGGGCATTCAGTTTATGCACGTTGATGGTGGAATGGCTTTGTGTCAAACGAAATATATTGACACATTATTGCAGCGTTTTGGCCTTGAAGACTGTAAGCCTATTGCCACTCCTATAGAGACAGGTTTACGATTGAGTCTTCATGATGCTGGAGATGCATTTGATGCTGTTCTCTATCAGCAGGCTGTTGGATGCTTGATTTACTTATGCATTACTCGGCCAGATATTCAGTTTGCTGTCTCACAGATGAGCAGGTTTATGCATTCCCAGGAGTCACGCATTGGAAAGCGGTTAAGCGCATCTTTCGCTACTTGAGTGGTACTCAGCTACTTGGGTTGTTTTATCCCAAGGGGGGATCACTACCGCCAGATTTGCATGCTTTTTCTGACTCAGATTGGGCTGGTTGCTATGACACTCGTGTGTCCACCAGTGGTTTTTGCTTCATGCTTGGTAGCTCATGTATATCTTGGTTGAGCAAGAAGCAGCCTACTGTGGCCACTTCCAGTTGTGAGGCTGAGTATAGGGCAGCTTTCACAGCGACTGTTGAGTGTGTGTGGCTCAGACGCCTTATGGATGATTTGGGTGTTGGCCAGTCTTCTGCCACCACCATCTTTACTGACAGTCAGAGCGCATTGGCAGTTGCGAGGAACCCTGTGTTCCATGCTCGCACTAAGCACATTGAGGTGCATTATCACGATGTCAGGGAGAGGTTCTCTGCTGGGGAGATCAGCTTGGCATATGTGCCCACGCAAGAGAACATTGCAGACCTTTTCACGAAGGCTCTGCCTAAGGAGAAGTTTGAAGCTTTCCGCAAAGCTTTGGGCTTACTTCCTTTTGTGGAGTGATTTCCACATAGCTTGGCACTTCCTTATACATGAGTGCCAGATCCTTGTTCACCGCATCACTCCCAGGGGGGATTTGTTGATATATTTAGGTAGTGATGTGTGTGAACACTCTAGGACCGCCGGGGCACTTTTTTCCCTCTTTAGGAGGTTTTTTTCCCCCGGCTTGTATATATGCCTATTGCCCTAATGGGCTACTTATCTTTGTACATTCTCTAGTAATACATTCAGTCTTGTGTGTTGTGCTCCAAGCTTCTTCTTCTTCCTTGTGCTGTTCGAGTGCTTCCGCAGACGTCTATCTCCAACAGATCATATAGATCAATGCACAGAGGATGGTTGTTAAAGATAGTTTTCCTAGTATGGATACACATATGTCTATTATGGTATCATGTCATATCATTGTTGATCATTTTGGTAGAGGGCTTGACCCCTAGAAGGAATTTATTTTCTCCACTCTTCACCACATACACCTTCATTATTTATGGGAGATTTGTTCTATATTTTCATAGGAATGCATGTAATGAGGGATTATGTATTAATTTATGGAAGAGAGGAGCAACTAAAATCATAAATCTCTCTTTTAAGGAAAGAAGAAAGCATGAATTAGTTCAAAGAATGAGGAGAGATCTCTCTTTGGCTTACATATCTCACTTCAGGTCTTGTTCTTTCAAAGAGATATAGGAAAGAAAAATATGATTTCTTCTTAGGAGAAGAATAGAGTACATTTTCCTTTAGGGAGAAGAGGTTTTTAGAAAAACATCTTGTAGTCCGTATTTTAGAAGGAATTCATTTACTCTACCTTTTAGTATATTCCTTTAGATGGGAGTTTGCTTCTCCACTATTTTTTAAGGAAAAAACATGGAGAATTTATGTGTATGTTCTCAGTTATGGATGAGTAGAGAAATTTGATTCAACAAAATCTCTTTCAAAGGGAAAGGGAAAGTGGAATAAATTCCATTCTTAGAGCTCTTTCCTTACATGCGATGAGAGAGAGAGAGAGAGAGAGAGAGAGAGAGAGAGAGAGAGGCAATCGGGAGATTAGTTAATCACGCCTGTTAGATTGAGTCTGATCTTCACACTCTAGAGAGAAGCAATCATGTTTGGTTCTAATGATGGTCCTTGACTAGATGAAACGATCTAGTTCTTGACATTAATAGGGCTCGAAGTACATTTATGACTTTTCTTTCTAGAGTTTCTAGGAGATAGGGATATATCTGAGCTTTTGGGTTACCAAACTCTTAGTTGATATTTTATCATGAGGATGATGTGTAAACTGTTGGTGTATGTAACACAGAATAAACTAAGCTAAAGTGATATTAGAATTCCTCCATAACCATCATTAGCTTAGAAACACTCTAAATTTGAAACCTTTATCAAACTTAGTGAAATTCAAAAATTCACTTTCTAGAAATTTGCACCTTTTCTTCTAGCTTCAAATCTGATCTGTGTTAGCTTGATTCTTGTAAATTCTTTTGATCATTTGCTAATAGAAGTTCTTGCTAATGTTAAGTAACACATTCCGAGCAAAACTTTCAAGTAATAACTTCAGAATCTTGTGAATTCACTTCAACATTTGAACTATGTCTGAGATCTGAAGAATGACTTCATCGATTTGACATACCTTCACTGTTAGACTCAGTTCTCTGAGTACACATCCCGTTTTGCAAAGATCTTTTGGTCAATTGTAGAAGGTAGTAGCTTCAAACTGAGCTATCATTCATGAAAAACTTTACACTATACTATGAGATCTGACCTTTAGAAGATCAGGGAAAAGTGCGCCAGAAAACTCGTAACTCTCAACCAACTTTCATACTGATATGAAAACACTTAGAATTCTCTATACAAGAGGAATTAGATCAAATTCTTCTTCAAAAACATGTGTTATCTATTAGAAAATATTTTTACAAAGTAGCTTGGCTTCATTCTACTCATAGCCATGGAAAACTCTCCTACTCTGAGTAGCTTTTCCTCAACATCTCTCTCAAGAAAAATACCCGACTTTTTCTCTCTCACATAAGACTATCAAATCAGGTTCACTCATATGTTTTTAACTCAAATTGACTCATATACATATGATTTGCATAATCCTTGACTCAAACTCGTAATTCTAGAAGTTTTATGCCAGGATTAAACTCTAATTTTGCACTATATTACAAGTGTGAATTTGTCCCTTCACCTAGGCTTGATTTTCTAAGTGTTTTGCTTTCACTTCTCTTTGTCTTTCTTCTTCCTTCATATGCCTTCATGTCTTTATGTCTAATTAGTGAGTGACACCCCAAAAGATCCCCCTTAATAACTAATTAGCATTCTTTGTCTTCTTCTATCCTTCTTCTCTTTTATTCATTTCATTTCTTTGAATCTACTTGTCTTCACTCCATCCAAGCTCTTTGTCATAATATCTGCAATTTGATCTTTTGTAGAAGTGTATACCACTTCAAGCTCCTTCTCCATTACCTTTTCTATCAAAAAATGATATTGAATCTCTATGTTCTTTGTTCTTGCATGAAATACAGGATTTGCTACAAGATATAATGAACTCATATTATCTCCATGTATGATAGGTATACCTTGATCAATGTCCAAGCTTTTGAACAAGGTCTGCATCCATATCACTTCTTTAGCTGCTTCCACAAGTCCTTTGTACTCAGCTTCAGTTGATGATAAAGCCACTATATGTTGCTTCTTTGAACACCAACTCACAAATTTATCTCCTATGTATATCATATACCCATGTGTTGACCTTCTATCATCTTGACTTCTTGCCCAATCTGAGTCATTATATGCTCTCCACTTTATATATGATATAAAAGGATAATATAATCCTTCTTTTAAAGTTCCTTTGATATATCTGAGAAGTCTTTGACCTGCAATCCAATGTGGGTCTTTTGGACAATGCATGAATTGTGAAAGAACTCCCACTACATAACTAAGATCAGGTCTTGTTAGTGTAGCATAAATCAAACTTCCCACTAAAGATTGATACTTCCTCATATCCTTGAACTGTGCACCATCATATTTACTGAGTTTATGATTGAATTCAAGTGGTGTTGATGATTCTCTCCAATTCTCCATGGTAGACTTCTTCAAAAGATTCAGAAGATATCTCTCTTGTGATACATATATGCCATGATCTGCATAAGTGATTTCCATTCCAAGAAAATATGACAACTTTCCTAGATCACTTATCTTGAATTCATTCTCAAGTAATCTCTTCACATCCTTGATTCCTTCATTTGAATTACCTGTCATTATAATATCATCTACATAAATGCAAATGTAGATCATACCTTCATCGGTTCTCTTGATAAGAAAACTTGCATCTGCCTTTGAACTTTGATATCCAAGATGATTGAGATACTTCACAAGTCTATAATTCCAAGCTCTTGGAGCTTGCTTTAATCCATAAGTGATCTTCTCAATCTACAAACATAATTTGGATACTTGTAATCTGCAAACCCTTGAGGTTGCTCCATGTAAACTTCATCTCATATATATCCATTTAAAAATGCATTCTTTATATCCAATTGACTCAATGTCCATCCTTTTGATGCTGCAATAGCAATGATTGTCCTTATGGTTGACATCTTTGCTACACGATTGAATGTTTCATCATAATCTGTGCCATGAGTTTGAGCATAGCCTTTGACCACCAATCTAGCTTCGTATCTGGCTATTCTTCCATCTGCATGCTTCTTAATTATGTAAACACTCTTTGTTGCACTTATTGAATTCATCATCAATGTTGAATGATTGTCATTCTATGTATCATTTGCATAGTTGTAATAGGTAGTGTTATAAGACTGATTCTGATTCCAATTTCTTCCACCACCTCTACCAAAACTTCCTCTTGAATTTTGTCTTCCTCTTTGAAATTGATTCTAAAACCTTCCACCTCTTCCTCTGCCATTATGGCTTTGATTCTGATTTGATCCTTGTTGGTTATGCCAACAATCATAAGCTAGATGATTGCTCAATCCACAAATCCAACATGTCTTCTTGTTATTGTTCTGATTACTTCTACCTCTTCCATTTCCTCGACCTTTACCTATGCATTACTTCTTCCTCTTGCATAATTTTCTTGAGTAGTCAACTCTTCCTCATCCTTTGCTTTACCTTTATCACATTTCTTCTTATTCTTTGCATACATAGCAGAGCTATGTCCTTTATCTCCATTTCACTTCAAATCTTGCTCAAATGTAAGTATTAGTCTAAGCAATTGATTCAATTCTGGTACAAAATGGTTTAATGATAGTTGAGTTGAAAGTACAAAAGGTTTCCACCTTTCATCTCCTCTCAATCCTACAAGCAATTGTCCTATCCACCTGTGATCTTCAATATCCTCATCAATAGATCCAAGGCTATCTGCCAAGTCCTTCATCTTAGTGGCATAATCATTAATGCTCTGACTTTGCTTCTTCGTAAATGTGGTAAACTCTGACCATAAGCTAGCCTTTCTAGCTCTAGTAGTATTTTGGAAGTGATCTTCCAAAGCATTCCATATGTCTTCAACTATTTCTAAACCTCTGATATGTGGTAACAAATGATATGTGATAGTGTTGTATATATAAGCTCTTGCACTTGCATCTTTCTTCTGCCATAACTTCAAAGCTTCTGATTATTCTTTCCTTGGTTGACTATCATCTTCAAATGTAGGATTTTCTTGTTCACCTGTCACATATACCATTAAATCCTTACTCATAAGTCAGGCTTCCATTCTCATTACCCAAGCAGGATAATTATCTCTCTCCAATTTGTCAATAGATACATGATCTACCATAGTCTTCTTGCTTCTGTTGCAACCAATGAATATAAGGTTAAAGTATGTTACCTTTTGTAGATCTTTATCCTTGAGAATAACTTCGAAGTGCTCCTCTGATGCCGTTTGTTGTTGAACACCTCAACTTTCACCTTTTCAATGAAGAACTCTTCAACTCCTATTGTATCTGCACCTACTTTCACTCTTGAGGACCTTTTTGCTCTGATACCACTTGTTGGTGTATGTAACACCACAAGAACTAAGCTAAAGTGATATTAGAATTCCTCCATAACCATCATTAGCTTAGCAACACTCTAAATTTGAAACCTTTATCACTAAACTTAGTGAAATTCAAAAATTCACTTTCTAGAAATCTGTGCCTTTTCTTCTAGCTTCAAATTTGATCTGTATTAGCTTGATTCTTGTAAATTCTTTTGATCATTTGCTAGTAGAAGTTCTTGGTAATGTTAAGTAACACATTCCAAGCAAATCTTTCAAGTAATAACTTCAGAATCTTTTGAATTCACTCAACATCTGAACTATGTGTGAAATATGAAAAATGACTTCATGGATTTGACATACCTTCACTGTTAGACCCAGTTCTCTGCGTACATGTCTCGTTTTGCAAAGATCTTTTGGTTGATTGTAGTTGAAATTAGTAGCTTCAAAATGATTTATCATTCATGAACAAGTTTATACTGTGCTGTGAGATTTGACCTTTAGAAAGGGAAAAGTGTGCGAGAAAACTCGTAACTGTCAACCAACTTTCACACTGATATGAAATGACTTAGAATTCTCCATACAAGAGGAGTTAGATCAAATATTCTACAAAAAAATGTGTTATCTATTAGAGAAGATGTGTACAAAATGGCTTGGCTTCATTATGCTCATAGCGATGGAAAACTCTCCTACTCTGAGTAGCTTTTCCTCAACATCTCTCTCAAGAAAAATACCCGACTTTTTCTCTACTCACATAAGACTATCAAATCAAGTCCACTTATATGTTTTTAACTCAAATTGACTTATATACATATGGTCTACATACTCCTAGACTCAAACTCATAATTCTAGAAGTTCTATGATTAAACTTAATTTTGCACTATATTACAAGTATGAATTCATCCCTTCACTTAGGCTTGATTTTCTGAGTGTTTTACTTTCACTTCTCTTTGTCTTTCTTCTTCCTTCATATGCCTTCATGTGTTTATGTCTAATTAGTGTTTTATTATCTCCATTTAGGTATGATCAATCCTATAACCTTGACACCTTACATTTGTTTTTCACATTATTACTCCATAGAGGATATATCATATGTAATTATATCATTTTGATAATGTCTTATGTTATGGGAGTAATAGTTTGAAAACTAGGTATACATGGGAGATAGTAGGCACCACTAACACAATTTCTCACCTTAAAGATGATCTTTTATAGACTTCTTAAGGGGATGGATATGGGGACACAACACACAAAGATGATCATGTATAATTTTTACATGAAGCTTGGGGGATGGCTAGAGTATTAATATAGATTTATTTTCGAGGATGAAAATCTTTCCCAAGGGTGGATATAATAAAGTAAGTCTAGGATCTAAGGGTCTAGTAAGTTTGGACATATTTGAAATTAGACACCATTTGGGCACTTGTATGTACGGCCAAAGATCTAGAGACTAGACTTAAGAAAAGGTTCATATACTCTTTAAGACAAGGAATCCACCTAGCTTAGTGGATAAGTCTTAAGGGGAGAAAGGAGGAGTTCTTGAGTTCAAAACCTAAAGGTAGTAAGGTTTTGCCCAAGAGCTCCATGAATCGAAGCACTGTGGACTGTTCTTTCTAATTCGCACCTTTCTAGATAAAGGGTGGTGGAGAATCAATCCACAAAAGAGTGGTGTGGATTGATTCAGAAAAGGATGGTTCTCAACTGATACTAGTTTTCTGAAAGAGTGGTCCTTGTTGATTAGAGTAGCTATATATAGAGACATATGGTTGGGAGAAAAAAGAGACTCATCTCTCTGTATACGTCATCGTTATGTTTCATTGGTATCATAGCTTTGAAGCTCCCATGGAGACCTTAGGTCTATCATCTTCTTCAAGAAGAAGACATTCATGCATTATGCTCTTCTCTTGTAAGCTACCTTTTTTCTTGTTTTTCGAGTGTGTTCACGGTTGTTTTTCTTCAATCCCAAGGGTGTTTATTATCTTGCTTGGGTTGCTAAGTAGCACAAAATTAAATCATCCGCCAAGAGAATGTGAGAATGGGATTCCAACTCATCCCTTCATGGGCATTGTAAGGTTGTGCTAGCCACGAGCCCGTACACTATGTCTATCAAGTTTTAGCATCTCAATTATTTATGACAACCATTGTAGTTTGTGTATTGTTATCCAAAATTCCTTTTTGGATTGTGTGGTAAGAGGGAACGGACATAAAGGCCCTAGTGTTGGCAGTAGCCAGAGGCACAGATGTCGAGGAAGCATGTAAAGGCAGAGCAGAAGGAAGTATCAGGGAGCCAGTCGGATTATTTTTCAAAGAAATATGTTTTATAAATACTTTTCAAAAACTCCCAATAGTGATTTTCATCACTCTTGTACCATATGTAACATAGATTGACCACTTTTGTAATTCCTAGCTCCATTTTTGCAAGCCGAGGAGTCCACGAGCTTGAGGAGCTTAGGTAGAATGAGCCTACCAATTTTGACTATTTTCTCGCTTACCCTTTCAAATAGTACCTAGAACCTATTTTTTAACTATGCCGGTCACTAGATGTGAAACCGGTCAAAACTAGTCTAGAATCTATAAAAAGAGCTAGAGAGCTCATTTTTGAGGTTAGCTTGTATGAGTAGAGAAGATCTTAGAGCTATTTTGAGCTTGTAATTGAGATCTTGAGTAATAGAGTCTATTTTCCTACCTTCCATTGTGTCTTGCTTGTCTCTTCATTGTGTGTGTGTATGTGCATGTGCATCTCTATGCTTCTCACCTTCACTCTCACTACATCTCACATTCACGATCTTCATATCAGTCCTATCTTTCTCGCCGATTGACATTAAGGAGGTGGAGCTTCTTAACATGGTTCTCACCATTGTGCTAGAGCAACACCAGATTTGGTGCCGTTGCCGGGGATCGAGTCTAGGACGAATGTGTGATGGTAAGAGTATAGCAAGAAGTGGCGTTGGAAGGTAAAATTTCAGTTTTTGTTGTTGTTTTTACTTAGTTTTTTGTGTTTTTCATCTCTCCTACACTCCTTCAACACCGCATCATCTTCTTCCACTCCAAAAAGTTCAGAAAATTCACCATATCCACCCATTCTCCTCGTTTCCCCTCATTTGTGCATGCGAGAGAGAGAGAGTGAGAGAGCTTTTGTGCTTGAATGTGCTGGTGTGTTTTTGAGTTTTCTTGCAGGTACATAGCTCTAGAGCAGCAGGAAAGCTTCCAAAAGGTAAAAAATCCACTTTCTATCAGAATCTACCATGTGTCTCAGACCATCGCGATGGTCTACCAAGTTCAACATTTTTGGTAAGGGAGTACAACAAGAGGTAGGAGACACTAGCGCATACACGAATCCACAAATTCATTTAAAAAATTTGCATTTTGGTGGACCATCACGATGGGCTCACGCCATCACGGTTGTGTCACACCATCACGATTGGGTCACGCCATCGCGAGGGCTCGGCTGAACATCGTGACAGTCTCACACCATCGCAACGGTTCACTTGAGCCATCGCGACGGTCCCTGACCATCGCGATGATCCCATCGACCCCATGCCATCGCGATTGGCTCACACCATCGTGACGATCCTACCACGTGTCAAGCCAAACCATCGTGATGATACCAGGTATGCCATCATGATGCCTCAAAAGTTGGACCATCACGATTGGCTCAAGCCATCGCGCCTCATGACCATCACGATGGGCTCACACGATCGCGATGGTTGCGTTGAACGTTGACCGATGCCATCGTGATTGCTCGTCGATTAGACCATCACGACACTTCATTCAAGCAATCGTGACGGTTCACTTCAAACCATCACGACGCCTCGCACCATCGGACCATCGCGATTGTGTCAGGCCATCGTGACAGTTCACCTGAGCCATCGCGACGGTCCCAGACCATCGCGATTGTCTCAGACCATCGCCATTGTTCACCTCAAATGCAAAAATTAGGGTTTGAATTTTTGGGCTAATTTGAGGCTATTTTGAAGAAATTTTTGGGTGACTAAGCTCATAGGAGACCCATTAGCTCACATTTGGAGAAAAACCTAATTGTCAATTTTCACCCTCGAGGGCGTGAATGCTCATATCTTTTTCATCCGAAGTTCATTTTTTAAGCTTTATAGCTCATTAGAAAGCTCTTTACGAATACTACGTGACCTGACCTGTTTCTTTTCAAAAAGAAGACATTGTTTTTTAGACAAGCTAAATTGAGGATTGAATATTGTTGGGACTAGAAAGCCAGGGGGCATTAAAATTACTACAACAGTAATTCGAGATAGGAGATGCAGGTAGGTTGGAGAGTAGAAACAAGAGCTTCAATGGTGTGCTACAGGGTGAAAGTAGTGGGAAAAGATGACTTTTTGGGACCTGGTTATGAAAATGTGAGGTTTAGGAGGGAAATAACTCTTTTTGGGTATTTTTGAAAAAACCCATTTTTTCAGCAGATAGATTCTCACCTATTTCTTGAAATTGATTCTTTTCTTGCATTGCTTTGTCATAATAAGCATCAGCCTCAAGCAATAGTTGTTGAGTGTCCATGGCAGTCTGTATCATCTATTGTACTACTAGCTTGAGCTGAGTGACATCCACATTTAACCATGCCTTGGGAATACTTGGAACTTTCCCTATTCGTACATCCTTTCCTTGCTCCACGTGTATGGTCTCGTTATGAGGTTGCCTTATTTGTAGTTGTACTTCATGTTCTTTTCTTTCTTCTTCCTTATTAACAGTCTTCGTGACACTCCCTTGAAATGTGACATCCATTAGAGATGCATCTGTCACTACCCTTATTGGTTTAAAGGGTTTTGATTGTTCAACTGTATTTTCCAGTTTTTCTTCCTTGGGGTTCTTGAATAGGACCTCTCTTGCAAGCCGAGTCTCTTGGATTTGAATATTAGATGCTTCATTCAATTTAATAACATGTACCCTTTCTTGGAAAGCTTCCTTCCTTGTCATGTCTTTTTTGGAGTTTATTTGCATTTGATCTACCTTCATTCCTTCCATGCCTACATCCTCGTTCACTTGATTTAACTCCTCCCATTGTCCATCATCCTTGGAATCACTTCGAATGTCTACATTCAACATGGAGGTTTCTGGTTCTTCTTGTGCATCTGATGATGAACTTGAGTTTATCAATCCCAATTCTTTGTATCTGTGGACCTTGGTTAGCCTCTTCCTTTGTTCCGAGTCTTGATGGGCTTGTTGGTAGTGGTGCCTTTGCACTCATAGATTTACTTGTCCTTCTATATACTTGTGGGTAGCTTCCACATTAGGAAAAAAAGTGAACCCTGCATGGGCCTTGTAAGGATTCCTAATTTTTAGGGATTAAGCTTAATCTTGTACTTTGTTAAGGGGACAAAGTGCATTTAATAGAGCACTTTTTGGTAGGCTGAAGTAGGCTTTTTTTTAGGCTGAGCTAGGACCTTCTCTCTCTTCTGCACATAGAGAGAGAGAAAAACCACTTTCCACCTCATCAAATCCGTCCATCTTTATGAATAAAAAAATGAGTTTTCTGAAAAAGTCTCTTTTTCAGCTATTCTTTATTCAAAATGGCCCATACTTTTATGTATATGTCAGAACTTAATTTTTTTAGACTTATTTTTATAAAAAATACTTAAAAAACATACTTTTTTCAAAATCCCTCCAAAAGTTAAGTGCCACATCATCAAACTCGTAACTTTGGTTGCCCCAAAACATGAATTTTTGAAAAAAAACTCATTTTCCCTCTAACATACTGAAAAAAGTCATTTTGACCTATCCACATACCAAAACACACTTTTTTTCTTGCACATAGCTACTGTACTAGCCATTCCAGCCATCTCTGTGCTTCTTCCCATTCGGTGCTGGAGTTTTGGAACATCATGGTGCTCACATGTATTACGAACATGACACCAGCACCAGCGCGTGCTCCTCACTCAAAGAGTGTACATGTTCGTGTTCCTACAGAATTTGCACCAACAACTAGAGGTAGCAATGACATAGATTCTCAAAATGCACGACGTGCAGCTGGAGAGAAGAATATTGATCTTTGGGTCCATGGTGCTTTGTATCCCTTGGATCCAATGGCTAATGTTCACCCTAGATTCCATACTATCTCCACATTTCTACAATTCCTTGGTTCCGGTGAAGATGGACTCCTAGGCTATTGCAAGCGATTGTCTAACCATTCTACATCTATAGCAAATTATTGGATGCAACAATGTCATCACAACCATTTCAGGATACACAGTTTAGAGAGTGCTATACACACTTTAGAAAGTGCTATCAAATCTTTGGATGAGCACAATAATAGTCTCAAACAAGATGTGGAAGAAAAGGAGAGCACAATTACAAAGTTGAAAGCCAATCTTACACAACTAAAAGAGACTCCACTTGGGATGAGATTTAGGAAACGACCATTATCATCCTTTCAAGCTCTTTCAACTGGTGGTGGAGCACGGAAGCGACGTGTTTACGCACTTAGGTATGTATTTCCTTTGTTTAGTTATGTTAAAAGACTTTTAGATTGAGATTCTTATTGTGCAGGTCATTTGTTGAAGATGCGAGTGCTTCCTCAACAATGGAGGATCAATTGAACTTTCTGAATTCTTGTCTTAGCAACAAACATGTGCTTATGATCTTGGAGTCACCAATAGGAAATCACATCAAAACCCAAGTGATTAAAGATTTTGCAGGCAACTTAGAAGATATTATTAGTCCTAGTGAGGTACAGATGGTATGTGATGAAGCAGGTGTTAGTACTAGAGCGTACACTGCATTGTACAATCTTTTGAAGCAGGCTCTACAAAACAAAGGTATTTTCCAGAGCATTTTTCCATGCCCTTACAAGGTATCTGTGAGGAAGAAGATAACCAATGAGGATGTAGCCAATACTCTTGGCAATTACCTGCATATAGAAGATGTTATGCCTGCATCCATTTATCATTCATCTACATCAAAGAAAGAGTTGAAAAACACATCTAGACAGGGATTCATCTACACAAAGTACAACAACATATTTGTCAATTTGGAGAGGCTCCAAAAGGAAATGGTTAAATTTTACAAATCCACACTTCAAGGTATATCCATTGTTTTGATAATGACATTCATAGTATTTTTAATAATATAATGTTTGTTATTTGATGTAGATTTTGGTTCCAAACTCAAGTTTGTATTGAAGCTAGACGAATGTCAAATCATAAAGGGACGCCGTATGGAGAGACTTAGTGTGACACTCATGAACGAAGCTATGGCCCATGCTATTATTGATGATAGTGAAGAATCTACCCATCACTTTACATATAGTGTCCAATCAGAGAAAGATATATGGTGGTTAGGTGCTATTGAAGTACCTAAAGAATCCAATGATGTTCTTACATGGATTTTCAATAGGATCCCATGGATCACAGAGGTGATAACTTCTCAAATTCATGGTTCCAAAATCAATGTAGAAAGCCTTGGTGATTTTGAAGTAGAGTGGCACTTAGGTGGAGACTTAAAGACTATCAAATGCATGTTAGGGTGCAAACAAGGTGCATCTACTCTCTATCCTTGTCCATATTGTACACGAGGTTATAAACGAACAAAGAGAAAACAAAACAACATAGATGATTTAGTTGATGACACAGATGAAACTCCATCTGCTGAATGGGATACACCTTTAATGAGGTGTCCCATGTTAGGTACACCTAATCGTGACATGTCAGATAAGGATTGGAATCCCATTATTCCATTCCCTTTAGTCAATGTCCACTTTTGCACCTTGCATGCCTTCATGAGAATTTTTGATAGACTACTGAAGCTCCATATAGAATACGCATTTGCCATGAAGCCAGTTGATAAATCTATTCAAGCTATAAAGAAATTGGAGGAACTTCTTAATTCAATTGGTTGTCATGGTGGAAATGTAACCCTAGTTGTTAAGAAAGTTGGAGAATCTCAAGATAGCTTGCAACAAGTGTCAATGACAGGGAATAAAGCAAGACATTTTTTTAGAAGAGGTACTAGCACTCAAAATGATGAACGTTATGAGCTGTGGAAAGACCTATGCATGATCACAACAGACAATGACTCTCAAGTTGATCTTTGTAATAAGAGAAAGAAAGTTTGGTCGAGCTTTGATAAGGTTGTAGGCTTAATGGGTCTGACTAGGTCTAGTGCTATTCAACGTCAAATGTTTCAAGAAACATTAGTGGAGTTCACCAAGTGTTTCATTCAATGTTGGGGAGAGAGCAATATAACACACTACATTGTAAGTGTAATCTTCTTCTACAAGTGTTCATTGCACTTACCTTTTTCCAATGTACTTAACAATTTTTAGCATATTTTGTTTGCACATGGAGCTTTTTTCATGCATCGATATGGGTCATTAGAGATTTTCAGTACCCAAGGAATGGAAAAGTCACACTACAAAGCGAGGGGTGTCTACTTCAAAAACACCCGACATGGTGGTGGCCCAATGCAATCAAACTACATGGAGGAGATGTTTAATTGGTTTTACCGCACTACATTCTCGAGAAAGTTTTTTGTGGAACGACTTAGGGATTCAAAATTGGCAAAACTTGCAAGAAAGATGCAACACAACATTGCCAGTGAGAAATGGAAGTCATCGTTAGGTCCTCTTCATCATGCTCAGTGGCGTGCAAGGAGACAACGAGAAGGCTCAGCTTGGAAGTAAAGTGAATTCGCTATTTCCCATTATGTGGTAATACATATGATTATTGTAATCTTGATTTCAATGTGTTATTATTTAATATATAATATTCTGTATGGTTTTAAACAGGTTTTGTCCGTTCTAGTGTGAACAAACAGTTTTTTAAAAAACTCTATAAATAGAGAGAACTCACTTCATTTCACACTTTTTGCAACTCAAGAGAATGGCACGCACCAAGCAAACTGCAAGGAAAGATCGCGTCTTCTTTCCTAGCCCTCATCTAGGGACACAACGCCCACCATGGTTGCAACCCCCCCAAAGGCCTCGAAGTGGTTCCCAGAGCACATCTGTGCCTGTGTCACACAATGGCACACCACCTGGGAGCAATTCAGTGCGAGAAAATGAAGTTTCCAATAGACAAGATTATTATACTCCAGGACGATCAGAGGATGAGCCACCAACAAGGACACCCATCAAATCAAGACCCAAACAGAAGTTGATCAGAAGGAGTGTACCAGAGAGCGACGAAGAGTCATCCCCATATGAGGAAAGCAACAATCAACCACCATGGAATGATATGCAAATACCAACGAGCCATAGGGTGACACATGGAGGTAAGACACTTCCACAAGGACAAGGGCAAATACCAACAGAGGAGGAAAGAGAGCAAAGTCAACAACCACATCAACAACAAAATGTGCAAGATGAAGCTGGGCCCTCACATCGTGTACATCGGAGAAAAAAAAACTATCAACCTCGACGTCGACCTCAACGCCAGCCAAACATACCTCCCAACCCAAGAGCTCCACAAAGACGAAGGAAGCACTGCAGGGCTTTTGCAGAGATACGACACTACCAAAAGTCCGTTGAACTACTCATACCACGAAGAGCTTTTGCAAGGGTAGTGAAAGAGGAACTACAAAGCTACCAAACAGGTCTAAGAATACAAGGGATAGCACTTGAAGCACTTCAAGAGGCAGCTGAGGCCTACCTCATCTCCATGCTTGAGGACTCTAACCTCTGTGCTATCCATGCCAAGAGAGTAACCATACAACCGAAGGACATTCAGCTAGCAAGAAGAATTAGAGGAAATAACCCATGATGTGTATATTATACCCTATGATAGGCTACTTTGCGATGTAATACAATGGATAATAGAAAATTTTGTTTTGACTTATATTCTTTGTCTCTTTTTTCTCTCTCACTCTCTCTCTCTCTTTCAGTCAGTTATATATGGATTCAGTTAAACATGCATGCACTTGCCTATTGTTTTATGACTAGATATGTTCCTTTTCTACATACTGGTGTGCATCATGTCTTTTTAATACCAAAAAACCCCCAGCCACAGAAACGCGGGATTCAGCCCTGCAAAATTTTTGCAGGGCTGAATCCCGCGTTTCTGTGGCTGGGGTTTTTTTTGCAATATTTGGTCTTTGGTAAGCATAAGACATATGGTAGAGATGCAAGGGTCTAGGTATTAAGAGGTTATACCCTATAGGAATTAAGATCTTTAGCTACTAAAGGCTGAGTTTATACCCTACTGAAAACTTCTGGTCCTGATAATACCAAAACCAATTGAAAATCTGAAATTACATTGTTTCCTATGTATTGTAGCACCTAAAAAGCTTAAAAAAGGCCAAAAAAGCCCCAGCCACAGAAACGCGGGAAACAGCCCTGCAAAAATTTTGCAGGGCTGTTTCCCGCGTTTCTGTGGCTGGGGCTTTTTTGGCCTTTTTTAAGCATATAATCATACAGAGGACCAAAGAAAAATACAAAGACCCCCAATTAGATACAATTTGTGGAGAGAAGATAAGTTCAATTTTTTAGCACATTCATAAACAGAACTAGACAAATGATGAAAAAAAAAGCTTGTATTATCAAGACATTACATCATTTCTCAGCTGCCTTCAATTTCTCCACAACTTTCCTTCTCCTTTGGAGAGATTGAGGCAGCTGGTAAGTCAATACAGATCTTGATATTACATGGGGGTCTTGCATTCCAAGACTCATGGCGATACCTATTTGCCCTAATACTTTCCCTCTAAAATTAAGTCCTAAAGTAGTTACAACTAAGGATTTCCTAACCAAAATGACACAATTAGTGCCTTGGGTAATTGTACATAAACACAAAATCTTGCTAAGGGCCTTCAAGCACCAAGTGATGAAGTGCCCATCGGGACTGTAGTCTTTGTGTATGATAACAAAATCATCCTTTGGCAACTTTCCGATGTAGTTTGCCAAGGATGCACCACTCCCACGAGAAGCTCGATCCCCACCAGACCTTGCTGCGAACTTGTCGAGCTCAATTGCTTCCTGTTAAGAACAAATGAGAATTCAAGCTCTTACAATGTTAACTTAAAATTATCGATTTATTTAATTCAATTACCACTTACATCATGAAGCTTGTCTTCTTCCTCCCCTCTTCCAGGGGCATCAAGATCAATGCTAGAGTGGGCCATGCCACTCTGCTCTGCTACATGGGATGTAGGAATTTTTTGCTTCAGTATCCTCTCCTGTGCTGCACTGAACTCCTCCTCTGTAGTAGAATTGTTGTCATCATTTAAAATATCAGCACACACCATTGATATGGTGTCTGCCACAGAATCCCCAAGTGGGATGGACTTCTTTTCAAGTATTTCAGATGTGTTGTCAAGTGGAACATCTGACATTGTGGAGAAAATACTCAAGCATTCATCTAGACGTAGACCGAATGCCTTCTCAATGTCATGGAGTAGAATAAATTCCTCTCCATCCACAACGATGCAGGAGAGATATTCAAGTTCCACCTCTGGTAATGTGGGCTCAGAGGGGTTGAGATTTGAAGGGGGGGCCTCCTCCATGCTTGATTGCACATGTAGTTTATCCTCAACACCACCAGGGAATTCTTGGTGGATTGTAATGCTTTCTTTGGAAAAATTTATGGCCTCTGGTTGAGGCTCATTCTTCTCCTTAACAAAACCCCCAGTGGCAAGGTTGGGGAGCTCAACAGGTGTAGGTTCCGGCTCCTCATTAATAATAAAATATGTTGTTGCAGTGTAGGATAGGTACTTTGTACCCATCCTCTTCTTTTTGTTAAGTTTTTTTACTAATGGCACAGAGTCATCTAGTAAGTGCCCAGCAGTTTCCGCAATTGCCATGAAGCGCTTAAGGCGCTTCATGAAGGCTTCATCGCCTCTATGTATGTAGAGTAGAAGGTCACATGGAACCCATTTACCCTCATAAGGCGGTATTTCTATAGAAAAACGCAAGATGTAGTACTCAAGGAACTCTATGATTTCCTTGAGCACATCAGAGTTCAGTTGAATTGTTTTGTCTAGATCAGGGACCCTAGACAGTAGGTCATACAAGTGGTTCTGACCTTTGAACTCAGTTGATTCCAAGAACTCATTGAAGAGTTCACGTGGACGTTTGAGTTGCAGGGTACTGGAGGATGCGGCAGCCATTGCGCGTGATGCTAGCTTGTGTGCGTACTCTGCTAGTGATTGTAGCTCTTCTTGGTTGCAAAAGTGAGAAATGAGAGAATAAGTGTTGCTTTTATAGTAGTTTCAAAATTTTAAAGTGAGTGGGACCCATTTTAAAACTAAAACTGATACCTTCAAATAAAACAATCATGCACAGAACTCTCAGAAAAAAAACTTTTGCTCATAAAAAGATTGAACAGAATCATTAACCAGAATAAGATACACGACAACACAATAGAAAAAAAAAATTCTCAGAACTTTAAAATTATAATAAATTGCCATTGGAAAAACCAAAGATTTGGCAAATTGTACATCATATTGAGATCAAAAAATTTTACATGCTACATGTCTTGCATGTTAAATACATTGTTGCAGATGTAGGATTATAAATGGAACATAGGTGTGTGTACACTGTAGCACTCAAATAGTCCTTGAGCTATGACAATGAAAGTTGAGTTCCATCCACACTCCATTCAAGGAGGACTTTAATTTTATCCTCCAACCTCTTACCAATCTGCAGACAAATAGAAAACTTTAAATGAACATATTTGAGTGTAAGAATTTGTATAAACAAAAGAAGAAATACCATATGCTACTTACCTTATGCCCTTGTATTCTGAACTTTGATTGATCCAGATCCTCAAATCCCATGATTACTAGATGTTCTCTCACGTTGGCAAGAGTCCAATGATGATTTACTGAAATAACTTCCATTTCATTGTTGGGTAGATTTATCTTAATTTCAAATGAAATTAAAACACCCTCAGAACTTTGTAATGGTATCCATTCACCAAGTTTACACATCCAACGATCATAATAGAATCTAATGTACAATGAAGTACGATGTTTCAAGTATCGAAATCCTATGCCTCTTGCACCAATTTTACAAATGTATCTATCCCCTTTGGTGCATCCTTCTACAAGTCCCCATTTTTCACCTAGCAAACACTCTACCTGCTCATACGTGATATCTTTTAACATGAACATTGTTGACGTCTCTAGAATTGTGAATATCTGAAATAAATGTACAAAACAATGAACAGGAACACACCAATGTAATCCTATAGATCTTGAAACTCTTGTAAATTTCAAAGAGTTGTGTATGTCCATCACCATCTTATGCTTCAAAGATGTTAATGTCCATACATCAGGTTGTGGCCACTCAAGCTTTAAGAGAGAATCTACCTTAATCATCTCTAACTTGCCAAAATCATTTGATGAAGAGGGTACAACATATGTATGTGTGTAAAAGAAAACTCTCTCACATAATAGCTGAGCAGGACGGGCTTGTGGAAAGACTATCGACCCAACATCTGCATGCAATGCTTGGAAAGTACCTGTAAGACTATGAAGTGGTTGTTCTTCCACCAAGGTAGAAGGAAATATGTCTACAACAAAAAAATACACAACTTAGCTAGGTATATTCTGAAATTTGGACAAAAGTCAATGAGTAATACTTACAGTTGATAGGATATCTCATTTTGTTTGAGTTTTCCAATTTCATGGTTGACATTGTGAACACATGTTGTACAATGGCAACAGTTTCACCATTTTTGAGCTTTTTGAAGCCTAGTAACTTCCCTTTCCAATGAAGATCCAAGTTTCCACGATCTCTCACACGGTGAGGACCAACACCAGAGGGTTGCATGTACACCCATGCACCTTTGCAGAACTCCTGTCCTAACCAAAATCCTTCTGGAGCCTTGATATTGTGACATTTTATCGCGATAACCTCATCTTTTGGACGCCTATGAGATTTAGGTTTCTCCATTGGAGATCAGGCTATGGAAATGACAGTAGGAATTCAAAGAAGATGATGCATAGAGAAAGAAATGGAGATGCAGGAGCTGCAATGGTGTGCTAGGGAGAGAAAGTAGTGGAAAGAGATGACTTTTTGGGACCTGGGTATGAAAATGGGAGGTTTTGGAGGGAGAAAGTTGCATTTTGAGTTATTTTTGAAAAAGTCACTTTTTTCACTTCAGTTCATGCACGGATTTTGATTTAGAACCCAAAAATAGCACTTTTGATCCTAAAAAGTGGTTGGGGGACCATTAAATGGTGTTATGATGAGTTTTATAACTTTTTGAAAATTTTGAATTTTTGGGCCCAGGTAAGTTACGAGATTCCTTTCTCTCTCTAGAGGCAAAACCTGAACATAGGGGAATCCTGTCCCCTCATCCCCCTTCAGCCTAGTGATTTATAGGCTATAGACTGTGTCCACCACCCTCCTCTCATTGGTCCATCACTAATCACTCCTTAATCCAAAAGGCCCATGCAGGGTTCATTTTTTTCCCTAATGATAGGTCTTGTCAATTCTTCTTCCGTAATAGGTTGATTGTCTTCAAGTCTCGTCCTTGGAAGTACGTTTGCCCTCTTGGTAGCTGGAACTTTTGCTTCTGCTTGCATCATTTCCCTTAGCCTTTTGGTACCTCTCATTCTAGGTTGGGAGCTTGTTTCTGCTTCCTCAATGATCTTGACTCCCTTCTTCTTTCCGGGGACTGTAGCAATCTTTGCATACTTGGTCATTGCTTCAGATGACAACATCTCTTTTAAATGCTCTCTGATGCCCAAGGCATGATATATCAATATGGTCAAAGCAACGCTTCCATTTAGGAACTTTTTATGATTCCATTGCTTCTTAGCCTCGAAGAGCCGTTCTTGAATGTAAGGGGTCATATTTACTTGATTCCCAATTTGTTTTATAGCATGTGACATCATTTTCACCATGATCTTTTGCGAAGCAGTGTATCTGTGCATGTTGGGAAAACAAAAGTGCTGATGGATGAGTCTCACTTCCTCTTCAATATCAATGCGATTAATGTCATTGAATGTTCGGGTCTTTGCTCCTCGACTTTCCTCCTTCAATATCATATTCCCATCCTTTTCCCATCCAAAATCTTCCTTGATTAGGTCATGTGTGAATTGTATGATGACCCATTCGTCGACTGCATCCAAGACTCTAGCCTCCCATACCAATGGATCATGCAAGGTAGGCTACAAGGTGTTCATAACTTGCATACATCATTGAAAGTCAGGTTTGTATATCAGCAATTCAAAGTACTTGTGAATGCCCGCCTTATTCATAATGTCCATGGTTGATAGGAGTTCATGCACTACCTTGAAGTCTTGGGACATCACAGGAAAGTGATGATCCGTATCCATAATTTTGATGGTCACCAGGAACAAGTAATCCCCTGTTGGTTGATCTTCTCTAAACCAATGACCTTTTGCTTTAGTTACACTTTGCAAAGGGAATTCCAACACCTCCTCTTGAATGGTAGCTTCAGAATCCTCGGAAGACATCTGCACTCGTAATGAAAAGAGCTTTAGCTTCCTTTAAAAGACATGTCTGTGGTGAGGTGTGTTGTAGTGACATTTCGTTGGTTGCGTCACTCCGTTCCCCTTGCTTGCATGAGTAAGATCTCTTACCATATATTTTTTCATTTTCACTCCTGAAAGAAAAGAAGAAATAGTGTAGCCGAAGCATTTATTTATTTACATAGTAGGTCCATTCCTATGGAAGTAGAAGCTATGACCTCTCCCCAAGTGGGGAATGTGCACCACTAATTTTGTTACGTACATCATGTGCTGAATGCATGGCCTTGTAATGTGGCCCTATCATGCCTACTTTAAGCGCATTTGATGCTTCATGTGTGCGATTGGAATATTTTTGGTTCTGTTGTTTCGGTTCCTGCTGCCTCTTGGGTCTCCATATCCATTTTGTAGTTGAAGTGTAAGGCTTCATTTTCCCTTTGTTTTTTCGCATTCTCTGTTTTTCCTTTCCCTTGTGTGTAGTTTGAGTGTTAGATGGCGTATTCCTCCGGTTCCTATGGTTATTCTTGTTAGGCTTTGGGGTCCCGCTTAGTCAATGTAATGTGTCTTCTTGCTTTTCTATCTCTTGGCTTGCGACTTGTCTGACCCTTTTTGGTATCCATATTTATTGTCGTGTTTTCTGAGCTGCTACTAATGAATTTGGAAGCCATACTCTCAGAAATCTCTTCAGTCCCAATTGTAATGAAGGGGACCCCTTGTTACTTGTTACCTCCTTCAGATGAATGATCGGTATTGGTACTGACTTCACTCAATCCTTGCGAACCCATTTCAGATTGGCACCTCCTCATTGCAAGAATCTGACAGTGGACTTCCATGCTGACGATTTTCCTTTGTTGTAAATGGCTTTAAGAGCATTGTCCTCATCATCTTCCTTTGATTTCCTGTTTATGTGGGATAAATCTGCTTCAACAATTGATGTATTGGCAGTGGCAATCTCTTCTTTCTCGATAGACTCCTTGGTTACATTTTTGATTGGCGAGTCAGCTACTTCTTCTGCCAGAGTTTCTTTGTCACACTTGATGGTTTCATGCATGGGGTAGTGTCTTTCTTCTAATAGACTAAAGATTTCTTTGTGCCCTATTTTGGCTGAGATGTATCCTTGAGCTAGGTGAATGCTTACTTCATTCTCAATGATCCTGTCTTGCCCTAGGATTAGATGTTCTATTAGATCCTCGTCTTTACACACTAAGACTCGTTGTTCCATAGTTGAATTTCCTAGGTGGAGGGATAGTGTAGCTTCTCCAATGCATTCTATAACTTGACCTCCCACACCTATCATGTGTGCTCTAGTAGGTGATATGTTCATTTGAAGCTTCTTGATGACTGTACTTCATATGCAATTCAGTGCTGCTCCCGAGTCTATCAAGGCATATATTAGCTGGTACTCTGTTGTTCCAATCCCTAGGTTTAACTAAGGCTGGGATTTGCTGATATTGTTCATGTTGGTCTGGTGAACCTCATAGTTGGCCATGGGAATAGGCTCTTCCCCTTGTAGATACCGTTCATCCCATTGTCTTATGCACTCTTTCCGTTTCTTGATACGCTCTAGGGCCTCTTGCCTCACCTCCTCTCTAATCCTCTCTTCCTCTCTTTTCCTATTTTGTGCACCTACGAATCGTGCTAACATTTGGTCCATCAATGGCTCCATGTAACGTTTTACTCAACATCCACTTATGTAATTAGGAAGAACATCTCTATCCAGAGTCGCTAGATTAACCGCTCCACTCGTTGATATCCTATTGATTATTAGAGGTTCTTGGCATGTTGCTTCAAGGTGTAGGCTAGAACTAAATCTCCTTCTTTTAGTCCTTTGTCTTTGATGTGTGCATCATAATATGCCTTTTGTCTTCTCTTGGCCACATAAATTCCTGCAACAGCTTGTATTCTAGTCTCATGTAGCTTCTCAATTTGGTCTAGTTGTTTGGATAATTCATGCCCCGTCCATTCATATAGTTCAGCCACTCTCAAAGCGGGTACTAAAAAATCAATTGACAAGATTGCATTTTGTCCATACACTAGGTTAAATGGTGTAGTCCCAATTGCGGTCTTGTAGGCGACACGGAAGGCCCAAATTGCATGATGCAATTGTTTGTCCCAATCCGACCTTCCAATATTGACTATCTTGGTCAATACGGTGCATAACACCTTATTGGAAGTTTTCACTTGACCGTTGGCTTGAGGATGATACATGGCTGATTTTTTATGGATCACTAAGAACTCGTTCATTAAGGACTCTATCACTTCATTAATGAAATGCATTCCTCTATCACTCACTACTTCTATGGCTAGTCCAAAGCGAGTGAAGATATGCTCAAAAAGGAACTTAGTTGTGGTTTGAGCATCATTTTTTCTTGTAGCCTTAGCCTCTACCCATTTAGTCAGGTAATCCATTGCCACTATTATGTATTAGACGTGTGATCCTTTGGCTGGTGGATTAATGGGTCCTATGAAATCAATACCCCATTTAGAGAATGCTCTAGCACAAACCATAGGTCTTAATGGCATGTCATCTCGTCTAATCGGATATTTGGCTCTTTGGTTGTGGTGTCGCCTCGTTGTACCTCCAAGGATTCCCCACGTTTTGTCCCGTCCAGCACAAACTTCAAAGTGGTTTGCCAGTTACAAAAACGGTACATAGTCACGGAGTTCGAGACATATATCTCTCCGCCCAACCACACACAAATCCCCCTAAAAGCCAGTCTCTCTTTCCATATTTAATGAGTGACCCATGGCTCTACACATGGGTGCCACATGGCACTCATGTGTGAGCCCATCTCAATGAACTAAGAGGTTTTTCACACCTTTTCTCAAAGGTTACTCCATATAACATTTCCTTCCCCTTAACTCCATTTTTGTCCTCAAAAATGGTACTAGAAGGTCTAAAGAAAGAGATAATCAAGGGAATAGTGCTCCCACTAAATCCCCATGTATAGAAATACATGGTCATGACTCCGTGCTGTTTCCCCATATCCTTCCCCTTAAGAAGACTCTTGGGAAGGTAGTCTAAAACTGGGAAACCGTCTCTGAATGGTGCTAAACCACTCCCATGTAGCACTATCTTCTGAACTATTTTTCCACTTTACTAGACACTCTTTATATAAGTAACTTCTCGCCCGTTTCTCTCGAGTGCGTAGTATGCTCTTAGGCTCATGTGGAATAGATTGAACAGAAATAGGCTCTACTACCTCACTATCTGGAATGAGGTTGTCAGATTCACCCATCCTTTTCTTAAGTCGGCTAACATGAAAGATTGGATGGATTTGACTATTCTCTGGAAGTTGGAGCTGGTAAGACATCTTTCCTATTCTCTTAAGTATTTGGAAAGGTCCTCAATACCTAGGAGATAGTTTTGGACAAGGTCCCGTCTTCATGGTTTCAGATCTAGATGGAACTCTAAGATAGACATGCTCTCCTACCTCAAAGTTGATGTCTCTCCTTTGAGGGTCAACATAGGCTCTAGATCGATCCTGAGCTCTCCTAATGCTGTCCTTAGCAAGTCTAAGCATATCATTCATCTCTTCCAAGCAGTCCTTTGCAGCTTGAACTTTTTCATTCTGCAAGCCTACTGCATAAGGAGCTCTTGGATGAAACCCATGCATAAGCATAAATGGACTATGCCCAGTGGAAGAGTGCTTGGCACTATTATATGCAAACTCTACTATAGGTAAGTACTCTTCCCAATTAGTTTGCCTTTCATTTACATATGCTCGAAGCATATCCTCTAGGATTTGGTTCACCCTCTCTGTTTGCCCATCCGATTGTGGATGCTTGGCCGTACTCATGCTAAGTTTCGTGTCCAACCTTTTGAAGATCGCTCTCCAAAAGTGGCCAGTAAACTTCCTATCCTGATTGGAAACTATGTCTAAGGAAGACCATATAACCGTATAGGTTCTCCATAAAAAGTCTAGCCAACTCTGGTATCTTCACTATAGTACGTGTTGGAATAAACCTAGCCATTTTGGTTAACCTATCCACAATTACCCTGACTGAGTCGTGCCCTCTCTGTGTCTTAGGTAATCCGACTATAAAGTCCATGGAGATACTCTCCCACTTCCCATTAGGAATATCCAATGGGTGGAGTGGTCCTCCAATCCTCAATCTCTCAACTTTGTTGACCTGGCATTTAGTGCACTTAAGCACATACTCTAGGACGTCCTTATGAAGTCCAGGCCAATAAAACTGCCTTTTAACAAGATCATAAGTCTTGTTAACTCCTGGGTGTCCCACACTAGGTGTGTCATGACACTCATATAAAATATGCCGTCTCATCTCAATATCTCTAGGGACACACACCTTGCCTTTATATAACAGGTATCCATCATGGACACTGTAATTCTTCCACTTGAATCCTTCTTGAGTACCCATCGATACTCCATCCTCACTGGAAACCCGTATCTCACGATCCCCATTCTCTATGGCTTCCCAAATCTCAGAATATGCAAGAACAATGCTACATTTTCCTCCAATGGTCTCAAGTAGCTCACTAGTGATCTGAGTAAAACTCAATCCATTGAGCATAGGCATGCGGCTAAGTGAATCAGCCACTACATTAAACTTTCCCTTCCTATACCTAAGCTCATAATCAAACTCCTGAAGGGTCTCTGCCCATCAGGCTTTACGACCTTTAAGGTCTGTTTGATTAGAGAGAAACTTAATGCTCTCTTGATCAAACACTATCGTGACTTTGGCACCATATAAATAATGACACCACTTCTTCAAAGCATGGAAAATTGCATACAACTCCTTCTCATAGGAGGAGTAATTCTTCTGAGCTGGTTCTAGTTTCTTACTCTCAAAAGCTACTGGTCAACCATCCTGTACTAAAACCGTTCCTATGGCAAAGTCACTCGCGTTAGTCTCAACCACAAATGGTTTGTTGGGATCTGCTATATGTAAAAGTGGAGCTGTAGCAATTGCTACTTTCAATTTCTCCATACTTTGTTTCTGTTCGTCTCCCCAATGAAAGGCTTTCCCTTTCCCTATTCACACTTTGATTCCTTAGCAAAGAGTGAATTTTCCCTTAGCACTTGAAATACCTTCCTCAAGTGTTCCAAGTGCTCCTCTTCTGATGCACTATAGATCAGAATGTCATCCAGAAATTCTACTACAAAGTGTCCTAGATAAGGCCATAAAATACTATTCATGAGCTTTATGAAAGTGGCAGAAGCATTGGTGAGACCAAAAGGTGTCACCAAAAACTCATAGTGCCCATATCTAGTCCTAAATGCAGTCTTAGGGACATCCTCTGCCCTAATCCTGATCTGATGATATCCTGATCTAAGATCAAGCTTGGTAAAATACCTAGCTTGATGTATTTGATCAAATAGATCTTCCAATCTAGGCATTGTGGAAACCTATTTTTGATAGTTACCTTATTAATTGCTCTATAGTCTATACATAATCTCATAGATCCATCTTTCTTTTTAACTAGGAGCATTGGTGATGCCCAAGGTGAGTTACTAGGTTTAATGAAGCCTTTATCTAAATAATCGTGCAACTGCCTCTCAACCTCCTCATGCTGAGAAACACTAAGCCTATAAGGTGGCTTGCAAATAGGGTTAGTGTTAGTAACAACCTCAATGACATGGTCAATATCCAGGTGGTAGCCCTCTAGGTACGTTAGTAGGAAAAACATCTCTATACTCAAACATAAGAACCTTAAAACTTTTAACCACACACTCTTGCAAAAAAGAATAGTAGAAAGTCTTGTTCATATTAACATTCCTAGCATGAAAATATACATCAGATGAGCTATCTGTACAATGCTCCATATCATGACTATACAATAAAAATATGTCCTATACATGCTGAGAATAACAAAGACTATACATCTCTAGTGATGAAATGAGAGGTGCACTAGGTACATCTCTCTCTCCCTGAATACAAACTTTACTTCCATTCTTTTCAAATTCAAGTGTGTCGTTTTGATAGCTGCATTTAAGTGTGTCTCCCAACCGCCAAAGCCAGTCTCTTCCTAAGACTAGATCTGTCCTCTCCATATTCATAATTTGGAAGTTCATATGATCTGTATAGTCCTGCATCTTGACTTCCAAATTGGATACCATAGTATCCCATATTCTTTTATCTTGCCCTTGCATCATAGATACAATGTATTTATGTGCACTAGGATACTGGGGAATCTTTAATTTCTTGACCAAAGCATAGTTTATAAAATTATGAGTGGCAGAGTCATCTATCATGACCCGCACCTTGGTCCCGTATACACTACCATGTAGTTTAACTAAGTCATGTGGTCCAAACGACGGTGACCACAATGACTGAGTCAAACAACAGGTGTGCTCTATATCCTCGTGCATCACCTCCACTCCCTTGCAGCTAGAGT
Source organism: Ceratopteris richardii (assembly GCA_020310875.1). Classification (NCBI taxonomy): domain Eukaryota; kingdom Viridiplantae; phylum Streptophyta; class Polypodiopsida; order Polypodiales; family Pteridaceae; genus Ceratopteris; species Ceratopteris richardii. Next base: position 16,842,230 of record CM035444.1, on the reverse strand, counting down.
TGCCATGAATAGGAAGGGTCTGCACTAGCTGGACTGCCTTTTTGCCCTTTTCAAGGCCGTACTAGACTCTCATCTCTTCTTCTTATCTTCCCCCTTTTTGAGTGGACAGTTCCACTGTGAATGGCTAGGAGACAAACACCTAAAACAAGTTTCTCTCTTTTGGCCCTCTCAAACTGATTTGTAGATAATCTAGGCCCTTGTAATCTTTGTTTTTTAATAAAAACTTTTTTTTTCCTAAAAGGCAACTTTTTCTTGAATTTAGTCGTACTAAGAGGCTTGAGAGGCTGGTTCGTCTCCATAGGATTATACTGAGGATGATTATGGTCCTCATAAATCTGTGCATACTTGATCACCTCCTCAAACGTCTTAGGTGCATTCCTTGTGACTTCCCTCTTTATGGCTTTGTCTAAGCCCCTAACAAACCCTCTGGTCTTCTGGAAATCATCTAAACCTTTAAGTTTCAAAATGATCTCTCTATAGTGGGATAGGTAGTCCGTAAGAGGCCTACCTCTCTGTGTAATCCTATCCCACTCATCCCAATTCCTCTCCTCCTCATTCTCCGGAAGAAACTCTTTTAGAAAAAGAGTCTCAAACTGATACCAGTTAGTAGGGATAGAGTTTGACTCCTTAAGACTCATCCACAACTTATAAGCATGCGGGCCAAGGGAAAGACTCGCCTCTAGCACACGGTACTCTGGTGGGGTGCCCTTCAATTGATGCAAATCATGCCACTTTTGTAAAAAAGTGTAGATTGCATCCTTGTTCTTGTCTTAGTCATCCCCTGTAAAGGTAGGTGGCTTCAAGTCTTTTAGGAGGGGAGCTTCCCTAGAGCTCTCTCCTTTGTGCTTACTAGGAAGAGAAGTATCTTTCCTAGTGAGCTCCAAAGGCATAGGGGGGTGTCTCTCTTTCCTTCTTAGCTATGAAAGAGGTGACACTAGTCTCAAGTGAGATCATTTGAGACTTAAGCTGCTGTATGAGAGATGTGATGCTACCAAGATCTCTCTCTAATTTAAGGGTTTTTTTCTTTCAAGTCTATGAATTGGTCATGAGTGACAAAATCATCTAAAAGTTGCTCATATGTATACTCTTCCTGCCGAGGCTCTTTTCCTTCTAACTTCTCTTCTACTTCTTGCCCTAATTCTACTTCTTCCATTCTAAATTAGGATCCTCTAGTTTCTCTTTAGATGGAGAAGTGTGTTCAAATACTTGTTTCCCTTTAGATTCCATGTTTTCCTTCCCTTCCCCCGTTTGTTAACTAGAGTATATGAAAATGAATGGAAGTAAGGTTTAAATATGCAAGAAGAAGAGAAATATATCACGAGAGCACTCCCTGTTACAAAGTAAAGCTGCGGAAGCGAAATCCAAGTGATCTTGAAACTTTAGGTTGCTCATTTTGAATCCTCGCTAGGTCCAAACAAAAATTGGAAATGTCCGGTTGGTCCGGGGAGGTTCTAAATACCAAAAACCATCCAAAACAATGCCAAAACCATGTGGGAATAGCCCCAAGCGGGCAACCTTGGTACAACTGAGCAACTTCTGAGATTTGACAGTCCTCACCAGTCCAAGAAATGTAAAACAACACCTATACTTCAAAAATTTGAGACTATCCCAAGTGAAAAAAGTGAATTTGGACACCGGATGACAAAAAACTAGGCCTGGGAGTGGCCGCCTAGTTCCTACTAAAGCGTTGCAAAGAGATTTTGGTGGGGCAAATCTCGTCCAAATCCAACACCGATAATCTCTGAGTGGAGCTTAGGAGTAGCTTCGTAACGTGACCAAAATTTTTGAAATCCGTCATATGAGCAAGCTATGGTGCGGAGAAGCCGTGTATGTCAAGAGTAGGAAGTGAAAATGCTAATCTTCATAGAAGGGTAACTTTGAGAAGCTCCAAACTGAGAAATTGAAGCTTTTTGATCAAATCCAAAACCCATATCCCATATTCACAGCCTGTATTACATATGTGTATCATCTCTTGGCCAAAATCTTGATCTATAGCATCACTTTGATACTCCAAGGTTCTCAAAAAACTTCAAATTTTTCCCCTATTCCAGTTTTGAGCTCCCTATCCATTCGAAAAAACTTGGAGTGTCTATCGAAGAGCTATTAAAGAGCCTTTTTATCCCACATATGAAGTGCTGAGCGCAGAGCACAAGGATATATAACAAGGTATAACCTTTATTCCCACATCCAAGAGGAGGGGATGAGGAGAGAGGCTCCTCGTGGGCTGAGCTCTTGTGCGCCTGCTGTCTCGTCAGTGAAGTTGATTGCTCCGTCTGTGAGCTTTGACAGTCGTCTGACTGTGCCTATTGATGCCTCGTTGTGCGTGCGAATCTGCTCCGATACCAGTGTGGTGTCGCCTCCTTGTACCTCCAAGGATTCCCCTTGTTTTGTCCCGTCTAGCACAAACTTCAAAGCCATTTGCCAGCTACAAAAATGGAATGTAGTCACGGAGTCCGAGACATATATCTCTCCACCCAACCACACACAAATCCCCCTAAAATCCTCTCTCTCTTTACATATATAATGAGTGACCCATGGCTTTACACATGGGTGCCTCATGGCACTCATGTGTGAGCCCATCTCAATGAACTAAGAGGTGGTTCACACCTTTTCTCAAACGTTAGTCCATATAACATTGGCATGTCTCGCAACTTTGCACATAGGTTTTTGCATCCATATGTAGGGTTGGCCACCATAAGCGTGCAAAGATGATCATTTTTATGGTTCTTTCAGCTGAGAAATGTCCTCCTGCGGCACCTGAGTGTGCCATCTCTAATATGGGTAGGCATTCTCCTTCATGTATGCATAGCCATAAGTAATTATCTTTCCCTCGCTTGAATAATTGTCTCCCCGTGATAACATAGTCCTTGCTCATTTCCTCTAGGGATCGTTTCCTTGCTAAGCTAATTCCTTCCTCATGTTCTTGCGTCTTTAGGAATTTCACCAATGTCTTACTCCAGTTGGGTGCTATTGTAGAGAAGGGTAAAGATGTGTGGTCATCTGGAGTGGTTTCTTGACATTCTAGGCAACTACTGACATATTCATGGACATCCTTAGGCATATCAGGCCAGTATACTCCTAACCGTTTCAACTCTCTTAGAGTTTCGTGAGTTCCTTTGTGCATCCTCCATTTATTTACAGGGGCTTGTTCAATCAACTTCTTTTGTTCGTCTTCCTCTACACATCTCGACAATATGCCATTGGGTTCCTTATAATACACACTTCGTGCAATAATGTGTAAGTTACGTGATTGCATAATTTCCTTTTTACTCTCCTTATTAATTGAATGTTTTGGTCCATGAGTGAGTATTGCGATTAGCTTTTCTGCCCACTTAGGACATACTTCCAAATTGAACAGATAAGTGTCTGGCAAATCGTCGGGTACTCTGCTTGGTGGTTCTCCATGTGTTAACCTAGAGAGATGATCTGCTCTTACATGAGTGTTACCCTTCTTTACAATCACTTCAAAGTTGAACTCCATTAATAATAAAAACCATCTCACAAGTCTTCCCGTGTTGCAAGGCTTATTGACTAAGTACAATAAGACTTGATGGTCTATGAAGAATTTGAACTTATTGGCTAAAAGATAGTGTCTGAATTTCTTTACAACATACACCATCCCTATTCCCTCTCGCTCTGTAGTTGTATAGTTTCTCTCGGCTTGATTCAGTTGTCTACTTGCATAGGCAATTGGATGGTCCAACTTTCCTTCGTCTGCTGGCTGAGCTAAGATGCATCCTATTGCGTAATTGGAAGCATCCACATGAATATGAAAAGGCTTGCTCCAATCGGCTGTTTTCAAAATGGGAGCTGTGCTAAGCCATTTCTTTAGATCATTAAATTCCCTCTTGCATCCGTATATTCACGTGAATTGAGTCAACAATCCATACAAAGGTTTGGAAATTATAGCGTACATGTGGACGAATCGGTGATAGTATCCACAATGACCCATAAATGCTTGCACTTCTTTTGCATTCTTTGGTCTAGGAAGTTCTAGAATCACTTTGATCTTGTCTACATCCGTAGGTATTCCGTTCCTCGACATGATGTTTCCTAAAATCTTCCCTTGTCTCACCATAAAAATGCACTTCTCAAGATTTAGGCAGACTCTATATTGTCGGCATTTATCAAATATTTTTCGCAATTCCGGAATGTGTTCATGTCTCTGATTTGAATATGTACATAGGTCATCTACATATACTTCCATACTTTTTTTCAGGAATTCTTTGAACACGTGATACATCAATCTCTGGAAAGTAGCAGGGGTGTTAGTGAGTCCAAAAGGCATCACTCTGAAAGCATATAACCCCCATTCAATCACGAATGCCGTCTTATGTTGATCCTCAGTAGCAATAGCTACTTGGTTGTATCCAGAGAATCCATCTAAGAAGCTATAGACTTCTTTTCCTGCAACTCGTTCCAAAAGGTGATCGGTGATAGGTAATGGATAGCCATCACAAATCGTGGCTGCATTGACTTTCTTTAGATTAATGCACACTCTTAGTTTTCCGTTCTTTTAGATTAATCAACATACCGATTCGATATGTTCTATCTCATAAATGAATCTAGCCATTAATAGTTTGTCTATTTCTTCTTTTATTTTTGTAGCATAAACCTCGTTATATGTGTAAGGGTGTTGTTTTGATGGTTTTGCTTCCAGTGTCATTGGTATTCTATGAGAACAAATGGAGGGTTCCACCCCTTGGGATCCTTGTAGGTCCAAGCAAATACATCTCGATATTCTCGGATCAATCGTATCAATTCTTCTTCCTCCTCTGTTGACACATCCTTTCCAATGTAATTATATCTTTCTTCTCCATCTTCTACGGTTACTATGATTTTTTTTTTGTTTGTTCCTTGTTGTCATACGCCTCTCCTTCTCTTGCCTCTCTCTTAGGCATCTGAATGGCTATTTTTCTTTCTTCCACTTCATATCTTTTAAAGTGTTTGAGAACTTCAAAAAGATCCGGGGTTGGTTCGATCTTAATCACACTTTCCTCTTGAAGTGGTACTATAGAGGCTGCTTCTATTGCTAACACTTGGCCATTTCGTACTTCTCCTCAGCTTGAATGGCTCCTAGATAATGATCCTTTGAATCAAATTTTGGTTCCATTTCTATGCTCTCGTATTCATCTTTCCATTCCTTTTCTAATATTTCTCCCGCTTCTACCTCCTGCAGGACTACCATGTACAAATTTACGTCGTAGCCTTCTTCGTCCACACATTCATTCATAGTCAAGACTTCTTCATTCACACATGCATCTAAGGTTTCTAGGATCTCCATCCAACTCTGCGGTTCGAATGCTTCCCAAGATATTTGTAATCTTTATATAAATGAATGAAAAAGAGACACTTCGGGACGGTTAGTGGAATCACCAGACTGTCTGTCTGGGTGATTGTCTGTGACGTGCCGTTGTGACTGTTCTGTTAACTCTGAGTACTATTGTGCCTTTGTGTTGTGATGTTCTGTAAGTTGTTATTATTCCCGTGCTCCAGTAATGACAGTTCCAGTATTATGCGTTTAGGTAATGTTGAGTATTCTGATCTCGTCTCGGTCTTGTGCGGTTATCAATACCTGTTCGGTTGGTGAATCTCTGTCTAGACAGTGAAGTCTGTGAAGTAACTGTAGTGTGTTTAGGAACTCTGAGTCGTATTGTGGTTGTCATCTACGTTGAAGATCCGCTAGTGTACGGTAAGGATTAAGTTACAGTCAGTTTCGTCTTAAGCTAAATACAAAATCTTTGTCCCGTAAAGGTTATGAATATGAGTTGTGTTACGGTAAGTTCTTATATTGTACGCTGATCACTGAGTAAGTCTTACTCGGTGTAGGAATCTACATTCAGTACTGTGTGTTGAGAATTTTAAGTCTTTTTGTGTCTTCGGTTCTGGTTGATTGTCTGCAACTACTCGGTAAAGGTTGAGTCACTGTATTATCGCTGTTGTTATAGTGTTTTGTGTTCGAAGCAGTTCTTGAGTTAATCAAGATCATATCCGTATTACGATATTGAATAGTCTGGTGCTATAGGTCGGAAGTACCTTAATTGGAATCTGTTCGGTATACTTTAGGAAGTGTTCGATTACAGATAGTAAGATCGTAAAGCATAAATAGATTCTTGATAAAGTTATTGAGCACTAGTATATGGTTGTGTGTGAAGTGGTTAGTTTGGGAAACCAAGCATAGGGCCTCTGCCTAGCAGACCCCTTCCACTCCCAAGAACCCACTAATTGTCTAAACGCGTCTCTGACGGTTAGTACCGCGTTTAACAGGTGGGTCCTACCTTTCCTAACAACCACTTCAAAGTCGTATTCCATTAGTAAGAGAAAACTAAATGTACTGTATTAAAAGGCTTATTGACCAAATATAATAATGATCATTGAAAAACTTGAACTTGTTGGCCAATAGATAGTGTCTAAACTTCTTCATAGCGTATACCATGCCTAAGCTTTCTCGCTTGATTGTGGTATAATTTCGTTCAACTACATTTAGTTTTTTGCTAGCATATGCTATAGGTAAATCTAGATTTCCTTCACGTATGGGTTGTGCTAGCACACATCCTATTGCATGATTGGATGTATCTACATGGACATGGAATGGTTTATTCCAATCAAGAGTGGTCAGTATTGGTGCTCTGCACAATAGTCTCTTTAGTTCATTGAAGGAATTTTTGCATTCATCATTCCACTCAAAATTTGTCAACAAGGCATAAAGAGGTTCAGCTACGGTAGTATCCACAATGGTCCATAAATGCTTGTACCTCTTTAACATTCCTTGGTTTTGGAAACTCTGATATGGCTCTTACTTTGTCCTCATCGGTTGATATTCCGTTCTTAGAAACAATATGACCTAAGATATTTCCTTGACGTACCATGAACACACACTTTTTTGGGTTTAGACACACTTGATATTCTCTACACTTGTTGAAGATTTGTTTGAGCTCAGGGATGTGGAGTTTTCTTTCTTGGGAATGAGCACATAAATCATCCACATATACTTCTAAGCTCTTTCCCAAGAACTCTTTGAAAACATGACACATGAGCCTTTGGAATGTTGCAGGTGCATTGGTGATCCCAAATGGCATCACACAAAATGCAAAGATTCCCTACTCTGTGGCAAAGGCTGTTTTGTGTTGATCTTCTAGGGCAATGGCTACTTGGTTGTACCCTAAAAATCCATCAAGGAAGCTATAAACTTCCTTTCCTGCAACACACTCCAATAAATGCTCAATGATTGGAAGTGGATAGCTATCTCTGATCATAGTGGCATTAACTTTTTTAAGGTTAATACACACTTGTAACTTTCCATTCTTCTTGGGCGTCACTACAATGGGGGACACCCATTCGGTATGCTCAATCTCATAGATAAATCCAGATTCAATCAATCTATCAATTTCTTCCTTTATTTTGGCTACATAAGTATCATTATATGTGTAGGGCTTCTGTTTGGTAGGCTTGACATCAATCATCATGGGGATCATATGAGAACATATTGCTAGATCTACCCCCTTTACGTCTCTATAGGTCCATGAAAACACGTCCCTATATTCCCTTAATAAAGATACAAGCTCCATTTCTTCTTTTGCACTTAGGTCTTCTCCTATGTACGTATATCACTCTTCATTCCATTCAATGGTTACTATAATTTTTTTGGTCTTTTCTTTATTGTCAGATGCTTCTCCTGTAATGGCCTCTCTCTTTGGCATTGATACTAAAATTTTCTTGTCTTCAACCTCATATTTCTTGAAATTTTTTGGTACCTCGAACAATGATTCCTCCTCTTCTTGTTTCATTGCTTTTCTTTTCTTATTCTTTTGACTGTCATCACCTTCCTCCCTTGAATTTACCTTCTTAATGCTTGTAAGGGGGTTCTTCTCTATTTGGATATATACTCCTAAATTCTCTAGATAGTGCTCCTCTGAGTCAAAGCAACTATCCATCACAATGGACTCTAGGTCATCGTCATTCTCCTCTTCTTTTATGACACTACTAGGGTCACACTCTTCTAGCACGGGCTCACACATGAAGACGGAGATATGGTAGCCCTCCTCATCACAATGAGGTGTCCACTATTCTTCATTAACAACAATGTTCATGGTGGCTAAGATTTCTACCCAACCATGAGGCTCAAACTCCTCATCTGGAAAGATCATTGATGTGTAGGCTGGGTCTCTAACCGATCTATCTCCTTGAGAAGTTCCTTCTTCTATTGCTTTTAAATGCCTTTCCTCTTCCTCTACGGCTTTGCATATCCACAAATGAGTATCCTCATTCATCCATGATGGATCAGAAGAACCTTCAGAATGCACAGAGATTGAATCCTCTTGCGCATTGTGGATAGGATTCCACTATAGGGGTGGTAAACCTCTAAATGTATAATCCTTTACATTGACCTTGGTGGTGACCCCTAAATGCTGCAAGTACAAGGAGTTGGTTCCCAAATCTTGTACTGTTTGTAGTTGTCATAAGAAGGGTCTTCCTAGGATCATCTCATAGACATTATTTTCCCAAAGTCACATATAGCAAAGGCGTGTTCAATCTCTACCCCACAAGTGGTTAGAGTTATCCCTTCTAGCAATCCTAGAGGTCTTTCAATATGGCCGTTAGCCATCTGAAGCTTCATTCTAGTTGATCCTAATGTGGGTTTACCCCATTGCTTCCACAAAGAGGTGGTCGCAATTGCAACACCAACACTTGAATATAAGATAGCTTTGGTTATGTAACCTTGGTAAGTGATTGGAAGATAAGTATTATCTTCTTCACCTTTACTCATGTCCCCTATTTTGTCTAGAGGTATCTCTAGGACTTTTTGTTTAAAGCCTGCTTTTGACACATTGGAACCAAGTTTTGGAACTTGATTCGCTGCATATTTCCATAGCTTAGGTTTTACTTTGAGCAGCTCTTCTAAAGTGAGATGACACTGAACCTTAGTGTTCCTCATGACTTCAGTGTTTCTTGGAACCACTGAGTCTTCATTTCTTATCAATATTGTGGGAGCTCTGATCTGAAGAGATTCAGATTCCCATGGGCCTGTGAATTGTGGTGACTCTTGTAAAGAATTAGATTCAAAATCTAATCTTTCATCTTATTGTTGCTCTACCTAGTCTCGATAAATAGATGTAATGTCTTGGGGAAATTGATCATGAAGATCATTGATTTCAAGAATAGGAGGGGGATTACCCTTCTCCTTGGCCCAAAGTCAGCTCAACCTTCCTCCGATCAACTCAACACTCCTTTACCTTTGAATTTGTCTGATTTGGCCTCTACTATGCTCTCAAAAGAGAAGCCTAGAAGGATGTTGGATTTTTCTTTCGACACCTCTAAAGAAGCTCAAACATCAATGGACCTCTCAAATCTTCTATCAAGGCTAAATATTAAGTTTCCTAGTTTTTTTAATAGTTTTTTGAGTCTTGTAAAGGAACCTTCCTCCTAACAACTCAAAACTCCTCTACATTTGAATTTTTCTATTGATTTGGACTCTACCCTACTCTCAAAAGAGAAGCCTAGAAGGATGTTGGATTTCACTTCAGACACTTCTGAAGAAGCTCAGACACCAATGCAAGACCTCTCAAATCTTCTATCAAGGGTAAATATTAATTCCTCTAGATTCAAGGGGCCAACTCATGAAGATGAAAATGATCACATAAGGAGATTCATCTCCTTATGCTACACATGTGGGCTTCAACATTGAGAGGATGTTGCAGGTAAATGTGACAGTCAGTATGTGGATGGGCACTTCACCACCTTAGAAGCCTTGAACAAATCCTTCTCTCAAACAGTTCGACCAAGTGACTCTCCAGAGAAAGCCTTAGATCAACTCAAAAACTTGAAGTTACAACCATGTGAATCTTCTCATGAACTTCATACTCATAATAAAACACTTGCCTCCTATTTGCCACATGCTTTAGGTGACTTCTTGGACAAGAAGCGGATAGAAAATGCTCTCCCTACCTCTTCCCAATAGAAGCTTAGGGAATCTCTCAGACTCAATGCCACACTAAAAAATTTTGTGGCAACCTCCTCTCACATAGAGGAGGCTAGGATGCACTTTGAAGGAGGGATTCAAGCAAATTACTCCACATGTCTACAACCAATTGAGCAACTTAGAAGGGAATTAGAAGAGCTAAAGATGCAACTAAGTCAAAATGAGGAGAAGATTGGTTTGCCACTCATGTGCTACAATGAAGATTTAGTGGCACAACTTCGCCATGAAGTGGAGGAGTTGCGCAACACCCAAGACATCCATAGGAAAATTTGGTGTACGATATGCAACAACATTGGTGACTTCAACATGAAATGCCCTAATTGAGTAAGCTTCCAATTGTGTGGCAAGGGTGTCCATGAGGCACGTGATTTTTACTACTTCAAGGGAGTTGTGTAGAGTAGGCAATACCCAAGTTTTGGACACCTTTTATGTTAATACTTTTTAGATATACATAGCAGAGAGGAGAATTCTCAGAATCAATGTAGATATACTAGACCTTTCATGTGTTATCATTGTGGCAAATATGATCACATAGAAAGAAAATGATCTCAACCTAAGGCCTCACCTCCCTACCAACATTGTCCTAATGCCAAGGATCATTATAGAAGGGATTGTCCTCGCAACCGCCCGGATCCAAGCCATATGATTGCAGTCTCTCCAAAAGAAGAAGGTATGACTCCACAATCCTATGATGTTTCATGATTCACAATACCTATCATGATTAGGCCTAGCCAAGCAGCGACAACTCGTGCAAAAGAGAAAAAAGGAGTCTAGGAAAAAGAAGATGACAAGAGGACTAATTTGGAGGATGGGGTCGCCATTGAAGAAGCCTATGATAGGGTGAGGAATTCATGAAGAACCAACCTACTCACCCTCATGATAATACATAGGAAGTGAATATTGAAGAACTTTTGAAGGGAATCACCACAAGGCCACTTCCAATTGTGAGGCTGAGTATAGGGCAACTTTCACAACGACTGTTCAGTGTGTGTGGCTCAGACGCCTTATGGCTGATTTGGGTGTTGGCCAGTCTTCTACCACCACCATCTTCACTGACAGTTAGAGTGCATTAGCAGTTGCGAGGAACCCTGTATTCCATGCTCGCACTAAGCACATTGAGGTGCATTATCACTATGTCAGGGAGAGGTTCTCTGCTGGGGAGATCAGCTTGGCATATGTGCCCATGCAGGAGAACATTGTAGACCTTTTCACGAAGGCTCTGCCTAGGGAGAAGTTTGAAGCTTTCCACAAAGGTTTGGGCTTACTTCCTTTTGTGGAGTGATTTCCACATAGCTTGGCACTTCCTTATACATGAGTGCCAACTCCTTGTTCACCGCATCACTCCCAGGGGGAATTTGTTGATATATTTAGGTAGTGATGTGTGTGAACACACTAGGACCACCGGGGCACTTTTTTCCCTCTTTAGGAGGTTTTTTTTCCTGGCTTGTATATACGCCTATTGCCCTAATGGGCTACTTATCTTTGTACATTCTCTAGTAATAGATTCACGATTATGTGTTTGTGCTCCAAGCTTCTTCTTCTTCCTTGTGCTGTTCGCGTGCTTCCACAGACGTCTATCTCCAACATAGAACATTCATGAATAAATCATCCTATGAGTGCACCCTCATGAAGCAAACCAATAGTAGATTTCATGAAATCTAAGCATTAGCCCTCATGATATAATGTGGCAATGAAACAAATCTTTCAAAGAACAATGTAAGGATTATGCAGTAAAAGGAGATGAACTCCTTATGAGAGGATGTGATAAAGAAATAAGTCTTTGCGTACATGAAGAGGAGCCACATATGGATGTTGAAAGCTGGAACATCTATCAAAGGACAAAAGATCCATGAAGATGAGATGAGATGGCCCTTCCATTGATGGTCAATGTGAGATATGTTTAAAAGTGGGTTTTTTATTGGTCCTATTAACCCGCCTGCGAATAATTCTCATGTTGAATATATCACTATGGGGACGAATTACCTCATCAAATGGGTGGAAGCAAGAGCAAAGAGGAAGATTGATGCTCAAAAACCTTCTAAGATTCTATTTGAGAACATATTCACACAAATGGGCTACCAATTGAGATTGTGAGTGATAAAGGTACCTAATTTATTAATGAAGAGTGGAGATATTTTTGAATGAACTTATGGTAATCCATAAGAAATCAACATCTTATCATCCACATGCTAATGGATAAGCCAAAAGTTCAAATAAACTAGTTTGCACTATTCGAAATAAAAGTCAAAAATAAAATATCAGATTAGGATAAGCAAATACATCATGTTGTTTAGTTATTCAAAGTGGCAAATGAATCTACCCTCGAACCTACTCCTTTCAATCTTCTATATGGCCAAAATTCCTTACACCCTATTGATTTTTGATACCAACTTCACAAGTGGGAAAAGAATATGAATGGATTGGCCATGAGCTATTACAAAAAATAGAACAAAGCAAAAATTTGCAAGAAACTCACCTACAAGTGGTTGTAAGGACCATTTTACCCAACTACATTAGTGGGTATAGAGTCAAGATCTATAGTGTGCCTCTTATTGAACCTATCCTAGATCCAATGGATTGTTAAGTGCTCAATATTCTAGTTGTTTCTTTTATGTTTTGGTATATGTAGTGGACCAATCACCTAGACATTATGCAATCAATCTTTATGCCTTCTTGGATGAAACTTAGATCAATTTTGAGGTTCTGATTTATGTTATGACCAAATTAGGTGTGAATCACCTTTGTGGTTGTTGAGGGCATGAGGCCACATGGCTCTCATGCAATGGTTGAATGGAGAGAGATAGAGTCTATATATTGTTGTGTGGTTGGGAGGTGAATCATAGGTTCTCTCTGTAGCTCCTTTCTCAAATTTTGCACCATCACACTCTTCTATTTTCGGTGACAAACCCAAAAGGGGGTAAGGAATCACGGGGAGTTGATTACCAATCCTTGGTATCAGAGCTGGGGGAGTCCAAAAACATGCATAGAGGCAGAAAGAGAAACATCAAAGTGAAAACATTGATGGGCATGCAATAGAGCCATGTGAATGCTCACTTGAAGGGGCAGAGAGGAGGAGGTTCCCTCCTACACAACTCTCTCCCTCATCCTTAGATGAAGGAGAGCTTCACTTACTCCTTTACATGAAGGTTCTACATGGGTTGTTGCCCTTATAAAAAGATGTAGTCGTGTGAGGTTTTTGAGGAAAGAAGAAAGAGGATCTATTTCTATGCATGCGAAAGGAATTGGAGGTAACACCATATTTTTTCCAATTTTTCTCAAGCTATTTGAAGAAATTGCTTTTGCAAACCATCAAGAACATTAAATACGTTCTTTGATGTATGGGTTATGAGAATCAAAAATCTTATAAGTCTTTAGCATCAAAACATTCTTTTTCCAAAGCTTCAAAGTCACCCCTAGGCAAGGTTGCATTTTCTATCATTCACTCCATCCTACACCACACCCTCAAATTCAACCAGGTGCTATTTTTTGCTCAATTGTTGGACTATCAAAATTTTTATTCAATCTTGAAGCTTAGGTTTCAAGCTTTCTAAGGACACCAAAAACATCAGATTTTGACACTTGTTTTGCATGTCAAAAGGTCTTTGAAAATTATCTCTAGAAACTAGGAACACCTTCTAGAGGCTTGTTTGGACATTCTAAAAGTCCAAATTATTTTTTTTTCACTTGGATTAGACTTTTCACATCAAATTCTAGGTATTAGATATCCTTTTATTCTCTGGTGATGTCTGGAGAGAAACCAAATTTGTCCAGAGTTGGTATATTTTGGTATCCTGAAGTTTTTTTGGTGAGTTTACTGCTTCCCAAAGCGTCTATTTGCCAACCAAACATTTCCAATTTATTTTTGGGATTGGTGAGGATCCACCATCAGCTAAAAGCTTGGATGATCCTTTAAAAGTTTCTCGGAAAGATTTGGAGAATATTAGGGAGTGCATTTGAGTTATTTCTTTCATTTTCAATACTTGATTTGCTTCTTTTAGTTTAATTTTCAATCGGTATTGTTCATGCATGGAAACTGTAGAAAAGCAAACTCAAAATCCAACTCTAAATACTCCTAAAGGTATTAAAAACCAAAACAAAGTAGAAAAACAAGAAAAACCAAAAGAATTAGAGATGCATGATGTTGAAGAAGAAGTGGGTTTATATGAAGAATTCATCACTCATGCTCAACATCATGCTTTACTCGATAGAACAAACAAGTTAGAATCTATTTTAGCAAGGATGACATCGATCTTTGAACAATTAGAAACCCAATTCATCACTTTAGAGACTACTATTGCTTCTTTACTTACCAGACAAGGACTTGAACATGACATTTCTAATGAAACTTCTATCATGGTTAGAAGAAAAGAATCTACACCCACTATGCCTCTTACCATTTTAAAAGACAAGCATCCTAGGGATACACCTTTTCTTAAAAACTTTAAGCCACCTATATTTATGAGGGATGATAGAGATTGAAACAAGGATGTAGTGTACACTTTCATACAAAAGTGTATTGACTTGCATCAGTTAAAAGGAACCCCACCTGAGTATCGAGTGTTTGAAGCGAGTCTTTCGCTTGGACCACGCACATACAAATGGTGGATTATTCTTAAACAAGCTAAAGCTATTCCCACAGATTGGACTCAGTTTAAAGCTTTTTTTATGAAAGATTTTTTACTTCAGAACGAGGAAGAGTGTAGTTGGGATGAGTGGGATAGAGTGATGCAGAGAGCTAGACCTTTATCAATTTATCTCTTTCATTATCTAGAGATTGTGCTTAAATTAAACAATCTAGATGATTTAAAAAAAAGAGGGTTTGTAAGAGGGCTTGAAAAAGCCTTTAAGATTGAGGCTCGACAAAATGCTCCTAAATCATTAGAAAAAGCTATCAAGTATGCTCAGTTGTATGAAGACAATAGGCATATAGCAATGTAGATCAAACAATAAGACATACACAAGTGACTAAGTTCAAGAAAAGGGTAGTCCTATGTGAAAAAAAATTCATAATAAGAAAACTAAGAGGGCCTAGACTCACTGTAGATCAGTTTGAGAAGGACAAAAAGGAAAACTTATGTTTTAGGTGTTTATCTCCTAATCACTTTCAGTGGAATTGCCTAGTCTATAAGGGGGAAGATAAAAAGCAAGGACTAGGGAACAATATGGTCTTAGAAAAAGGCAAAAACAGTGGTCCCCTCATGCAAACACTTCCCATTTATGGTAGCTCTAGATGCAAGAAAGTGGAAGTTATGCATGAGGATATGGAACATACTTGTTCTTTAACTCAGTCATTGTGGTCAAAACACTTTGGGCTACATGATTTAGTCAAACTTCATGGTCATGTGTATGGGACTATAGTGCAAATCATGATTGATGATTTTGCTACTGATGAATTTATTATTATTATTTGATAGAAAAGCTTAAAATTTGACAATGGCCTAGTGCACATAAATACGTAGTATCTATGATGCAAAGGGAAGATAAAAGAATATGGGATACTATGGTATTTGATTCGGAAATCAAGGTACAAGGTTTTACACATCACTTAGATTTCCAAATTATGAATATGGAAAGAACAAACATAGTATTGGGTAGAGAATTTCTTTGAGGATTATGGGATACACTTGAACAAAGTTATCAAAACAATACTATTGAATTTGTTAAAAATGGAAGTACTTTTTGTATTCAAGGTGAAAACAATGTGCCTAGCACACCTCTTACATCATGCATGCAGTTAGATACTCTTTTTGATTCACATGATGTACATTATGTTTATGCATTGTTTGTTTTAGATGTTCATCCGTCTACTGATGATTATGTCATTTTCGATGTATCTATTTTTTATCATAATGTAACTAAGGATAGGACTTTCTATTACTCTTTTTTGCAAGAAAGTGTGGTTAAAGGTTTTAAGCCAATAATGTTTGGATATAAAGATGTATTTCTGCTTGATTTACCAAAGGGATTACCACCTTCTAGTGGAGACATTGACCATGAAATTGACTTAATTGCTAACACTAAACCTATTTTTGTAAGCCTCCTTATAGACTTGGTTTAGCAAAGCATCATGATCTAGAAAGTCAAATTCAAGATTATTTAGCCAAAGGGTTCATTAGAACTAGTAATTCTCCATGGGCATCACCAACGCTGCTTGCGAAGAAAAAGATGGATCTATGAGGTTTTGTATCGATTATAGGGCATTGAATAAGGTAACTATCAAGAATAGATTTCCAATGCCTAGATTGGATGATCTATTTGACTAGTTACATCAAGCTTAGTATTTAACTAAGGTTCATTTAAGATCTAGATATCATTAGATTAGAATAAAAGTAGAAGATGTATCTAAGAGTTCTTTTACGACTAGGTATAGACATTATGAATTCTTGGTGATGCCATTTGGTCTCACTAATGCTCCGGCCATGTTCATGACACTCATGAACAATTTTTATAGGCCTTACCTAAGAAAATTTCTAGTAGAATTTCTAGATGATATTATCATCTATAGTAAGTCAGATGAGGAACATTTGGAACACTTACAAATAGTCTTCCAAGTGTTAAGAGAGAATCCCATCTTTGCTAAAGAATCGAAGTCTCATTTTTTTACTCTTGAGGTTAGATATATTGGCCATATCATCTCCAAACATGGAATTTAGATGGATCTTGAAAACGTGCGAGCTATTATGGAATGGTCAAATCCTAGAAACCTACAAGAACTAAAGATCTTCCTTGGATTACCTGGATTCTATGAATGATCCATTAAGAATTATGCCAAGATTGCATAGCTCCATTGTTATAGATAGTGCATCCTAATTGACCACTTGTGGTTGAGACTCACACAAGTGATGTTGCTATAGGAGTGATTCTAGTTTAGGATGGTCAAGCAGTGGATATTGAGAGCAAGAAGGTAGAGACAACTCAAAAGAGTTACTATGTTTATGAGAAGGAGTTATGTGCAATTGTCCATGCTTTAAAAAATTGGCATCATTAATGTGATAAAACGAAAGCAAGCACCCCGGGCTCGCTCGGCGACTCGCACTGGCCCGTCGGTAGGGTGACTTACTTGAGTGTTTTGTTCGCTTACTTGAACGCGGAAGATCACCGTTTGAATGAAAAACCAACTTGCATTGAAAGAGAACGACTACAAAAGAGACGGCCTAAGCCGGCCCGCGTTGAACGTCGCGGGTGAACGTTTATAGTGAGCCGGCCCGCGTTAAGCGTCGCGGGCAAACGCGTTACAACGGCCCCTCGATGGCACAACGGCACTTTCGAGAGGTGCGTACGGAGGGGACTAGCACGAAGGCTACCGCACGTTGATCGCAGAGATCGCTTGGTTCGCTTTGGTTACTTGGGTCGGAGGCTCACCATGTCCCCCTATAGTTGCACACAATTTGGCGCCGGTCGGCAAACCACACAAGCACCAAAAAGGCCTAGATAGAAATACAAGGGGGGGGGGGGCTCTTGCCCACGGGTTGTCACATATTCTCCCCCGCTTCGAAGAGCTTTGCGTCCTCGTAAAGCTACGGAATTCGCGCCTGGGATGTCGAAGGATGAGTCGCTTGGAACGACTCAATGAGGCTTTGGGCTGTCGGTGGCATACTCTGTTTACTTACCCATGTGGCTTCCTTGAGGGGTCGGCCACGCCACTTGACGAGGAATTGTGAGCTATTCTCCTTGAGGATCAACTCTGCCTGTCGTTGTTCGATTGGATCTTCCACCAATGTGACTTGACGTCCAAAGCGAGTATCAGGGCGGAAGCGTTTTAACAAACTCACATGGAACGAGTTATGGATATGAATTTCCGGTGGAAGAGCCAGCTGATATGTCACTTGGTTGAAGCGGTGACTAATTCTGTATGGTCCATAGTACCTATGATTGAACTTTGGAGTGAAATTCCTGGGTAAAATGATGTTCTTGGCATTTACTAGAACTAGGTCACCCACTTGGTAATCTGGCACCTCTGTTCGGTTCTGATTAGCAATTCTTACCATCCTTTCTTTGCTCTTAATAAGTGCTTCTTTTGCCTGTCGTAGTTTGGCTTGCCAGTCTCGTAAAAAATTACCACATTCCCGGTCTGCTGCCACTAGCACTTCATCTGACATGAGTGCCATAGGTGTGATTACACTTTTGCCTGTGGCCACCTCGAACGGTGACATAGATGTACTGGAATGGATTGAGCTGTTATAATGGAATTCTAAAATGTCGAGATGCTTGGCCCAATCCTTCTGGTCCGCTTGAATGTAACTCCTCAAGTAATTTTCTATGGTTTGATTGACTCTTTCTGTTTGCCCATCGGTCTCGGGGTGATAGGCCGATGAGAATCGAAGCTGAGTGCCTAAGATGGAGAAAAGTTCCCGCCATAAGTCGCTCATGAATCTAGTGTCCCGATCTGACACAATAGCCAAGGGAAGACCATGATACTTAAACACCTTTTGGAAAAAGGTATGTGCTACCACCTTTGCCGGCATAGGTGGCTTCATCGGTATGAAGTGTGCTTGTTTAGAAAATTAATCCACTACTGCCATAATTGCATTATGCCCATCGGATGTTGGTAGATCTGTTATGAAATCCATGCTGACCATGTCCCAAGGACGGTTCGGAACGGGCATGGGTTGGAGTAGGCCTGCCGGTTTTATCTTCTGCTGTCTTACTAATTGGCAGGTTGGGCATGTTTGAACATATTCAATGACGTCGTCTTTCATCTTCAGCGAGAACACATGCTCTTTTAGATGTTCATAACTTCTTTGTTGTCCTCCATGTCCTGCAAGCTGACAGTCATGTGCTTCCCATAAAAGCATCCTTTGTATTTCTGCATTGTCCGGTATATAAATCCTTCCCTTTCTATATAGCATGTTATTCATAATCGTGTATTTTCCTTTATGATCTAAGCCCGAGTGTACATCTTTGATGATCCACTGTATATCCGGATCGGTTTGTTGCAACTTCCGAATTTGATCTTTCGTCTTACTCTCGGCCATGGAAATTGCGGCCAGCGTTGGTCTTCTACTCAGGGCGTCTGACATGACGTTTTGCTTGCCTGGTTTGTGAATTATGTCTATGTCAAATTCAGCCAAGAAATCTTGCCACCTTGCTTGCTTGGGAGATAACTTAGGCTGAGTACAAAAATACTTGAGCGAAATATTATCGGTGTAAATCTTTGTGTGTTTATCTTGCACATAGTGACGCCACTTTCGCAAACAGTGGATCACCGCGAGCATCTCCTTCTCATGAGTGCTCCATCTTAACTCTGTACCTGAAAATTTGTGTGACTCATAAGCCACAGGGCGTCCTTCCTGCATAAGGACCCCTCCAATTGCCAATCCTGACGCATCTGTGTGGATCTCGAACTCTTTGTCAAACTCTGGCAACTTCAACACAGGGGCTTCGCACATCACCTGTTTGAGTTGCTCGAAAGCATCTTGTTCCTTAGGCCCCCACACAAAGCAACCCTTTCCTTTAGTTAACTCTGTGAGCGGGGCAGCCACTTTACTGAAATCTTTGATGAATTTTCTTGGAAACTGGCAGAACCCTATGAACTCTCTCACTTCTATGACTGTTCTAGGCGGTGCCCATTGACGAACTGCTGTGATCTTATGAGGGTCTATCATCACTCCTTTGTCTGAAACCATGAAACCTAAAAATTCAACTAAGTTCATGGCAAACTCGCACTTTTCTGGCTTGGCATATAGCTGTCTTTCTCTTAGGCGCTGAAGGACGGCCCTTACGTGCTCTAGGTGTTCCTCAAGTGTGCGGCTGTATATCAAGAGATCGTCTATGTAGATGATAAGGAACTCATCTAACATATCTCTGAATCCATCATTCATCTCTCGGCAAAACGTGCCTGGAGCACCTGTGAGCCCAAAAGCCATGACCAACCACTCGTAGCTGCCGGAGCGTGTCCTGAACGCCGTCTTTTCAATATCCTGCTCTGCTATGCGAATCTGATGATATCCGGATCGGAGAGCTATTCGTGTAAAGAATTTTGCCTGACCCAATCGGTCCATCAACTCATCCATAACTGGTACTCGATACTTTGTTTTGACAGTGATCTTATTCAAAGCCCGATAATCCACACACAACCGCATGCTGCCATCTTTCTTCTTAACGAATAAAACGGGAGCACCGTAGGGTGAACTACTGGGTCTAATGAAACCTTGTTGTTCCAGTTCCACCAATTGCCTTTTTAACTCCTTTAGGTCTGTCTCATTCATTCTGTAAGGTGCTTTGGCCGGAGGAGCATGGCCTGGCATGACTTCAATTCTGTGTTGGACTTGCCTGAGTGGTGGTAGCCCGCTTGGTAACTGACTTGGCAAAACATCTTCAAAATCTCTAAGTACTTCGTGAACTCTTTTATCGCCAACCTTCATCTTTTCACTTCCCTTTTCGTCTATGTCAATGGGGCTACACTTTATGATGCACAAATGTGCTTGAGCTCCTTGCTTCATCGCTTTTTCAACTTGCTTGGCCATCAGAGGCCCTTGTGTCTGTTGTCTTTGCTCTGCCCTTGCTGTTGCGGCTACCGATTTCAACTTTCCTGCTTCTAAATTTAATTTCTTGTTCCCTTTTCCCTGACTGCTGGAGGGCATACTCTCCTGATACATTGGGGCCTTTCCTTTTCTTTGCCTGTCCGCCTCCTCTTTTGTTGTGGGAGGAGTGACTGTCTTGTGACTCGATTCCTGTGAACTTGATCCTGGGTTCTCTACCTTTCCTGACTTGCCTTGAGCTTCTAACTTTCCCTCTGGGGCTCTTCTCGGACTTCTATAACAGTCTACGACCACTATGTTCCCTTGCATGTCCAGCAAAAGTTTATCAATTCCTTTACCCAACATGTTGACCATGTATCAGTCCATGAATGAAAGTCCCACTATTACATCAAATGCCTCCAGTGGCACGACTAGAAAATCTAACTTTGCCGACCACTCCCCCATTGTCATACGGACGTTGAGGGCGATCTTCACATTATCATCCCGACCTTGAGCGAAGGTAACTGACATTTCAGGAAGTTTACTCAAGGCCAACTGCAAACTAGCTGCACACTGAGGCGACATGAAGTTATGTGTTGCGCCTGAATCGACCAACACTGCTTTTCTCTTATTTCCAAACGTTCCCCAGAAGTACATATTCTGAATCACTCGTAATGTCATTGGAAAGCACCCTGGCATCGCGGCCACGGTACCTACGTGCGGCGCATTATTCCCTGTTTGTACTTCTTCATCATTGTCATCTAGTTCTGTCATGACCACATTCGTGTTTCGTCTTTGAGGCTCCTCTTCTACTTGAGCCGTTTGTACCCGCGTCTGATTATTATTGCGAGTACATTGGTGTGTCCTGTGATTCCCACGGCATGTTCTACAGAATGGCCGGGGATCATTCCTTTGCCATTGGGGCGCTGGCAATGCCCTCTGCTCGTTATTTCCATAATTGTTCTGGTTCCTTTGAACTGGTACATTACCCGTGTTCTGAGTGGTGTTGGCAGGACGGGTGTTTGTGTTGGTGTTCCCCGCACCCTGCTGATTCCTTCGTGGTGAGATGTTCTCGGTCTTGCGCATGCTTTGAGCACGACGGTTGCTCTCAGCATCCTGGTATCTTTCAGCCATGACAATGGCTTCTTCCCAAGTGGGGGGCGACTGTTTTTCTATCTCGCGCCGCGTCCAAACGCTACATCCGTATAGGAACCCATGCAGCCGATCGAGATCATGCATCTCCGTTATCTACAACATGAGTCTTCTATACTTGCGAATGTATTCGGACAACGGGCCTTCTTGTTTCAAGCCCCTCCACTCGTCCCTGAGTTTGAAGGATTCATTTTGAGGAATAAAATACTCCTCAAATGCCGCCTTGAACTCCTTCCATGACTTGAATTCCTCTCGAGCGGACTCCGCCAAGAACCAAGCATCGGCATCGTCGGCGAGGAAGGAAGCGGCTATCTTGACCCAATGTCGCTTGCCCACTCTTTGAAGATCGAGGTATTGCTCCATGTCTCAAAGCCATTTGGAGACTGCGAGAGAGTTGCGTTTACCTCGGAATTTCTCAGGTGGACAAGGTTTGAATCTCCCATAGGAGTCTGAGTCGCTTCCATCGTCAGAGGAGGAGACGGGTCGGCGTCTTCGGGTCTGTGGCCGACGGCCCTGCCTAGACGTTCTTCCCGAGGTTTCTCCCTCCTGTAACTCAGGTTGCTTCCCCTTATCTTGGTCCTCCTTTGGTTCGACTGGCACTTTTAGAAGCTGCGCTAAACTAGCAATGGTGGACTCAAGACGGTCCATGCGAGTGTCCTGAGCCATCATCCATTCCATCGCTAGCGGTTCCTCTTTATCTCTTTCCAACGTCCCAAAATCATAATTTCGGGTGGGAGGCGGGGTTTGTTGACGCCTCCCCTTATTCCTCCGTTTTTCCCTTCCTGTTTCTTTGTGGCCGCCACCGCGTGGCTCCACGTCGCTGAGAAAGATGTCGTTGCCTTCACCCTCCATCACGGTGTACTAAGTAGAACGTTAAGACTCGGTCCCCAGCACTGGTGTGACAACCGGTCCATTCTCTCTTCCAAGGCCGCTTGGGTCGAGCGAGGCTCTGATACCAACTGTGATAAAACGAAAGCAAGCACCCCGGGCTCGCTCGGCGACTCGCACCGGCCCGTCGGTAGGGTGACTTACTTGAGTGTTTTGTTCGCTTACTTGAACGCGGAAGATCACCGTTTGAATGAAAAACCAACTTGCATTGAAAGAGAACGACTACAAAAGAGACGACCTAAGCCGGCCCGCGTTGAACGTCACGGGTGAACGTTTATAGTGAGCTGGCCCGCGTTAAGCGTCGCGGGCAAACGCGTTACAACGGCCCCTCGATGGCACAACGGCGCTTTCGAGAGGTGCGTACGGAGGGGACTAGCACGAAGGCTACCGCACGTTGATCGCAGAGATCGCTTGGTTCGCTTTGGTTACTTGGGTCGGAGGCTCACCATGTCCCCCTATAGTTGCGCACAATTTGGCGCCGGTCGGCAAACCACACAAGCACCAAAAAGGCCTAGATAGAAATACAAGGGGGGGGGCTCTTGCCCACGGGTTGTCACATTAATTATATTGTGCCAAAGCTATGATAATTTTTTATCAACAGAGCATTAAGTGGCTATCTAATCTAACCTACCTTAAAGATCATAAGGCTTGATGGGTAGAGACCCTTAATGAATTTGATTATGAGTTTGGGCATAGGAAGGGAAAACTTAATATAGTAGATGATTCAGTTAAGTGCATGCCTATGCTCAATGGACTGATTTTTACTCAAATCACTTGTGATCTACATGAGTCCATTAGATGGAAATGTAGGCGTGATCCTACATATTTCAAGATTTGGGAAGCCATAGAGAAAGGGGATCATGATACACGCGTTTCCAATGAGGATGGAGTATCGAAGGGTACTGTAGAAGGATTCAAGTGGAAAAATTATAGTATCTATTATGGATATCTATTATATAAAGGTAAGGTGTGTGTCCCTAAAGACTTTGAGATGAGATGACACCTATTTTTTGAGAGTCATGACACACCTAATGCAAGACAACCAAGAATTAACAAGACTTATGATCTTGTTAAGAGGTAGTTTTATTGGCTTGGACCTCATAAGGATGTCCAAGAGTATGTGCTTAAATGTAGTGAATGCTAGGTCAATAAAGTTGAAAGGTTAAAGATTGGAGGATTACTCCACCCATTGGATATTCCCAATGGAAAGAAGGAGAGTATTTCCATGGACTTCATACTAGGATTGTTGGGAAAGATGGATGGACACTCCAAGAAATGAGTAGGTACTACAAATTCCTGCTTTGTGCCAACCCCTTCCTACTTCAGAGTTGAATTGTGGGCCCTCTTAGCTTTCCAATGACACTATACAAGTGCCTATGTAATTTGGAAATGATGTGGGAAATGATTGAATCAAAATAGACTACTTCCAATTTGAAGGATCAATGAAAAACTTCTATTTTTGTTCACACACCTGCTGCTTGTTATGCTCAATGCTTCCAGTACAGTAGGAATTAGAAACATTCCTTTTGAAGATATCAGATTATCTTAATGAGCTAAGGATTCCAAGTGGAATCACTTAAAATGATGCACTATACACAGAGCAAACAATTTAGCAATCAAATCATTACCCCCGATTTTTTAGGACCTTTGTAGAGTTTGACCAGTGGGTACTTCGACACACTTTTCTCCAAATTTGCTGAAAGGATTATCTTCAAAATTTTTGATCATGTAGAGGACATTGAGCTGATTCTAGCAAGCTATAGAACATTGAAAATGATAACGAAATGACTGGGATATGAGCAGTACAAGTTGACTATTATGAGTGACTATGACAGAGAGACCATAGATGAGAAGTATTGATCTATTGTATTAAAACACAATGTTGTACAAGATCATAGGCATGATAATCAAAGCCTAATGATGATGAGTAGTATAAGCTATGATGTAAGCCTTACTCTCTTAAAATGTAGTCAAGGAAAACTCGGAAAATGAAGCCACTATGACCGCACATTTTTTAGTCATCTTTTATAGATGATGCATTTGAAATTTGAATTTGAGTTCTCCATTGGCTCTCACTAAAAATGGTCCTCTAATCTAGGAGATATTCTCTCAAGCAGAGTCATGACTTTTCCAACTAACAAATCCCATGAGTTTAGAGGTGGTTACAAATATTCTTTTCAAGCCAAAAAGACTTTTACAAATAAAGCTTCCTAGCAATGGTTTCCATGGAGCTTCAATTGTACATAAACTCTAGCCAAATGTGTAGGCTTGATGTTTGCACCAACAGCTCCCCCTCAAGCCAAACATTTTGGCTTGGTCTTCTTCTTCAATCTTCTTGAATGTCTTGCAATCCAATCATAGACTTAAACCTACAAAGTTTTGTACCATCTAATGCTTTAGTCAATAAGTCTGCACATTGCATATTAGTTGATACATAAGCCAATTGAATTTCCTTGCTCAATAGCTTTTCTCTCACATAATGATAGTGGACCTCTAAATGCTTGGTCCTAGCATGATAAATAGGATTTGCTACAAGATGTAGTGAGCTTGTATTATCTCCAAAAATCATTGGAGATGTAGTATGCAAACCCAAATCTGTATATAACAATCTGATCCATATGGCCTCTTGAGTAGCATTGGCCAATCCTTTATACTCTACCTCTGTAGAAGATAAAGCAACAATAGGTTGCTTCTTTGAAGACCATGATATAGGTTTATCACTTGCAAAAGATAGGTAACTTGAGGTACTCCTTCTATCATCTTTGCAACCTGCCCCAATCTGCATCTGATTATATCTTGATGTCCAAGTTTGAGGTATAAGGGAAGTACAATCCTTTTTGTGCATAAATTGACTTAAAACACTTACTCCATAAGCAATATCAATCCTTCTGAATGTAGCATAGTTCAAGCTTCCCACTATGTGTTGGTAACCTGCAATATTTTCAAGCACATCACCTTCATGAGCACTTAACTTTTTCTTTACCTCCATTGGAGTACTTGCTACCTTGGTATCCTGCAACTCAAACTTCTTTAACATGTCATGTATATACTTTCTCAGAGTAATGTAAATTCCAGATTTAGTATAAACTAACTCAAGTCCAACAAAATAATTTAGTGATCCTAGATCACTGATTTTGAACTCTTGCATCATTTTAATTTTAATCTCCTTGATGCCATTGGTATCATTGCCTGTGAGTATGATATCATCAACATATACACATAGGTATATTACCTCTGAATTTCTCCTCTTAACAAACAGAGAAGTATCTGCTTTACTAATGATGAATCCTTGATCCTGAAGGTATGTAGTCAACCTATGGTTCCATGCCCTAGGTGCCTGCTTCAATCCATAAAGAGCTTTGTTCAATTTACACACATGTTACCTTGCTTGGATCCTCATAGCCAGGAGGTTGAGACATGTACACCTCCTCTTAAATCCAGCCATTTAGAAATGCATTTTTTACATCCAATTGATACATGTTCCAATTCTTTGATGCAGCCACACTTACCAATACCCTGATGGTTGGCATTTTGGCCACAAGTGAGAAGGTTTCTTCATAATCAACTCCTTGGGTTTGTGCAAAACCCTTAGCCATAATTCTATCTTTGTACCTGCTTATTGATTCATCAAAATTCATCTTGATCTTATAGATCCATCTAGAACCAATTACCTTCATAGACTCCTTCTTTGGTACTAGCTCCCAAGTATCATTCTCCTTGAGTGCTTCAATTTCCTCATCCGTAGCTTCCTTCCATTTTGCCTTGGTCTTTGCCTCTTCATATGATGATGGCTCTTCAAATGACAAGTCTTTTGCAAGATAAACAGAGTGCTTAGTAACTAAGGAAGTGTCATACCCATATCTGATTGGCTTCTTGCTCTCCCTTTGTGATCTTCTGATTGCTTGGTTGGATGATTCTGGTATATCTTCTAAATTCTTCATCTTGACTTTGCCTTTGGATTTCCATGCCTTGAATTCTTCTAAGTTGATGATGTCCTCATCATCTGAGTTAATGTCTTCAATCTGATTAGGTTCCTCCTTAGTGAGGCTTGGAAACTCCTCTTTCAAGTCATAAGGTAACTTTACTTTCCTGCATTCACTTTCAAAGCAACAGTCATTCTCATCAAAGACGACAACTCTACTGACCATAAATCTTTTGTTTGAAGGATTGTAGAGCCTGTATCCTTTTTTATTCAAGTCATACCCTATGAATTAGCACTTCTCTACCTTAGGGTCTAGCTTACCTCTTATTTGAGAAAGGATATGCACATAGGCAACACATCCAAAGATCCTGCAATGATCAAGTGAAGGTCTTCTACCATGCCATGCTTCATATGGGGTCATCCCATCAAGAGATTTGGATGGCAACTTGTTTACAAGATAAGTGGCAGTAGATACACTCCTTGCCCACATGTAATTAGGTAATTTTTTCTCATTTAACATTGACCTAGCTATTTCAACAATTAGTCTATTTCTCCTCTCTGCCACTCCATTTTGCTAAGGGGTATACCTTGTTGTAATTTCTCTCTTGATTCCTCTGTCCTGCAAAAATGCATCAAACTCATTTCAGAAGTACTCATCTCCTCCATCTGACCTTAGTCTCTTTAGACTCCTTCCTGTTTGGTTCTCAACAAGTGCAATATATTTTAAAGCAACAAAATACTTCATCTTTGTGCTTCATAAAGTATAAGATAGTCCACCTACTATAATCATCAATGAAAGATACATAGTACCTTGATCCAGAAATTGAGGGATCCTTACTTGATCCCCATACATCTCTATGGACAAGCTCTAGGTAGTCCTCATGCATGTAGCCTTTCCTTGAGAAGGGTAACTTGTGAGATTTTCCAAACTGACAAGCACCACATTTATAGATCATGTGTTGCTTGGATACATTAGGTATCCCAAGCACACATTGATCTCTACATATTTGCTTTAAGGTTCTTTCACCAACATTCCCTAATCTCTTATGCCAAATTTCAAGCTCTGATAGTGTTTGATCTTTGTAGCTATAAAGTGCAATGTTCCTTGTATCCTCAAGTTTAAAAGTGAATAATCTACTTGTCTTTTCCCCTTTGGCAATTCTCTTGAATCCATGTTGGGGATCCTCCACAAATGCTCCATATTGGTTGAATCTGACCTGCCAACCCTTTTCCACAATCTCTCCAACACTCATCAAATTCTTGGTAATTGTAGGTACATATAGAACCGTGCTCAACATATTTCTATTTCCATTAGAGGTTTTAACATTCCCTACCTTGATCACTGAGTGCTTGGTGTCATCACCTGTTTGTACTTGATGGTTACCCTTTGGTTCCTCAAGGTCAGAAAGAAGAGCTACATTGCGTGCAACATGGTTTGAGCATCCTGAGTCAATGTAGAAGAGATGGTCATCATTTATACCTAGTTTTGAAGCCATATTCATAATTATAAGGGAATCTTCTTGCTCCTCTGTATAGTTGTTTTAATCTTTCCTTGATTTGTAGCCTCCTTGGTAGTTACTATTGTAGTTGTTGTTGTAGTTGTTGTTGTATCCTTGATGGTGATTGAATCTTCCTCTTGATTGTGTATATCCACCTCTTTGATATCCTCTACCTCTCTGATTCTAGAAGTTCCTGTAGCACTCATCTATAGTATGGTTTGACAATCCACAAATATTACATGGTGAGGAGTTATAAGGTCTCCCCCTACCTTGCTTACCTCCTCTGCCCCTTCCTCTTGAGGTTCTACCTCTCCCTGCATAGTTGGATTGGGAGGTAGCTTCTTCATCCTCAATCTTCTTGTTATTCCCTTTCTCTTTGGACTTACTTTTATCAGTGTATAGGGCAGAAAAGGTATTACCTCTTGATGATTCTCCATTCTTGTTGAGCTTGGCTTCATGGGTAAAGAGTTGCCCCATGAGTGTGGAAAGATTTGGAATCTGCATGTCCATGTACAAGTCCATGGAAGTTGTGAAGCTCTCCCATTTGTCATCAGCTTTAATACCATTGATTAGTTCTCTTACAATGTGCTCCTCTTCAATTTCTTCTCCTATGCTTGCCAATTCATCTGCTACATCTTTGACTTTGGTCACATACTCTAAGATGCCTTGCTTGGGTTGCTTTCTTTGAGTGGTAAACTCAATCCACAATTGGTTCTTCTTAGCCCTTGTGTTGGAGGAAAAATGTGAAGGCAATGTTTCCCAAGTCTCTTAGAATGTCTTATAGTTCCTAATGTGTGGAAGAAGAAAGTCAAAAATTGAGTTAAGTAAGTAAGACCTTGCTAATGCATCCTTGGCACACCATATATTGAGTCTTTCATGCTGCTCTCTTGTAGGTTGTCCTTTGCTTCTGAATATGGGCATCTCCTCATCTCCTGAGATGTATCCATAGAGGCTCCTTCCTTGCAAGTATGTTTTCATCCTCAAGGACCATGCTTGATAGTTGTTCTTGTCCAATTTATCAATGAAAGAAGGAAAGCCATCTCCCATTTTACCTTAGCTTTGCTCTGATACCACTGTTGGGAAAGATGGATGGACACTCCCAGAAATGAGTAGGTACTGCAAATTCCTGCTTTGTACCAGCCTCTCCTTGCTTTAGAGTTGAGTTGTGGGCCCTCTTAGCTTTCCAATGACACTATACAAGTGCCTATTTACTTTGGAAATGATGTGAGAAATGATTGAATCAAAACAGACTACTTCCAATTTGAAGCATCAATGAAAAACTTCTATTTTTGTTCACACACCTGCTGCTTGTTATGCTCAATGCTTCCAATACAGTAGGAATTAGAAAAATTCCTTTTGAAGATATCAAATTAGCTTAATGAGCTAATGATGCCAAGTGGAATCACTTAAACTGATGTACTATACATAGAACAATCAATTTAGCAATCAAATCATTACCCCCATTTTTTAGGACCTCTCTAGAGTTTGACAAGTGGGTACTTCGATGCGCTTTTCTCCAACTCTGTTGAATGGCTTATGTTAAAAATCTGTGAGCATGTAGATGACTTGGAGCTGATTCCAACAAGCTATAGAACATTGAAAATAGTAAGGAAATGACTAAGATATGAGTAGTATACAATTTGACTATTATGAGTGACTATGACAGAGAGACCATAGATGAGACCATAGATGAGAAGTAGTATAGGCTATGATGTGAGCCTTACTCTCTTACAATGTAGTCAAGGAAAGCTCGGAAAATGAAGCCACTATGACCACGAGTTTTTTAGTCATCTTTTATAGATGATGCATTTGGAATTTGAATTTGAATTCTCCATTGGCTCGCACTAAAAATGGTCCTCTAATCTAGGAGATATTCTCTCAAGTAGAGTCGTGACTTTTCCAACTTATAGGTGGTTACAAATATTCTTTTCAAGTCAAAATGACTTTTACAAATAGTAAAAGATAAAAGCTTCCTAGCAATGGTTTCCATGGAGCTTCAATTTTACATAAAATCTAGCCAAATGTGTAGGCTTGATGTTTGCACCAACAAGGATTACCTAAGATAGAGGGTGATGGAGACCTCTTAGACTCCAAATGCTTGATCTATACTGATTTAAGAAAACTTCTATATCAATTATAGACCAACCTTTACACAAATGTTATCATGATTTACAAAATCATTCAAAAAAACTTTTCTGTATGAAGTTTCTTCTTCCTCAAAGAGTCTTCTTCAGAGATTAGCTTCATTACCTACACATATCTTCAAATTTCTTCAATCTAATGATGCACATACCTCCATGCTACCTTTACGCAATCATAACATCCATTAGATTTTCAAAAGTATCATTAAAACTCTAGTTTGATCATTAAGATCAAATGTATGTCACAAACTGTCTTTCTGAACAATCGATTTTGACATAGTCAACTTCTCAAGCTGATTTCTCACAACACAAGTCCCGTTTTGCTAAATTCTTTTACCCATAGCTTCCTTACCTATTAAGTTAGATTTTGAATGCTCATTTATAAAAACTTTACACTGTGCATTGAGATCCAAGCAAAACTCTGACATGGAAAAGTGCACGACTCTAAGAGCTCTATCTATAGACTTTGCATATACAGGTTCCTATTGATTATACACACACCTTGAAAAGAATTAGGCCATGAAACTTTGAACATAGCTTGGTTAAGCTTCTAAATTAGATGTGTACAAAAGATTTCCTGATCCACTTGATCAAGCTGAGAGAAATCAGAGAAAGACTCGATGCTAACTCAAGAAAATGAATCTCTACACATCTATCACATGACCTCTTGACTTCTAATGACTCTCACACCTATTTCTTTACATTATTGACTTATATAGATATGATTCTAGACTTATCCTGCCATGCTCCAATGGAATAAACCAAGTAATCCTCAGATCTTCATTCCTCTTCCATGGGGTCATCTAAGAGTTCTTCGAGTATTTGGCCCTTCACTCTAGCTAGGTATTCATGATAAATTGCTTTAAGCTCTCTATCCACTTTCCTAGTGAGCCGCTACACTATATTTTGATCCAAGAGAATGCCCGATTGGGATATTGACACTAACTAGGTTGCATCATACAAAACTTTTTTGGCCTCTATTTCTTCTAGGTTTTTCTGTGATTGAGCTACAATTTTGAGATTATACCTAGTTACATGATATTTGGGTGTGCATAACTTTGATTTATTTATCTTTACCCTTTTCTGCATTCTTTAGGGTTTGAATATGTTCCTACAACTCTCACATCATGTAATGTCATATACTCATCTTCTATGGTACTTTGTAGGTTCGTAATGTGTCTTTTCAATGCACAATCAACTCATTAGGCTTTCTCAATATGTTCTTTTACACTAATTTTGTGTACTTTGAGTTTTTGGTTTTGATTCCACAAATCATTAACACACTAGTGCAAACATTGATATCTAGCTTCTTTGCCTTGTACTTTGTTCTTAAGAATGTCCAAAATTAGATGTAGGTTTTGTAGTTTGTCTTGGAGCTCAAAAGTTTTCACTACTGTGACTTAAGACTGCTATTGGTAAGGAACAAGATCATCAATTTGTGATTACATCTCCAAAATGGTGAGCTTTAATTATTGGATCTCTATTTTTAATTATTGGACTTGATAATATTAATTCTTTCTATCTAAAGGGGTAGTAGTAAGATACAAAAATCCAGAAGATTGGTAGGAATACGATTGGGTGGGGAATAGTGCTGCATGGGTGAGTTGGAGGAGTCAAATACAAAACTCAATCATGGTCATAATTGCAATGACCATCCATAGGGTGTTGTTGTTGTTGTTGCTTTCAGTCCTATTGGGTGTGCTGCTGTTGTTGTTGCTCCTATTTTTTGTTGCTAGTCTTCAAGTTGACACTATTGTTATTGCTCATGTTGTTATTGTTGATGCTGAAGATGATGATGACGATGATGATGATGATGTTGTTGTTGTTGCTGTTGTTATTGTTGTTGTTGTTACTATTGAATGCATTGTTGTTGGTGGTGCTACTTACTTTGGAGTCATTGTTATCATTATTCTACTTATTATTATTGTTACTATCATGATTGCTCTTCATGTTTGTTAAAAGTCAAGACTATGGTTGTAACGTAGCTAGCTAATTGTCATGAACCCTCATGAAACCATTCTTTTACTACTATATGGCTTCCAAGAAACACACAAAGACTTCCTTTGTTGTTCCACCCAACCACGCCCAAACCATGCTCTAGTTTGACTCTACTTGAGAGAGTTCTCTTTCTTTCCTCTACCCTTCTATATCTAATGTGGTGTAATACCCATAAATATCATGTGACACCTATGAATATCATGTGACATTTCCTTCCCCTTAAGAACATTTTCATCCTCAAAAATGTAGATGAAATGTCCATAATGGTAGACATAAGTGCTCGAAATCCCCTGAATCCCATGTACTCTATGTACGTGGTCATCTCTACGTCTGTATTTTACCCATATACTTCCCCTTAAGAAGCCTCATATGATATCATATCAAAGGTGGGAAACCATTTAAGTGATGTCTACTATCTCCCATATATAGACAACTTCCAAACTATCACTCCCGTGACATATAGCATCATCAAAATGACCTAATTCCATATTGTGTATCCTCTATGGAGTGTTGGAGAAACAATCACTAATTGGACATATATTTGAAGGTCAAGGCATGAGAAGAAAACCACATGCCTATGTGAAGGGACAAATTCACAAGTGTATTATATTTGTAAAGTTAGTTCACTTTAGTTCTAGAAATTTTTTAAAAATCACGAGAATAAGAAAATCTATATAAGTTAGTTTGTATCAATTGACGCGAAAAGAAGGAAGAAAATGAGAGAGTGAGTTAGAACTCATTTTGTATGACTGAGAATAGTCGGACTTCTCTGCGTGAGAAAGCACCTGTGCATTTCTGAGTTTTTCATAGTTATGGAAAGAGTTTATTAATTTCTGTGTATAAGTCTTCTTCTTCCATCTCCAGTGTTTATCTTGTGTGAAATGATTTCAAGAGTTGAAGTTTTTCAAGCAAGTCGATGCCTGGCATCGAGTTTGTATTGATAAGTCCGTGTTTTATTCTCTGAGTATTATGTACTACTAGAACTTCTTAAAATCATGAGGTTTGTGGAGCAACTCAATGCATGGCATCGAGTTTCAGCATAAAGTCGATGTCTGGCATCGACTTCCCACATAAAAGTGGTCTTGTTCATGTGTGTGTAAAAGAGGCTAATTCTGGTGCTGAAAAGGTGGCTGAAAAATCTCAAAGTCGATGCCCGGCATCGACTTTTGGTTGCAAGTCGATGCTAGGCATCGAATTTTCATTTTTAGCCACTCAGAATTACTAAAACAGGTAAAATTTCCATTTTTGGAAGTCATACAGGGTCATCTTGTGAAGGCCATAACTTGAGTTCTAGAGATCCGTTTCAAGCATATGATAGCTTGTTGGAAAGCCTACTCTTCTAGTTTCATCCACTAAAAGATCATGGAGAAATAATATTTGAGCTAAGAGAAATTAGCAAAATACTGAAGATATGTCATTTCAGTGACTAGGAATTTCTATAGAAGCAAAGTTCTCACTTTAGGCTATCATTTCTCAAAGTTTGGAGTGGCAATGAGTTAATGGTGACCATAGAGGTGTTCTAGTGTCACATTAATTCATTTATTGTGGTGTTTCATACATCAACAAGTGGTATCAGAGCAGAAAGGTCCTGAAGAGCAGAAGGCGGCAAAGGTACGAGAAGTGTTGGAAAGTTTTCCATTAAAGTTTGAAAGGTGAAGCATTCAAAGACACAAGGCATCAAAAGATTACTTTTGAAGTATGCTCATACACAAAGAACTTCAAAAGGTATTATCCTTTATCCTTTAAGCTCACAGGTTGCAGTAGAAGGGAAGGAGTATGGCAGATCATATCTCCATTGACAAACTGGACAGAGATAATTATCCCGCATGGGTAATGAGTATGGAAGCCTTACTTATGAGTAAGGATCTCATGATATATGTTACAGGTGAAGAAGAGAAGCCAGTATTTGAAGATGAAAGCCGACCAAAGAAAGAGGAACTTGATGCTTTAAAGCATTGGCAGAAGAAGGATGCAAGTGCAAAAGCCTACATCTACAATACAATCTATGATCATTTGCTATCACACATCAGAGGATTGGAATCATCTGAAGATATATGGAATGCATTGGAGTATCATTTCCAAAGCACTATTAAAGCACGGAAAGCAAGTCTATGGTCAGAGTTTACAACATTCAAGAAGAAGCCAAGTCAAAGTATTAGTGATTATGTCACTAAGATGAAGGATCTAGCAGATAGTCTTGGATCCATAGATGAAGATGTTGAAGATCACAGATTGATTGCTCAACTACTTGCAGGATTGAGAGGGGATGAAAGGTGGAAACCTTTTGTCTTATCAACAGAACTTTCATTAAATCATTATGTTCTAGATTTGAATCAATTACTTGGTTTGATGCTCACATATGAGCAAGACTTGAAGGGAGATGGAGATAAAGGAAAAAGTTCTGCAATGTACATGAAGAACAAGAAGAAAGGAGATAAAGGTAAAGCAAAGGATGAAGAGGAGTCGAGTTCTCAAGTTTATCATGCAAGAGGTAAAGGCACTGGCAGAGGAAGACCAAGAGCCTTTGGAAGAGGTAGAGGTAATCAGAATAACAACAAGAAGGCTTGTTGGATCTGTGGATTGAGTAATCATTTAGCTCATGACTGTTGGCACAACCAACAAGGATCAAACCAGAATCAAAACAACAATAGCAGAGGTCGAGGTGGAAGATATCAAAGTAATTTTCAAAGAGTTAGACAAAGTCAAAGAGGAGGCTATGGTAGAGGTGGAGGAAGAAGTTGGGGATAGAATCAATCCTACAACACCACCTACTACAACTATGCAAATGACACACAGAATGAAAGTCATACATCATTGATGATGAATTCAATCAGCACATCAGATAAAGAATATCTAAAGGTATTTTACATTGACTCTGGATGTTCTAATCATTTGTCAGGAAACATAGAATTGATGTCAGAATTGGAAAAAGGTATTTCTAATCATACAGTTCAAACAGGTGATAATACAAGACATAGTGTACATTCAATTGGAAAAGTGAAATGCAAGAGTGGAGCAGATTTGCTAACCAATGTTTTGTATGTTCCTACAATACCTAAAAACTTGATTAGTGTGGGACAAATAGTTGAAAAAGGTTTTCAAGTCAGGTTTACAAATGAAGGAGTATTTGTTGAAGATCCAGAGAATGGATATAATCATATTGTCTCTGGTAAGAAAGAAGGTAGACTCTTTACTTTAAGAGTACAAGGGAACATTGGTCAAGCTTTGCTCACACATGGTGAAGCAGTGATTACAGAACTTGATCTCTGGCATAAAAGATTAGGCCATTTCAATGAAAGAGGAATTAAAGCTATGGTTGCTAATCAGTCTGTACTAGGACTACCAAATGTGCAAAGTCAACATATGGTTTATAAATGTGAAGCATGTCAATGGGAAAAGCACACAGGCTACCATTTCAAAAGAAAGGATTAAAACATGATGGAGTACTTGAGCTCATTCGTACAGATGTATGGGGACCAACAAAAGAAGGTTCTATCAGTGGCTCAAGGTATTATGTTCTTTTCATTGATGATGCTACAAGATGGATAACATTATATGTTTTGAAGGAAAGATTAGAAGTGTTTGGAGCCTTCAAGCATTTTCATGCATATACAAAGAGAGTCACAGGTCAAAAGCTTAAAAGACTGAGGTCTGATGGAGGGGGAGAATACTTCTCCCAAGAGTTCAATGATTATCTTTGGAATGCAGGTATTAAGAGAGAAATAACTTGCAGGTATACACCACAACAAAATGGTGTAGCAAAAAGAAGGAACAGGACTTTGGTTGAGTTTGCTAGAGCTATGCTGAAGGAGAAGAATTGTCCAAATTATCTTTGGGTTGAGGCTGTAAATATAGCTACATATCTTGTGAATAGATTACCATGTGCAGCTCTCAATGGAATGACTCCATATGAAGCTTGGTGGGGTAAGAAACCAACACTAGATCATTGTAGAGTGTTTGGATCAATTGCATATGCTTATGTGCCATCACAACTAAGACATAAACTTGAACCAAAGGCAGAAAAAAATGTGTTCATTGGTTATGATGAAAAGCAGTTGGGTTACAGGTTGTGGAATCCTCTAACCAAACAATTTCTTGTTTCAAGAGATGTTACATTTGATGAACAGAAAAGTTGGTATGCAGATCAAAGTCATACAACTGAAGAATTTCAAGAAGAGGTAAGAAGATGTGAGAAAGGAAAATCAATTGTGCAGGTAAATAGAGATGAAGACTATATGCAAGCAAGTACATCCAGAAGTGGATTAACAAGAAGAAATGAAGAAGCTCCTATATTTGATGAAGAAGTGTATCCAGACACTTATGAAGAATGTGAACCAAGAAGGTCAAGCAGGACTAGAAGACAACCAAAAAGGTATTCTTATGATACTTCTTACATAACTCAGAAGAACTATGCATATATGGTCAAAGACGATGAAGAACCTCAGAACTATGATGAAGCTAAAGGTAAGAAGCAATGGGAAGAAGCCATGAAGGAAGAGTTCAATGCACTGGAGGAGAACAAGACATGGGAACTTGTTCCTAAACCAAATGGTAAGAAAGTAATTCGAAATAAATGGGTTTATAAAGTGAAGAAGCTTGCAGATGGAAGTATAGCCAGATACAAAGCTAGACTGGTGGTGAAAGGTTGTGCCCAAACCTATGGCACAGATTCTGATGAGACATTCAGTCCTGTAGCTAAGATGTCAGCTATAAGGACAATCATTGCTATTGCAGCTTCAAAAGGATGGACCCTAAGTCAATTGGATATAAAGAATGCATTCTTGAATGGATACATATCAGATGAGGTATACATGGAACAACCTCAAGGGTTTATAGATTCCACGTATCCAAATTTTGTTTGCAGGTTGAGAAGAGCATTGTATGGATTGAAGCAAGCTCCAAGAGCATGGAACTATCGACTGGTGAAGTTTCTGAATGAACTTGGATATCAAAGTTCAAAAGCAGATCCAAGTCTACTTATCAAAAGAATAGAGGAAGGTACAATCTACATTTGTATTTATGTAGATGACACTATAATCACAGGTACTTCAGATGAAGGAATTAAGGAAGTAAAGAGATTACTTGAGAAAGAGTTCAAGATCAGTGACCTAGGAAAGTTCTCATACTTTCTTGGAATGGAAGTCACTTATACAGATCATGGCATATATGTATCACAAGAAAGGTATCTTCTGAATCTATTGAAGAAGTTTGATATGGAAAATTGCAGAGAAGCTTCAACTCCACTTGAAGTTAATCACAAGCTCAGTAAATTGCAGAATACAAAGATATGAGGAAGTATCAATCTCTTGTGGGTAGTTTGATTTATGCTACACTAACAAGACCTGATCTTAGTTATGCAGTGGGAGTTTTGTCACAATTCATGCATTGTCCAAAGGACCCACATTGGATTGCAGGTCAAAGAGTTCTCAGATATATCAAAGGAACTATAAAGGAAGGATTATATTATCCTTTTACATCAGATTTGAAGTTGAGAGCCTATAGTGACTCAGACTGGGTAGGTAACCAAGATGACAGAAGATCAACTCATGGTTACATGATATATATTGGTGATACGCTTGTAATTTGGTGTTCAAAGAAACAACATACAGTAGTATTATCATCAACTGAAGCTGAGTACAAAGGACTTGTGGAAGCAGCTAAGGAGGTCATATGGATGCAGACATTGTTCAAAAGCTTGGACATTGATAAAGGTATACCTACAATTCATGGAGATAATATGATTTCACTTTATCTTGCAGCAAATCCAGTATTTCATGCAAGAACAAAGCACATAGAGATACATTATCATTTCCTGAGAGAAAAGGTAATGGAGAAAGAAATTGAAGTGGAGTACATTTCTACAAAAGATCAGATAGCAGACATAATGACAAAGAGTTTGGATGGTGTGAAGACCAACAGATTCAAAAGCACGGCAGGAGTAAAAGAAAAGAAGATGATATGAAGAAACAGGGAATGTCAATTAGTGATTGAGGTGGAGCTGTAGGAGAAACAATCACTAATTGGACATATATTTGAAGGTCAAAGCATAGAAGAAAACCACATGCCTATGTGAAGGGACAAATTCACAAGTGTATTATATTTGTAAAGTTAGTTCACTTTAGTTCTGGAAGTTTTTTAAAAATCACGAGAATAAGAAAATCTATATAAGTTAGTTTGTATCAACTGACGTGAAAAGAAGGAAGACAATGAGAGAGTGCGTTAGAACTCATTTTGTATGACTCAGAATAGTCGGACTTCTTTGCGTGAGAAAGCACCTATGCATTTTTGAGTCTTTCATAGTTATGGAAAGAGTTTATTAATTTCTGTGTATAAGTCTTCTTCTTCCATCTCCAGTGTTTATCTTGTGTGAAATGATTTCAAGAGTTGAAGTTTTTCAAGCAAGTCGATGCTTGGCATCGAGTTTGTATTGATAAGTCCGTGTTTTATTCTCTGAGTAGTATGTACTGCTAGAACTTCTAAAATCATGAGTTTTGTGGAGCAACTTGATGCCTGGCATCGAGTTTCAGCATAAAGTCGATGTCTGGCATCGACTTCCCACATAAAAGTGGTCTTGTTCATGTGTGTGTAAAAGAGGCTAATTCTGGTGCTGAAAAAGTAGCTGAAAAAGCTCAGAGTCGATGCTCGGCATCGACTTTTGGTTGCAAGTCGATGCTAGGCATCGAATTTTCATTTTTAGATACTCAGGATTACTAAAACAGGTAAAATTTCCATTTTTGGAAGTCATACAGGGTCATTTTGTGAAGGCCATAACTTGAGTTCTAGAGATTCATTTCAAGCATATGATAGCTTTTTGGAAAGTTCTACTCCTCTAGTTTCATCCACTAAAAGATCATAGAGAAATAATATTTGAGCTAAGAGAAATTAGCAAAATACTGAAGATATGTCATTTTAGTGACTAGGAATTTCTGTAGAAGCAAAGTTCTCACTTTAGGCTATCATTTCTCAAAGTTTGGAGTGGCAATGAGTTAATGGTGACCATAGAGGTGTTCTAGTGTCACATTAATTCATTTCTTGTGGTGTTTCATACATAAACATGGAGTAATTGTATAATAGAAAGTGTAAAATTATCAAGCTTATAGGCTTGACCATACCATATTTGAGATAATAAACCATCCTCTGAAATATAAAACAAAGTCCCATAAACAGTGACTGCAAACCCATCTAGGACTAAATGATATATTTTCCCTCATAGAACTATAGGACTTCCTAACCTTGAGTGTACTCACAAGTAATAGTTTAATCCAAACTACCTTGTGAACTGTACAAATCCATCATCTAGCTCATATATAAGAATTTCTTGGTAGTAAAAATACAATCTGTACATTCCACCAACCAAGAAGTCTTTGGTTATCTTTGGACTAAGTTCTCTTGCAAGAGAATCTATTGGCACTAGTGCAAACTATTGTATTTCTCTTCCCTGTGGTTTGCCATATGAATGCAAGTAGCATTCCTTTGGGGATTCAGATAATCCCTAAGTACCCATCCTCCTAGTTGATATTCAAACAACATCCTCATGATGAAACATCAACTAAGTGTTTGGTAACCCAATAAGTTAGATCTATCCAAATCTCCTAGAAACCCTAAAGAGAGGAGTCGTTACTCTACTCCCTAATGTCAATAACTAAATCATCTAATCTAGTTAAGAAACATCACTAGAAATAAACCTAAATACTTCTCTCTAGAGTCTCCATGTAACATTTAATCTAACCATTGATTTGTTTATCTCTCACTTATCATTGATAGAAGAGTGCTACTTCTATCTAGACAACCAAAATGAGAAAGTGAAACTCTCTCTTTCTCTCTAATCTCATCTAAGGAAAAAAGTTGTAGTAGTGGAATCCATTCATTGTTCCCTTTCCCTTTGAAAGAGATTCTCTTGAATCCATTTGCTCCACTCATCCAACAATGAGAACATTTATATGAGTTCTCCACGTTTT
Organism: Ceratopteris richardii; assembly: GCA_020310875.1. Taxonomy (NCBI): domain Eukaryota; kingdom Viridiplantae; phylum Streptophyta; class Polypodiopsida; order Polypodiales; family Pteridaceae; genus Ceratopteris; species Ceratopteris richardii. The sequence continues at coordinate 16,802,233 of CM035444.1, read as the reverse complement.
TCCTTCCAAAATAGTGGAGAATGAAAATCCTATGTGAACAAAAACTACATTGAGTAAATGAATTCCTTCTAAAATAGACTAAATGATGTTTTCTAAACACATCTCCTAACTAGTGGAAAACATACTCTATTCTTCTCCTATGAAGAGATCATGTTTTCCTTTCCCTTTTCTCTTTCAAATAATAGGCGCTAAAATGAGACGTCTGAGCTAAAGTGAGATCTTTCCTTGATCTATGAGTCAATTCCTACCTTCTCCTTTACTTAAAAGAGAGATTTATGACTTTATTTGCTCCTCTCTTCCATAAACAAATACAAACTCTCATTACGTACATTCCTATGAAGGTGGAGAAACTATCTCCCATATAAAATGAAGGCTTATGCGATGAAGAGTGGAGAAAATAAATTCCTTCTTAGGGTCAAAGACCTCTCCTAAAATGGTCAGCAATGATATGATATGGTATCATAATACATAGATGTGTATCCATACTAAAGAACTACCTTTGCCAACCATCCTCAATGCATGGATCTATATGATTTATCTATACTAATGGAATTATCCTTCTTGATATCTATAAAGTGAGTATGTGATATCAATGCTCATAAAATCACCCATAACATTCACGATTGGAAGAATAAATCTTCCCTAACCTATGAAGGATAACTCCTAATACTAAGGAGATGTCTACTAAGAGCTCTCCACTGATGTAGTGAGACATGCCAGCAAGAATGATGAGTCATTTTCTCGCTCACCGTGGAAGAAGAGTGCTCAAAGGGAAGTCGTTTCCACCCTCCCATACAATGGAACCTTCTTCCAATTCATGGTGTTATACCTACACTAAAGCAAATGTATATTCCATAAATATATATATATATATATATATATATATATATATATATATATATATATATATATATATGTGTGTGTGTGTGTGTGTGTGTATACATAAACACACACACACATACACACACACACACACACATATATATATATATATATATATATATATATATAAATAATGGAATATGTAGGTGGACTCTAAGGAATCCCATGTAGTGGAACTATTATAGTTTGGTTCTAGTCAACATATGATAGTGGATGACCCTTTGTATTCCAAACTAACTTAATCCTAGGTATTGAGGCTAGGTCTACGTAACTCTCTCAAGATCCGCACATACATATATGTATTGGGTACCTCAAATATTCCTCACTAAGGGATCTATGCTCTAAATCATAGAGCTAGTGCCATGACTATGGCCTTCCTAACCATCACTTGAATCACATTAGCACCCCATTGATGCTCTCTCATGAAACCCTTCTTTATGATCCCATCTAAATCCTTTCCTTAGTAATCTATGATCCCATTCTAGTTGTTTTCCTTAGTAGTTTAACAAAAATGCTTCAATACATACTCAAGTGATGTGCATCAATGAAAGTACTCACTCTTTGGGCATACTTCATGATATCCCATAGTCTCCCAATCACATTCTAAGACTCTTTTGAAGGTAATTAGACCTTTACAATATTGGAGATGATCATAAATTTATCTCCCATAATCGTCTATGCAACTTCAAGAAACCTATAGGATTTCTTGTGCACATTCTTAATGGTGAAGGTATATCTCCTTCCCCTTAGCAATCCTATGGTGTAAATCCATAAGGATTATGTGTGGGGATCCAATTACTAATGAAGTTGCCTTATGTATGATTCTGATGGTCCTAAGTCCATCAAGTACATGCTTACAAGCATGTTTATACCTTATTGATGTTCTCAGAGAAGGCATATTACCGTGCCATAAAATTCTTACCTAAAGGTAAGTGTGTACATAACACCATGAGGTGGGAAAAAATTTGACAACATTTCCCCAAGAAAATGGAGTTCCAAAACATTTTAACCATAAAATCAAATATAAGGCCTTGGGGGCCAATGACACACATGCCATTCACTATAGCATGAGGCTTGGAAAGCCCATGGCATATAACCCATATACTCATATATGAACTCCAGAACCTGCAAAAATATAGAATGCTAGCAACAACCTCTTTGTTGAATAAGGATTATGTGTGGGGATCCAATTACTAATGAAGTTGCCTTATGTATGATGTTTTGATGGTCCTAAGTCCATCACGTACATGCTTACAAGCATGTTTATACCTTATTGATGTTTTCAGAGAAGGCATATTACTATGCCATAAAATTCTTACCTAAAGGTAAGTGCGTACATAACACCATGAGGTGGGAAAAAATTTGACAACATTTCCCCAAGAAAATGGAGTTCCAAAACATTTTAACCATAAAAATCAAATATAAGGCCTTGGGGGCCAATGACACACATGCCATTCACTATAGCATGAGGCTTGGAAAGCCCATGGCATATAACCCATATACTCATATATGAACTCCATAACCTACAAAAATATAGAATGCTAGCAACAACCTCTTTGTTGCATAACCTTGTACTTCTTGCAACCATCTTTCTTGAAAATAATCAAAAAGCTATATGGCTACAAATTGATCCATCTTTTGATCTTAAAACAATGACAAACTTTGATGTATGCATTACAATCATACATCCATGCATGTATATACAAAACATGTGAAAACATAAACCGTTATGCTTAAGAGTATATGCCATATATCCCTAAATGGTTTGATGTAGGAATTTCATGCATCCAATCCTTTTTGACAAGCTTCAAGACCTCTTCTCTTTCCTCACCAAGTCTTAAAACAAACTTTGAAGTTTTTGATGACATCGGATCACTTCCTTAGACATCAAGCATGGTCAAATGATTACAAAAAACAATGTAAATATGACAAAAATACATATTTAAATTGTAATCCATATTTAGACATGCAAAAACTTTTGTATGAACTCGAAATAATCATAAAAATGAAGCATCTATCATGTGAAAGTGTCTCAAAGTGAAATTACTTCAACCACCTTCCTGGTTTGCAAGATATGGCTTTTGGAAGGTAGTTGTCAAAAAGGGTTCATACTTTGTAGACCTATATCGAGCTAGAAAAAATACATAAGTTCCAAAAATTATTTTCTTAAACTAAAAGTAGATCTTGTTCTCTTCCAAACAAACTATAACACATCCAATTTGTAGTTTTCTAGCCCAACATATTTCCTCTCCAAGTGTGACATGCCAAACTAGTGGACTCGTGGAGGGGCTATAAAAAGTGTGAAAAATATGATTTTTTAAGTGCCTAAATTATTCTTCCATCACAAAAATCCTAAAATTCTCTCCATAACCTCAGAGAGCATTATATGAAGATACTTTGGCATATTCTAACATTTCTCAATCCTCCCTTCTTGCATGCTAATTTATTGCCCAAAATAAGTGTAACTAATATTTTCACGCAAAAAGTTAAATGGGAGATTTTACCAAGCTTCAAATCCACTATTAATTTATTTTTTCTTAGATTTCCTAATTTTCTATGGTAGTATATGCACCATCATTCATGTATGTATGCCCTATTCTATAGGAAGCCTCTTAAATTATCTCTTTTCTTTTTCCCAAAAGTGGAAATTTGCAAAAATTAGCACCTGAATTTTTTCCAAAAAATGTGGAAAGGGCATTTTTGAGGATGGTAAATTCCTCCTGTTGAAGCTCAAAGTCAAGGACAAAGCATGGAAGCACATCAAAAGTTGGACACACAAGGAAAGGGAGCAAATAGGGAGCTCCATGAAGCGTATGTCAAATTTTCAGATGAATCCCCTATAAAAATAGTGATTTTCATCACTAAAAACCATTATAAATACCATTATCTATTTTTATAACTCCATTTTGTTCAAGCCGAGAAGTCCTCGAGCTTGAGGAGTATTAGAAGTACCATCGTACCAATTTTCATAATTTTTAGACTTCGTTTGAGCCCTCAAATAAACCCTGGAACCTAATTTTTAACTAGGCCGGACACTAGGTCTGGACAGGGCCAAAACTAGTCAAAAAACTATAAAAAGAGCTAAGAGAGCTCATTTTTGGAGGTTAGCTTGTTTAGAGAATAGAGCTTTGTAACAGAACTCTTTTGCAATCGAAGCTTTCCATTGTTCCTCTCTTTGATCCTACTTTGTGCACGTGTGTGTGTATGTGTGTGCATGTTTGTGTGCTTTCACTCACGCACTTGTGCCTTCACTTGCTCGTGGTCTTCATACTGGTCCTCACGTCTCCGCGGATTGACAAGTAAAGGAGGTGGTGCTTACGCTTGAGCTACACCTCCTTATCTTATTCTTTTATGAATCTAATGTTTCCATAGGGAATCTTGTATGACATAATCTCAGTATGTATATTTTTTCCCATCCATCCAATCCTATAACACCTCTATTTCCCTCGTCCTGAATGGAAATTTATTAAATTTAGATGTTGGAATTTTTCTCAAATAGTGATGGAAGGCGTTTTTGTGGAGCTTCAACATCCTAAGCCAATTTTTGAATTTATTGATTCTAAATGGAAGTCCATGCACTATACTATTTGTAAGCATGATTTTTCCCAATGGATAATCCCTCTTTATTTCTCTTTCCCAAAATGGCTACTTATCAAAATAGCCCTTGAAATTTATGTACAAATCATGTAAGAGGGCTATTCTACCTAAAGCCTATGCTTTCTTGCATTGTTTAGGGAATCCTTGACTCTAGACGAAAAGTATATATCTTACACTCTCCATACACCTGTTTTCTCTTAAAGGGCTTTACTACCAAATTCGTTTTTTTCTTATATCAAAGTGGAACTTCATCTTTTAATTCCTAGAAATAACACAAATTTCATACCTCTGTTTGAGTTGTAATATCCCCTTCTCATTCTCAAGTTCGCATAGAGACAAAACAACTGGAAACTTCTTCATATATGAAAAGGAGGAGACATTTTAAGGAAGAGGAGGTACAGGTTCAAGATCAACACATACTGAAGGACTTCGAAATTCATCATAGGGTGTATGTGAGGAATCTTGATTAGAGAATTGGAAATGTCTCTACTAATCTTCATAAAGTTTCAACCAACTTGCAAAAGATGTTGAATTCTAGGAAATTCTCCTTATGTGGAGTCGCTTCAGCTTCTATTGCATAAACTCAAACTCCATCTTCTTCCTTGTCTAGCTGTGCACATCTCTCTCTTTATCATTAACTTGCAAAGTTACATTAGGCAAAAAAGAAGAGAGACATTTCCCTTGGTGCATGCACATGCCGGTCATGGGATTCGAACCAAGCACCTTATATATATATATATATATATATATATATATATATATATATATATATATATATATATATATATATATATATATATATATATATATATATATATATATATATATATATATATATATATATATGTATGTATGTATGTATGTATATATGTGTGTGTGTGCATGTGTGTGTATGTGTGTGTATGTGTATGTATGTATGTATACCTTGTGTGCTGAATGAGCATGAGCTAGCCATCTCAACCATGCCTCCAACTTGAAAGAAACTTGAACACATACATGATCAATTATGTTATGAAAGGGGATAACCAGCAAGTGTGGACTTTATCAAAAATTGTGTTGAACCCATGATGGGAAAATCAAAATGAGTACGATGAAACCAAGAGATACATAACTCTAAGATGCATTTAGCTCTGATATCACTATAAGATAGCTAGAAAACTATCATCAACCCTAGCAAACTCATTCTTTTACTGCCATATGGCTTCCAAGAAACACATAGAGACTTCCTTTGTTCTTCCACCTAGCCACGATCGAACCGTACCATTAGGGGAAAAAATGAACCCTGCATGCGCCTTATAAGGATCCCTAATTTTTAGGAATTAAGCTTAATTTTGTTCTTATTTAAGGGAATAAAGTGCATTTAATAGGGCACTTTCTAGTAGGTCAGAGTAGGCTTTTTTTAGGCTTTACTACGCCCCCTCTCTTTCTTCTTCTGGAGAGAGAGCAAGGGAATATACTTTCCATATCATTAAGCTAATGCATGTATTTGAATAAAAAAATGATTTTTTTTTTAAGTCTCATTTTCAGTGTGTATTTAATCAAAAGGGCCCATTTTTTAACATATATGTTAGAAGTCACTTTTTTGGACTCATTTTTTAAAGCTTCTTTTAGAAAAAGTATAATTTTCAAGCTCCCTTCAAAAGTAACTCCCACATAATCAAATCTTTGACTATGCTTCCCCCCAAAAAATGACTTTTTTCAAATTTCATCATTTTCAACCATACATAGTGGAAAAATACACTTTAATACATACACATACAAGAAAACACATTTTTTGAGAAAAACATATACTTTAGAGTCCATTCCAACCAATTTTCCACTTTGTTTTTGATATTCTTGGTCATTAGCAAAGATGGTATTGACATCTATTACAAACTTCACACTAGAATGTTCTCATGCTCCTACATCAACAAGTATCCATGTTCATGTGCCTAGAGAGTTTGCTCCAAATACACAATGCAACAATGATGTCCATTCTCAAAATGAATGTCGTGCAGCTCAAGAAAAGATTATTGATCTTTGGACTCATGGTTCACTATATCCTCGTGATCCAATATCTTCTTACCATCCAACATTCCATAATCTCTCAACTTTACTTCAGTTCATTGGTGCAGGTGAAACTAGACTATTAGGTTAGTGCAAGTGATTATCTACACATTCACATGCAGCTATTGCTGAGTATTGGTTCCAACAATACCAACTCCATCATATGAGGGTCGTCACTTTAGAAAGCACAATCATATCTTTACGAAAGCAACTTGTAGATTTTGAACAATATATGGAAGCGAAGGAAAAGCACAATTGCAAAGTTAAATGCTAATCTCGAGTAGCTAAAAGAGACTCCACTTGGTATGAGATATAGGAAAAGAGCACTTTCATCCTTTGAAGCTCTTTCAATAGGTGGTGGAGCATGCACATGACATATATATGCAACAAGGTGAGTGTTTGTTTTACTTTTATATGTTTTAATGAAGGTTTGTAATGGAATCTTTCATTGTGTAGGTCATCTATTCGAGACATAAGTGCTTGGTCACTGACACAAGACCAGTTCAAGATGATGAATAGTTATATAAATAGCAAAGAAATCACTTTTGCTATAGATACACCCATAGAAAAGTACATTACAGTTGTTGTTGAAGCTGAGTTTTCTGAGAAGTTAAAAAACCTTATCAAAGTGCAAGATGTACAGGCAATATGTGACGAAACGGGCATCAGTAGAAATGGGTATACTCTAATGTACACCCTTCTGAGGCAAGCCTTACAAGCACAAGGTATTTCTCAAAGTATATTTCCATGCCCATATAAAGTTCCTATCAAGAAAAAAACGTCTAATGAGGATGTGACTCGTACGATTGGACAATATTTATTCATAGAAGACACTATGCCTACCTGTTGGAGGAGATGGTGGATAGTCACAAGAGATGAAGTGGTGTTGCTAGATTTTGATTCATACTTGCTAAGAATGATGGCTGGAGAGTGTAGTAGGCCTCTTTAGCTTGCTAATGAACACAAATAATCATATATGTTGCTTGAAATATGGTCCACTAATTGATGGATCAAAACAAATAGGTGGGAGGTTAATCCAAGAACAAAAACTTGCTATTTTTGTTCTTACACCTATTCAGTGTTTTGAACAATTCTCTGAGCACAACAACAATTGATTTAATTCCTTTTGGGGAACTCTGATTAACTTAGTAAGCCATCAATCATGAGTGATTTCATAAAAAATTATGGAAAACATGTAGAGAAAGATATTTAGAAAATCATAGCTCCATCTTGACATTCACCGGCTGCAACAGTCATCAGACCACTAAGCAAAGATACATTAATATCTCACGATCTTGAGAACCAATGCTAATGAGAATTTGTAGGCGTATAATAGACAATATGCAAAATCTAACATGCTTTAGATCATGGCAAATAGATCAACTACACACTGAGAACAAGCTCTGAGAAGATCACTATTTCGATGGAGTTATAATAGAGAAGTGAAATGAGAATGTAATGATCATATATGTATTAAAAGATGTACAAATACAATGTCATTGGCAATCATGCATTGCTCAATGTGTGAGAAGTGAATGTGCTATGAGTTAAGCTCTCACTTTTCAATGAATTTCTTTCAAAATGATCTCCTAAGCTCGAGATGCACACGGATCTTCATGATCCTCTTCTTATAGTTATGCTTGGAGACAAAGTTTGAATTCAAATTCAAACTTCTACCTAAAAGGTGAATCATAAAGTCTAGGATAGATTCCCTCATCATTGAACAACAAATGATTCATGATTTTAGAGCTTTCTAACTCCACGTGGATGTAATCCACTTTTACAAGGATAAATATGAAAAGTTTTTTACAAGAGATTGATCATATGAAGCCTTGCATAAGTTATGTCAATAGATCAAGCATAAGCTAATTAACCAAGTATGTGGGCATGGGTATAATTGCACCAACAACTCCCCCTCAAGCCTAATATGTTTGGTCTTCATTGCTCCTTGATTTCCTGACCAATCATCAATTTGAACATGTTCATCTTTGTCCCATCCAATGACTTTGTGAGTATATCTGCACATTGTAAATGAGTTGATACACAAGATAGTTGAATATCCTTGCTAAGTAGTTTCTCCCTTACATAATGATAGTGCACTTCAATATGCTTAGTCCTTGCATGATATACAGGATTAGCAACCAAATGAAGTGAACTAGTGTCGTCTCCAAAGATTATTGGATTGTAGGAATGTATCTCCAAATTTGCAATAGTTGCTTCAACCACACAGCTTCTTGAGTTGCATTTTCCAAACCTCTATATTCTTCTTCTGTGGAAGATAAGGCCACAATTGGTTGCTTCTTAGATGACCAAGATATAAGCTTTGAACGCGCAAAGGATAGGTACCCTGAAGTGCTCCTCCTATCATCCTTGGAGCCACCCCAATCTGCATCAGTATACATCTTTATATCTATGTCTGAGGTGAAGGGATAGAACAACCCTTCATTCATTGTACCCTTTAGATACTTAAGCACCCTCTTTGCAGCTTCCATATGAGGCTTCCTTGGTGCATGCATAAACTGACTCAATGTACTCACTCCATAGGCAATGTCTACTCTTGTTAGAGTAGCATAATTTAGGCTTCCCACAAGTTCTTGATAACTTGTAACATCATCAAGTAATTGACCTTCATGAGAACTCAATTTATGGTTGATCTCCATAGGAGTACCTGCAATTTTAGTGTTCTCCATCTTGAAGTTTACCACCATATCATGTATGTATTTCCTTTGAGTTATAAATATACCAAAATTTGTATACACAAGCTCTAAGCCAAGAAAGTAGGTTAATAAACCAAGATCATTGATTTTAAATTCCTTCATTAATTGTGCCTTGACCTACTTGATGCCATTAGCATCATTCCCTGTGATAGTGATGTCATCTACATAGACACATAAGTAGATACCTTTTGATTTATTCTTCTTGATAAACAAAGAAGAATCTACCTTGCTTGCCACAAACCATTGGTCCTGCAAATAAGTAATAAGTCTATGGTTCCAAGCTCTAGGAGCTTGCTTGAGACCATAGAGTGCTTTCCTAAGCTTGCATACATAACTTGTTTTATCTTCATCTTCAAAACCTGGTGGTTGTGTCATATGTACTTCTTCTGATATCCATCCATTTAAGAATTTATTCTTGACATCTAACTAATATAAGTTCCAATTTTTGGAAGCAGCAATACTTACCAAAACCCTAATTGTTGGCATCTTTGCCACAAGTGAAAATGTTTCTTCATAGTTCATACCATGAGTTTGGGCAAATCCTTTTGCCACTAACCTTGCCTTGTACCTGTTTATAGAACCATCTGAGTTCTTTTTTATTTTGTATATCCACCTGGATCCAATGACCTTCATGCCTGGCTTCTTGGGAACTAGATCCCAAGTATGATTTTCCTGTAGTGCTTCCACTTCTTCCTGCATAGCTTCTCTCCATTATTTTTTCTTCCTAACCTCTTCAAATGAAGAAGGCTCTTCTATCATAGAGACTTTAGTAATATAGACAGAGTGCTTGGTGACTAAAGATGTATCATATCCATACCTTATGGGCTTCTTGCTTTCTCTTTGTGATCTCCTTAGTGCTTGATTTGAAGACTCTGGTATGTCTTCTAATTTCTTGAGTTTGATCTTGCCTCTTGACTTCCAAGCCATGAGGTCAATCTGTTCTTCATCCTCTGAGTTGATATCTTCCGCTAAGTGTTGATCTTCTTGAGTGAGGGTTAGAAAATCATTTTCCAAATCGTATGGTAGCTTGACTTTCCTGCAATCATCTTCAAACCATGAATTATTTTCATCAAACACTACATCCTTGCTAACTATAAATGCTTTGTTAGTGGGATTGTACATCCAATACCCCTTTTGGTTCTGATCATACCCAATAAATATACATTTCTCAGCTTTAGGGTCAAGCTTTCCTTTGATTTGTGAGGGGATGTGTGCATAAGCAATGCACCCAAATATTTTGCAATGGTCCAATGAGGTTCTCTTGCCATTCCATGCTTCATAGGATGTCATACTATCCAAGTATTTGGATGGAAACCTATTGACCAAGTAGGTGGCTGTGGAGACAACCTATGCACATAGATAATTAGGTAACTTCTTCTCATTTAACATAGACCTAGTAGCTTCAACAATTAACTTGTTCCTTCTCTTTGCCACTCCATTCAATTCAAGAGTGTATCTTGTTGTTACTTCCCTCTTTATGCCTCTGTCCTGTAGAAATGAATCAAATTCATGTGAAAAATACTCACCACCTCCATCAGATCTAATCCTCTTCAAGATCCTTCCTGTTTGGTTTCCAACTAGTGCCAAGTACTTCTTGAAACATGTAAATACCTCATCCTTATGCTTCATGAAATACAGGACCGTCCATCTACTGTAATCATCAATAAATGAAACATAGTACCTTGAACCTGAGATGGATGGATCTTTGCTAGGACCCCACACATCAGTGAGTACAAGCTCCAAATAGTCTTCATGAATGTATCCTTTCCTGTTGAATGGTTGCCTATGACCTTTGCCAAATTGGCATGCTCCACATTTGTATATCATATGTTGTTTGGTCACATTGGGAATTCCAAGCACACTTTGATCTCTGCACATTTGCTTCAAAGTTCTTTCTCCTATGTATCATATTTCTAACTCAAATAAGGTTTGATCTCTATAACTGAAAAGTGTTATGTTCCTTATGTCTTCAATCTCAAATGTGAATAATCTACCAGACTTCTCACCTTTAGCAATCTCCTTGAAGCCTTGTTGGGGGGACTTCCACATATGCTCCATGCTTAGCGAACCTGGCCTGTAAGCCTTTTTCAACAATCTTCCCAACACTAATTAGGCTTTTGGTTATAGTTGGCACATACAGAACTTTACACAAAAGGTTCATGCTACCATCAAATGTTTTGACATTTCCAATTTTCTTGACTGAATGTTTAGTATCATCACTTGTTTGTACTTCATGCTTCCCTTTGGGTTCTTCAAGATTAGATAATAGAGCTACATTTCCAGCCATATGATTGGAACAACTTGAATCAATGCAAAAAAGATGTTCATCATCTTTACCTTGATTGGATGTTTTTGATGTATGAAACATCACAAGAAATGAATTAATGTGACACTAGACAACCTCTATGGTCACCATTAACTCAATGCTTCTCCAAACTTTGAGAAATGATTGCCTAAAGTGAGAACTTTGCTTCTTCAGAAATTTCTAATCATTGAAATGACATACCTTCAATGTTTTGCTTATTTCTCTTAGCACAAGAATTATTTTTACAAGATCTTATGGTGGACTAAATTAGAAGAGAAGAGCTTTCCAACAAGCTATTACTTGCTAAAAACCAAACACTACACACCAAGGTATGGCCTTCACAAGATGACCCTATATGAGCTGCCAAAATAGGACACCTTTCTTGTTTAAGCTAAAAACATGTCCCTAAAGTGCAAATTTCGATGCCTATCATCGACTTGGTGCATAGAAGTCCACTTTTTAGCATGAATGCGATGCTATGCATCGATTTCTTGCATAAAACCTCACTTTTTCAGACACAAACTCATCAGGTGAATCATAGGGATAGAAAATAAGAGTTTATCAACTACAACTCGATGCCAAGCATCAAATTGGTCGAAAAACCTCTATTTTGAAAAATTTTACAATAGTAGTTAAAGCAGATAGATAAAATAATGACTTATCATCTTAGTCTCAATGCCACGGATCGAGTTTCTTGAGAAACTTGAACTTTTGAGATCATTACGTAGTAGGCAAAGCATGAAGATGGAGGCGAGACTCTCATACATAGAACTTTAATTAATCTTTCTGATAGCTATGGAAAGTCAAAAATCTACAGGTGCTATCACATTGAGAGAAGCCTGATTGTTTCTCAGTCATAAAAAATGAACTTTTCTCACATTCTCTCTCTCTCTCTCTCTCTCTCTCTCTCTCTCTCTCTCTCTCTCTCTCTCTCTCTCTCTCTCTCTCTCTCTCTCTCTCTCTCTCTCTCTCTCTCTCTCTCTCTCTCTCTTTTCTCTTTCTCATCTTCACGTTTGTTGATACAAACTAACTTATATAGATTTTCTCAATCTCGTGACTTTTGAAAATTCTAGAACTAAAGTTAAGTCTAACTTTACAAATATAGTACATGTGTGAAATTGTCCCTTCACATAGGCACGTGCTTTTCTTCTTAGACTTTGACCTTCAAATTTATGTCCAATTTGTGATTGGTTCTCCAACAACAGCCCTCAATCACTAATTGACATTCTCTATTTCTTCATATCATCTTCTTTTCTTTTTACTCCTCCCATGCTTTTGAATCTCTTGGTCTTCACACCATTCAAGCTCTTTGTCATCATATCTGCTATCTGATCCTTTGTAGAAATGTACTCCACTTCAATTTCTTTCTCCATTACCTTTTCTCTCAAGAGATGATATTGTATCTCTATATATTTTGTTTTTGCATGAAATACTAGATTTGTTGCAAGATAAAGTGAACTCATGTTATCTCCATGTATTGTAGGTATACCTTGACTAATGCCCAAGCTTTTGAATAATTTCTACATCCATATGAACTCCTTAGCTGCTTCTACAAGTCCTTTGTACTCAACTTCAATTGATGATAATGCTATTGTATGTTGTTTCTTTGAACACCAACTTACAAGATTATCACCAATGTATATCATGTATCCATGAGTTGATCTTCTATCATCTTGATTTCCTACCCAGTCTGATTCACTATCGGCTCTCAACTTCAAATTTGAAGTAAAAGGATAATATAATCCTTCCTTTATGGTTCCTTTGATATATCTGAGAACTCTTCGACTTGCAATCCAATGTGCATCCTTTGAACAATGCATGAATTGTGACGAAACTCCCACTGCATAACTAAGATCAGGTATTGTTAGTGTATCATAAATCAAACTACCCACATGAGATTGATACTTCCTCATATCTTTGTATTTTGCACCATCATATGTACTGAGCTTGTGATTAACTTCAAGTGGGGTTGATGCTTCTCTACAATTTTCCATACCAGACTTCTTCAATAGGTTAAAAAGATACCTTTCTTGTGATATATATGTGCCATGAACTGTATAAGTGACTTCCATACCAAGAAAGTATGACTAGATCACTTATCTTGAACTCTTTCTCAAGTAATCTATTTACCTCCTTAATTCCTTCATCTGAAGTACTTGTGATTATAATGTCATCTACATAAATACAAATGTAGATTGTACCTTCCTCTATTCTTTTGATGAGTAGACTTGGATCTGCTTTTGAACTTTGATATCCAAGATCATTGAGATAATTCACCAATCTATAGTTCCATGCTCTTGGAGCTTGCTTCAATCCATAGAGTGCTCTTCTCAATCTGCAGACAAAATTTGGATACCTGGAATCTATAAACCCTTGAGGTTGTTCCATGTATACCTCATCTGACATGTATCCATTCAAGAATGCATTATTTATATCCAGTTGACTCAGAGTCCATCCTTTTGAAGCTACAAAAGCAATGATTATCCTTATAGTTGACATCTTAGCTACAGGACTGAATGTCTCATCATAATATATGCCATGCGTTTGGGCATAGCCTTTCACCACTAGTCTAGCATTGTATCTGGCTATACTTCCATCTGCAATCTTATTTACTTTATAAACCCATTTATTTCAAATTACCTTCTTACGATTTGGTTTAGGAACAAGTTCCCAAGTCTTGTTCTCCTCTAGTGCATTCAATTCTTCCTTCATTGCTTCTTCCCATTGCTTCTTACCTTTTGCTTCATCATAGTTCTGAGGGTCTTCATCATCTTTGACCATATATGCATAGTTATTCTGAGTTATGTAAGAAGTAACATAAGAATACCTTTCTGGTTGCCTTCTTGTCCTATTGGACCTCCTTGGTTCACATTCTTCACATGTGTCTAGATACACCTCTTCATCAAATATGGGAGCTTCTTCATTTCTTCTTGTTAATCCACTTCTGGATGTATTTTCTTGCATATACTCTTCATCTCCATTCACCTGCACACTTGATTTTCCTTTCTCACATCTTCTTACCTCTTCTTCGAAATTCTTCAACTATATGACTTTGATCTGCATACCAACTTTTTTGCTCATCAAATGTAACAACTCTAGAAACAAGAAATTGTTTGGTTAGAGGATTCTACATCTACTTTTCATCATAACCAATGAACACATATTTTTCTACCTTTGGTTCAAGTTTATGTCTAAGTTGTGATGGCACATAAGCATATGCAATTGATCCAAACACTTTACAATGATCTAGTGTTGGTTTCTTACCCCACCAAGCTTCATATGGAGTGATTCCATTTAGAGTTGTACATGGTAATCTATTCATAAGATATGTAGCTGTATTTATAGCCTCAACCCAAAGATAATTTGGACGATTCTTCTCCTTTAGCATAGCTCTAGCAAACTCAACAAAAGTCTTGTTTCTTCTTTCTCTTACACCATTTTGTTGTGATGTATACCCACATGTTATTTTTCTCTTAATACCTACATTCCAAAGATAATCATTGAACTCTTGGGAGAAGTATTCTCCCCCTGCATCAGACCTCAGTCTCTTAAGCTTTTGACCTGTGATTCTCTTTGCATATGCATGAAAATGCTTGAAAGCTCCAAACACTTCTGATATTTCCTTCAAAACATATAGAGTTATCCATCTTGTAGCATCATCAATGAAAAGAACATAATACCTTGAGCCACTATTAGATCCCTCTTTTGTTGGTCCCCATACATTTGTATGAATAAGCTCGAGTACTCCATCATGTTTGAATCCTTTGTTTTGAAATGGTAACCTATGTGCTTTTGCCATCTGACACGCTTCACATTTATAATCACATGTTGACTCTGCACATTTGGTAGTCCTAGTATAGACTGATTTGCAACCATAGCTTTAATTCCTCTTTCATTGAAATGACCTAATCTCTTATGCCAAAGATCAAGTTTTGTAATCACTCCTTCACCATCTGTGAGCAAATCTTGACCAATGTTCCCTTGCACTCTTAAAGTAAAGAGTATACCTTCTTTCTTACCACAAACAATCTGATTATATCCATTCTCTGGATCTTCAACCAATACTCCTTCATTTGTAAACCTGACTTGAAAACCTTTTTGAACTATCTGTCCCACACTAATCAAGTTTTTAGATATTGTGGGAACATTCAAAACATTGGTTAGCAAATTTTCTCCACTCTTGCATTTCACTTTTCCAGTTGAATGTACACTATGTCTTGCATTATCACCTGTTTGAATTATATGACTAGAAATGCCTTTTTCCAATTTTGACATCAATTCTATGTTTCTTGACAAATGATTAGAACACCCAGAGTCAATGTAAATTACCTTTTGATCTTCTTTATCTCATGTGCAAATTAAATTCATCATCAATGATGTATGACTTTCATTCTGTGTGTCATTTGCGTAATTGTAGTAGGTGGTGTTGTAGGATTGATTCTGTCCCCAACTTCTTCCTCCACCTCTACCATAGTCTCCTCTTTGATTTTGTCTACCTCTCTGAGAATAACTTTGGTATCTTCCACCTCTACCTCTACTATTGTTATTCTGATTTTGATTTGATCCTTGCCGATTATGCCAATAGTCATGAGCCAAATGATTACTCAATCCACAGATCCAACAAGCCTTCTTATTGTTATTCTGATTACCTCTTCCTCTTCCAAAACCTCTTGGTCTTCCTCTGCCAATGCCTTTACCTCTTGCATAACAAACTTAAGAATTCCATTCCTCTTCATCCTTTGTTTTACCTTTATCTCCTTTCTTCTTGTTCTTCACGTCATTGCAAAACTTTGTCCTTTATCTCCATCTCCCTTCAAGTCTTGCGCAAATGTTAGTATCAAACCAAGAAATTGATTCAAGTCTAGAACATAATGATTCAAAGAAAGTTATGTTGACAAGAAAAAAGGTTTCCACCTTTCATCTCCTCTCAAACCTGCAAGCAATTGAGAAATCAATCTGTGATCTTCAACATCTTCATCTATGGATCCAAGAATATCTACTAGATCCTTCATCTTAGTGACATAATCACTAATACTTTGACTTGGCTTCTTCTTGAATGTCGTAAACTCTGACCACAGAATTGCTTTCCTTGCTTTGGTAATAGTACTTTGGAAATGATATTACAATGCATTCCATATATCTTTAGCTGATTCCAATCCTCTAATGTGTGGTAGCAAATGATCTGAAAATTTATTATAGATGTAGGCCTTTGCACTTCTATCTTTCTTCTGCTAATGCTTTAAAGCATCTAGTCCCTCTTTTTTCATCTTCAAATACTCGCTTCTCTTCTTCACTTGTTATGTACACCATGAGATCCTTAATCATAAGTAAGGCTTCCAATCTCATTACCCATGCATGATAATTATCTTTGTCAATTTTGTCAATGGAGATATGATTTTCCATAATTCTTTGCTTCTGCTTCAACATGTGAGGTTAAAGGATAAACAACAATACCTTTTGGAGTTCTTTGTGTATGAATATACTTCTGAAGTAATCTTTTGATGTCGTGTGTCTTTGAATGCTTCTCTTTAAAACTTTAATGAAATCGTTCCATAACTTCTCGTACCTTTGATGCTTTCTGCTCTCTAGAACCTTTATGCTCTGATACCACTTGTTGATGTATGAAACATCACAGGAAATGAATTAATGTGATACTTGAAAACTTGTATGGTCACCATTAACTCAATGCTTCTCCAAACTTTGAGAAATGATTGCCTAAAGTGAGAACTTTGCTTCTTCATACGTTTTTCAATACCCTACACAATATTCCACAGTCCTTTTGCAACCAATACATGATGCATCATATAAGCCCACAATGGATAATTGGTACCATCCAACTTATCCTCAACAACCAACATACAGAATGCATCACTATTTTCAGCCATGGCCAATGACTAAAATACCTTGATGCAGAAAAGTGACTATATGTGAAAAATTTGAACAGAACTACCCAAACAAGTTCTGCTAGACCTCTAGCAAACTTTGAGACGTTTATACTAGCGAATCAAAACCAATATATATCTTTGGCACAAAAAGGAGGAAATAGCCTGCATAAGCATTGTGATAGTGCGTTTGGAGGTTGAAACGAGTGCTTAGTGCATGATTTCGGCATCACAGAACGAAGCTCTTTTGATCTCCTAATCAACCTCAGTATGCACACCAAATTTCATGCGATTCTGAGATTGTGATCGGAGGAATGTCGATGATGCCCTAGATGAAGTGTCAACCTACTCTGATACCAATTGTTGGAGGTAGAAATCTGTGAAAGCATGCAAACAACACCAAGAAGAAGAAGAAGCTTGGAGCACAACACACAATAGTGAATGTATTACCACTAGAATGTACAAAGGTAAGCGACCCATTAGGGCAATAGACGTATATACAAGCCGAGGGGGAAAAAACCTCCTAAAGAGGAAAAAAAGTGCCTCGATGCTAGTGTGTTCACACACATCACTACCTAAATATATCAACAAGATGATGGGAAATGGGAGCTTTAGAAAGACCTCTGTTTGATTACAAAAGACAATGACAGTCAAGTTGATCTCTTTAATAAGCGAAAGAAGATCAACTTGACTGTCAACCTTAGCTCAATTATTACATTTGATGGGTTTGGTTTCCACTAATGCTTCACAACAAGAATTATGAGTGTCTTGCCTCCTTCTGTTACTCCACGGTTCACCGGGATATGATCATGGTTCCATGGTGGCTCATTAATACTTTCTTCATCTGAAAAGATCTCTAAATTTGACATTGATTCCATTACAATTTGTCTCCATCCTTGTTGTTTGGGCCTTGCCTTGAATGATGTCTTATGTGGGGGCTCATCATTAGATATAGAAGGGGAAGGTTGCATTTCTTGTGTTACATCTCTCTCTCTCCCTTTGTCAAGCTTCATTCCCCCATGATGGAATGCTGCCAGAGTGTGTGCCTGCACCCAAGTTTTTTCTACAAGAGTGACTTGTGGTTCAATGCTTCTTGTGGGGTGTCATCCATCGTGGGCAATGAGTACCTTGTGCATGGCTATGGTAGATGACACAATCCTTTCTAGTAGTCTACTTTGTGCGTGCCATTCTCTTAGGATTCAAAGTGGTAAAATGAAAAAGGACACCTTTATTTATAGCCTTTCACTTAAGATTTGTCCTTGATAAATATTAGTTTCTAAACATTAAAAGAATATTCAAAAAACATTTAAAAACTAATAGTAACAATAAAAAATTCAGCATGATATGAACGAATTGAAATTTTATTTGAAGAGAAAGGAATTATAAAAACCTTGAAAAAATTTTTGATAAGAAATTATGCATTTTGAGAGCTAGGAAATTATTTCCAAGCAGAACCCTCACAGACTCTTTGTGCATGCCATTGGGCATGATGCAGTGATATTGATGATGACATCCACTTCTCTCTTGCAATATCATGTTGTATCTTTCTTGAAATCTTTGCTATTCCTGACTCACATGATCATTCTAGTGCATATTTTCTAGCGAATGTTGTACAAAAAAACCAGTTGAACATTTCTGCTAAATAGTTCAATTGTAGTAGAACACCCCCATGATGGGTGTATTTAAAGTAAACACATCTAGCCTTGTAATGTGACTTCTCCTTTCCTTGTGTACTAAAAATGTCAAGTGATCCATACTGATTCATAAAATGTGCTCCATGTGCAAGAAGAATACCTACAAGACAAGGACAAAGACCAACCGATGAAGAAAGAGAAAAAAGTTGTGCAGAGCAAGTAAATGATGAGGCAAGTCCATCTAAGCATGCTCCAAGAATAAAGAAGAACTATCAACCACATCATAGACCACAACGACCACAACCCAACATCCCTCCAAATGTAAGAGCACCACAAATATGCAGAAAGCTAACAAGAGCCTTTGTAGAGATTTGACATTATCAAAATTCTGTGCAGCCTCTTATTCCACGAAGGCCATTTGCAAGAGTTGTGAAGGAAGAGCTCCAAAGCTATTACACTGGACTTTGTATTCAAGGGATAGCCATTGAAGCACTCCAAGAAATTGTAGAGGCATATCTAATCTGAATGTTGGAGGACTCTAACTTGAGTGCTATCCATGCGAAGAGAGTACAATCCAACCTAAAGATATGCAGCTAGCTAGAAGGATTATGGGGAATAACCCTTAACATCTGTAAACTCTCTTTTTTTAAAGAACTTTTTGTATATCCCAAATGATTAATATAATCTTCTTCTTATTATATTTGCTCTCTAAAGTGTTTGAATCTTACTGTAGATGTTTTGAAGTCTATTTCTCCTAAGTATCTAAAAGTGTCTCTTTGTCATTGCACATGTGTATCTTAGTCTTCCACACTGTTTATCAAGTTAAGAAAATATTTCATGTACATGGGGTGTGTATTTTGTGATTAGAGTGCTTGCAATGGCCTTAGAATGCAAAAAAAAAGGCATGCCATAGAAATGCAAGATTTGGCCCTACAAAACTTTTTGCAGGGCCCGATCCCACGTTTTTATGGCAGGCCTTTTTTAGGCTATTCTAGGCCATCAAACCATATGGCGTGGACATTGGAGGATGTGGTCTGCCTTATCTAAGGTGCAATTCATGCAAACCCTTTGTACAATAGAGCAATAAGCTTGATGCATACATACATGTACTTATAACTTGATGTATGTTTATATGCATGCATATGAGTCCAAATGTTTTCTACTCATTGCACATCAGAAGAGTCTTCCACAATGTTTCCCAAGTTTAGCCTATAATTGGCATACATGGACTTTCAATATTGTGCTCATAGTGCTTTCGTGGTCTAGGAATGCCAAAGAAAGGCCTGCCACAAAAACATAGGGGCAGGCCCTGAAAACGTTTTGTAGGGCCCATCCTCACAATTCTGTGGTAGGCTCTTTTTGGCATTCCTACGCCATTGCAAGAACTTTGGGAAATATCAACTTAAAGGAAACACTGAAGAAACAACGATTTAACTATGCAAAACATATGAAGTTGTGAAAAACATAAAGACACAATAGACAATTGAATGCACATGGGAATTGAAAAAAGCATAAATGGTATTATGGATTTACAATTGGCTCTTGCTATTGAGCCACTCCACTACATTCTTTCTTCTTTGAAAAGATAGTGGCAATTGGTAAGTCAAAACTGATTGGGATATTAAATGGGGCTCTGTCAATCCAAGACCCAAAGCTATTCCTATTTGACCTAATATTTTTCCTCTAAAGTTAACTCCTAGGGTAGTAAGGGCAAATGACTTCCTAACCAATTATAGAGTTGGTCTCTTGCATTATTGTATATAGGCACAAGAGTTTGCTCAAGGCCTTCAAACACCAAGTCTTGAAGTGTCCTTGAGGCCAAAAGTCCTTGTGGATAATTACAAAATCTTCCATTGGAAATTTTCCAATGTAGTTCCCCAAGGAAGAGCCATTGCCATGCACAACCTAGTCACCACCACTCCTTGCTGCGAATTTATCGATTTGAATTGCTTCCTGCAGACATTTAATGAGTACAAATATGAAACATAGTCAATCATAAATGTCATTAGATACTTACATCTTGAAGCCTAACTTCATCATCTCCTCTTCCCATTGCATCTAGTGGAATGGAAGAGTGAGCCATGCCAATTTGCTCCATAACAAGGGATGTTGAAGTCTTCTTCCCCAAAACTCTTTCCCTTGCTACGACCAAATCCTCTTCAATGGCATTTTAGTTGGCATCACTCAAGATCTCCTTACACACAAATGCAATGGTTTCTACAACTGAATCACCAAATGGAATGGTACTTTTTTCAATTCTGTTAGAAGCATTGTCCATGGGAACATCCGAGGTTGAGCAAAAAATACTTTGGCATTCATCGAGGCATAGGCCAAATGCCTTCTCAATATCATGTAAGAATAAAAATTCTTAATCTCCATCGACAAGCATCACTAGAAGTATTTCCATCTCTACCTCTAGTAGAGTGGGTTTCAAGGGCTCTAAGTTGGAGGGTGGACTATTTTGTGAACTACTAGCTTCCTTCAATTTGTCCACTACACCTTGTAGAAATTGTCTATGAACTTTTTCACTCTCTTCTAATAAGTTGAGAACTTCTATTTGTGGTTCCTTTTTATCATCTAAAAAACCCCCAATAACAAGATGGGGTAGGTCCATGGGTGTAGATTCCGTCTCCTCATTGACCAAAAATATTGTTATTGCAACATAGGATAGATATTTTCTTTCCATCTTCCTCTTCTTATTTAAATGCTTAATTAATGGCACTGTGTCATCTAACATGTGTCCTGCATCCTCAGCAGCAGCCATGAAACACTTTAGGTGCTTCATAAGGGCCTCATCTCCTTTATGGATGTAAAAACATAGGTCATGAGGGACCCATTTACACTCATATGCTGGAACATCTATGGCATATCGTAATATATAGAATTCCAGTAAATCAATAATCTCGTCGAGAACGTCGAAGTTCATGGTTAACATCCCTTCAAGATTAGGGACTCTACAGACTAGGTCATACAAATCTATACGACCTTTCTAGTCTGTATTATCAAAGAACTCCATGAATAGATCTCAAGGAGATCTGACAGGAGTGGAAGTGCTAGCACCCATTGCGTGCAAGCGTAGAATTCTTTTGGCTTGCAAGTTTTTCTAGCTCTTTGTGAGTGCAAATGTGAGAAATGAGCACATAGAACCCATTTTTATAGCAGTTTCAAGTTTCTAAAGTGATTGGTCCCACTTTTAAAACTAGGTAATAAAATAGTGAAAATTAAAAAAGTGAGTTTTTGATGACAACATTATGTACAAGACATCAAACGATATGAATGTTTTTGCATCAAAGCAAATATTTAAACATAACACAACAAAAAACAACATGACCAACCACATTTCAAAGTAGTGAACATAGACTTTTGACATTCCAAAAGTATTGAAAGTACCATAAGTTTCTTGAAAGTGCAAAAAGCCATGAGGTACAATGATTAGGACCCAAAAAGTGACATTATCAGGTTGCAAAAGAACTATGACAATGAGAGTTCAGTTCCATCTTTACTCCAATCTATAGGGACTTTCCTTTTGTATTCCAATCTTCTTCCCACCTATAATCAATTTGTAAGAAATTGAAGTTATAAAACAAAACTAAACAAAAATAAAAAAGATTACTTTTACAAAATCACAAAACATTTCTCACCTTATGTCCTTGTATTTTGAATTTAGATTGAGTTAGTCCCTCAAACCCATAATCACCAAGTGTTCTCTCAGATTAGCCAAGGTCCAATGATGATTCACTAAAGTAATTTTCGTTTCATGTTGGGCAATTTAAGCTTTATTTCAAATGAATGTAAAGATCCCTCTAAAGTTTGAAATGACATCCATTGGCCGAGTTTGCATATCCATCCATCATAGTAGAATCTTATGTATAATGAAGTACGTTGTTTCAAATATCGAAATGCTATACCTGTTCCACCTATTTTACAAAGATATTTATCACCTTTTGCAATTCCTTCTATCAAACCCCAATTTTCACCTAGAAGACTTTCAACTTGCTCATATGTGATATCTTTACACATGAACATGGTGGAAGTCTCTTGGAATGAGAATCCTTGGAATAAATATAAAAAACAATGGATGGGAAAAGACTAGTGCAAACCTACAGATCTAGAAACTTTTGTGAGTTTCAAAGAGTTACATATATCCATTACCATCTTGTGCTTCAAAGATGATACAGACCATATATCAGGTTTTGGCCACTCCAAGCTAAGAAGAGAATGTACTTCAATTCTCTCTAACATTCCAAAACCATTCATTGTAGAGGGTATAACATATCTATGTGTGTAAAAGAAAAACTCCATCATGGTAAAGTTGAGCAAGAGATATTTATGAAAAGACTAGTGCACCAACATCTGCATGCAATGCCTGGAAAGTACCCGCAAGACTATGAAGTGGTTGCTCTTCCACCAAATGGAAGGAAATATAATTGAAATAAACAAAAGCATATCTAAATAGTTCAAAAATGTATTCAACACTATAAAACATACAATATTGTAGAGTAATACTTACAATTCATAGGATATCTCATTCTAATGGAGTTTTCAAGTTTCATAGTTGCCATTGTAAAAATATTTTGTACAATAGCAACCATCCCATTGTCTTTGTGCTTCTTGAAACCAAGTAACTTTCCCTTCCAATGAGGATCCAAGTTTCCACGATCTCTAACGCGATGAGGTCCAACTCTAGAGGGTTGCATGTACACCCATGCACCTTTAGAGTTCTCATGTGATAGCCATTTTCCATCTATAGCTTTGATATCATGACATGTTAATGTGAGGACTTCATCTTTTGGTTGTCTAGAAGCTTTAGATGTTGCCACTTAAGTTGAAGGTATTCAAGCTACAACAATAGCTCGAGATAGGAGATGCATGTAGGTTGGAATGTAGAAACAAGAGCTTCAATGGTGTGCTATAGAGAGAAAGTAGTGGAAAAAGATAACTTTTTGGGAATTGGGTATGAAAATGTGAGATTTAGGAGGGAAATAACTCTTTTTTGAGTATTTTTGAAAAAAGTCATTCTTCTCAGCTCAAAACATGCACGGATTTCGAATTAGGGATCAATAAGAGTACTTTTGACCCTAAATATTAATGGGGGTCCATTCTCATGTTTTATGATGATTTTTTTAACTTTTTAGAAATTTTGAGTTTTTGGGCCCAACCAAGTTACGAGATTCCTTCTCTCTTTAGAGGAAGCTCATTAAATAAGGCAAAAATCTATCCCCTCTCCCCCTTTAGCCTAGTATTTTATAGGGCATAGACTGTGGCCACACCTTCTTCTGATTGGTCCATCACTAATCACTCCTTAATCTAAAAGGCCCATGTAGGGCTCATTTTTCCCCCTAATGCTCTGTTTTGACTCTACTTGAGAGATTTCTCTTTCTTTCCTCTACCCGTCTCTGTATAATGTGTTGTAATACCCATCAATATCATGTGAAAATGGTTTGAGTTGAATGCTTTGGCTTTTGTTGATTTTTTTGATGATCACATCAATATTGAAAAGGATTTCTAATCAATTCTATCCACTTCCTCAAATTCCTCTATGATGGGTACTTGATTGATGGATGGGATGTTTTGTTCTTGTGATTCAACATCAAAGGTTGGTAAAAAATCTCTCAAAAGAATTCATAAGGCACCCGAGGCAGGATCAGTGAAACGATGTGTCCTACATGAGTTTGTGGTTCCTTCTTTTCTTGTGGTAGTGTTGATCAATCGATGGCACTCGTTTATCTTTTGATGTAAGAATTCTTCGTATTTGATAGGGGATTTTAGTAGGACACATACTTAACAATAAAACGTCTCATTAATGGTGAAGCATTTTCCCTCTAGATTCAAAGAATTGACCAAAAACTTCAAATTGTGATTCCCATCCTCTCTTTCTTGATAGCAAACATTCATGGTTTGTTTCCCTATCAACTTACCTTTGTATCTCTTGTGCTAAAGTCATCTACTGTGCATTGATTCCCTTAATGTCATGTGGTGATACCTAAAATCAGGTGGCTATGATCTCTACTATAATATGGAGCAAGATTCTATTGAGATGGAGTATCCAAGTTTGCTACCCTAGTTGGTGTTATAGAACTTCAATAATGGTGGACTTAGACAACGTGTATGACAACCCCAATAATAACAATATAGACCATATACTTAGCCCAAAGAGAACAAGCTAAGGAGGCTCCTAGATATCAAGAATATCAAGGACCTCCACTGGCTCAGAGGACTTATGAACAAAAAACCTATTCATGAGTTCAACTAGTTTTAGGACAACGACCATCACATTCTTAGAATGAAATAACTATCAAGTATACCCAATCAAAAGAGAATGTGGAGAGAGCAATAGTGCTTGTTTCTCGATTGATTAGCAATGATTTAGTTAATGAGGTCTATGATCAATAATATATCGAGTACAAATATTATGAGAGTGTCCCAATAGAATATAATGTTTCTTACGAGCACAAGTATTATAGTTACAAGTACTACACTGATCAATATGGGTCTGAGTATGCTAATGTAATGTTTGCTACTCCTAGAGCTTCTGCTTTGGTGCATCAAACTACAAGACCCTCAACACTTAGAGGACCATGCTACTAATATGGAGGATATTTTCATCGAGGACTTCCATATGCCCAACCCACAACCAATAAAAATATGGGAGGGTTATTGTGTCGATTGTGGAAAATAACATCTCTTTAGAGATAGTCCTAAAACTCCATCCAAGGCAGAATGTCCTATAAATGTAGTTAAAGTAATTCGTCCTTCTCAAAGTGATATGAATAAAAAAGTACGAGTAAAGGCTATTATCGGCACCCAATTAAATAGAAAGGAATTTGAAATACATCTTAGTGAAAATGATGCCACTAGTTCTAGGATCCCAGTATTGAAAGATCCTCTACCTGTGATAATTCAAAACTCAATTGATCGATATGAGTTGGCAAAAAGGGAGAAAACTAAAAAATGGAAGAGCTGAAGGAAAAAAATAACTGGGCAATGTAGGTGAAGAAGGAAATTCTCAACCCAAGACCATGATCAAGCTTATTGAGATTGTGAGGAAGAAATTATCATAATGGAACTAGAGTTTGAAGAAGGAGAACAATACTTAAAAGCAATAGGAGTATACATTGGTCAACAAAATATGTAAGCATTTTAATTCACATTGGAAGTATATCCCAAGGATCAAGTTCCCAAATCAAAGAATATATCAAGATGGGCTTGAAAATGGGAGTCTTCAAGCATTAAAAAACTTCAAATGAAGTATAAGAATGGAAGATGGCCATCCAAGATCCTATGTTTGGTCTTGTGATAAGAATGAGCTTGTTTATTTCGAAGGAGCTCAAAAAATAGAAAAATAGATGGTTGCTATGAAATCAAAATCTGGTGCCACTATGAAGAATGGTACTTAGTCTTTATATGAATTGCCTCCTTGAAAAAAGGCCACTGGCACTAACTGGTTATAAGGCTAGGCTTGTTGCCAAGAGTTTATGCTCAAAAGAAGGGCATCGATTTTGATGAGACATTTGCTTCAACATGCTGAATGACAACCATTCATAGCATGTATGCACTTGCATATCATCATGGTTGGAATATACATCCACATTTTTTTATGTTAATTTACATGAAGTGTATGTATTTCAGACTTATGGTTTTGTGCTGAAAGGGTATGAAAACAAAGTATGCAAGATAAAAAAGTCATTGTACATATTGAAGCAAGCACATTGTGCTTGTTATGAAGAGATACATGCCTGATTGCTAGCACATGGATTTGAGAACATACCAATACAGAGAACCTTATATGTTAAGCATGCAAATGAAGTACTTTTCATGATTATTCTATATGTTGATGAAACGCTAAATTTAAAATTGTTTTGCAACAAATCAATAGGTTTACATAGCCTAGGTATCAAGCATTGGTAGAGATTAACTACATCTTTTGCTACTTGAGTGCCAACCAACTACTTGGGTTGTTTTATCACAATAAGGGGATACTTACTACAATATTTACATGTTTCTTTTTTACTCAGATTGGGTTGATTGTTATGACACTCATGTGTTGGCAAGTGGTTTTTGCTCCATGTTTGGTAGTTCATGCATATCATGGTTGAGTTAGAAGTTGCTCACTATGGCCACTTCTAATTTCGACACTAAGTATACAATTGCTATTATTTGATTTTGTGTGTCTTAGATGCATTTTGGCTAATTTTGGTGTTGATCAATCTTTTGCCATCACCATCTTTATTGGTAGTCAGAACACATTGGAAGTTATGAGGAACCCTATGTTCCATGGTTGCACAAAGCACATTGAGGTAGAATTCATTATGCTAGGGAGAGGCTCTCTATTGGAGAGATCATTTTGGCAGATGTGTCCACACAAGATAATGTTGACGACCTTTTCACAAAGGCTCTAGCTAGGGAGAACTTCATATATTTTCATGAAGTGGCTTACTTCCTTTCGTGGATTTATTTCATTTCACATAGCTTGACACTTTCTTACACATGAGTGCCAACTCCTTGTTCATAGCATCAATCTTGGAGTGGATTTATTGATATATTTTGATAGTGGTATGTGTGAAAAAAATAAGGCCGCCAAGAAACATTTTTCCCCTCTTTAGGAGGTTTCTTTTCCCTTTACTCATATAGAGGCCTATAAATAACCCTAATGGGATACATACATTTTTACATTCACCTAGTAATGCACTTAATGTCATGATTTTCAAAACAATTTCTGCTTTTCAGATTTCTCCTCGTATGTGTCATCCTTCTTTGATTGTGTAGAATTAGCAGATTTCTTCTTACTAGTTAAAGAGCTCCATTTACTTTTACCTTTTTTACTAGCGAGGAAAGCTTGATTTGCAACACGCATAATGGACCTGTTCTGCCTAGAATGATCTTCCTCCAACAGAAGAGAGACTAAATCCTCAAATGATAAGGCATTTGGATTGCTTTTCATCATCAAACAAAGAGTAGAAGCAAAACTCTGGTATGAATTGGGAAGACCACTTAGAACAATCTGCACAAGTGAACTGTCAGGCAAGACTTCATCAACAGAAATTAACTATTCCTTCAAATCTTTTATCTATGTTAGAAAATTTTCCATAGAATCACCTTCATTCATATGCTCACTCTCCAACTATTTTCGGAGGTAAGCAACACAAGCCTCATTCCTAGCATGGTACAATGTGGTAAGTGTATCCCAAGCATCCTTAGCTATTCTGCAAGAGCGAATGTGAGGAATAATGGCATGTTTGACAGACAAGGCTATCAATGCATGTGCCACAGCATTTCTACCATCCCAACGAATTTGCTCTACAATAGGTGCAATAGGAACCACAACACAAATAGGAATCTGCAGAATATCACCATCTTCGATGCCATCTACATCAACTTTAGCACGTTTATTTGCAGGTGTAATAGGACGTTTTTCAACACCCTACACAATATTCCATAGTCCTTTTGTGACGAATACATGACGCATCATATAAGACCACAATGGATAATTCATACCATCCAACTTATCCTCAATAGCCAACATAAGAAATACATCACTACTTCCAACCATGGCCATTGACTAAAATACCCAGATGTAGAAAAATGAGTGTATCTGAAAAAGTTGAACAGAACTACCCTAATGAGTTCTACTAAACCTATAGCAAATTTCAAGATGCTTATACTGGTGAACCGAAACCTTTTTATATATTTGGCACAAAAAGAAAAAATAGCCTACACAAGCGCTACAATAGTGCATTTGGAGGTTGAAATGAGCTTAGATTGCGATTTCGACACGATTAAGCACAGTTTATTTAATCTCCTAATCACCCTGAGTATGCCCACCAAATTTTGTGTGATTTTGAGACTGTGACTCGAGAGGTGTTGATGACACCCTAGATGAAGCACCGACCTACTCTGATACCAATTGTTGGAGTTGGACGTCTATGGAAGCACACGAACAACACAACGAAGAAGAAGAAGCTTGGAGCATAACACACAATACTGAATGTATTACAACTAGAATGTGAAAAGATAAGTGACATGTTAGGGCAATAGGCATATATACAAGACGGGGGAAAAAACCTCCTAAAGAGGGAAAAAAGTACCTTGGCACTCCTAGTGTTTTCACACACATCACTACCTAAATATATCAACAGTAATACATTCAGTATTGTGTATTTTGTTCCAAACTTCATCTTCTTCCTTGTGCTATTCACATGCTTCCGCACACCTCAAACTCCAACAACTTTTATTCTCCTTGAATTTAAACTTCTCCTTTGAATTTTGAAATCTATTGAGGATCAAATCTAGCTTCAAGATTCATTCTTGGACTAAAAGATAACTATCATCCCACGGTTTGATGTCACATACCATCATTCCTACATCAATCAGAGTATAAAATCTAGTGTCCCATACCACCCTATTTTATATTCACATTGAGGTGTGAGTGATACTTATCCTAAATTCTAAACATATACCTTCTCACTTCAATTATTTAAAAGAATTTTGAAGTTTTAGGGAATTACCTCTAACTTGATATTCTAGGTTGTGATTCCTTCACATGATTATTTCATGATCTCATGCTTTGCCTTGGAAACTTGAAAACTTTTGGATGGAACATCCATCCTTCTTTTCTAAGGTTTTTCAAAAGAAAAAACATTTATAATTCTAATTTCTTAAATTTCTCAAATTCATGTCAAATTGGTTATACTTGATTGATTTTTAGAGACAAGAACTTCTCCGTTATTTTCTTATTAAAGCTTTAAGTACCTACCCTAGTCAGGACTTCACAATAATCTCTCTACTACTTAATTGTAATCTCATGTTTTTTGGATTTCATCAAAATCCCCTTAAGGATAGGCAAACATTTTTTTTTACCCTCCATAGACTTACTTACCATCATCACGATTGATGACTACATACTTGGAACATTTTACTCTATTCAAAATTGGAAGAACTTACTCTTTTAACACTCCATTGGATAAATGGAACTTGAGTGAAAGATTCCCAAAAGGAGTTTGATTGCCAATACATGGTCAAACTTTGAAGTAGTTCCAATCCCACGTTCTTGGACAAACATTACCAAGCTTGACCAAGTCTTTTTTAACCTCATGATAAGAATAACGACTAAGTCTTTATCGCAAAGATCTCTTGAATTATCAAAAGCTTCTCCGCTTACTCGTTAGATTTTAGAGATCTCTCCCTCAGCTCAAATCCAAACATATGCTAATGCTTTCCAAATTCCAAAACTAAGAATCTTATCAATATTGTTATACATGTAGGTGATATCAATCATTGGGTGGTTGATCTCGAATGAGTATAAAACTCCCCAATAATGAAGGTAAATGGGCATTTGAGCACCAATGGAGGGTTGGATAGGTCCGACAAAGTTCCATGAATTGGAATTTTAGGTTAGTGGAGGCACTCAAATGTGGCAAGGGGCCTAAGCTAGATAGAAGGATCCACAAGTGAGCATTGAGGACTATGCTCCATCTAAGGGGGGAGGAATGTCACATAAACTTAGTAGAAGATGGTTAAACCATACCTTAAGAGAAAGGATTATGTTGGGAATGGAACTCAAGGCCTCCTAGCTAGGAGAGCAATGGGCTAACCACTTGCCCCAAAAGACATGGTTGAGGATTACTTCCTAATCATCTCTCTTAAGGTATGGTTCAACCATATCCCGCTAAGTTTATATGATCGTTTTTATGTTGGAAATTGATTCCTGGCATTAGCTTCTAAACAAGTTGAAAATTTGGATGCATCAATAACTCAAACTCAAATTATGGACAATTCTCCTCTGAATCCAAGGGTATCAAGACTCGAAGCTTTTTCATCCACCTTCTAAAGTCATATCCTAATACTAGAGATTGTTGGGATATCGGATATGAAATTGAAAGAGAATTCATACTAACATTACATAAAATGATGTCACCTAGTTTTTGAACTTGTTTGCTATCCCATTCCCCACCTAAAACATCATCAATCTCTAAAATTGAAACTCTCCTATTCAACAACATTGCTTTTGTTTTCTCGAATAACATGTTTTTGAAACATGCTACAAAAATGTGAAGAGGCAAAAACCATTGAGTCCTAATCCTTCGTGAAATTTAGCTTGTTGACATTGCCCTTTGAATTCCATCTTTCATCTTGCACAAAAAACTTGTAACTGTCGATTGATCAAGAGCCCCAATCTAATGAAGAGATGCAAGGAGCAGATAGATGTACAAAATTTTCATATGCATTCCTCCCTAATGGTACTTGATATTCTACAAAATAGAAAAATAATTGATTGCTATTGAAAAATGTAAAACATTTGTGTACATACATATGTTGTGCATAGTCCTTATGAAGAGCTTTGAATGTTCCTATTAAACATTCAGCAGATTGCCACTTTTGAACATTGGAAGGAAACATATTTGCAATACAAAAAAAAGATATCTTGTAAAACAAAAAAACAAATAAAAATGATTAAAGAGAATTGCTAAACTTCATTTATAGTATGATGGGAAATTCAAATGATTGTTTAGCACCAAAACCTTAGCATTGTACACATGCTAAACTCTTGCAAACGAGCCAGCATTGTACACATGCTAAACTCTTGCAAACCAGCCATGTCTTCTTAATTTGAAATTGAGAATATGACCTTTCCAATGGGTTTTTGTGTCATCTCTTTTAGCTTGCTTCACTCTATGGGCACCTCTACAACTAGGAAGCATAGTCACCCAATCATTCATCTACATAGAAAGACATTTCCATAAAGAATCCTCTCTTCTATTGAAAACTTGACATGAGGTTATACGGTTGCAAGGATGATGAGAAATAGAAGCTATTCAGACACTCATAGTAATAATAGAGAATGCTATAAGCAAGAACTGGTACTCACAAACCTCATGAGTATTAATAGGCAAAAAATCTTGATGTACACATGAAAAGCCAAGACTTGCAAACTTTTGATTTGATGTCTTTCTCAAGTGTGTTCGAAAACTCATAGTATTTTGTGAACCCAAAAATATTTCATATCTTCTAAAATCTTTTCTTTCTTGGAAATCTAAAGATTTGCATTGTGTGGTGTGCAATAATATCAATTTCTATATGAAAAAAAACCTGTACACTGAATACAAGAAATTTCGTTGCCTTAATGGTGCTTTTAGAGAATATCTACTAAAAAGAAGCCTTTCTTTGTAGGATTAAAATAGAAAGGAATGTTTTATTCTTGCACACATGAAAATAATATATTTGTTGATTTTCTTAATCTCTCATTAGCAAAATGACCCCTTTTCGACCATTTTTTTCCCTAATAGGTGATGACATTTTTTAATTTCCTCCTAGTCTAACCACCAAACAATGTATGTTCTCTAAATGGTTTTTTTTTTTTTAAGGAGATAGAAAGGTGAATTGGTATTGAAATTAAATTATTGAACATTTCAGCTCCGAATGCGATCTTTTGTCTACATATTTTGATCTTTCCATGATTCCTTTGTCAATTTTTATTTTAGTTAAGCTTTATATTTTTGGGTGTTTACTTGTATTTCTATTACTTTATTTTTGGGTGTTTACTTGTATTTCTGTTACTTTATCTTCACGAAAAATAACGTTCGTTGGAATTTCAATCTTCCTAATTACCTTCCTAATCTTAAGTGCATGATTTTTTATGACTTTAGTGATTTCTATTTTTGAAGCCTCATTTATAAAAAATTAATTTTCCAAGGTTTTGGACTCGATTGGATCAAGAGAAAAATAGAAGAAGTAGAGGATTGTACAAGAGGAGTACCTACATCCTCTCTTATGCTTCCAATAACCTCTCAATTATGATGCCCTATCTTTAAATATTTGAGATCTGCATTTTAACCACTAAAGGATCAATTTCTAACTTCCTAAACCTAAAAAACATACCCCACATAAGGAAATCCATGAAACCTTGACTAAAAATCTAAAAACAAATTGCAAAATTCATGACCCTATTCTTGGATATGGAAATCAAGCCTCCCTTTTATGTGATGTACCTAGAATTTTGGATGTCCCATGGATATGGAGAACAAGATCTCTTCCAACAATCATGATCGATTACTCGCAGCCAAAGGTTTCTCATCAACAATGTGTATTCAAGGGTGTCACATATTCAATGATGTCCCAACCTTCGGAAATCGTGATGGTTGGCTATCATGGCCAGCACTTGATGTATGAAGTATGGACCACAAGAGTGGGTATTTATGATGTGTTGGTCATGTGGCTTGGAAATTTTAATGCTCTCACCAAGGATTTCTCAATAAACAATGTCTCAATCTAGAGGGGAGACATTGTGATGCCTTATTATGCATGATAGGGAAATTATGATGGCTAGACTAGAGTTCCCAACATTGATAGGAAACTTTTATTTTCCCACTTTCTTACAAAATTTTCAGCAAGGTATAGGGGAAATCTAAGCTTCCTTTCTATGGAAAAATAATAAAATTGTTCTCTCACAAGTCGATAAAATGAACAATCATGATATTATAAGGCTTGTTTCTTTGCATCCATTCCACATGATTTTTTGGGTATGGAGAGATCTTAGATTAGCTTATTTAATGGATGCTTCAAGCCCATAAGTCTAATACCACAAAGGGCATTTGCAAGGGTGGTAAAGGAAGAACTATACAGCTATTGTGCGGCTCTAAGAATATAGGGAATATTAGCAGAGGCACTCCAAGAGGAAGCAGAGGCCTACCTCATCTCCATGCTTGAATATGCCAACCTATGTGCTATCCATGTCTAGAGAGTAACCATACAACCCAAAGATATTCAAGTAGCTAGAGTAACCATACAACCCAAAGATATTCAAGTGACTAGAAAAATAAGAGGAAATAACGAATTACCTTTGTAATCAGTGTCTTTTGAGAAACACATATTGCAATGTACTTCAATGATGAATGAAATGTTTTGTCTTTCCCTATATTCTCTATTTGTTTATTTCTCTCTCTATCTTTCCTAATTATTTTACCTAGTCCCTGGATAGAGAACAACTAGAAAGCCATTATGTGTGTGCGTGTGTGTGTGTAGGATGTTACACATAATCTTTTTATTAGAGGTGGCTACTAGTTTCCATCAAGCCGATATGAGTGTGGAGTAGCTATTGTCACAACATAAGTGGTTGACCTGATAAAAATGTACTCTAAAGTTAACATGAAAGATGGAAAGAACCTAGGTAGTTGAAGGGTCACCTTAGGCCGGTGACCATGGCCCCTCTCTATAATGAGAAAAGCACTTCATCACGGAGGTTGCATGATATGTTTATTCAATCTGTCAACAATGATATTGTCCTCTCTCTCTCTCTCTATCTCTCTCTCTCTCTCTCTCTCTCTCTCTCTCTCTCTCTCTCTCTCTCTCTCTCTTACTGGATTGTCCTCGACGGATGCACGGAATCTGTATCTTCTGTCTGCATGGTGAGCTCTTTGTCTTCTTGCTTGCACGAAGACTGACGAAGCCTACATCGCCCCCTTCTAGTGTTTGGCGACATATTAGTGTTTCAAGCTCCTTCGAACTCTGTTAGCTCTGCATCACTTTTCATGCCTTGCCAAGTTGTTGCCATGGAGCTGGTTTGGCTGCTACTGGCGTTGACCAACGGAGGTCGCGCTATACTCCGTTTTCTCCCAGTTCCTCCTCTGTAGCTACACTCTTCAGCACAAGCTCTCGTAGCTAATAGCTTTCGGCTTTCCTTTACGAACGATGGTGATATGCTGATGAATCGTTGATGCATCTTCAGCAACGCTGTTGGCGGACACCGCCATCGCTGACTGCATGTTCTTCTTGCTCACTATCTATGCCACCCATATCATCTCCCACTATCAGAGATATGCCGAAGCCAAATTTTCTTAATGTGCTATTTGATGATGATCTTCTTCCTACTTGCAGTGGACAAATGGATGCGAACAATCACCATAATTTGATTGTTTACTTCCATGCATGCACTTGTTGATGCCAAGATTATGATGATAATTTATATCACAATATTGTAGCTACTCTTGATCAAGGTGGATATACTCAAAACATGGATGATACTCCTTTAGGTATCTTCTATTTCCCTTATGCTATAGATTTTCATAAAAGAAATAATTTAATATCACTCGAAGCAACGCTCCTTATGAAGAATTTGCAAGACAAGTAGAAAGAAAAATCATGGACTCACAAATTGAAAGTGAATTATTGTTGGTGCCAGAGACTCCAAGCCCACATACTTGGATGATTAGCATACATATCGTGGAGTCATATATGATCAGTCCCTTGTAAAATCAATTACTTTTTACGTTTGTAAAAGTACCTTATTTCCACGTAGAGTTAAGAAGCATCAAATCTCAATTTATTTGGTAGATGATTGATGAGAGAATATATCCTATAGTTTAGGATTTACTTTTAGGTGAATATTTGAGTTCAAATTCAAGATTGGTTCCAAACTCAACTATAAAGGTGGATCAAAAGACTTGTGTAAAAAGGCCCAAATTTGGAGAGCAATAGAGAGGGACTCTATGTGATTTGAGAGCTCACGTCATACTCAATCACTACCCTCACAATGTTGAATACATTATTGCCAATGACATTGTATTTCTATGTGATCTAATACATACATTTTGATCATGTCTCTACTTCACTTCTTTCCCATGACTAGTATAGTGATCTTCTCATAGCTTGTTCTCATTTGTCGTGATCTAAAGCCTCATAGATTCAATATACTGTCTAGTTTCTAGCTACAAAATCTCACTATGATTGGTTCTCTCAATCTTGAGATATCATCACATCTTTACTCTCTGGTCTGTACTTTGATGCATCCCGAAAATGTCAGGGAAGTCCTATGATTTGCTAAACATCATACTCAATGTGTAGTTCATCTTTTTTATTGAAATCACTCATGATTGGTAGCTGTCTAAGTAGACACCATCAAAAGGAATTAGGCTAATTTCTATCATGCTCACATTATTGTTCATTATATTGAACAGGTATAGAGACTAAAATAGCAAGTCTATGACCTTGGATTAATTTCCTACTCATCTGTTTTGATTCATTGATTATTGGATTATGTTCCAAAGAACATAGGTGATTATTTCTGATCATTAGCAAGCTAAAGAGGCCTACTACACTATCCATCACTTGTTCTTGGCTCGCGTGAAGTAGGTTTTAGCAACACCACTTCATCTCTGAAGACTATCCACCATCTCCTCCAAGAGTGGCATGAGAGCAACAACAAGCAAGATGGGAGATGGACTTCCATCATTCATTGACAAATTGGATAGAAACAACTATCCAGCATGGTCACTAACGATGCAAGCCTACCTCCAAGGAAGAAGTCTATATGGATACATCTCAAGAGATGAAGAGATGACAACATTCAGGAGCAAACATCAACCGACAAGGGAAGAGCAAGAAAGGTTGACCACATGGTGTGCAAAGGATGCTCTTGCCAGGGCTTATCTACTAAACTCAATATATAATTTCTTATTACCTCACATTAGGAATGGCAAGACCTCCCAAGAGACTTCGGAAGTACTTTCTTCATACTTCTCATTAAATAAAAGAGTTAGAAAGAACCAGCTATGGATGGAGCTTATAACCCTAAAAATGCAACCAAAACAAAGTGTAGCTGATTATGTGACCAAGATGAAGGATGTGGTTGATTAGCTTGCAAGCATTGGAGAGGAGATAGAAGAAGAACACATAGTAAGGTAGATCATAAATGGCATCAAAGTTTATGACAATGGGAGTCCTTCACCACAACAATGGACCTTTATATGGATATGCAGATACCTAACCTCAACACCTTAATGGGGCAACTCTTCACCCATGAGACAAAGCTCAACAAGAATGGTGACAACTCTAGAGATAACCAATCTTCTGCCCTTTATATAGATAGAAATAAACATAAGGATAAAGGTAAAAGCAAAAAGAATGAAGAAGAGGCTAGTACCTCTCAAGTGAACTTCACAAGTAGAGGAAGAGGCACTAGAGGAAGGGGCAGAGGAGGAAAGCAAGGCAGAGGGAGATCCTACAACACTCCACCTTGCAACATCTATGGCCTAACCGACACACCACAAAAGAATTCTTCAAGAACACAAGGAATCAAAGGGGAAGAGGCTTCCATAGAAGGAGCCATGGAAAATCCAGAGGCAGGTTCAATAATGGAGGAAGTAGTTACAATCACAACTACAACCAAGGCTACAACAACAACAATTATCAAGGAGGTTTCAGAGGAAGAAGAGATTATAACAACTACACAAAAGACCAAGAGGATTCTCTACTCATCATAAACATGACATCCAAGCAAGGTAAAGATGATGAGCATCTTTTCTATATTGATTATGGTTGTCCCAATCATGTGGCTAGAAATATAGCATTGCTATCTGATCTTGAAGAACCCAAAGGGAAGCATGAAGTGCAGACATGTGATGAACTTAAACACTTTGTTAAAAAATTTGGAAATATCAAAGCTTTTGATGGTAACATGAACTATTAAGCAAGGTTTTATATGTGCCAACCATAACGAAAAACCTAATCAATGTTGGACTGATTGTTAAGAGGTAGGCTCTTTACATTTGAGATTGAAGACACCAGAAACATTTCACTCTTCAATTACAAAGATCAAGCCCTATCTGAACTAGATATATGGCATAAAAGACTAGGACATATAGGGAAAAAAAACTTAAGCAAATATGCATGGATCAGAGTGTGTTTGGCATCCCAAATGTGTCCAAGCTGTTGATATATTTAGGTAGTGATGTGTGTGAACACACTAGGACCGCCGGGGCACTTTTTTCCCTCTTTAAGAGGTTTTTTTCCCCCGGCTTGTATATACGCCTATTGCCCTAATGGGATACTTATCTTTTGTACATTCTCTAGTAATTCATTCAGTATTGTGTGTTGTGCTCCAAGCTTCGTCTTCTTCCTTGTGTTGTTCGCGTGCTTCCGCAGACGTCTAACTCCAACAATTGGTATCAGAGCAGGTTGTCGCTTCATCTAGGGCACCATCGACACTCCTCCGTTTGCAGTCTCAGAATCGTACGAATTTTGGTGAGCATACTCAAGGTGTTTCCTAGATTAAAACAGCTTCGTTGTGTGGTGCCGAAATCGCAATCTAAGCTCGTTTCGGCCTCCGAATGCACTATCACAGTGCTTGTGCAAGCTATTTCATCT
The DNA here is from genome assembly GCA_020310875.1 of Ceratopteris richardii. Classification (NCBI taxonomy): domain Eukaryota; kingdom Viridiplantae; phylum Streptophyta; class Polypodiopsida; order Polypodiales; family Pteridaceae; genus Ceratopteris; species Ceratopteris richardii. The sequence goes on along the minus strand of CM035444.1, from coordinate 16,764,033 downwards.
TTTTGTGCCAAAGGTATATACCTATTTTTGTTCGCCAGTATAAGCGTCTCGAAGTCTGCTACAGGTTTAGCAGAACTCGTCTGGGCAGTTCCGTTCAACTTTTTGAGATACAGTCAATTTTCTGCATCAAGGTATTTTAGTCACCGGCCTTGGCTGAAAGCAGTGATGTATTCTGTATGTTGGCTGTTGAGGATAAGTTGGATGGTACCAACTACCCATTATGGGCTTATATGATGCGACATGTATTGGTTGCAAAACGATTGTGGAACATTGTGCAGGGTGTTGAAAGACGTCCTGTTACACCTGTAACAACAGGTACTACGAATATAGGTGCTGGAGCTGATGAAGATGGTGTCGAAGATGATATTGTGCAGACTCCTATTCGTGCTGCTGTTTCTGCTGCACCTACTGCAGAGTAGATTCGTTGGGATGGCAGAGATGCCCAGGCACATGCATTGATAGCTTTGTCTGTCAAACGTGCCATTATTCCTCATATTCGCTCTTGCAGAACAGCTAGGGATGCTTGGGATACACTTACCACATTGTACCAAGCTAGGAATGAGGCTCGTGTTGCTTACCTCCGAAAACCGTTGGAGAGTGAGCACATGAATGAAGGTGATTCTATGGACAGTTTCCTAACGAAGATCAAAGATTTGAAGGAACAGTTGATTTCTGCTGATGAGGTTATACCAGATAGCTCACTTGTGCAGACTGTTCTAAATGGTCTTCCTGATTCATATCAGAGTTTTGCTTCTACTCTTCGGTTGATGATGAAAGGCAATCCGAATGCCTTATCATTTGAGGAGTTAGTTTCTGTTCTATTGCAGGAAGATCAGTCCAGGCAGAACAGGTCCATTATGTGTGTTGGAGATCAAGCTTTCTTGGCTAGTCAGAAGGGCAAAGGAAAATGGAGCTCTTCTACTAGTAAGCAGAAATCTGCAAATGCTGCACATTCGAAGAACTAGGATAAAGATGAGAAGAAATCAGAAAAGTAGAAATTGTTTTGCAAGTACTGTAAAGGGAATGATCATATCATAAAGAACTGTCCAAAACTGGCTGCAAAAGAGGCAAAGAAAAAGGAGGCTGGAATGGTTGTTGCAGAAGCCTCTACCCCGAAAACAGAGTCTGCTAATCTTGTGCAGGAAGAAGAATGGGCGTTTACTACTGTTTGCAGTTTTGACCCATCTTCTCATGAGCAGTGCATGTCTACAGTGGACTCAGATGTTTGGTACTTTGACAGTGGGGCGACCAAACATATTACCTCGCAGCGTAGTTTCTTCTCTTCACTCGAGCCTGCCCCTACAGGGAATACTGTCACATGCGCCAACAACTCCTCTTATCCTGTTATGGGAGTTGGTAAGATCATTCTGACTACTACTGATGGTAGTTCTTTCACCTTGTCAGATGCTTTATTTGTGACAGGGATCAAGAAGGATCTGTTATCAGTTTCTGCATTAGCCAAGATTGGCTTGGTTGTGAAATTTGTTGATGACAGATGTACAGTTCATGATTTGTCAAATGGCGATGTTATTATTGCTTCTGGCATTTTATGTCATGGGCTATATAAGCTCATAGACTATGAAAGATCTGTGAATGATTCGGCATGTGCACTTCATGATTCTCAGGCTATGTCAGATGCAAAGCTTTGGCATGCACGCTTTAGTCATCTGAATTTTGCTAGTTTGCTACGCCTGCAAAAATCTGATATGGTGTCTTCTTTGCCCAAGCTTGAGGCACCTGGAAAACATGTATGTGAAGGCTGTATTTTGGGCAAAATGCAGCGTTCCTCCTTTCCAAAAGATAGTTCAGTTCGGGCTACACAGAAATTGCAGCTTGTACATAGTGATGTTTGTGGTCCTATGCAGACACCTTCTTTTGGAAACTATCTTTACTTCGTGACTTTCATTGATGATTTTTCCAGACATGCATGGGTATATCCATTGAAGGCAAAGTCCGAAGTGTTTTTGTGCTTCAAACAGTTTTTGGTTTTGGTTGAAAATATGTTAGCATGTAAAATGGGCTCCCTCCATTCTGATCGAGGGGGGGAATATATGTCTTTTGATTTTAATGCATTTATGGCTGAACATGGGATAAAACACCTCAAAAGAATGGAGTTGCTGAACGGAAGAACAGGTCACTCATGGAGATGGCGAGCTGTATGGTCAAGAGTCAAGCTTTACCACATAGTTTCTGGCTTGAGGCTGTCATGTGTGCAGCATATGTACTTAACAGGTATCCCACTAAAGTACTGTAGTCTATCACTCCATATGAGGCTTGGCATGATCGCAAGCCATCCGTTGCTCATCTGCGTGTTTTTGGTTGTTTGGCATATGCATTAGTGCCTGAACAACATCGCAGAAAATTGGATGATAAGGTAGTAAAATGTATTTTTGTTGGGTACAGTTATGAAAGTAAAGGCTATCGTCTACATCATCCACAAACTAAACGAATTTTGGTTAGTCGTGATGTTGTTTTTTTGGAAGATGCTATTCAGCCATTGCTTTCATGTACCAAGGAGACATCTGTTAGCTCCAAAAACATGTATGATACTTTGATGCCTCTTTTTACAGGTGGACAGTCTAGTGCTGGTCCTAATGAGGCAACTTCTCAGCCTTTACAGGTTTCATATGATAATGTGGATCATTCCATTTCTGATGCAGATTTACATGATGCACTTGATGAGAGAGCTGATATTGAGCAGGCAAAAACTATGCCAAAATGGTTGGTGCAGACTTTGCGTGACAGCAAATTAGATGCACCTTTGTCATATCGTACTCGTTCAGGCTCTCATAGTGCCTCCTTTGCATCAGATTGCTATGCTATGGCTGTGTCTAGTCTCTGTGATGAGAATGAGCCTGTTTCTTTTGATGAAGCACAAAATTCAGAAAATTGGATGGCTGCTATGCAATCTGAATATGATGCTATAATGAAGAATGGTACATGGTCTTTATGTGACTTGCCTCCTGGCAAGAAGGCCATTGGCACTAAGTGGGTATACAAGCTGAAGCGTAAACCTGATGGTACAGTTGACAGGTATAAGGTTAGGCTTGTTGCAAAGGGTTATGCGTAGGAAAGAGGCATTGATTTTGATGAGACCTTTGCACCTACATGTCATATGACTACTGTTCGGAGCATTTGTGCACTTGTAGCCCATCATGGTTGGAATGTACATCAGTTGGACATTAAAACAGCATTTCTGAATGGTGACTTGCATGAAGAAGTGTATGTTTTTCAGCCCCGTGGCTTTGTGTAGAAAGGGCATGAAAACTAGGTGTGCAGGTTAAAGAAGGCATTATATGGTTTAAAGCAAGCACCACGTGCTTGGTATGAGAAGATACATGCCTATCTTGTTGCACATGGTTTTGAGAACAGTCCAACTGAAAGCACCTTATATGTTAAGCGTGCTAATGATGTGCTTCTGATCATTGTTGTCTATGTTGACGACATGCTGCTCACTGGTCCTATTGAGAAGCATATTGCTGATTTCAAGGCTGATTTGCATGCCTCATTTGAGATGTCTGATTTGGGGCATTTGCATCACTATTTGGGCATTCAGTTTATGCAAATCGATGGTGGAATGGCTTTGTGTCAAACGAAATATATTGACACATTATTGCAGCGTTTTGGCCTTGAAGACTGTAAGCCTATTGCCACTCCTATGGAGACAGGTTTACGATTGAGTCTTCATGATGCTGGAGATGCATTTGATGTTGTTCTCTATCAGCAGGCTGTTGGATGCTTGATTTACTTATGCATTACTCGGCCAGATATTCAGTTTGATGTCTCACAGATGAGCAGGTTTACGCATTTCCCAGCAGTCACGCATTGGAAGGCGGTTAAGCGCATCTTTCACTACTTGAGCAGTACTCGGCTACTTGGGTTGTTTTATCCCAAGGGGGGATCACTACCGCAGATTTGCATGCTTTTTCTGACTCAGATTGGGCTGGTTGCTATGACACTCATGTGTCCACTAGTGGTTTTTGCTTCATGCTTGGTAGCTCATGTATATCTTGGTTGAGCAAGAAGCAGCATACTGTGGCCACTTCCAGTTGTGAGGCTGAGTATAGGGAAGCTTTCACATCGACTGTTGAGTGTGTGTGGCTCAGGCGCCTTATGGCTGATTTGGGTGTTGGCCAGTCTTCTGCCACCACCATCTTCACTCACAGTCAGAGCGCGTTGGCAATTGCGAGGAACCCTGTGTTCCATGCTCGCACTAAGTGCATTGAGGTGCATTATCACTATGTCAAGGAGAGGTTCTCTGCTGGGGATATCAACTTGGCATATGTGCCCACGCAGGAGAACATAGCAGACCTTTTCTAGTGATGTGTGTGAAGACACTAGGACCGCCGGGGCACTTTTTTCCCTCTTTAGGAGGTTTTTTTCACCCGGCTTGTATATAAGCCTATTGCCCTAATGGGCTACTTATCTTTTGTACATCATCTCTAGTAATTCATTCAATATTGTGTGTTGTGCTCCAAGCTTCTTCTTCTTCCTTGTGTTGTTTGCGTGCTTCCGCAGACGTCTAACTCCAACACAAGCAACACATGATATACAATCGTGGATCATGCCAATTTGCAAAGCTCACAAGCAACTATTCAATAAAAAGGGATACATGTATGAAGACTACCTGAACCTTGTATACACTGATGTGTGGGGTCCTAGCAAAGAGCTATCAATCTCATGTTCAAGGTACTATGTTTCATTTATAGATGATTATTGTAGATGGAAAATTCTTTACTTCATGAAGCATAAGGATGAAGTATTTACATGTTTCAAAAAGTATTTGGCATTGGTTGAGAACCAAACAGGTAGAAGCTTCAAGAAGATTAGATCTGATTTGATTCATTCCTACAGGATAGAGGTATTTTTCACACGAATTTGATTCATTCCTACAGGATAGAGGTATAAAGAGAGAGGTCACAACAAGATATACACTTGAACTAAATGGAGTAGGAAAGAGGAGGAATAGATTAATAGTAGAGGCTACAAGATCAATATTGAATGAGAAGAAACTACCCAATAACCTATGGGCAAATGCTGTTTCCATAGCCATATACTTGGTTAATAGGCTCCCATCCAAATCCATGGATGTAATGACACCCTATGAGGCATGGAATGGTAGGAGACCCTCATTGGACCATTGCAAAATCTTTGGGTGCAATGCTTATGCACATATACCCTCACAGATTAGATGGAAACTTGATCCTAAAGCTGAAAAGTGTATATTCATTGGCTATGATTAAAACTAGAAGGGATATAGGCTATACAATTCCACTAAAAAACGATTTATAATTAGTAGGGATGTAGTATTTGATGAAAATAATTAATGGTTTGAAGATTATTGCACGAAGATCAAGTTACCTTATGATTTGGAAAGTGACTTTCCAACTCTCACTCAAGAAGATCAACAAGTACTAGAGGATGTCAATTTAGAGGATGAAGAGCCGATTGACTTCAAGGCTTGGAAGTCAAGGAGCAAGAACAAGTTCACACAATTGGAAGACATTCTAGAGTCCTCCAACAAAGCACTCAAAAGATCCCAAAGGGAGAGTAGAACAAAAATAAGGTATGGCTATGACACATCACTAGTCACCAAGCATTGTGTGTTCATCATGAAAGAATCTATGAGAAAAGGACCTAGTTCATTTGAAGAAGCCAATGCAAAGAAAGAATGGAGAGAATCCATGTAGGAAGAAGTTGAAGCACTTCAGGAAAACAATACTTGGGATTTGGTTCCCAAGAAGCCAAGCATAAAGGTAATAGGATCCAGGTGGATATATAAAATTTAAAAAAAAATAGATGGTTCTATAAACAAGTACAAGGCAAGGTTAGTGGCAAAGGAGTTTGCTCAAACCCATGGAGTGGACTATGAAGAAACTTTTTCACCTATGGATAAGATGCCGACCATTAGAGTTTTGGTAAGTGTTGTTGCTTCCGAAAACTGGAACCTATATTAGTTAGATGTTAAGAATGCATTCCTAAATGGATGGATCTCAGAAGAAGTGTATATGGCCTAACCACGAGGGTATAAAGATAAGGATAAACCAGGTTTTGTATGCAAGCTAAGCAAGGCACTCTATGGCCTAAAGCAAGCTCCTAGAGCTTGGAACCATAGGCTTGTCACTTATTTGCACGATCAAGGATTTGTTGCTAGCAAATCAGATTCTTCTTTATTCATAAAGAAGACGAACTCATAAGTTATTTACTTATGTGTCCATGTAGATGACATTATCATTACAAGGAATGATGCTAATGGCATCAAGCAAGTTAGAGCTTAACTAATGGAAGAATTTAAAATCAATGACCTTGGTTTGTTAACATACTTTCTTGGATTAGAACTTTCATATACAGATTCTGAACAGATTTTGATGTGTTCATTACTCAAAGAAAGTATATTCATGATATGTTGAGAAAATTCAATATGGAAAACACCAAAATTGCAGGTACACCCATGGAACTCAATCATAAGCTTAGCTCTCATGAAGGAGAACTTCTTGAAGATGTTATAGGTTACCAAAAACTTGTTGAGAGTCTCAACTATGCAACCCTAACAAGAGTAGACATTGCTTATGGAGTAAGTATATTAAACCAATTTATGCATGCACCAAGAAAGCCTCACATGGAAGCTATCAAGAGGATACTAAAATATCTAAAGGGTACCATAAATGAAGGGTTTTTTTACCCATTCACTTCTAACTTGGACATAAAGATGTATTCTGATGCAGATTGGGCTGGCTCCAAGGATGATTGGAGGAGCACCTCAAGATACCTATCTTTTGTAGGTTCAAAGCTAATATCATGGTCATCTAGAAAGCAACCAACTGTGGCTTTGTCATCTATAAAAGCATAATATAGATGTTTAGAAAATGCAACATAAGAGACTATGTGGTTCAAGCAACTCTACACAGATTTGGGGTTATATTCTTACACGCCAATGATTTTTGAAGACAACACTAGCTCACTTCACTTGGCTGCTAATCTTGTATATCATGCAAGGACTAAGCACATTGAAGTGCACTATCATCATTCTTAGCAACGACATTCAATTGTCATATGTATCAACTCAATTGCAATGTGCAGATATACTCACAAAGTCTTTAGATGGAACAAAGATGAACAGATTCAAATTGATGATTGGTTTGCAGGAGATCAAGGAGGAATAAAAGACCAAGCATGTTAGGCTTGAGGGGAGCTATTGGTGCAAGAGAATCCAAGCCAACATACTTGGATGATTAGCATATACCTCATAGACTCATATATGATCAATCCCTTGTAAAATCAATTACTTTTTACCTCTGTAAAAGTACCTTACATCCACGTGGAGTTAGGAAGCATCAAATCTCAATTTATTTGGTAGATGATTGATGAATTAGGGGTGATTGTAGCTAAGTTTTGTAATTGATCTCTACAGACAAGAGATTTTTTGTAAATATTGCCATTTTCAATGAAACATGAGCACTTCTCCTGTATTCTCTTTATAATCTCATTATTTAGAATGAAACATGAGCAGTCATTATACATTTCTATGTGTTTTCTTGTGATAATCTCTCATATATTAGTGATTGTTTTCTTATCTTGTCGTTTTGATCATTGTATATTGATTAAATGCTAAAACCAAGCCCTACCACAGAAACGCGAGAGAAGGCCCTGCAAACGTTTTGCAGGGCCTTCTCCCGCGTTTCTGTGGCAGTGCTTATTTCTTTGTAAAAAAGCACTATTTTCACATGAAGGATCATGAAGAGTAAAACTAGTTCATGAGGAGTGAACATGGAAAAAATTTGACCTCCCTATACCTTGCACTATGAATTTCCAAATACATACATGAAAATATCCATTTGCATTCTTAAAAATGTCCATTTAGTGTAGGTTTACTCTCATTTAAGGTCTTGTAGGGCATTGGGAGGCCAAATAAAGCCCTCCCACAGAAACGTGGGAGAAGGCCCTGCAAACGTTTTGCAGGGCCTTCTCCAGTGTTTCTGTGGCAGGTCTTTATTTGGCCTCCCAATGCCCTACAAGACCTTAAATGAGAGTAAAGAAGTCATGCTCAATACATCACATGCAGGTCCAAAAGAATTTTAGATAATATACTGAAAAAGAAAGACTTGAGACAATTGTAAATAAAGCAAAGTCAAAATTTGATATTAATTCAATGGTTTACATCAATTGGCTTTGAGTTTCTCAATGACTCTCTTTCGACGCTCCAAAGCCATGGGTAGGGTGTAAGTCAAAATTGAGGTTGCTATTTCATCAAAATTTCTAACTCCTAGACCTAGAGATATACCTATTTGACCTAAGACCTTTCCATGGAAGTTGGAACCTAAGGTTGTAGTTACAAGGGATTTCTTAACTAAAAAGATACAATTACTCCCCTGCGTAATGGTTGATAAACAAAGCAATTTACTTAAGGCCTTTAGACACCATGTCATGAAGTGGCCCTGCGGACTGAACTCTTTGTGGATAATTACAAAATGTTCTTTGGGAAGTTTCCCAATGTAGTTTGCAAGGGATGAGCCACCTCCACGAGCCACTCGATCACCTCCACTCCTTGCTGCAAACTTGTCGACTTCAACCACCTCCTACACAAAGTTTTATGATTAGTATCTGCATGTGTTTGTAAGAATGAATGACATGAATTGAAGATACTTACATCTTGAACTCTATCTTCTTCTTCTTTTAAATGGAGGTTTGGCGGAGGCCTACTCCCCCGGACTTTAACTTTGAAATTGCAACTGTACAAGGAAGGGCATAGTACCCATGGGACCCCCCTTATCCCACAAGAACAGGGGTTTACAAGACTAGGTTGAACGGCAGTCACAACTACCACGGGGATGGTCAAATGGTGGCCAACAACCACATACAACAGTTTCTGGGATTCATATGTCCCTACATGTTGTTGCTAGGGGTTGAACCGTCGCCCCCGCCTCAAGAGGCGAGAGGCCCCACCACCAGGCCAGCGAACCGGGACAACTCTATCTTCTTCTTCTCCTCTCTCTTGAAGATGTAAATTAATGCTGGAGTGGGACATCCCACTCTGCTCGATTAGTGGTGAGGTGGGAACTTCTGATTCCAATATCCTTTCTTGTGCATTACTAAATTGTTCTTCTGTGATATGTTGATGTTCACTTGTAAGTATGTCATTGCAAACCAATTTTATTGTGTCGGCCACTGAGTCACCAAATGGCAAACACTTTTTCTCCAACAAGTCAGAGGTACTATCCAAAGGACACTCTGACAAAGTACAAAACAAACTTAGGCATTCATTCAGCCGTAGCCCCAAAGCCTTCTCTACATCATGTAAAAACAAATATTCTTGTCTATATGTATATATGGAATACAACTCTTACCTTGTTCCCTCATATTCGAAATTTGAAATCATGAAGATCATCATATCCCATGATAAGTAAGTGCTTTCTCAAGTTGGCCAAGTTCCAATGTTGATTAACTAAAACCACCTCCATATCATTGTTTGGTAACTTCACATTAATTTCAAATGAAGCTAAAGATCCCTCCGAGCTTTGCAAAGGTATCCACTCTCCTAGTTTACACATCCAACGATCATAATAAAATCTAATGTACAAAGAGGTGCGATGTTTTAAATAGCAAAACCCTATACCTGTGTCACCAATTCTACAATGATATCTATCCCCTTTTGACAATCCTTCTACATAACCCCAGTTTTTCCCTAACAATCCTTCTACTACTTTGTATGTAATATCTTTACATAGGAACATTGTAGGAGTTTCTACAAAAGGAATGCCTTGAAATATGAAAACAAAGCAATGGATTGGTAGAGTCCAATGAAGACCTATTGATCTAGACACTCGCATGAATTTCAAAGAGTTATGTATGTTAATCACCATCTTACGCTTGAAAGATGATATGGACCAAAAATCAGGGTTTGGCCACTCTAAACTAAGAAGAGAATCAACTTTGATAATCTCCAACCTTCCATATTCACCATCTGTGGAAGGAACAATGTACTTGTGAGTGTAAAAGAAGATCCTTTCATAAATAAGTTTAGCAGGAGGTACATCTGGAAACACTAATGCCCCAATGTCTGCATGTAATGCTTTGAAAGTTCCTGTAAGACTATGAAGTGGTTGCTCTTCGACTAAACTAGAAGGAAATATGGTTGTAGCAATGAAAAACATATGAGATGAGTAATTAAGACATTTAACACCATGAAGCATTGAAAAAATAGAAATACTCACAATGAATTGGATATCTAATTCTATTGGAGTTTTCTAACTTCATGGTTGAAACTGTGAAGACATGTTGTACAATAGCAACCATCCCACCATGTGTTTGCTGCTTGAAGCCTAAGAGCTTACCTTTCCAATGAAGATCCAAATTTCCATGATCTTGAACACGATGAGGACCAAGTCCAGATGGCTGCATGTACACCCATGCACCTTTGCAAAACTCTTGTGGTAGCCAACTTCCTTCCATTGTTTTGATGTTGTGGCACGTCATTGTGTGAACTTTGTCTTTTGGTCTCCTACGAGCTCTGGAGCTTTCCATGGGAGTAAGAGTTGTTGTCATTGCTGCAGAAGTTGGGAGAATGGTACGAGGAGAAACAATGTTTCTGTTGTATGGTATGGAGGGAATAAAGGTGAAAATATGACTTTTTGGGTTTTGGGTATGAAAATGGGAGTTTGAAGAGGGAAAGTAGAGGTTTTTGAGCTATTTTGAAAAAAGTCACTTTTTTAGCTCAAAAACATGCATGGATTTTGAATTAGAAGTCAAAAATAGCACTTTTGACCCTGAAAAGTGATATGGATGTCATTTAATGGTATTATGATGAGTTTTACAACTTTTTAAAAATTTTGAATTTTTGGGCCCAGCCTAATTACGAGATTTCTTCTCTCTCTAGAAGACAACCCTAAACATAGAGGAATCTTGTCCACTCTTCCCCCTTTAGCCTAGTATTTTATAGGGTATAGATTGTGGCCACCACCCTCTTCTGATTGGTCAATCACTAATCACTCCTTAAGCTAAAAGGCCCATCCAGGGTTCACCTTTTTTCCTAATGAACACTTTGTATGCCAACCTAGAGAAAACACAACCATGTTTATCTGAGGACGAGTAGTTAGGACACAAAATTTTTGTACATGGAATTAGAATAGATCCACAGAAAGTTTCCATGATCCTCAATTGGCCATTTCCTTAGAATGAGCACCAATTGCAATCATTTTTAAGATTATCGGGCTTCTATCATAAATTCATTGATAGCTATTCACACATAGCTGCACCATTGATAGATTTGCAATAGAATAGTCAAAAGTTTGCATGGGCCAATGCACAACAACAAGATTTTGATGCATTGAAACAAGCAATTTCAAGTGCACCAGTTTTATTAGTGGTAGATCCACAAAAACCTTTTGAGTCAGAAACTCATGCTAGTGGCATTGTAGTTGTTGTAGTTTTGATTCAAGATAACATACCAATAGCTTTTGAAATCAAGAAACTTTCTGCATCTTAGAGAAACTCGCATGTCCGTGAACAAGAATTATATGCAATAGTTCATGCTTTGAAAGATTGGGAGACACTCTCTCTATGGGTGAAGTTTTATAATATGCATAGATCATCACACATTAAAGTATTTTTGTTCCTAACCTGATCCTTAGGGGAGACACTATAGATGGATGGAGGCATTTCACATGGAAATTCTGTATAGAAAAAGGCAAGAGATAAACAGTTGTAGATGCATTATCTCGTATTTTGCATCTGATTAGCTTCACAGTCTTGGATAATGATTTTATTCTCGAAATTAGATTTTTTAAGAATATATTGAAAAAGATGATGACTTCTCATTTTACAGTGACTAACCCCCTTATGTATTAATACTCATATAGCTCGTGACTAGTGGTGAACTTTATATATAATCTCCTTGTTACTTGGGTCACAAAATTCAAATGTGCAAAAAGTTTTGAGGAGGATCAAAGGATCATTTTATACAAGATGGATCCTAAAATATTTTGGTTGCACTGCCATTTGGATAAGATCATAATAAAGGAGATAATATGCACGAGAATATAATGAGATGTAAACAGAAGCAATAAGACATGAAGATGATGCAGAACGTATTTCTGTTTCAGTTAATTTTTCATGCTTACTTGCTGAGCTTTATACCCACGGTAAGATCTCCATTCTTCATATGTGTTATGCGCATATTCACTTGTTTGTTGATGAGGGGTTAGTTGATGGATTAGTAAGCTACTTTCTCAGTAGTGCCATCTTCTCAAATATGTTTAGTCTTATCCAGCGAGCATGGTTTAGCGGATGTGTCTTGTATTCCTAGACAGATGGCCAAGGTTCAAGTCTTGCCTGGGGCTGGATGTCTTGGAGTTCCCCAAGATGGGTGCCTCTACCTTAAGAGGTCGGGTGTGTGTGTCTTTCCAAATTCATTGTACTCTCTCTCAAAAAAACAGGGTGGTTTAGTCTTTCAGTGTGATAAGAAAAATTTCCACTGGAGGTGCAATCCAAGTAGCAACCTTGGATGGAGAAATCCTGGTCACTTACATTGACTGCATGCGCAAAGTTTGTAGGTCGGTGATGATACTTCTCTATGAATGAACAGAAAAAGGGTCTTTTGTTTTACAAGATGGCACCTAAAAATTTCAAAGTTTCTGCTCACAGAGAGCAACAATCCATGTTAATCTAGACCTAAATCATCCATGTTTCCTCACATATTCTTTATAGCTCCATTGCCATCACTGCTTGAGGCCATGCCCTGATTCGTCTTTTCTAAATGAAGTTCGATGTACTCTTTTAGGCAGTTTGAATTAATTGAAAGTACAATAAAAGTAGGACATAGCACTCATGGGACCCCTCATAGTCCATAAACTTGGGATTGAATGTCTAGAAAAGTTTTTAAATACAAAGCTTGAAAACCCGAATGGCAGCAATTCGAAAGGGATGTCCCTAATAGTACACAAGACAAATAATTGGAAATGGTCTTTTACTCAAAGGTTCAATGATTTCTATAGGGGCTTATGTTAAGCATCTCAGCACACATGTTGTGAGACATATCTGCTTGAAACCTATAGGTGTTGAACCTCCACCCCCACCCTAAAGAGGTGAAGGTTGCAATTAGACGAACTATTATGCATGAAAATGCCTTGATTTTTTTTTTTTGTTAGTCCTGCATCTTCCATAGTAAATGGCTCTTCTTCTTGTTCTGATCAAGTGATCTTCTCCTTTCTCATCATATTCACTTGAGCTGCCTCCGAGCTACTGGCCTCTTTCTTTTGCCCTTTACCTTGCATGACAATAGTCCTCCCTTCATTTGATCTTCAAGAAGCAAATCGGTATATCTGCACCCTTTTCAATCTCTAAGTTCTCCTTTGCTTCTTTCTTATGTGTTAGACAATATACGTTCCCCATGTAAGGAGAAAATTATTTTCATGTAGATGTGATACTGATACATATGGAGATCTCGATGTAATAATTATCAATAAAGATCATCTATGAGATGAGATTGTCAAAGCTATTGCCTTGCATTCATTTCATACAGTTAGAAGGACTAAAGTATCAAATAAGGTCTATGTTATAGTTTGTATGGGATACATCTCACCTAATGATCTTCTTTTTTGCTCTCATTTTGTAAAGGCCTTAGACCCCCCTATGCATTTCTTCTTGCTGTCATAAGAGGAATTGTTGAGCCATCATGAATAAATAAACCTTCTTATTGTTATTGGCTCACGATTCAGGATGATGAAGAATCAACCTAGATTGATGAAATGAAATATATGCCAGCTATCTTGTTATATATTGGTTGATGAAATGAACAAGTTTATCTGAAAGCTACTTGTTAGAGCTATTGGAACTTCTGCACTAAAAAAGAATCACTATTGAGTTAAATTGCAAAGCATTTATATCTTAGAATGAGATCGCAATTGTACTTCGGCCTTCCCCACTCTAACCAAAATTGGGATTGAATATAGCAAGAGATTACGGAAGGTGATATGTGACTTCAAAGTTTTTTTTATCTATTTATTGTTTTTTTTTTTATTTTTCATCCTTAATTTACTTTTCCATTAAGATTTAAATTTAACAAGAACAACCCATGCACCCTAGGAACCCCTCTATCAGACATTTTGCAAGGGTTAGCATGAAGCAAACTTGTGAACCTTGACCCTTGAACCTTTAACCTAGGAAATAAGATGTCACCATACACCTTCGACAAATATGTTGTGCTTAAAAAAAAAAAAAAAAAAAAAAAGAGGAAGTTTGGCAAAGGCGTAGTCTCCCTTGGGCACTATGCCTCTTCACTGTACAATTGTTTTTTTTTTAATATATTGTACTTTTTTGAAGAAGTAACCACATTCATGAACACTAATGGATTTATACATGGAAAATTGTAACCTTTAACCTTGTCTTCTATATTCGAATATTTCTTCTTTGAATGACATGGATCAATCTTTATTTATTCTATCTTTCCCTTTGCTTAAATTTTGTATCTTTTAATCTCTTAGTTTCACATTCATTGATTTATTTTGATATTTTTACTCACAATTGTATTCATAATTCATTACGAGGAAAAATGAACCATGCATGTGCCTTGTAAGGATTCCTAATTTTTAGAGATTAAAATGCTTAATCTTGTGCATTAAGGGGCCATGCAAAACCACTAGTGTTATTCACAAATAAAAAATTATTTGACTTTTTTTGTATTTGAATTATCAAAATGTAAAGTTTTCGAGCCTTTGGAGAGCTATGACTCAAATGATTGAGATTCAGGTGCATGGAAATTTAGAGAGATAATGTGAAAAATTTATGGGATTTTGGAAGTATTCATGCAAGCCCAAATGCACACTCTCTTCACAAATGTGGACCATTAGATGAAGGAAAAATCCCATGGTATTTTGCATTTGGGGCTGATCTATATCTGAGAAGAGATGCACGCCATTAGATGTGGAGCAAATTGGATGGTGGAGAAGCAAAGGCACCCTCGCTCTTTGATCCTTCAAATATCTATCCTCATATGCTTATTGAATCAAATGGAAAACATTGAAAGTGCCTTTTTCATTCAAAAATCCATCTCTAGCATCCGATTTTAGGACCAATCCAATGGTCATAAACCAAAGATGCCTATTTTGGGATATATTTCATATCAACCATTGAACCTCTTTCTAACCCAAGGGTCCGAATGCAAGGATGCCTTGAATTTTTCTATTCAATATTATCCTTTGGATTTTTGAGCCAATCCCAGGGCTATAATTCATTTTAAAGGCCTTCAAAACCGTTGAAGTAAGAAAAACCACTTGTTCAAGATTTTTTCTCCTATTTGATCAAATAGAAACAAGGGAAGCCTATGCCTGGTCTAGGTGATTAAGGTACTAAACTCTTTCCCCACCCTTTTGCATTGGTCAATCACTAATCACTCGTTAATATAAAATGCCCATGTAGGGCTCATTTTTGCCCCTATTCTCCCTTCTCTTTCACTTATTCATATTTCTATCCCTTAGTGTTTCTAATGCATGCAAGAGCTCTCTCTCTCTCTCTCTCTCTCTCTCTCTATCTCTCTCTCTCTCTCATTTCACATCTATGATGATATCAGGCTAAACGCATGTTAATGTTTACAAAAAGTGAAGTCCAGGACATTGTTAATTAGTAGGAAAAAGTGGAGCCTTCTTAGCTAAACCTATACGTAAGACTTATTAAAAGAGAAAATCAAAGGCATTAATGGCAGGGGAGAGGGTACGCATGTTCTATAGTGGAGCATTGATGATGGACGCCAACAGTATTGGGAGTTTTTATGGGCGATGTGTCCTGAGTGGGGAATATTGAGAGAGATTGTTTTTCAAGGATGAAGTCCGTGAGATAGAGAAGAAACAACAGAGTTTAGTAGAGAGGAAGAAAAGGGAGGAGAGAAATGCTCTACAAATGAGGTAAACCTTTTGGATGAAGGAAGGAAAGAAAATAAATCGGATATGCTAAGAGGGAGGAATGCAATATGGAGATCTGGAGAAAGGTATGAAAAGGAAGATAGATGAATTCAACTGGGAGTAATAATCCTTCTACAACTAAAGAATCTATCACAAGGTAGACAATTACAAGGTTAGAGATTTGTTTCCTTCTCTTGTTCAGAAAGATCTCTTATGAATTCTTAGCCCCTACACATTTTGTATAGTTCCTTGATTTATCTAGTTTTTTCATGTTCTCTCAAAGAAAAAAGGAAGTTGGATACGAGTAACATTTGGGGTTCTAGATGATTGTTGCAAGTTTGAAAGTGGTTTCACAATGTTCATTTAGTTTCATATTATTCATTCATTATATCTAACATCTAAGATTTTGGATGATTGTTGCAAGTTAAAAAGTGGTATAACATGTCTAGATACGTAAGGGATGAAGCACATATTGATATCAGATTAGCATACTCAAAGTAAAATCAATATAATAAAGTAGACGAATGAGTGGTAGATGTTATTGTGTTTATGGTTTCTTCTTCATTTCTAATGTGTTGACGTAGGACAATCTGGGACAAGTGAACTGATGGACGTTAGTATAATACCAATAGTGGATAGTGATGAGCAAGCATTAAGATGTTATTGGAAGGAAAAGAAAAGGAAATATGGAGACACAATAACATCAAGGTCGGGCACTAATGTGGAGGGTAATGCTAATCATAGTTCAAGCAACTTGCCAGTTGTGGATACGATCATCAAGTATTTTAACAATCAAACTAGACACATATGTTGTGACAATAAAATCGAGACACTAAATAGGATGTTGCACGGTCCATGTATGAGATCAACATTGATGATGATTCTAAATAGTGATGCATACTCATCAGCAAATCAGATAAATATTTCAAGACTTTCTAGGGTATTAGGAGTAAGTAGGAAAGTTGTCTATGATATGATTGGACAGTTAAGTGCAACTGAGTCCGATCATAGCTTTTTGAAGACAACTAGTAGATGGACACATACCACATGTATCACACAGAGTAGTGTATCACCAAATAACAAGGATATAAGTACGACTTGACTTGGCAAAAATCAATATTTGGAGCACCTTGATCACCTTCTTGATGTATCTCACATAATCCTATTTTTAGTTGTCAGTTTGCAATTTTAATTAATTAAACATTGTGGAAATTTAATTAGTAATATCTAACTAAACATAAACTAACTAATATAAAATTTAACTAGCTAGTTAGTAATAGCTAATATGTCAACAAGCTAATAGTTAATAGTAGAAGTTATGCATACCTAGTTAACAAGTAACAAGACGACGAGTAATAGTGAAAGCTATGCATACCTAATTAGCTAATAAAAACTGAATTAGTAATATTTGATTCAAAACAAGATATTTAATGATAGCTAATTAATACTAAATGCATAAAATCAACCTAATTAGTAATAGTTACTTAGTAGAAATAGCTAACTAGTAACAAGCTACTTACTATCAACAAACTAAGAACAAGCTAAATAGTAATAGCTACTTAGTAGAAATAGCTAATTTGTAACAAGCTACTTAGTATCAAAAAACTAAGAACACACTGAATAATAAAAGCTAATTAGTAGAAATAGCTAACTAGTAACAAGCTAATTAGTAATAGATAATTACTAACAACTAAATAAGAACTAGCTACCTAGTAACAACTAACTAATAGCAAGCTAATCACTAACAACTAACCAAGAACCAACTTCTTAGTAATATCTAATTGGTAACAAGTTGATTAATAATAGCTAATTACTAACAAGTATTCCAAAACTAGCTACTTAGTAATATCTAATTGCTAACAAGATAAGTAGTGATAGATAATTACTAACAAGTAACCAAGAACATGCTAGCTATTAACAAGCTATTTAGTAATAGCTAATTACAAATAACTAACCAAGAACTAGCAACTTCGTAAAAGCTAACTAGTAACGATCTAATTAGTAATAGCTAATTACTAACAACTAACCAAGAACCAACTACTTAGTAATAGCTACTGGTAACAAGATAATTAGTAATAGCTAATTAGTGATAATTTATTACAAACAACAAAACAAGAACTAGCTACTTAATAATAGCTAACTAGTAATAACTAACTAGTAACAAGCTATTAATAATAACTAATTACCAACAACTAACCAAGAACTACCTACTTGCTAATAGCTAACTAGTAACAATCTAACACCTTGTAACAACTAATCAAGAACCAACTACTTAGTAATAGCAAACTGGTAACAAGATAATAATGACTACTAATAGCCATTTTTTTGTGTAATGTAGATGGAGCTATTTATATGCTTCAAACAATGACATCCAATGATAATTATCCGGCTTCAAAGTTTGAATCATTGAAGCCATATTTTGTTAAGAGATTGAAAGATAGATTCACCTGTTGCTCAATTTATCATGTTCAAATATTGTACCTTAAGGATGCAATCAATATCCTACATCAATCAAGATCTCTCATGCATAGATCTCTTTGTAATTGTGACTATTCTATTTGTCAAGCAGGGAAGACATCAAGGTGCAATGCTTCAACAACTACATTTCGATCAATTAGCAACATTATAGAGAGTATTCTATGTCCACATGAGAATGATACCATATTCCACTAGTACAAATGTGTGATGGGTGAGTGTGTTGATTGCGGAGTAGGAAATTTTAAGTGGTGTCCAAGAGAGACAAGCATTGAGAAGTATCATATTGTCGTAAAGATCTTTGAAGATGTCAAGTCAATGTATGAAGGACGAGTTTGCAAAAGGAAAGGATTGCTAAAGTGGGAGATGAGTTCTAAAGTTGTAATAGGATTATTTGAGAAAACTCCAAAGAAATTTGTCAAGCACAATTTCATTATTTATGGCAAGTGCACCAGTTTAAGATGTGTGCCTCTGAATTTCTAGGCGATGTTGTGGTTTCAGTGGTTAATTTTGCAAAAAGTTATACATTCCATGAGCAAAATGAGCTGCACCAATCTATGCATTGGTGGTCTGTACAGATAATTATCTTTGTGCATATCACATATTTTCATTTGGAGGGCATTCCTAAAAGGTAGTCCACTTATTCATATCCAATGACAAGAAGCATGACACCCTTATTGTGCAACATCGTTTCCAATTACATTGGCAATGGTTGAGAGAGCTAAACTTTGACTTAAGCCAACATTGGATATGGTCATATGGTGTAACTTCTCAATTTAAAGGTAAACATCCATTTTACTTTGTAGAAAGATATCAAGGGCTAATAGGCATGACTATGATATGGAACTTCTTTGAGTTAGGGCACGGGAAGGGAGAACATGATGGTGAAGGTGTAGTTGTGAAAAGGGTGCTAAACCATGAACAACTTAGATGTAACGGTGCAATGCTAAAGTGTGCTATAGATGTTGTGGAATTTCTTAGAGGAAAGTTATCAGAGTCAAAAGGGAGAAAGGTCACACGAGTCTTGTGGGAAGTGAAGATTGACGAAGTGAATAGGGACAAGGCTTGGGATTTTAAGGGGATATCTCAAGTTTGATCCTTGCATTGAATTTGTGGCTATTTAATGCTAGATGGACATTGCATTGGTGTCACAGAACTAACATGTTATTGCTTTCATTGTATCGAGGATTAGTGGAGAAGATGCATCAAAAAATGCCACGTTCAAAATTGGGTGTACCATAATTTGACTCCTATCAGTGAATTAAATGAAGCAAAAGACTCATCGATTTTCAATTTTACGTTTGAAGGTGATGGCAACTATCTATCACATGCATTGGCAGTGGATGACAACTTTGCAGGCAACGTAGAAGAGGACAATGATGAAGGTGTAGATTTATATTTATTAAAGTGCACACAAGGTAAATAGTTCACTATGAAGGGTCTAATGGGTGCATGGAATAACTTGATAGCTTCAAGAACATATTATGTGGTGGGTTTATTCTATGAGAGATGAAGAAAATGTTGACAGGTTGATAGAAACAAGACCACTAGCTTATTTATATTCCCATCTTGTAATATGCATTAAAATACCCATGTCACAAATTCACGATTGTATAGACTTGTTTACCATTAATGGTGATGTCTATGAGGCCGTTTACAATATTATGCCCACAAAGTAGTGGGTTCAACATCAAGGGCTACAAAGCAACTCCTCAATGCATGAAGGTAGCATCTGAACAAGAGAAGGATGTAACTACTCCCAAGTCCCAAATATAATACATGCAAACCAATCTTTAGTCCTCATCATGAACCCAGTGCATTGCATCTCAGTAATGCCCATCTAATCTCATGTTGCTAAGGCCCACCAACTACTAGCCCAAAATGCCAAGTCTCTAGCAAAGAAAGTCTTTCCTAGGCTTAGGGTGTTGGAGCAGTCCATGAATGAGAAACTTGCCCAAGAGGGCTCCACCTTGAAAATTCACCATGCTGAGTCAGAAGCCTGATGAGAGGCCAAGCAACCTTGGTGAGATCAAGGATACCATCTCTTGTAGACCACAAAAATTTCTTGATTAGCGATTGAACTTGACTAATGTAGGAGATCCAAAAGATCTTACAAGAGGTAGTATACCACATTGTGGCTAAGAGGAACTGGTTAACCACCATAAATCTTGTTGCCAAGGACAAGCAAGTGATTCTCTAATGCATCAACTTCCTCTTGATATTCAAGAGGAGAGGTGTGATCAAGAGGGAAGGTGTGATTTGTTTCTTAGCCAATAGCTCCAAGCCATCATGGAAGACCAGAGGGATCCACTGAAACTAAGCATTGGGAAGAAACATAGGATGTGCACCTTTGCCAACCCAAAAACAAATTATTTGTGATAATTTTCTTTGGCACTCGATGCATCACATAATCTCTCAAGCACTGTCTAAAATCTAGATATATTTTCCTCATGGGCATGCATGTAAATTGTAGTATTGTTAGCAAAATGAGCATCTCAGAGTGCCTCCTCCCTAACAAGAAGCCAAAGTCCTCGTAGATTAGTGTCTTGAGTAGTCAAATAGGAGCTCATGGCATCAGGAAACAATAGAAATAAGGTCAAAACCAAGGGATAGCCCTTTCACACAAATCTAGAGATGCTAAATTGCTCCTACTAGCCATCAAAAGCTAATACTTTGATCTGGGTGGATCTGTAGAGTGAGCCAAACGCTCTGATCTAGCTAGTAGAAAAGCCCATACAAAGCATAGTTTCCTTGCAAAAAGCCCAATAAAAATGATCATACATTTTCTCAAAATCAAGAAGCATAATACTAAGAGGCTCGACACACATCCAAGCCAAGGAAATCACCTCCCAAAATGTGAAGATGTTTTCAAGGATACTAGGACCCTTAACAAAACAAGTTTATGTTAGGTGGATCACGGGCTCAAGCATAGGCTACAGTCTAAAATTCAGAGCCTTTGCAAGAATTTTATAGGCTGAGTTGAGAGTCATAATCAGCCACCACTAATTAATCTCATCAAGATTCCCTATCCATGGGGATGAGGAAAATCAGCCCTCTCACATCATGTCAGGTAAGGGGTCCCCCCATGATCTCCTAGAAGGCAAGCATGAGCCCATCTTCTAAGATCCCCCAATAGAAAATAAAGAAATTAGGAGGGAGGTCATCCTGGCTAGGGGAATTGTCTGTCGCAAGGCCACACAAAGCATCTAGAAGCTCGTTGCTCGAGAAGGTGGCAAGGATTCTAATCTACATCTCATTAGTCACAGTACTACACACATGTCTCAAGATACATTGGTTTCTCTCCTGCCAAGTCTCAAAGGGTGTCTCCTCGATGAGCAAGGCATGATAAAACCTTGTGGTCATCTCCCACATCTCAAGAGGCTCTGATGTCATTAGGCCATCAGCCGAGCATAACTAGTGGACTCCACTCTATGAATGTCATGGGCAAGTAGCAAAGAAGGACTCATCAAAAAGTATATCTCCCACTTGTATCCACTAACAAGCCTTTCTATGATGGGAAAACTAAGATCATAGGTCCTCCACCTCATGAAGATCTTTCTGGGCACGAAGAAGTTGTGCACCCATCCAAGCACTATCTCGATGACTCTCAAGGATAGGTTGAGGGAGGCCACACGCCCCACTGAAGGCATCACTCAATCTCTTGAAGCTAAGAAAGCTATTTCGTGCTCATCTCATGGAAGAAGACACTAATCTGTTGAAGGCCCTCAAAGAATGATTGAACTCTGATGCTAACATCCCATTGGAGCTAGCCCAAAATCTCAACAATATGACTAGCCAAGCTTTCATCAAGTTGAATGTGCTCACAAATACTCATGATCAAAGAACCTTGATCAACACTCTCTCTAAGGGAACAACCACGAAGGCATGATGCAACATGCAAGAGCCCGTGAGAAAACCACTCATACCCCTAGAGTCTGCCAAGGCATCACTCACATATATGCCATTAGTCTTAGAGAGATTCATCACACTAATGTCCCTATCTGAGCACAAAAATAGGAGACTACCTCTCTCTAGAAAAGCCCTTAAGTTGCCACACATCATGAAGCCTCAGCTCCAAACAAACATACTCCCATGTAGCTAATTATGTCCCATGAAGAGTGATCTAGCTACCACCTTCCATCTCCTGTGGTGCCTCAATCATGTTGAAGTCATAAAAAACAAACCATTCATCTGCACTATACACTTGGTAGGTTATGTAGTTCAACACAACATTAAATATATACTTACTATTAAGCATTAAATTATAATAGACATGATTTGATCATCATTATTACTATCTTCCCCCAATATTTCTAATGTTTCTTTGTATACTAAAATCTACATTTCAATGTCTAAGCACTACTTATAGTTTGATATCTCTTGTTAATGGAGACCTAGCAACAAATCCTCTACTTCACTAATTTTTTCTCAAAGCAAAATGACCACAAGAATGATTTTTGCAATAGTGCTTTACTTTATTCTTGTCTCCTCTAGAAATAGTTAAGCTAACTTCAACTCCTCACGAGCATCTTTGAAAGTAGTGCTCAATCTCATGGCCAACAATCTTACATGACTATTGTCTGCCTAAAAGAATAAATCTCTAGTAGGTACTTGTCGCTCTAAGGGTTGCCCATAATTTTTCCTCATGCTATGGCATCCTTGAGCCCTCATGAAAATACCATCTTTTTGTAAATTAGGAGAGGTCCATATGAACACTCTCCTAAAACCACTTTTTGATAAATCCCTAAGTCTATGGTATTGAAGCCTTTCCTTTTTGAACAACTCCTTTTTGAACAAACCAAAAATCCCACGTAGGAATTCTCCACGCGCCCACTCTCCCTCTAGGTGGTTATCTTTTGAAATTCCTAAATCACATAAAGATCCTCTTTTTGATTTAGCACATGTGGTCTTTTGACCACATGTTTTTATTCACATATGCCTCTCTTCTCTATATAAAGAAGAGCCTCATTTGTAAATGGGAGGTCCCTTGGCCATGGCCTTGGCCTCCATGCTAATGGAAAGAAGGTTCATTTGGCTTCCACATTTCTCCTTGTGTGCTAGGCGTTGATCCATGTGTGTGGGTTTGGCACTTGGGGTTGGCTTGTGTGTGAGCATTGCCCTCCCTTGCTCCTTTTGACGTTGGCCATGGTGCCATTGTTCATGGACGTGGGTGTGTGTGCGTTGCTTGCACTTCTTGCAACTCCTCTTGGAAGAGCCCCTCACTTCCATGTGAGGCGGTTTGGGTTGGTTACTCCCCATACTTCAACAAAATTTGGCGCCGTTGCCGGGGATGATCGACCTTCAACCGTTGGGTTTTTTCAAGCTTGCCGTGCCTACACTTGGTGGATGCACCTCATGCTTGGATTGAGTTGTGGATCCGTGTGGCCTTCGGTTGGCCTTGGGTACCTCTTCCCTTTTAATTTTTGGAGTAATTTAGATCTTTATTTTTGTTTGTTTCACAAAAACACCCCCTTACCCCCCTTCTCTCTCCCTTTCTCTTTCACGTCTACACATTTCCACTCACTCATTCTCCGGGCTTTCTCCCATCTCTGTCATCTCTTAGTGAGGATGCCTGTCTTGAATTGGGGGAAGGATAGTCATCCCTCTTCGTCCTCCCTCTTTCCAAGAAAACCCAAGAAAAAAAATATATAAGGAAATAAATAACTTCACGAAAAAACTTGGCACATCGGATCCCATTATCCCATGCGAGCGCGACATCTTTTTCAAAACTGACGAGCCCTTGCGCATTGAATGGGCTGTTTATGTCTGCATGTTGTCGCTGGCCAATTCGTTTTCCCCCGCATTCATTACTTGAGGAGGGTGGTTGGAGGAGCCTAACCTCCCCATACCCCCCTTCTTTTCAATTTTCGGGGTTGAGCATAACAGGCTCCCCCTTCCTGTCCGTGGTCTCTGGCTATGGCGGAAGTGTAGCAGGCACTCCTCAGAGTTCGTGGTCGAGCTCTTAATCCACTCCACCCGCGGAGTTGCTTGGTCGTGAGGTCCCCTTTCTCTCCAGGGTTGAGACAGCCTGTCTCCTCCGATATTTTGAGGCGAAAGTAGGCTAAGCAATGACTCTATTGGAGCACCAGGGTCGACGCCACTCCATAAAGATATTTATGTGCTTGTTGTGCTCATGCAACCGGAACCTCTCTGCAGTAGGACATCCGCTCGTGTTCTTATGTGGGCCTGTTGATGGATCTCCTACATGGTTCGAATGTTTCTCCTTCCCGAAAGCCTTTCGAGCTCTACGCCTGGGATATAGCTGGGTTTGAGCTTTTCATTAGTTTCCCCGTCGGCTGGAAGACACCCTTGTAGAAGCCTACAGGTTCATGTGCCTTCGTTTCTTGGCATCCCCTTTGACAGAGGTGGAATCTAATGTCATTTATCATATCTGTGTCTACTTCTGCGAGGGCTTAGCTATACCCTTCAAATCCTACTTTTTGACACAGTTGCTCCCTAACATCGGCGATGAATGGTGGATGCATTCTCTATTGTCTGAGTCAAGATGGCCTCCGAAGCCCTTGCTGCCTTTCAAAGGTTTCCCTGATTCTGTATGACTATATGTCTTTGATATCAGGACATGATAAATACAAAGTGCAGGCTGTGGAGGAGATCCTTCCTTGCAATGATGGGTGATGTTTAGCTCCTGCATGCTCATAAACCAAAGGCTTTGGCCCCATTAAAATCTGGATATGGGTTTGATTCAGCCACCTCAGGGAGTCGGTCACATGCGAATCAGACATTTCCGCTCTCTCCCCACTCTCTATGAGCCAAGATTGTGTGTATCCATCATGCTTGAGGGGCAAACT
Organism: Ceratopteris richardii; assembly: GCA_020310875.1. NCBI lineage: Eukaryota > Viridiplantae > Streptophyta > Polypodiopsida > Polypodiales > Pteridaceae > Ceratopteris > Ceratopteris richardii. The sequence goes on along the minus strand of CM035444.1, from coordinate 16,738,859 downwards.
GTGGTGACCTTCGATGGAATGCAGCTACATAATGGCTGAAGAGCATGATGTTAGGAATCTCCACAAACTGCAACACAATACCCACATGCTAAAGATATTTAGGTGTTGTCTCTTGGTGACTAGACCCATAAGGTCGCACACTCTGTCATTACAAATGTTTTTGCTCATGCATAAGTATCGCTGCTTGGCTGGACGTCTGACATCATTTGGTTGGCTGTGAGTTTGGGTTTTGAGCTTGGATCGTTATAGTTAGAAACAGGTTTAATGTAATGATGACATTTCACTTCCGTTGTTAAAAGTTTTTTGAAGCTCTACAAATGGTTTTTAGGGCACACTTTAAGGGGGAGATTCTTCAGGGAATGGCCATTCTGAGGAAAACGATGCGTACATGTTTTTTTATTTTCTCCAGATGATCGAGCTTCAAAGAATGGCAGGGCTAGCTCTCTATTTGCTGAACTGGATTATGATTAAGCTATTGTTTCTTGTCATTGTACTACAGTACTCAAGCCCTTGATGATACCACCGGGGAAATTTTTCATTCACTCCATGCTGGTGGTAGTATTGAACTCAACATAATAATGTCTATTTTCAGTAAATATGTCTGCCTTTCCTTAATAAAGATCTATGTACCCTTATAGCTCGTGATTCCATTGTATATGTTTAAAGGCTATTAAATATGATCATTCCATGAGAAAAGTGAGCTTTTGTCACGAGGATCTCCATGATAACTCTCTGAAAAGACCACCTCGTGGAAGGACCAGTCCGAAATCTCATCTTCAAGAATAGGTGTTCACTACTCAAGAAGAGAAATTTTGCACTTACAGAACTCCACTTCACTGCATTTTTGTGTGTTATCCTTACTAAGGAACTTGCATGTTTTTTTTCCCTTCATGACTATAAAGATCTTCCTCTCTTAAGTTTTTTTTGGGATATTTGAGGGATCTTTGACTAATGTCGGGCTACTGACTTCTTGAAGACCTTAGGGTTCGCATAAAATCTCATTTATGTTCCCACATGGGGTAGTATCACACCAATGCTTAAGGGTACGTTTGCTAATGTGCAACACTGAAACATGACCTGGATAGGCTTGTTTGTTAGTGCCAGAAGAAAACCTGGGTTCTCTTTGTGGAAGGGGACTTTACAGCTCTTCTCTTGAAAATTGGTGTGGATGCCTATGTCTTGGTCCAGGAGAACCAGAAAGGGATGATTTCATATCAAACTTGAATCTAAATTGTTGTTCTGAACAGGGCTAGACCTATTGATGTTCTTATTGATTAAATTAACATTACTCATGATTTGAATCTTGGTTGCATAAATATCAATAGGAATTAAGATGCCACTATCTCATAGGACAATCATTGAATTGCATGCTTATTCATGTTCTCAAATGATACCTATGGCCCTTGTTGTACGGTGATAAGCTATAGAGATTCTTGTGACTGCCCTACAAGGGAATTGTGTCCACATATCCTCATTTACAATAAAGGAATGAAAGTATTAATGATGAATTCCAGGTTGGAAGGATTTAGTGCACAAGGCACTTGATGAGTTGCAATGTGTGACTACACTATATAGGGATTATTTTCAAACCTCCTGCTACCTCTTAAAGGATATTATAGTGGATGTTTCATGTCATGTTGTGCAGGAATTTCCCATGTATGATGCAGACTTACAGGGTTGAGAGTCCATGTTGTCTTTCAAAATATCAATTGGATGCTCTGTGGAGGATAAGAATGGTAATTTTGGTACCTGGATTTACATGTCTGAACTGAGTTTGCAGGCTTGGTGCTCCAAGGAAGTAGTAGCCAGCTTACTGGTTCTCCGACTGTGTGATTTGGAACTTGAAACACATTTGGAGAGGGTTGGCTAATGGATGAATGTTGTGGCTGAACTATATCTGGAAGTAGCTACTTGCTCACTTCTATCATAGATTTTGATTTGGCTGCATGTGTTCACTTACAAGAAGATAGTGATTTGATATGGTTGGAGTGTGGTGTTTTATCAATAGTGGCAGAGTAGAAAGGTGGTGCCCGGATTGTCCTTGGATTACTGTTCACTTAAAAGACTACTCTGACTCTAGATGGCCTTTCCATTGTGTCCAAAAGGAATTCCTCCTGAATTGGGACACATTAGTTGTATGTTTATATGCTTAGGCCTTGATCAAATGTTATGCTTCTACTATCTTATGCTAATGACTTGGAACTTCAGCATTGATTCTTTTTACTTCCCACAGATGATTTGAAACAGTGCTTTGCAGGAATAGTGCTGGATAAGCTAACTTAATTTCCTGAATGCTTGTAAAAGGATAGGACTCAATGTTGCACTATTGTTTCTTCATTCCATGAGCACATTAAACTCATGAAATTGCAAGACTGACTAGAAGCATAAGTTAAATGAGGGTAGGAATGCATGTTAATCATGATATGATATTCATCTCATGCTATGAAACGTGATATGTCACACTCACTTGGAGATAACTGATGTTGAATTGCAGAAATAAGAAGATTTTCAGGAGCTCTTCTCATTAGAAGAGCAAGTGGAAGATGTCTCTAATGTGGAAACTAAAAATGAAATTTTGTGGTTGGTTCTTTTCAATATCAGTCTACTTGTTATGTATGTTAAATTTCAGGTATTGGAGCTTTGAAGAGAAGACACAATGGAGGAATGCTGGGCTGACTGCCCCCCAAGGGGATTGTGTCGCTCAGCAATATGGAGTTGCAGACTTGAAGATTGGCGACTTGCTGATTCAGAAGATTTGCAGCCTTGCAAAATTCAGATTGGAACTGCTGCATATTTGAAGAATTGAAGACTCCAAACTTGGACCAGTTCGGCATTATATGCTTCTCTCTTAGCTTTGTCGAGGACGACAAAGTCTAGGAGGGGGAGAAGTGTTGCTCTAAGGGTTGCCCATAATTTTTCCTCATGCTATGGCATCCTTGAGCCCTCATGAAAATACCATCTTTTTGTAAATTAGGAGAGGTCCATATGAACACTCTCCTAAAACCAATTTTTGATAAATCCCTAAGTCTATGGTATTGAAGCCTTTCCTTTTTGAACAACTCCTTTTTGAACAAACCAAAAATCCCACGTAGGAATTCTCCACGCGCCCACTCTCCCTCTAGGTGGTTATCTTTTGAAATTCCTAAATCACATAAAGATCCTCTTTTTGATTTAGCACATGTGGTCTTTTGACCACATGTTTTTATTCACATATGCCTCTCTTCTCTATATAAAGAAGAGCCTCATTTGTAAATGGGAGGTCCCTAGCCATGGCCTTGGCCTCCATGCTAATGGAAAGAAGGTTCATTTGGCTTCCACATTTCTCCTTGTGTGCTAGGCGTTGATCCATGTGTGTGGGTTTGGCACTTGGGGTTGGCTTGTGTGTGAGCATTGCCCTCCCTTGCTCCTTTTGACGTTGGCCATGGTGCCATTGTTCATGGACGTGGGTGTGTGTGCGTTGCTTGCACTTCTTGCAACTCCTCTTGGAAGAGCCCCTCACTTCCATGTGAGGCGGTTTGGGTTGGTTACTCCCCATACTTCAACAGTACTCTATTAGAAAAAGTGCTTTCTAATCTTTCATAGGAGAATGGGTTGGCTTTCCATGCAGATGATGTGAAGCCCGTGTGTTGTTCATCACTAAGCTGTTGTTTTGTGCAATCATCCTCCTTTTTGGAGACCACTTGATGTGACTAATTGAATATCCTCCACTTATGCATATGGTGATCAAATTACCCTTTTTGATTGAGGTTGTTCAACAAAGTGGGCAACAAAATTTGCCAAGTTAAATCACATACATGTACCATTTGCCTGAACTATTGGGCTGAATTCCTTGATATATGCTAAGGTGAATGCTATTGTAGTCTCCAAATTTGAGGGTATCTTTTGGTACACTATGTGGTGGAAGAGCATAAATTTCTCATACACTTCTCGATGAATAGAACTACATTTGATCATGTAGTTACTTTCCCTATGGGATGCGTAAAAACTAAAGACCACTTATTGTCAAGGATATCCTTCCATTTTAGTAGCTTTGGATCAAGTCCCTAAATTATCAAGGCCATACACTCAATTGAATTCGGTTAATGTAACACAAAAAAATGTCTTTTGCACTTGGTATCATATCTTTGGTACTCTCCAAAAGCTTGCATTGATGCAAGTTAGGAAAATTATACAAAACATCCTAGACATAATCATTTAAAGAGAGAGAGAGAGTCTTAAAGTGAAGCTAAACCAAAGGTTAAAGATGAAGCAAAATCTCCATAGTTGATGTTGGAACATCAAGCTTACACTATGCTTGAGGTGGATTTGATCTACATCAAAAACTATCGCTTGGATTACGTCCAAAGAATATATGTTGGAGAGTTCTTTTACTTATGCTCACTTAATGTAATTTTTAAAAGATTTTTCATGCATCTTTTACCATTGTAAAAGCCTATAGCTTTACACATGTAAAAGGATAAAGAGAATGTGAACAATGGTGCCTCTTGCACCTAACAAGGGTTGCCATTCCATGGTCTTAATTTCCCTTACATAGGCTTGCCATTCCTCTTTGAATGGTCTTACTTGCCATAGGCTTGCCACTCCTCTTGGGGGATCTTACTTGCCCTAACCTTTCAATAGACCTTCACTTGGTCTTTGGTGCTTCTTGCACCTAAAATAGGCTTGCCACTCCTCTTGGGATGGTCTTACTTGCCTCCACATAGACTTGCCATTCCTTTTGGGATGGTCTTACTTGTCTGTAAATTGGCTTGCCACTCTCTTTTGGTGGTCTTACTAGCCTCATCCTTTGAAAATACATTCACATGCTTTATGCTTGCAACTTGCCACCACATAATGTGGATTTTTCAAAACCTTTACATCAGCCCTTACCTTTGTCAATTGACTCCTTTACCTCCTTCATCGCTAGCCAAGTTTTCACATTCTCATGAGCGACTCTTTCTTCTACCTTGCACTTTGCTTGTGCTCCTTGAACTTTGGGAGTGTCTTCAATTCCTTCATGTGAGCCTTCAACACATTATGACAACCCTTCTTTGGAGTCTTCTACTCCTCCTTTGATGGGAAGCTTATTCCTAGGATTCAACCTTGTCCACCTTCAGCTTGGGTTCAATCTTCAAGTCTTCAAAACTTCAAGTCTTTGACAACCTTTTAGCTTGGGCTCCATCCTTCACTTTGGCTCCAAGATTTTGTGTCCTTCCTTCATCCAAGCTTTGCCCATCTTGTCTTTGGCTTGTTCGAATAGAAGCATTGAGTTAAATTCCTATCTCAACTCAAGAATCAAACACATTTAGTCATCATGACATAATCATACAGATTTTCTTTCTCACTTTACCTCAATGGGTTTTAGCCACAACAAGATACATCCACAAAATTCATACATGGCAGCCTTGCATTTTACGTATCTTCATTGCATCCAAACATTTGTTAATTCAGCTCATATATGGCTGAACATGACCAATGTTTAGTGACTCAATATCACACTAACCATCACATATAATCATGCATGCAAATCACCAATCATTGGAGCATATATTCAGCTCTCTTTGTGCCAATTCATATGTATACATAGACCTGCAATTTTTCAGCTTATATAGGTTTTATAGAATAGCATATTACTCATCCATACCTCATGGATCATACATATATATTTGTCTTAACCACACATGCACAGATTCTTTCATGTTTGACATCAATCGTCAACTCTAAATTCAACTTACATTCAGCATACACATGGCTGTCCAACATTGTCCTACATCTTGAGCATAAACTTCACAAGCATGCATACATAAGCATCTTCATTGCATAAGAATAAAATGCTACACTCAAGCTTACATAAATCTCTACATCTTCTTCAAGATCTCTTTAAACATCCATGGGCTCCACTCCCAATGCTCTACAACCAAAGCTTTGATACCAAATGTGGAGAAATTTCACTCCAATACACTCCAATACCCGTGGCAAAAGTTAGAGAACCTCTTCTAGAATCTGCCCTGTAAGACACATGCTTACTAAAACCTGATTCAGTCACAACTCAGAGATCCAATGACTCTGGAAAATGGTCCACACACAGTAGACTCTTGTAGCTTTCTAACAAGCTAAAGAACACTCCATTTGGAGTTCATTTGACTAGGCAACTAACTGTACAAAGATAGATACATTTAGGATCTACTTCTTATGTTCAAAATGGAGAATACTAAACCTACAGGTACACTTTTGAAGATGAATCATAAACTTAGTGTTATGAAGGTGAGAAAATTAAGATATTGAAGAATATCAAATCTTGGTAGGTAGCTTGATATATGCTACTTATACAAGGGCAAACATCTCATATAGTGTGGGAGTGCTTAGTTAGTTCATCAACTCACCTAGAAGGCCATACATGGATGCAACTAAGAGGGTACTTAAGTATCTCAAAGGTACAATCAATGAAAGTATATTATATCCTCACTCTTCAGATTTGGATATCAAAATCTATTGAGATGCAGATTGGGCAGGAGCTAAGGATGATAGAAGAAGTACTTTTGGTTACTTAGCATTTGCAAGTTCAAAGCTAATTTCATGGAGTCCAAAGAAGCAACCAACAATTGCTTTATCCTCAGATGAAGCAAAATACAGAGGTTTGACCATAGCAACTCAAGAGGCAATATGATTAAAAGCATTGTATACAAGTTTGAAACTTGTTAGTTCCAAACCTCACATATTTGGAGATAATGTAAGTTCCATGCATCTAGCGGTAAACCCTATTTTCCATGCAAGAACCAAAGACAGAGATTCATTACTACTTCATCAGGGAGAAGCTCATGGCAATAGAGATTGATATTTTGTTTGTTCCTACTGAAAAGCAAGTAGTAGATATGATGGCAAAGGCACTTGATGGAATAAAGCTTTGTAGATTCAAAGCTATGGTAGGTATTCAACCTATTAGAGAATGAAGAATCAATCATACTTTAGCTTGAGGGGGAGTTGTTGGAACATCAATTTTACACTATGCTTGTGGTGGATTTGATCTACATCAAAAATTATCATTTGGATTACATCGAAAGAATATCAGTTGGTGAGCTCTTTTACTTATGCTCACTTATTGTATTTTTTTAAAATATTTTTCATGGATCTTCTACCATTGTAAAAAGCCTATAGTTTTACACATTTAAAAGGATAAAGAAAGAGCCCAAATTCCACGAATTTGTGGTGGTTGAGTTGTAATCAATCAATCAATCAATTGCTGGAACATCAATCTTACACTATGCTTGAGGTGGATTTGATCTACATCAAAGGTTATTATATCAAAAGAATATCCGTTGGAGAGTTCTTTTTCTTATGCTCACTTATTATATTTTTTAAAAAGATTCTGTCATGGATCTTTTATCATTGTAAAAGCCTTGAGCTTTAATACACATGTAAAAGTAGATAGAGAGAGCCTAAATCCCATGAATTTGTGGTGGTTGGATTGCATTCAATCAAGCAATCAATCACCTAAAAGTAGACCAAACTAGATCTTCACTTTTCCTAGATTGTAGGAAAGTGAATTAATTCCCTCCAACAACCATTCCCACCTTCATTTGAATTCAAAATCCACTTGTAGAACTCGTGGAGCACTTCTAGAGTCTATATAAAGACTTGAAATCGCTTGTACAATACATGGAAGCAATATACGTACACTTGTGACCATCATTGTCTTGCTCCTTCAGTTAAGTTTGGGCACTCTGGCATGGTGAAATGGAGTGAACAAAACAAGGATCGAAAAAATTATATCATAGAGTCGATCTATCATGAGTACCGACCAGCACCTAGGCACCCTGTTGTTAGCTCAGAGTGGATTCAGCATATGGCATGTGAGGCGATGTTGCATTGATGATCAGAGGCTCATGACACTTTTAGAATAAGCCTACCAAAGTATGTATGGTTACTGTTGAGGAGAGGGATATGATGCGCGATGAGTAGTAGTAGACTCTTGATCGATATCATCAATAGTGAGATGTGGAAACCACACGTCTAGATACGATGGGAGCATCATATTTGGGTCGCAATGGATACGGCATTATGCATCATGAGTTTCTAAGTATCATTTTGATGATTAGATTTGTTTGCATTAAGCGCGTCATGTATGTTCATCTAATATTCTGCATATTTGTTGTAGGAGTTTGCAGTGGCTAATTCTCTGACATGAGCAGAGGAGGCTTATGGATATCGTCATGGATTAAGATCTTTTTGTAAACAAGAAAGAAACCCAGAGTAAAACATGGGGTATGTGAGTGTGCATGTGTGTATGTGTAATACACTAAGGGAGGAAAAGAGACCATGGTCGATTCGTAACAAAGGTCATAGCTACTTGTCTCCCTAATTCTTCTTTCTGAGATATAATTGGTCTAATAGGTCAAGTCTTTGGATCAAGGCTTCAAGCAAATGTATGTGAAGTTAGAAAGGAAGAGATAGATGAATTATTAGACATGAAGAGGAAGTGGTAAAGGAGGGAGGTAGATAGAGATAGAGAGAGAGAGAAGAGAGAATATATATCTTTATTGACTTCAAAGTCACTTTTATCATCTTCATGGAATATCATTCACCTCGATCACTCATTCCTCACCCAATTTTCTACGTTGTTGAAAGTCAAGAAGGCATATGAAAATCAAAATCCATGAGGTAAGGCCTCAATCTTCACAATGCATCTTGCCATTTTCACTAGGAAATATTTTTCCTCTCAACGATAGCATTCTATTGTTCATGATTTTTTTTTAATCCCACACTTAACCAAAAATATGAAAGAAACAAAGAAGACATGTAATAAAAACTTGTTCAAAGAATTAAAACACTTCAAATCTTTCATTCAAGCAAGTATATCTATGCACACCATGAAATCAAGACTTATCTCTTTCAGGTACTTTAAGAAGCTAAAACCATGATCACCTTGTTGCTCAGCTGCACACAGGAGCGGGCTTATGGCAGTCTTTGGTGTTCTTCAGAAACGAGTATGGAGAAGGCAGACATAGCGATGGCGAAGCTCAGCTTGCACATGGAAGACTTCCGCCTGCATAAGAGACCAGCGCAGCTTTCTTTTTTGATGTGGGAACAGGTCTTCTGAAACGAGGAGCGCACGATAGAAGCAATCAATTTAATGCAGAGAACAGATAAAGAAAGAGACTCAGAGTAAAGTATGCGGTATATGGGCCTGATTCACAACGCAGTTCACGGTTGGTTGTCTCCCTAATTATTCTTTTCGGGCGTATAATTAGATTGACAGGTCAAGTCTTTGTATGTAAAGTTAGAAAGGAAGAGGCAAAGGAATTATTAGACATGAAGAGGATGTGGTAGAGAGAGAGAGAGAGCTTTATTGACTTCAGAGGCACTCATCTCCATCGCTGATTCCTCAGCCATAATCTTTAGGGCCCATGGCGGGGTCCAGCTTTAGATCCGTGCGTCGTCTACGACACTGTCACTCCGGCTACAGCAATCTTCCACTTCGGAGCTCCGATTCCAGAGTACAGGAACCTTCACACTTCTATGTACATGGATGATCTGGTGAAAATTTCTTTTGCTTTTTAGTTTGAAAAGCTTTAATTTAATTGAAACCAGAAACGTACAATGAAGAGCAGACGGAGAACTACAAAACTTTACAAAGCAAATCAATGAATTTCTCATCAGCTTGATTAGGAATTGTGACAACCCGTGGGAAAGAGCCTCCCTTCCCCCCCTCTATTTCTATCCAGCCACTTTTGGTGCTTGGGCAGTTTGCCATGCGGCACCAAATTGTGCTCAATTACAGGGAGACATGGTGAGCCTCCAAGACCAAGAATTCTAGCGACGCGCAAGCGAACTCAAGCGACCTTTGCGATTTCCGTGTGGTAGCCCTCGTGCTAGTTCCCGCTGCACACACCTCTCGAAAGTGCCATCGTGCCATCGAGGGGCCGTTGTACGTGTTTGCTTGCGACGTTTAACGCGGGCCGGCTCACTTGTAAGCGTTTGCCCGTGACGCCCAACGCAGGCCGGCTACGATTGTTCCATTGTAATCGTTTCTTTTAATGCAAACTCGTTTTTCCTTCAACAAGCGAATTTCAGCTTTCAAGCAAGAGAACACACACTCAAGTAAGTCATCCCATTGATGGGCCCGTGCGAATCGCCGAGTGAGCCCGGATGCTTGCTTCTTTTTCATCACATGAATCCATCTTCCTTTCATTTTATCACCCATGATTACACAGACCAGCGACCTACGGAAAGGGCATAGCTTTTGTACTTTCAGTTCTTTTGCCTAGTCGAAATCATGAACTTTCAGTCATCTTTTAGGACACACCCAACATTGATTTGAGCACTTACTTCTCTAGAGTTTTTAGAGAGTTTCCAATCACAGCATCCCATAGCTGTCTGGACCATCCAATCACCTTGCCAAAAAGAGCATGTTGCCATGCGATCTTCTTGCTTAGCTCCAGAATACGCTGTTCAGAGTTTGAACATTGCTATGACAAACATAGAAGAGGTGTGGAATTTCCTCTTCACTTCTTAGACACCTCTTACAACACATTTGGACACGAGAAGAAAAAGATGTCGCATATCTTCCTTCACTTTGAGACATCTCTTACACTAGAGAGAACTGCTTCAACTTATGGGTCTTCGAACTCCTCCAAAATAATGCGGTCAAGGATCTTCCAGGACAGCACGGACTTCTTAGCTTCAGTGAGGCTAAATTTCTTGCACTGTTGGTTGAAATGTGCAGAGCTTTTTCCGAAGAACGAAAGAGTTTTGAGAAGATGCCACCACTATCCGCGTGCGTTAGCTGGGCTGGCTGGACTTTTCACCTCTTGAGGCGGGGGCGAAGGTTCAATCCCCATTATTGACAGGACACGGTGGGCCTAAGGTCAGTGTAAACCATGATATTTCTAGTTGAAACCACTCCTCTCTTCTATTGCCTTCGAGTAGTCTAACCCATGGTTTGTGGGATACGAAGAGGTCCCATGGGTACTATGCCCGCTCATTTATACAGGTGCAATTTCAAAGTTAAAGCTCAGTGAAATAGGCTTCGGCTGAACCTCCATTAAAGAAAGAAAGAAAATAAAAAGAGACCCACCACTGAGAATAGCTTGCTAATTCATAAACTAACCCCTCATCAACAAACAAGTGAATATCCCAGTAATGAAACATGAAGTTTCTCAAGGATGATGAATGATCAAGGCATAAAACGGCTTAGACAGTCCTGATGACTTTGAAGGTATCCGCATAACACATAAGAAGCATGGAGATCTTATTGTGGGCTGATTAAAGTTCAGTGAGTAAACATCTAAGATTAACTGAAACAGAAAAGCCTTTTACATCATCTTGATGTCTTATTGCTTGCCTTTTACATCATCTCGATGTCTTATTGATTCTTAACATCTCTTATATTCTCCTGCTTATCCATTTTGTTCATGTATTACTTCCTTTACTTTTATCTTATTCAGTATCGCAATGCAACTCCGACACCAAGGAAGCCCAATAGAAAATGATGTGAGAAAGAGGGGGAGCAACAGAGAAATAAGGGATGTTGTCACTCGTGAGGGAAAATCAAGCTAACAAATTTATGAGAAAATGTGGATGATCTACATGACAAGTTTGTGAATCTAACACTTTCTATTCCTCTTAATGAAGAGGAAGGATCTGCCTTGCTTACAATAAAACCTTTATCCTACAACTAAGTGACAAGCCTATGATTCCAAGCTCTAGGAGCTTGCTTCAATCCAAACAAAGCTTTCCTCAAATTGCACACATGTTCAAGGTATGTTTGATCTTCAAAGCAAGGAGGTTGAGCCATATATACATGTTATGAAATCCAGCCATTTAAGAAAGCTTTTTTAAAATCCAGTTGATATATCTTCCAATTCTTGAAAGATGCAACAGTCATGATTACTCTAATAGTAGGCATTTTTGCAACAGTTGAAAATGTTTTTCAATAATCAATACCTTGGGTTTGTGCAAACCATTTGGCTAAAGCCTTGCTTTGTGCCTGTTAATCGAGCCATCAAAGTTCTTCTTTACCTTATATATTCACCTTGAGCCAATGACCTTCATAGATGGTTTCTTGGGTACCGATTCCCAAGTTCGATTTTCTTGCAAAGCTTCTATTTCTTCTTCCATGGCACTCCTCAATTTCAGTTTCTTCTTGGCTTCTTCATATGTATATGGTTCTTCAGAGTTTGAATGTTGTGCTATATATATTGATTTCTTAGTAAGCAAAGAATTATCATAGCCAATATACCTTTTTGGCTTCCTTTTCTCTCTAGTAGACCCCCTTATAGTTTGTTGAGATGATTCTATCACATCTCTCAATTCCTACACTTTGGCTTTGCCTTTGGAGTCCCAAGAATTGATTTCCCTTCTTCTAGTCATCATCAAAATCACTTGATGCTTCAAGTATAAGCTCATTCCTCTTTGATAATCTTAGAAAGGCTTCCTCTAGGTCATACGGTAGTTTGATTTTCTTGCAATCATCTTCAAACCAAGATTTGTTTTCATCAAACACAATATTTGTACTTATAATGAATACTTTGCTCCTTGGATTGTATAAGCTATAACCTTTCTAATTATGAGGAGCGGACCTCTCTGTCAGATAAAATGATGTAATTTTGTAAATAAAGCTTTTAGTTCTTCCTTTGCATGAGGAGGTGGTGATTAAGGTGTCAGTCCTTTGCATGAGGACAAGTGTTATCAACCTTAAAAAGTACTCTAAATAAATGAAAAACTATACCACCTTCTTTTACTTCACCTGCAAATTTAGTTAAAGTTTTGAACACACGAAAATGATTAGATTTTCACTTTATATACGTCTCCATCCATTTTGCTTGTTGAATTTATCAGAATCGAACCGAAAGAAGAAGAAGAAGAAGAAGAGCCATTTTCTACAGAAGAGGAGGGACCTCAAATGAAAACGATGAGAGAGAGAGAAGAAGAAGAAAGAGCCATTTTCTAGAGAAGAGGGGAAATGGAGCTCTAAGGAATTTACGAGGAAATGTGGATGATCTACTTTGACAAGTCTGTGAATCTCACACTTTCTTTTCCGTCATGTGTATGAGGAGCCGACCTCTCTCTCTCTCTCTCACACACACACACAGATAAAACGATGCAATCTTGTAAATAAAGCTTTTCGTCCGTCCTTTGCATGAGGAGGTGGCGATGGAGAATAACACATTCAGGTCCTGCGAATTGAAAACGAGAAGGTGCAGAAGAACCCATGAGAGTACGAGCGTTGCTTTCGAACCATGAACAGTTGCAAACAGAGAAGCGTGACAGAAATGGAGAAGGAAGTTGATGCTGACAAAAGCTCTCGCGTGAAGAAGAAGAGGATGTTGATAAAATTTCCAGTCAAGTCTTGAACTCAAGATTTCCTCATTGGTCTATTCCTTGAGGCATACAGGCGGTAGAGTAGAATCCATGGCGTTGTTGTGCGCAACATGTAGAAAAGTTGTTGTGCGCTTTGGCGAGTCGCTGGTTCGTTGATGCTACAGAGAAGCAACTTCTTCAACTCAGTGTCGTATCCTCCGGCTGACAAACTCAGTGTCGAAGCTTTTCCCACGACGACGACGGCTAGAAGGTTGGAGAAGCATCGTCTTCATTTCCAATAGAGCGGTTTCCTTCGCGATCGCGCGCCCTCCGCGACAGACCACCTTCTTCCCCGATGGACGGTTTTGGTTCCCCCGATGGACGGTTTTGGTTCCATGATTGATGGATTTCTCCCCGAAGTTTTCGCGATTGATGGTTTTCATTTCGCGATTGACGGTTTTTGCATAAAGGGTGCACGATTGACGGTATTCGGTCTCGTGTCTTGTGAAAGATGCGCGAAAGACAACTTGGTTTTGAGTGTGGCCCAAAAAAAAAGAACCCGTCGACTTCGCTCTCCTTCTATCGCCGCGTGTGAGATTTGAATGAGGGCTTCCTTTTGAGGGCTTTTTTCGCGCTGGCTGCTCTTTAATTCTTGGTTTAACACAGTCTACTTTAATACATCATTTAAGATAGAGTGAAAGTGTTTTATTAAAAAAGGAAAAAAAAGATATGGCAAAGCGGGGTTCAATTATCAATTAGTAGCGGGGTTCAATTAGCAATTAGTCATGAACAATGTGGCTCCCCCTCAATCTGTGTCCCCCCTTGAGATGGAGTCCGTCCCAGTGGACGTCGCGCCCCCAGAGGTCTCTTTATGCAAGGAGTCTGTGGCGGCAAAGCAAGAAGAACTGATGAAAACTTGCCTGATCGGTCAAATGTTTGGCCCCAGGCCCCCTCTTGAAAGTGTGAGAACTTGGCTTCGCAAGGAGTGGTTCCCGCGTGGCCTAATTGTGTCCAAATGTCAATTCCTGCCGGCGAATCACCTGCTTCTAGTCTTTGAGAACGAAGAGATGGCTTTCCAAGCCCTGCAAGCCGGCTCCTGGCAAGTGGGCCGGTCCACCCTTTGCCTTTTTAAGTGGACCCCAGACTTTGTCCCGAACAGATCAAAGCCTCTTCGTCACCCGCTTTGGGTGGAGCTTCCCAATCTGCCTTTCTTCATGTATGGATTTCTTTGTGAAATCGTCTCACCGATCGGTCGCCCGATGGCCGCAAGACAGGATGTTGGGGGGTTAATCTACGATGGTGCTCAACATTCTTTCAATGCAAGATGGCATCCACAGATCTGCGTTGAAACAGACCTGAACCAGGTCCTTCCCTCGAAGATCTCCATAAACTGTGGAGATGGTAAGACCTGGACACAAGAGGTTACTTACAAGAATTTGCCAAACGCGTGCTTCCAGTGCGGGCATCAAGGTCATAGGATCAAAGACTGCCCCCTGAAGAAAAGTACCAATAAAAACAAGCTTAAACCAGATGGGACCCTAGACCCTCTCCCCCAAGATGACACTCGGGGTCATCCCCCTCCAATGGAGGAAGAAGAGGGAACTCGCGTTGCTGAGATGGATTCAGAAGGATTCACTGAAGTGAGACGCAGGAGGAAAGTTAGCCCTCGAAGATCAACAGCAAGGAATACTATGACAGTTGTCCCCTCGAATAACATATACTGTAACCTAGAAAAAGAGATTAGTGAGGTCGACTTCCCAGGGGACAACCACTTTAAAGAAGACCCCACTGATAATACCCTTGGGTGCTCTACCAGCAAAGAAGACAACCAAGAAGGTTATACCATGAGTAAAGAGGAAGGCTTCACTACCAGCAATGAAGACAACCCAGACAGCGAAAGCTCCTCTCTTGGTCCTACCCTCCCGGTATGCTTTCCAAGATTACTGCAACAAAAGTCAAAGCTTAAAGGAAAACAACCTTCCGGCATGCCTTGGAAGAGCCCCCTCAAGAGTAGGATCCTAAGTCAAGAAGTAGGGAGGAAAAAAGAAGACCACAAGAAGAAAAAAGATCGGGTCCCTCCCCTCAAAGAGGGCAACCATCATTAATGAAATTCACATCTCTAAACGTCAGGGGTCTGTCTGACCCGTCAAGAGCTTCGATTCTTGGCCAGTGGTTCAAAGACAAGTGCTTCGCCCCTGACTTTATTTGCTTACAAGAGATTAAAATCGACGGAGAGGATCTATAGAAACGGCTTAAATGCATTTCTCCGAACCACCTTTGGTTCTCCACTTCTCACCCTAGAGGGATGGGGGGTGCTTCTATCGGCATTAGTCACTCCTTGTCTGGAAATGTGACCTCGACTTTTGAAGGTCGGAATCATCGTTGGATTGCTGCCTCTTTCGGGTTCCCTTTCCAGTTCACTGTGGTCTCAATTTATGCCCCTAATGGTGAAGCAGATAGAATGGATACTTGGGCTTCCCTCGACTCCCTTTCACACAATGTTCTGATTTGTGGGGACTTCAACATGGTTGAGTTTCCTGAGGACCGATGGAATAACAACGGAAAAATTATTGACGGTCAGGAGAAAGAGATATGGGATAAAATCAAGCTCCATCTCAACCTGGTCGAGGTGAAAGACATGAAGGGGTTCTCCTAGTCAAATCTCCAATCGGGGGACTCTTTGAGGAAAGCAAGACTTGATAGATGCTACATCGATCAGAACACCATTCTTCAGTGGGATATTCCTTCGATTTCCCAACACATGGACCTGACTATCTCATACCACTATCCGATTACTTTGTCTTTCAAACCGATTCCCATGTTCTAGAAAGCTCCTTGGTTTCATGCTTGTCAGACATCGTTTTCCCTCCCCTCTGTCCACCAAGAAATTTCTGAGGTGTGGACGGAAGCCTTTGCTTACTGTAATGAACCGGCTAAGTGTTGGAGAAGCGCAGTAGAAAGGACTCGAAAAATTCTAATTAGGACTCAAAAGGCTATAAGAGAAATCCAAAAAAAAAAGAATAGAAACGGTGTACCGGAGGCTCTCACGGCTTGAAGAAGAGGTGAACAAAGGTAAGTTACATTGCCAACAAGGTCTTTTGAAAATCAGGGGAAGACTAAGATTAGAGGAGGAGGTTCAAAGGAAAAATCTTCAAATTTTCTTCAAAGATTGGTGGGCAGGGAAGGCCGACAAACCAACGAAAGAGATGTGTAACATCCTCAAAAGGAAACAAGCTAGGGAATCCATCCCCCTATTGGTCGATAACAATGGAACTGAATGTTGCATGGAAGTGGAGAATAGATCTATCATCGTCGAACACTTTACCAATCTTCTCGGGGTCTCGACTCCTCTTTCCCCCCACAGGCGCGACTCCATGGCAACCATCTCAAGGGTTGCTCAAACCAGAATCCCACAGAACTTGATTGCTCTACTGGATGCTAACATCTCCGAGAATGAAATTATCGAGGTTATTGATGCCCTTCCCAATGGGAGAAGTCCGGGTCCGGATGGCCTTACCAATGAGTTTTTCAAGTCCTTCAAACATCAGGTGGCCACCCCACTGCGCCTCGTGTGGCAAGAGGCTCTCTCTTTCGGTGCCCTCCCTGAGTGCCTGAATAATGGCGTCATCAAGTTAATCCACAAACGGGGAGATAAGAACAAAATTGAAAACTGGCGCCCAATTACCATGCTCCAAACAGGATACAAGATAATTGCAAAAGTTATCGTCAACAGAATCTCTTGTCATTTAAAGTCATGGCTGTGCGAGGACCAGAAAGGTTTTATCAAAGGAAGATCTATACTTGAAGCAATTATCGATATTTGGGAAGGCCTTGCTTTTGATGAGGAGTCTGCTCAAGATCTGGTATTCATTAAGATTGACTTCGACAAAGCGTATGACAGATTGGAATGGGACTTTATTCTTCAATCATTGAAAGACCTTGGATGCAGCCAAAAGTTCACGAAGATGGTTTCCACTCTTCTTGGAAATGCTTCAACTAGAATAAACATCAACGGTAAGCTCCCATTCGTTTAAAAAGATCAATTATGCAAGGCTGCCCTTTGGCTCCTTTACTATTCGCTATCGCCTCGAATGGACTCAGCTGCCTATTAAAGCATCACATGGACGCTGGCAATCTCAAGGGTCTTTCCTTACCCCTAAATCACGGCCAAATGATTGTGAGACTTTTTGCTGATGACATGAATGCCTTTGTGCATAACAACATAAACATCATTGAGGTGTTTTGGTGGTGCCTCCACACCTTTTGTGTGGCATCAGGCTCAAAAATCAACCATGCTAAAACTGCTTTTAGAGCAATCAGCGGACATACTCCCCAATTGTTGGTGGATCAGGGGTGTCAAGTTATCCCTAGCGGTCAAGTCTTCCGTCTCCTTGGCATTCCGATGGGATTCGACATCTCAATGGACCAACGCTAGAACTGGGTGCTATCCAAGCTGGATAGGAAGCTGAATCAGTGGAAAGGTATGCAAGTCAACCTGGCAGGGCGTGCTATGGTTGTTAACACATTTATGCTGTCTACAATTATTTACTTTATCTCGTGTTGGAGACCTAAGGAGAAAGACTTGGCCAAAGTCGAAAGAATCTGCAGAAACTTCCTTTGGACTGGGGACCCCAACAGGAGGGGGATTCCCAAAATCAAATGGGAAACTTGCATTAGCCCTAAAGACTCAGGGGGCTTGGGAATTTTGGATATTGTTGGGTTGGCTGACAAGTTGGCGGCAAAGTGGCTTATCAAGGCTTGGAGCAATAGGGAGTCCTCTTGGGCTAAATTGATCTTCAGGAAAACACGGAAGACCTTACCTTAGTTAGCCACCCTGGTTGGAAGGACATAGGGATTCTCACGCTTTTGTTCTCCCCCCACCCGGTCTTCCCTAAAGGCTCTAGCCTCGTGTGTTCCTTATGGAAGAATTGGAACAAGGCCAAAGAGTTCATCAGAATCAGTGATGAGTGGAAGTGGGCGGCTGGCATAAGACAAAATGACTCTATTTGGTTCCCGATCAGTGGCATTCGGGGGGTGGAGTCTTGGAACCTCCAAACTGCAAGGTGGTTATGGAACAAGGGGTTCAAACAGTGGAAACAACTTTGCAAACAAGAGACCAGCCAGTGGATTAGGTTCGAAGAATTGGATCCGAGACTTAGAGTTACCTTTGAGGAATGGACTCTTCTTCAAAGCAGGTGTTTAGCCTAGGACCGCTCAACTACCCGCCTTCTCTGCGGTCAGGATCTTCCTTGCTTGGAGGGCCTCAAATGAGCAATGGTAAGAAGCTATCCAGAATCCCCAACTTCAAAGAGGATTTAGATGTTCACCACACCCTTAACAAGAGATGGTGCCTTTCTTGGACCAAACTTCGGTGGGAGCTAAAATTCATGTCTATTTGGCACCCCCTAATTGAGGTCAAAAAGTCCGTTCTCATGTGGCAGATCTTGCATAAAGGTATCTGGACCAATGCAAGGGCTAACAAAATCTGTGGTGTGCCGCCATGGTGCAAGCGTTGCCATCGGTGCATCGAAGATTTAGCTCACCTGTTCTTCAACTGCCCCAAGTCCCGTGTTATCTGGCATCACGTGACCCGAGTATTGAGACTCACGAGTCAAATCAACTGGCAACAAGTGATGTTGGGTGAGGCGATCGGCTGCTCATCGAGGCTGTGGAATGCCATCAGAGGTGAGGCTCTCAGGAAGATTTGGAGGGAGCGTTGTGCTGTCAATTTTGGCCAAACTCCTAAGGTCGATCGAGAAATCCTTGTTTCTCCTAGGTAAAAGAATCTCCCGAGTCAAGAGATCGCCACCGTTTAGACATCACTGCATTTATCTCCTCGAAAACAACAAGTTGAAACCCAAATGGGTCCCTCATTTGTAATGCCTTGTAGCTTGCCATACTCCTCCCCTGCATTGTGGGATTTGGGGGTCCCATGGGCACTAGTCCCATTCACTTTTTTTTTTTTTTAAATGGAGGTTCAGCCGAAGCCTACTCCCCCGGACTTTAACTTTGAAATTGCAACTGTACAAGTGAATGGGCATAGCACCCGCGGGACCCTCCGTATCCCACAAAGCAGGGGTTAGACAAGGTTACAATTGAGAGACATGGTTACAACTGGGTTTAACTGGCCTAAGCCATAACATGTCCAGCCTGGGACTTGAACCTTGGACCTCCGCCTCAAGAGGCCAAAGCTCAACCAACTGTCCTACAGGACGTGGACAAGTCCCATTCACTTGTAACTTTTTCTCTTTATTATAATTAAAGTCTGGGAGATTAGGCTAAGGCAGAACTTCCTTTATTTAAAAAAAAAAAAAGAAGAAGAGGATGTCAATCATGTATGGCCTGCTTCGTCAGCGATCACGACGAGTCGGAAAGAGAAGGACGCAATCAGTGACGGTGCAGGCCTTTGTCGACATCGCACGCAGGTACCATGCTTTTTTCTTCTTGAGGGTTCGCTTATCTGCTACTTCGCAGCCATATCTCTGCTGCAATGGCGTATCTTGTCGCTTGTATGAGATGGACGATGATGATCTCCAATGACAGATACAACATCAGAGTCCCAAAGTACAGCTTCACATGCACGATGGAGGCGTGCATTGGCATTGGTGTGTATTTTCTCTCCTTTATGATTTTTAATGAACCACTAGGAATTTCATACGCATAAATCCAGGACATGTCGCATCATGCTACAAAAGAGTGTTTTCTTTTTTCTCAGGAGAGAGATTGAGAGAGTGACACACATAGAAAGAGAGAGAGAGTGACACATAGAGAGAGAGAGAGCTATATAAACAATCAAAATCAAAAGATTGAAGATTAAACAAAGGAAGGAAAATCAAAAGATTCAAGATTAAACAAAGGAAGGAAAAGAGGAGTTGAAAGGCACCAAATGAGATAGAGTTGGATGGATGTGAGGTTTATATTAGTCGATCATGCACTCACGAGAGTCAAGATAAGAGGGACTCATCCCAACTCATTGAAGGAACAAAAATTAGACCAAGAAATACAATTTTATAGGTTAAGAAGACCAAATCAAGCTCAACTAGCTCACAAGGCTAGATTGAGTGAACCATCTAAGTTGTAGATTGATATTTCCACAAAAAAGTGAACAACAATATCTTGTAGTGCTACATAGTCTACTTGCAATTTTCAACTCTTTGGATGGGGTTGTAGGTTCAACCCTTGAAGGTTGCACTTGCAAGATATCCCTCATCTACTTGACATGGTGAAATGCAAGCCAGCCCCTTTGTCAACGAACTTGTGGGCTATCAAGCACTTTGTTGAAATGAGACCCTTTGTTCGCTCTTAGGGCCTTACCTACCCAATTCCTACCCTTAACAGACCTTTGGACTCTATCATTCCTAAAAAGTGCTAGGCATTCAGACCCCTTGCTTCTCTAGAATTTGAGGGGTCCCATGCGTGTTGTGCCCTTCACTGTTGTGCTTTCCATCGATTCGAGCTATCAAGAAGAGAAGATCACTGATCAAGCTTTTGTATTGAAAAAAGTGGGGAGCAATCCATCTAAATAAGTTGATCAAATGATTTCTTGATCTAAATTTCACCTAGAGGAAATCAAATGACCACGCAAACGTAGTCAAATGTGGAGGAGAGGTTGACAAAAGAAAGGTCTCTCTCCCTAATATTAAAAAGTTGTTTGAACAACTTATTCACTTTCTTCAATTAGGGTATCTATTCTATCATCAAGAAAAGACAAAATATAATTCACCCCAAAACACTTCGGAGACAAATTCTCAAAGGTTCATCATATCATCATCATCATCAAATTTAAGGGATCTAGAGGTATTGAACTTTGTCCATACTTTTTACAAAGATTTTAGGATTGAATCATTTTTATCATTTCATAAGAAGATCCCTATGCATAATAACTTTGTGCATTTTGAAGATCATATTGGTCATTATCATCTCATGTCATGGCTCCAAAAAGTCTAACTGAGATAATGAAACGATATCATAGAATCAAACAGGAAATTACTTAACAAAAAACAACACACACCAAGAATTTTGGATTTCATTAATCTGCTTTTGAATCTTAATCCAAAGGATGGCTAAGCTAGTCATTGGATATTTTTTCTTCAAAGATCTTGCAAAAAGAGGTGAAAAATTTTAGGATGAACTCAAATTTTGAATGAACTGAATCGATGAACCAAATACTTTTACAAGTTCCAACTCAAAAAACTCACCTAATCTTAATAAGCTATTATTTTTATTTCTGATACAACACATTTTATGCCTCTATTATGCTCATTTTATATGATTTTTGAAGCTTTTATAAGTCTTAGTTCATGTTCTTGAGCATTGGTTCTGAGATCTCTACTCTCTTTGATCCTTCTCAAAAATGAAACGTGTTACACAACCTACAGCCATACATGTTCATTCACATTCATCACAAGCATGCCTTTGAAAATCTTTTTTTTGTTTTGCTTGTCTTTCCTATCCGATAGAAATCAACAATGTGCCTGAGTTTATCAAATAATACCAATATAATACCATACAGGTAGCACTCTGATGAGCTATAGAGACATGGAAGCCACCCTTTCCCCAAAACCTGTTTCTAGGAGACTTGTGGACTAGGCAGCATATGCAAGCCACATAGTCAAGCACCATTTTTATTTCCAAGTTCGGAATATGCCAGCAATAAGCATTAAAAAAGTTAATTAGTTGATGTGCCTTGTATTCCTAGGCAGATGGCCAAGGTTCAAGTCCCGCCCAGGGCTGGATGCCTCCAGTTCCCCAAGATGGGTTCCACTACCTTACGAGGTCAGGTGTGGGTCTTTCCAAATTCATTGTACTCTAAAAAAACCGAAGTTAATTAGGTAAAACAACTGAATGTCTTGAACATTGTATAAATAGGCAATCTTTTATCTTTGACACTAGATATTGCATATTCTATTACTGTATTCTACATGCATTAACAACTACTCTTTCCTGTTGTGCCTTCTATAACAATAGAGATATGGTTGCGATATGTAGGAACGATCTTTTCCCATAAACATGATTTTCTTCTTTTGTTTCAAGCTCTTCCAGTTTGGTATATCCATATTATTGGTCAAATATAGAAATAAAACAGTGATAATAATGAATGCAATATGTTTTTCCTTTCCGTTGGGTGTTTTAACCGATATTATTTTGTTGAAAGAGCGTCAGATTATTTAAATGGTGAAAACTGTGGAAGGGTTTATGTACAATAAAATATTAAAATGAATTTCCTCCTTAAATATTATGGGGTAGAATAATTTGTGCAAAAGCTACATATTTGAAGTGGTGCAATTTTAGGCTAAGCTTATGTGAGGAAAAACATAGAAATGCATTCCCTGTGCAAGATTTATGGCAAAAATATTGTCTTACATAAGCTTTCCCACAGGTTATAAATATACCAAGAGTCAAACTTCTAAAACATATTCATGCATATAAGAAATAAAGAGATAAACTCCAAAAAAAAGATTGACAAACTAATACACACACATTTTATATACATGTACATATACACAGGCTAATAACATATGTAATTCTACACACTATCTACTTTCACAATTGTTATCAGAATTCACATTTAGAACTTCTTATACATGCATACATACTCAATCTTGAGCTTTGAAACTCTCCAAGTTCATATCAAGATAAGCTCAAGCTTCACAATGGAGTCTCCCCTCTAAGAACGTATTTAGAGATCCAATATGCATTTGGTCTCAAAGGTTTAGGCAAATCTTCCCCCTCAAAAAACATACATAAAGACTCCATACTCATCTAAACTTTGTTGAAGGGCGCATTACAGAAAATACCTAACACACATCATTATTTAAGCTTAAATTTTATCCTACCCGAATCCGAGAACTTATGTAGTGCCCCTAATTAGTTCATATAATCCCAACCTTGTATTTAAGTCTTCAATATCCAAAAGTGTATATAGAGATTTCACACTTTTATATACAAAAAAACTTGAGTTTAAGCTTCCTCTTCTAAAGAGAATATGAGCAAATATCACACTCATGTTTGATCTTACTAAATTTTTAATCCTTCTTGATGCAAACATTTATTGATAGAATGTTATGTATACGCTTAAAATCTCAAAATCTCCTATTAAACTGAACACATAAGAATATTTGATGAATGCTTGAACTCAAGTTCAAACTTTACCTATACAATTTTACATGTATAACATTGTATACACAGATATATTCTCGAAATATCCTATCAAAGTGAACACAAAAATTATTTCCTTTTCTAGGCATGAGCTGAATATTGAATCTCTTCTCATTTAGAGAGCACACACCCAAGATTTATATGAAATACAACATGAGTATCAGCCTCCTTTCTTGAATTATAAAAATAATAGATACCATTATACAAAGATAGAAGTTCATTTTGAGGTTTCTGTATCACATATTATATTTTAATAAATTCTACACATATAGTCTCTAGTGTAGTCTCATGATTGTATTCTTCAAAACTAAATATAGAGATTCCAAACTCATGTAGGCTTTGAATTGATCTCACGGCTCTCCATTTTGAGAATACATATAGAGTCTCCATAGTCGTCTAGCCTCAATCACGCATTTGATTCTCCCTATAAAATCTTTCTTGAATATGGAGAGTCCACATTCCTCTACTCTAAAATTTTTTTGTGAGTCTCCAATCAATGAGGAGCAAGTAGAAATTAGAGGGAATCATGAAATAGTGAAAATCATCCACATCGTATCATTATTTATATAGGAATCAATCCATAAACGGATGATAAAAAACTCATGAAGCTTTACATATTCATAATTGTTGGAGGACATGGTGGATAGTCTTCAAAGATGAAGTGGTGTTGCTAAAAACTGCTTCACACGAGACAAGAACAAGTGATGGAGAGTGTAGAAGGCCTCTTTAGCTTCCTAATGATAATAAATAATCACCTATGTTCTTTGAACATAATCCACTAATCAATGAATCAAAACAGATGAGTAGGAAATTAATCCAAGGTCATAGACTTGCTATTTTAGTCTCTACACCTGTTCACTACAATGAACAGTGCTCTGAGCATGATAGCAATTAGCCTAATTCCTTTTGATGGTGTCTTACTAACTTAGACAGCTAGCAATCATGAGTGATTTCAATAAAGAAGATGAATTACACGTTGAGTATGATGTTTAGCAAATCATAGGACTTCCTCGATATTTTCAGGATGCATCAGAGTACATACCAGAGAGTAAAGATATGATGATATCGTAGGATTGAGAGAACCAATGATAATGAGATTTTGTAGCTATAAACTAGATAGTATACTGAATTTATGAGGCTTTAAATCATGACAAATCATGAATCATACACTAAGAACAAGCTCTAAGAAGATCATTGTACTAATGTAGTCATGGCAGAAAAGTGAAGTAGAGATATAATCAAAATGTATGTATTAGATCATATAGAAATACAATGTCATTGGCCATAATATATTGCACTATGAGGGTAGTGATTGAGCTATGAAGTGAGTTCTCAAATCACATAGAATGCCTCTCTATTGCTCTCCGAAATTGGGCCTTTTTATGTGAGTCTTTTGATCCACCTTTATAGTTGAGTTTGGAGCCAATCTTGAATTCAAATTCAAATGTTCACGTAAAAGTCAATCCTGAACTATATGATATCAAATATGCTTCAGCTGCCTCTTGTAAAGCTTCTAAAGCTAGAGCTTGGATCCTCAACCCTGCACAATACCTTTGTAACTCTTCGTTAACCACCCTTGCAAAGGGTCTTCTAGGTATTAGAAGCTCAGCTGTCTTTTGATAGTGCCTTATCTCTGCAAATGCCTTCGTATATCTTCTTCTTTGTTGTGGTGCTCTAGCTTGTGGTGGTGGTGGTCTTCGTTGGACATTTTCCTGTGGTCTTGGTTGGGGTGGTCTATGACAGGGTTGAAAGACTTTCTTCTTACGTTGCATGCGTCTTGAGCTTTCTCCTTGTTCAGGATGTTGTTCCTGGCTTTGCCCCCTCTCTCGATCATTTGGTATGGCCCCCTGATTTGTTGGTAGAGTCTTTCCCACTACAGTAACCCTATGATTTGTAGGTATTTCTTGGTTAACCCATGGTGGCAATGTTTGACTCTCCTCACTTGATTCTGAACTTTGTTGAGACACATCCACATGTGATTCATCAAAATCATCATCAGAAACTACCTGTCTGTGAGCACGCTCCTTCACCCTTGTCTTTGTTGGTCTCTTTGGTGATGGAAGCTCATCATATGATGATGGTGGTGATTGGGGTTGATTTACAGTCTCTTCCCTGGATTGCCCATGTTCCACTTCTTCATGCAATTGTTCACTCCCAGAGGTGTTTATAGCCTCTTCCCTGGATTTCCCTCCCATTTTCATACCCAAAACCCAAAAAGTCATATTTTTCACCCATTTATAGCCTCTGAACTAGTTTTACTCTTCATGATCCTTCATGTGAAAATAGTGCTTTTTTACAAAGAAATAAGCACTGCCACAGAAACGCGAGAGAAGGCCCTGTAAAACGTTTGCAGGGCCTTCTCTCGCGTTTCTGTGGCAGGGCTTGGTTTTAGCATTTAATCAATATACAATGATCTAAACGACAAGATAAGAAAACAATCACTGATATATGAGAGATTATCACAAGAAAACACATAGAAATGTATAATGACTGCTCATGTTTCATTCTAAATAATGAGATTATAAAGAGAATAGAGGAGAAGTGCTCATGTTTCATTGAAAATGGCAATATTTACAAAAAATCTCTTGTCTGTAGAGATCAATTACAAAACTTAGCTACAATCACACCTAATTCTCCTAGCTAATTGTATGTCCTTCGGTTGTATAGTGACTTGCTTAGCATGGATGGTACACAGGTTGGAATCCTCGAGCATTGATATCAAATATGCTTCAGCTGCCTCTTGTAAAGCTTCTAAAGCTAGAGCTTGGATCCTCAACCCTGCACAATACCTTTGTAACTCTTTGTTAACCACCCTTGCAAAGGGTCTTCTAGGTATTAGAAGCTCAGCTGTCTTTTGATAGTGCCTTATCTCTGCAAATGCCTTCGTATATCTTCTTCTTCGTTGTGGTGCTCTAGCTTGTGGTGGTGGTGGTCTTCGTTGGACATTTTCCTGTGGTCTTGGTTGGGGTGGTCTATGACAGGGTTGAAAGACTTTCTTCTTACGTTGCATGCGTCTTGAGCTTTCTCCTTGTTCAGGATGTTGTTCCTGGCTTTGCCCCCTCTCTCGATCATTTGGTATGGCCCCCTGATTTGTTGGTAGAGTCTTTCCCACTACAGTAACCCTATGATTTGTAGGTATTTCTTGGTTAACCCATGGTGGCAATGTTTGACTCTCCTCACTTGATTCTGAACATTGTTGAGACATATCCACATGTGATTCATCAAAATCATCATCAGAAACTACCTGTCTGTGAGCACGCTCCTTCACCCTTGTCTTTGTTGGTCTCTTTGGTGATGGAAGCTCATCATATGATGATGGTGGTGATTGGGGTTGATTTACAGTCTCTTCCCTGGATTGCCCATGTTCCACTTCTTCATGCAATTGTTCACTCCCAGAGGTGTTTATAGCCTCTTCCCTGGATTTCCCTCCCATTTTCATACCCAAAACCCAAAAAGTCATATTTTTCACCCATTTATAGCCTCTGAACTAGTTTTACTCTTCATGATCCTTCATGTGAAAATAGTGCTTTTTTACAAAGAAATAAGCACTGCCACAGAAACGCGAGAGAAGGCCCTGTAAAACGTTTGCAGGGCCTTCTCTCGCGTTTCTGTGGCAGGGCTTGGTTTTAGCATTTAATCAATATACAATGATCTAAACGACAAGATAAGAAAACAATCACTGATATATGAGAGATTATCACAAGAAAACACATAGAAATGTATAATGACTGCTCATGTTTCATTCTAAATAATGAGATTATAAAGAGAATAGAGGAGAAGTGCTCATGTTTCATTGAAAATGGCAATATTTACAAAAAATCTCTTGTCTGTAGAGATCAATTACAAAACTTAGCTACAATCACACCTAATTCTCCTAGCTAATTGTATGTCCTTCGGTTGTATAGTGACTTGCTTAGCATGGATGGTACACAGGTTGGAATCCTCGAGCATTGATATCAAATATGCTTCAGCTGCCTCTTGTAAAGCTTCTAAAGCTAGAGCTTGGATCCTCAACCCTGCACAATACCTTTGTAACTCTTTGTTAACCACCCTTGCAAAGGGTCTTCTAGGTATTAGAAGCTCAGCTGTCTTTTGATAGTGCCTTATCTCTGCAAATGCCTTCGTATATCTTCTTCTTCGTTGTGGTGCTCTAGCTTGTGGTGGTGGTGGTCTTCGTTGGACATTTTCCTGTGGTCTTGGTTGGGGTGGTCTATGACAGGGTTGAAAGACTTTCTTCTTACGTTGCATGCGTCTTGAGCTTTCTCCTTGTTCAGGATGTTGTTCCTGGCTTTGCCCCCTCTCTCGATCATTTGGTATGGCCCCCTGATTTGTTGGTAGAGTCTTTCCCACTACAGTAACCCTATGATTTGTAGGTATTTCTTGGTTAACCCATGGTGGCAATGTTTGACTCTCCTCACTTGATTCTGAACATTGTTGAGACATATCCACATGTGATTCATCAAAATCATCATCAGAAACTACCTGTCTGTGAGCACGCTCCTTCACCCTTGTCTTTGTTGGTCTCTTTGGTGATGGAAGCTCATCATATGATGATGGTGGTGATTGGGGTTGATTTACAGTCTCTTCCCTGGATTGCCCATGTTCCACTTCTTCATGCAATTGTTCACTCCCAGAGGTGTTTATAGCCTCTTCCCTGGATTTCCCTCCCATTTTCATACCCAAAACCCAAAAAGTCATATTTTTCACCCATTTATAGCCTCTGAACTAGTTTTACTCTTCATGATCCTTCATGTGAAAATAGTGCTTTTTTACAAAGAAATAAGCACTGCCACAGAAACGCGGGAGAAGGCCCTGTAAAACGTTTGTAGGGCCTTCTCTCACGTTTCTATGGCAGGGCTTGGTTTTAGCATTTAATCAATATACAATGATCTAAACGACAAGATAAGAATACAATCACTGATATATGAGAGATTATCACAAGAAAACACATAGAAATGTATAATGACTGCTCATGTTTCATTCTAAATAATGAGATTATAAAGAGAATAGAGGAGAAGTGCTCATGTTTCATTGAAAATGGCAATATTTACAAAAAATCTCTTGTCTGTAGAGATCAATTACAAAACTTAGCTACAATCACCCCTAATTCTCCTAGCTAATTGTATGTCCTTCGGTTGTATAGTGACTTGCTTAGCATGGATGGTACACAGGTTGGAATCCTCGAGCATTGATATCAAATATGCTTCAGCTGCCTCTTGTAAAGCTTCTAAAGCTAGAGCTTGGATCCTCAACCCTGCACAATACCTTTGTAACTCTTCGTTAACCACCCTTGCAAAGGGTCTTCTAGGTATTAGAAGCTCAGCTGTCTTTTGATAGTGCCTTATCTCTGCAAATGCCTTCGTATGTCTTCTTCTTCGTTGTGGTGCTCTAGCTTGTGGTGGTGGTGGTCTTCGTTGGACATTTTCCTGTGGTCTTGGTTGGGGTGGTCTACGACAGGGTTGAAAGACTTTCTTCTTACGTTGCATGCGTCTTGAGCTTTCTCCTTGTTCAGGATGTTGTTCCTGGCTTTGCCCCCTCTCTTGATCATTTGGTATGGCCCCCTGATTTGTTGGTAGAGTCTTTCCCGCTACAGTAACCCTATGATTTGTAGGTATTTCTTGGTTAACCCATGGTGGCAATGTTTGACTCTCCTCACTTGATTCTGAATGTTGTTGAGACACATCCACATGTGATTCATCAAAATCATCATCAGAAACTACCTGTCTGTGAGCACGCTCCTTCACCCTTGTCTTTGTTGGTCTCTTTGGTGATGGAAGCTCATCATATGATGATGGTGGTGATTGGGGTTGCTTTACAGTCTCTTCCCTGGATTGCCCATGTTCCACTTCTTCATGCAATTGTTCACTCCCAGAGGTGTTTATAGCCTCTTCCCTGGATTTCCCTCCCATTTTCATACCCAAAACCCAAAAAGTCATATTTATAGCCTCTGCATGTGATAGATAGTTGCCATCACCTTCAAACGTAAAATTAAGAATCGATGAGTCTTTTGCTTCATTTAATTCACTGATAGGAGTCAAATTATGGTACACCCAATTTTGAAGGTGGCATATTTTGATGCATCTTCTCCACTAATCCTCGATACAATGAAAGCAATAACATGTTAGTTTTGTGACACCAATGCAATGTCCATCTAGCATTAAATAGCCACAAATTGAATGCAAGGATCAAACTTGAGATATCCCCTTAAAATCCGAAGCCTTGTCCCTATTCACTTCGTCAATCTTCACTTCCCACAAGACTCGTGTGACCTTTCTCCCTTTTGACTCTGACAACTTTCCTCTAAGAAATTCCACAACATCTATAGCACACCTTAGCATTGCACCGTTACATTTAAGTTGTTCATGGTTTAGCACCCTTTTCACAACTACACCTTCACCATCATGTTCTCCCTTCCCGTGCCCAAACTCAAAGAAGTTCCATATCATAGTCATGCCTATTAGCCCTCGATATCTTTCTACAAAGTAAAATGGATGTTTACCTTTAAATTGAGAAGTTACACCATATGACCATATCCAATGTTGGCTTAAGTCAAAGTTTAGCTCTCTCAACCATTGCCAATGTAATTGGAAACGATGTTGCACAATAAGGGTGTCATGCTTCTTGTCATTGGATATGAATAAGTGGACTACCTTTTAGGAATGCCCTCCAAATGAAAATATGTGATATGCACAAAGATAATTATCTGTACAGACCACCAATGCATAGATTGGTGCAGCTCATTTTGCTCATGGAATGTATAGCTTTTTGCAAAATTAACCACTGAAACCACAACATCGCCTAGAAATTCAGAGACACACATCTTAAACTGGTGCACTTGCCATAAATAATGAAATTGTGCTTGACAAATTTCTTTGGAGTTTTCTCAAATAATCCTATTACAACTTTAGAACTCATCTCCCACTTTAGCAATCCTTTCCTTTTGCAAACTCGTCCTTCATACATTGACTTGACATCTTCAAATATCTTTACGACAATATGATACTTCTCAATGCTTGTCTCTCTTGGACACCACTTAAAATTTCCTACTCCGCAATCAACTCACCCATCACACATTTGTACTAGTGGAATATGGTATCATTCTCATGTGGACATAGAATACTCTCTATAATGTTGCTAATTGATCGAAATGTAGTTGTTGAAGCATTGCACCTTGATGTCTTCCCTGCTTGACAAATAGAATATTCACAATTACAAAGAGATCTATGCATGAGAGATCTTGATTGATGTAGGAGATTGATTGCATCCTTAAGGTACTATATTTGAACGTGATAAATTGAGCAACATGTGAATCTATCTTTCAATCTCTTAACAAAATATGGCTTCAATGATTCAAACTTTGAAGCCGGATAATTATCATTGGATGGCATTGTTTGAAGCATATAAATAGCTCCATCTACATTACACAAAAAAATGGCTATTAGTAGTCATTATTATCTTGTTACCAGTTTGCTATTACTAAGTAGTTGGTTCTTGATTAGTTGTTACAAGGTGTTAGATTGTTACTAGTTAGCTATTAACAAGTAGGTAGTTCTTGGTTAGTTGTTGGTAATTAGTTATTATTAATAGCTTCTTACCAGTTAGTTATTACTAGTTAGCTATTATTAAGTAACTAGTTCTTGTTTTGTTGTTTGTAATTAATTATCACTAATTAGCTATTACTAATTATCTTGTTACCCGTAGCTATTACTAAGTAGTTGGTTCTTGGTTAGTTGTTAGTAATTAGCTATTACTAATTAGATCGTTACTAGTTAGCTTTTACGAAGTTGCTAGTTCTTGATTAGTTATTTGTAATTAGATATTACTAAATAGCTTGTTAATAGCTAGCATGTTCTTGGTTACTTGTTAGTAATTATCTATCACTACTTATCTTGTTAGTAATTAGATATTACTAAGTAGCTAGTTTTGGAATACTTGTTAGTAATTAGCTATTATTAATCAACTTGTTACCAATTAGATATTACTAAGAAGTTGGTTCTTGGTTAGTTGTTAGTGATTAGCTTGCTATTAGTTAGTTGTTACTAGGTAGCTAGTTCTTATTTAGTTATTAGTAATTATCTATTACTAATTAGCTTGTTACTAGTTAGCTATTTCTACTAATTAGCTTTTATTATTCAGTGTGTTCTTAGTTTTTTGATACTAAGTAGCTTGTTACAAATTAGCTATTTCTACTAAGTAGCTATTACTATTT
Source organism: Ceratopteris richardii (assembly GCA_020310875.1). Taxonomy (NCBI): domain Eukaryota; kingdom Viridiplantae; phylum Streptophyta; class Polypodiopsida; order Polypodiales; family Pteridaceae; genus Ceratopteris; species Ceratopteris richardii. Next base: position 16,707,214 of record CM035444.1, on the reverse strand, counting down.
AGCTTGTTCTTAGTTTGTTGATAGTAAGTAGCTTGTTACTAGTTAGCTATTTCTACTAAGTAACTATTACTAATTAGGTTGATTTTATGCATTTAGTATTAATTAGCTATCATTAAATATCTTGTTTTGAATCAAATATTACTAATTCAATTTTTATTAGCTAATTAGGTATGCATAGCTTTCACTATTACTAGTCGTCTTGTTACTTGTTAACTAGGTATGCATAACTTCTACTATTAACTATTAGCTTGTTGACATATTAGCTATTACTAACTAGCTAGTTACTAGTTAAATTTTATATTAGTTAGTTTATGTTTAGTTAGATATTACTAATTAAATTTCCACAATGTTTAATTAATTAAAATTGCAAACTGACAACTAAAAATAGGATTATGTGAGATACATCAAGAAGGTGATCAAGGTGCTCCAAATATTGATTTTTGCCAAGTCAAGTCGTACTTATATCCTTGTTATTTGGTGATACCCTACTCTGTGTGATACATGTGGTATGTGTCCATCTACTAGTTGTCTTCAAAAAGCTATGATTGGACTCAGTTGCACTTAACTGTCCAATCATATCATAGACAACTTCTTCCTTGGATTGCCCATGTTCCACTTCTTCATGCAATTGTTCACTCCCAGAGGTGTTTATAGCCTCTTCCCTGGATTTCCCTCCCATTTTCATACCCAAAACCCAAAAAGTTATATTTTTCACCCATTTATAGCCTCTGAACTAGTTTTACTCTTCATGATCCTTCATGTGAAAATAGTGCTTTCTTCCCTAGGAGTGAACAATTGCATGAAGAAGTGGACCATGGGCAATCCAGGGTTGAAAGACTTTCTTCTTACATTGCATGCGTCTTGAGCTTTCTCCTTGTTCAAAATGTTGTTCCTGGCTTTGCCCCCTCTCTTGATCATTTGGTATGGCCCCCTGATTTGTTGGTAGAGTCTTTCCCGCTACAATAACCCTATGATTTGTAGGTATTTCTTGGTTAACCCATGGTGGCAATGTTTGACTCTCCTCACTTGATTCTGAACGTTGTTGAGACACATCCACATGTGATTCATCAAAATCATCATCAGAAACTACCTGTCTGTGAGCACGCTCCTTCACCCTTGTCTTTGTTGGTCTCTTTGGTGATGGAAGCTCATCATATGATGATGGTGGTGATTGGGGTTGATTTACAATCTCTTCCCTGGATTGCCCATGTTCCACTTATTCATGCAACTGTTCACTCCCAGAGGTGTTTATAGCCTCTTCCCTGGATTTCCCATGTTCCACTTGTTCATGCAATTGTTCACTCCCACCTGTTTCACGATGGGATGCAGAGCACGAGACACTACGTCGCCTTTTGTGGATATGTCCTTGAAAATGCAGAGAGCGAGACACTACGTCGCCTTTCAACTCGTTGGTTCGTTCCATTGCATATGTCCTTGAAAATGCAGTACGATAAAACCAATTAAACATCTCTTCCATATAGTTTGATTGCATTGCACCACCACCATGTCATGTGTTCTTGAAGTAAACACCTCTAGCCTTGTAATGTGACTTCTCCATTCCTTGTGTACTAAAAATCTCCAAAGAACCATATCGATGCATAAAAAATGCTCCATGTGCAAATAAAATATGTTGAAATGATATAAGTACATATAACACAATCTTATCAACAAGAAAATTGAAAAAATAAGAAAACTTACAATGTAATGTGTAATATTGCTCTCTCCCCAAGATAGGATGAAACACTTTGCAAACTCCATTAATGTATCTTGAAACAACTGACACCTCCCTGCATTCATTATTCTTAGGGCTCACACCTCTTCTGAAAAATTTTCTTGCCTTCTTCCCTGTCATTAACACTTGTTGCAAACTATTTTACAATTCACCAGGTTTTTTGACAACTAGAGTTACATTACCACCATGACAATCAATCGAATTAAGCAACTCTTCCAATTTTTTGATGGCTTGTACAAATTTATCAATTGGCTTCATGGAAAATGCATATTCTATGTGGAGCTTCAATAATCTATCAAATATTCTCATGAAAGCGTGCAATGTGCAAAAGTGAACATTAACTAATGGAAATGGAATAATGGGATTCCAATCTTTATCTAATGTGTCACGGTTAGCTATTTCTAACATTGGACACCTTAACAAAGGTCTATCCCATTTCGTGGAAGTAGGTGCATCTATGTATTCATCTAAGCTAGATAGTATTTTTTGTTATCCCTTTGTTACTTTATAGCCTCGGGTACAAAATGGACATGGATAACGAGCATATGCACCTTGCTTGCAACCTAACATGCATTTGATAGTTTTTAAATCCCCACCCAAGTGCCAATCTATCTCAAAATCACCAAAGTTTTCTATGTGGAGTTTTGCACCATGAATTTGAGAAACTATTACTTTAGTGATCCATGGGGTCCTACTAAAAATCCATGAAAGAACATCATTGGATTCTTTAGGTACTTCAATAGCACCTAACCACCATATTTCTTTCTCGGATCGAACACTATATGTAGAGTTAGAGCTAGAGTTACTACTTTCATCAGATATGGCATTTGTCATAGCTTCATTCATGAGTTTCAAACTTAATCTCTCCATTCGTCGTCCCTTTATGATCTAGCATTCTTATCTAACTTCAATATAAACTTTAATTTGGTATTACAATCTGCATAAATTACCAAAATTTTTATAACATCAAAATACAATGTATATCAAGGTAACAATAGTGGACATACCTGGTATAGTAGATTTGTCTTTTTTGGATGTAGATAAATGATAAATAGACATAGGCATAATATCCTCTATATATAAGTAGTTTCCAAGTATATTAGCTATATCTTCATTGGACATTGACTCCTTAAGCGATACCTTGTAAGGAGATGGAAACATATTCTACAAAATACCTTGTCTTTGTAATGAATGCTTCAAAAGGTTGTACAATGCACTGTATCCTTTAGTACTAATTACTGCTTCATCACATACCATCTGCATGTCTCTAGAAGTGATAATATCTTGTAACTTTTTTGTGAAATCTTTAATCACTTACTTCTTGATAAGGTTTCCTATTCGTGACTCCAAAATACTAACCACCTGCTTATTGGTCAAACAAGAATTTAATAACTTGAATTGATCCTCTGTTGTTGATGAAGCACTAACATCTTCAATGAATGACCTACATAACAACGAATGACCTATATAAGTCTTCCAAAAAGAGAAACAAATACAAGCCAAACCTTATCGCAAAAACTCATCATTTGTGTGCTCCACCACCAATTGAAAGAGAGTCAAAGGATGTTAGTGATCGTCTCCTACGTCGCATCCCAAGTGGATTCTCTCTCAAGTGTTGGACAATGTTTTTTAATTTCTCAATTGTTCTCTCCTTTTCTTCCATGTGCTTTTCAAGCTCTGCAAGCTTTTCTTGTAAAGATATGATTGTGCTTTCTGAAGTGACCAACCTTGTATGATTTAGTTGATATTGTTGAATCCAATACTTAGTAATGACAGTTGAATGTGTAGATAATCGTTGACAATAACCTAAGAGCCCAGCTTTACCGGCACCAATGAACTGAAGTAAAGTTGAGAGGTTATGGAATGTTGGATGGTAAGAAGACATTGGATCAGGAGGGTATAATGAACCATGAGTCCAAAGATCAATATTCTTTTCTCTAGCTTCACGACGCTCATTTTGAGAGTTCACATCATTGTTGCACTGTGTATTTGGAGCAAACTCTCTGGGCACACGAACATGGATACTTGTTGATGTTGGGGCATGAGGACGTCCTAATGTGAGTTTGTAATAGGTTTCAACACCATCTTTTCCAACAATTAGACAATACTGAGAAAGAGACCAAAAATTTGTTCGGAAGAGATGCTAGAGCATGATTTTCTCAGGAAAATTTTGTTTTCTTGGATGTGGATGGGTCACAGTGTGTTTTTCCACTAAGAATAGCCAAAAATGATGAAATTTTGAAAAAGTCATTTTTTGGGTGAAGAGTAGTTACGGATTTGATGATGTGGCACTCTACTTTTGGAGGGATCTTAAAAATATTACTTTTTCAAAAGGAAAATTAAAAACTAAACTAAAAAAAAAGTCACTTCTGACATATATATTAAAAAATGAGCCCTTTCAAGTAAATAAACATTGAAATTGAGACTTTGAAAAAAATCATTTTTTTATTCCCATACATGCTCGAGTTTGATGATGTGGAAAGTAGATTCCCTTTCTCTCTCTCTAATAGAAGAGAGAGAGGAGCCTAGTAAGCCTTAAAAAAAGCCTACTCCATCCTACTAAAAAGTGCCCTATTAAATGCACTTTGTCCCTTTAAACAACAACAGAATTAGGCTTAATCCCTAAAAATTAGGGATCCTTACAAGGCCCATGCAGGGTTCACCTTTTTTCCTAATGTGTCATCCAACATCTTCAAAATTGTATGTAAGTGACATTCATGTTCTTTTAAAATTTTATTGCAAACCAACATATGATCCATAAAATCTAGCTGTGTTAGCTTAAATAGGTGAGTATTTCTCCTCTTATGAGGGGGTTGTGTGATGATTCAACTTAATTTCACTAGCAAGATACTCCTCATCATTACATGATGAGATGTTAGACCAACTCCTTTCGGAGAATTGTTGGCCTTTGCGCGATCTTGTTAGACAATATCTGAAGTGGCAAGTGCCATGCTCGATCTAATAGGATACACTTCAGTTCAAACCACTCTATTCATCTTGTCTTAGGACTCTTCCTTCCCAGCTAGGCTTCCAACTCTATCATTCCTAGTAGGTGCTAGGCATCCAACCTCTGCTTGTGTGGGATCTGGGGGACTCTTGTGAGGCTATGCCCTTCACTGGATGAGCTTTCCATGAATTCAAGCTATCAAATATATATATATATATATATATATATATATATATATATATATATATATATATATATATATATATATATATATATATATATATATATATATATATATATGTGTGTGTGTGTGTGTGTGTGTGTGTGCGCGCCTCTCATATATCTACGTCTATTCTATGATTAATGTTAATGCCTTCTCTACGTTGTCAACATCCCGTGGTTTTTTTAATTGTGATAGAAGTGTTGAACATCTAATGTTGGTGTCCTATCTTTAGGATGATGGATCTTATATTCAACGAGGACTACCTTTCGAAGCCTCTTTGGCATAACAGTACGTTATGAGGTCGACCTGCACTTTATCTCATGGGGTCTTCACTTCTATATAGGTTTGGGGCCCCCTCCTACTCTTCATCTCATGGATCTTTCCTAGTGCATTCATCAAAATACTTGTGGAAACTATTGATAAAAATATTAAAAAAGGGTACATGAATGTTTATACAATAATTTCATTCAAAGTTGATGTTCAATTTTATCTTTCTCTTCAAGCCACTGAGTAGGAGGTGCATAAAGTCTACCCTCAACGTGCATAAAGTCTACCACAATAGGATGCTTTTTGCTTAACCATGATATGCACATGCAACCATGCATGAAGCAAAAATCACCTATGGACACATGAATTTCATAGTAACCAATCTTATTTGAGCTCAAAAATGCATGTTAATGTCGTAATATTGAACCTTCTATGGATACAACAACCAAAGCTATAGAAAATTATGCATTAAAGTCTTCCTGGTTCTTGAAAACAAAGCTATCCATAATCTTTATCGTATGAGAAACCAAAAAAGCCTCAAGCCATAAAATGCATATATACATTAAGAATACCAAATTTGTTGTAGATGAAAATATGATGCATCTCAAACAGCATTAAGATTCAATTTTAAAACTTTTACCATAAAAGAGGAAATGAATTTATAGTCTAAGGTTGAAATACTACAATAAGGTGTCAAGATTGTTTTCATGAAATAAAGGAATTTCTTGGCATAAACTTGAAAAATAATGATGCAAAGATAAAAAGCGTCCACAATAAATATTGAATACTACAATAAGGTGTCAAATTTGCTTTTAAGAAACAAAGAAATTCTTTGGCATCAACTTGTAGAAATTGAATGTCTTAATGATGATACAAAGGTCCCATGTGTGACAATTAAAAAGGGGGATGTAAATCAGCTTTATACTTAGATATATGTATCTAATTTGAACCAAAAAGAAAAATGACATCAGCATAAACTTCATTGATAAAAAATACATCATCTACATGCTTCACATAAAAGGTGCTTTAGATTGATTATTTTTAGATCCATATTCCAAGACATAAGCATGTAGCATTCATGGCAGGCACATAGTGCTTGTTTCAAATCATATAATGCCGTCTTTAGCTTGCAAACCATAGCTTTTCCACCCTTTTTTTAATAAATTTACAATGCTTAAGTACATATTCCCCTTTGTCCAAGTCCCTCACAATCATGCATTTTTAATTTCCAATTGATGTACAATCCAATCTTTGTGATCTACAAAGGCACCATGTCCTATGAATGTTCAATACATCAAATAAAAGGTCTCATCAAAGTGAATCCCCTTTTCTTGAGCACAAGCTTTTGCAGAAATTATAGGGCTTTAGAGATCAACTATCTCATTTAGCTTGAAGTATAGCTTATTGAATCATCTAGTGCCAATATCCTTCTTTCTAGGAGGAAAATCACATAATTGGTAAATATCATTCTTCATATTACGATGACAAATATAATAGCATAGTAGCCATCCATTTTGTTGGACAATGTTGGTAGTGGCAAGGATCATGATCATTATGATAGGATACACTCTAGTTCAAACTAGTCTACTCATCTAGCCTAAGGGCCATCCCAACTAGCCTTCAGGCTTATCATTCCTATTAGGTGATGGGCATTCAACCCCTACTTGTCTTAGATTCGGGAGGTCCCATATGTTCTATTCCCTTTAGCGATAAACTTTCCATTCATGCAAGTGATCAGAAAGAGTACATCATAAGATCTAACTTTCTTTGTGTGTGTGTGTGTCTGTATACACACACACACACATATACATATATATATATATATATATATATATATATATATATATATATATATATATATATATATATATATATATATATATATATATATATATATATATATGCTTAAAGAATATAGTTCTTGATTGCCACAACCACCTCTCATATATCTACCCCTATTCTATAATGAATGTTAATGCCTTGTCTATGTTGTCAAAATCCCATGGTCTTTTAATTGTGATAAGAGTGTTGAAAACCTCATGCTTGCAACAACTAACAAACATGTACAACAAAGAGTGTTGAACATCAAATGTTGCTGTGTTTTCATTAATATGATGGATCATGGATCTTATATTCAATAAGGACTACCTTGCATAGTAGTAGGTTATTGTCAAGAGAAAGAAGATAAGCAAGAGAGCTCACTCACAAACTCTCGTACTCAAAGATGAGCACATAGATTGAGGCAAGGAAAAATGATTTCTTCTTCTTCTTCTTCTATAATTACATAAAAGAAATATAAAAGAATGACCTAAAACAACAATACAATCAGTGCAATATATAAAGAATAGTACATAAGGAAAATCCTAATGTTCATGAATGAGTGAGCTTGCATGAAACAAATGTGTCATCACTCTTGGTAGATAAATCTAGTAAAGCTCACTAAAGTATCCCTAACGTATACCGATGTGACAATATACATGTAAGAGAAATGAAAAAGTGATGTGTGTCATCCCTAATCATCACATGTTGAGCATGATATCTGAACACTCTTCCTCAAGCTCAAGGTCATGTCCTATAATCCAAGCATCTTCCAAAACTTCTTCAGCTTCTCTACTCTAAGTGCTTTGGTGAAAATATCAGCAACCTGCTCATCTTTCCTCACATAAACAAGATCCATATGATCTGCTAATACCATTTCCCTAATGAAATGGTAATGTACCTTAATATGATTTGTTTTAGCATGAAAAATAGGATTCCATGCTAGCTATATGCTACTAAGATTATAAACATAAATGATGATAGGCTTTTGCACTTCTACACCTAAATTTGCAAATAGTATCTCTAGCTATGATGCTTGGCATGTTGCCATTGCAACACCTCTATACTTAGCCTTAGTACTTGACAAAGCAACAGTGGTTTTCTTCTTACTACTCCACGTAATAGATGCACTCCCAAGTGAGAATAGAAAGTCACTAGTGGATATCCTATTTGGAATACTACTAGCCCAATGTGCGTTAGTGTATCCATGAACCTGCAATTCTACACCACCATCATGAAACAATGCATAATCCAAAGTATCACTCACATATTGTAGAGTGCATCTCAAAGCATCTAAATGTGGTTTCATGGGAACTTACATAAAATCACTTTCAAGTCCAATAGTGTAGCTTAGATTAGGGCTTGTAATTGTGAGATATATCAAAATTCCCCCAATTTTCTTGTACATGGTAGCATATTCCAATGCTTCACCTCATGTAGTATCCAACTTCAAATTCTAATATATTGGCATAGAAATTGTCTTACAATCCACCATACCATACTTTTGTAGCATACTCAAGGCATATTTCCTTTGCAACATCCATATACCTATTTTTGTATGTATAAACTTAATGCCCAAAAAATAGCACATCACACCAAGATCTTTCATATCAAATTCCTACATAAGGAGCTACTTGGACTCTTTAATTTGTTCTTCATTATTACCACCTACAATCAATTCATCAACATAAATAGCCACAATGATGATGCCATCATCACCCTTCCTTGCATATAATGAATTATCTACATCACACATAGATAATCCAATGGTGGTTACATAATAAGAAATCCTTGCATTCTAAGCATGAAGGGCTTGTTTAAGCCCATACAAAGCCTTCTACAATCTCCAAACATATTCTGGGTGCTTTGAATCCTCAAATCCTTGTGGTTGGTCCATGTATACTTCTTCCACAACTCACCATGTGAGAAAGCATTCTTCACATCCATCTGATGAAAAATCCATCCCTTTTTTATAGCTAATGCAACAAGTCTCTAACATTGGCCATCTTAGATATAGGACTAAACTTTTCTTCATAATCGATGCCATATGTCTATGCATATCTTTTTGCTACCAATCGTGCTTTATACTTGCTTATAACATCGTGCTTCACCTTGTAAACCCACTTGCAGCCTATGGGTTTCTTTCCTTGTGGCCATGGAACTAGCTTCCATGTTTTGTTTCCATAAAGTGCATCCATCTCCTCATCCATAGATTTCTCCCAATCTGCATTTCCAATAGCATCTTCAAAATAAGAAGGTTCAGCATCTTGTATCACCTTGGTCATTGTAGGCACAATGATGAGCCACGTAATTGTCAAACATCAACCATTGCACTAAATTCCGCATCCTCCCAAATCTTCTTAGTCCTGGGTCACTTCTCCTTGTAACATCTACATGTGCCTTTCTTACTCCTAGAGTCTTCATCAAGGCTCTTTTCTAAAATGCTTGGATCTCCATTAATTTCTTCAAAACCTATAGATGTTTTACTACCAGTAGAAAGCTTCTCTTTACCTTTCTTGGATGTAGTCGATGAATTTGCCAGACTGAAATTTCCATGCAATCTTCCACTATAGATTTGAGTTGGAGCTATTGCTTGGTGACACATCACATCCACTCAAAACTTGAGATTCAACATTTTCTTTTTCATTTGAGTCAAGATTAATTCCTTCTTTAGCATCTGCATACAAGCTTGACATTTCATCAAACATTGCATCTCTACTTGCCTTTACATGTTGTGTGAGTGGATTATAGCATTTATATCCCTTTTGCTTAAGGTAGTACCTAATGAATATACATTTTTCTGTTTTTGGATCAAGCTTTGTCCTTAACTCATCTAGAACATGTACATATGCAATACAACCAAATACTTTCGTATGTGATAAGTGTGGCTTTTTCCTTGTAAACTCCTCTTCATGTGTAACTTGATGTACAACAGTAGTCGGATTTCTGTTCATGATGTATACAGTAGTCTACATAGTTTTTGTCCAATAACCATGCGGCATAATCTTCTCAACCATCAAGGCTCTTGCTATTTCTGCAATATGTCTATTTTTGTGTTAGAAATGCCATTCTATTGTGGTGTGTACCTCCATGAAAGTACCATTCAAATTCCATGACTTTTTAGAAAGTTACTCAGCTCATTTGAGAACTCCCCAATTTGTGATAAAACACGTCTTAGGTACATCCTCTTCTGCCATCCGGACTTGGTTATACCCACTATACCAATCGAGAAATGAATATATCTCAGCGGCTGCAACTTCATCAAGCTTGTTATCAAGGAAGAGTAACAACAAAGGATCAGGTACAGTGGTCGCATATAACTTTTTTTAATCCACATAGATTCTCAATTGCTTATTTTCTTCGGCACAATCAGAATAGGTGAGATTCCCTTTGTGTGCTTGATAAGAAAAATGAACCCTACTCATAGTAGATGGTCAATTTCCTCCTTAACTTGTTTGGCATAGTGAGGATTCATTCGATAACCTCTTGTCTTCGTCGGATAAGCATCCGGTTTAGGTACAACTCTGCATTGATAAATGTGGGGATCTAAGCCCTCCGTATCCTCATAGTCTCAAGCAAAAACATTGGTAAACTCACTCAAAAGAGTTAGTAGGTCTTGACGGAAAGGTTCTTCTAGATTAGCATTGATTTTAATAGGTGAGGGATTAATTTCATAATAGAGATGACAAGTTATTAAGTGGTATTCCAGTACATAAGATTGGCAGCTTAGGTGATCCTCTACACCTTTAAACATTTTTCGGGTGGGGATCAGGTAACTCCACTACATCCGTTGGACACTCTTCTACTTCATCACCACTTGGGTGGACAACACATGATGCTAGAGACCATTGGTCTAGCACATGTTGTAAAGCAAGTGTACCCAACCATAGTAAGTCTTGATTGGCCATGTGAAAGTTCATTTCTCCATCATCTAAGAGACCTTCTAACATGTTGATTGGCTCTACCAGATAAGGGCAAGTATGAATCTTACAAAGTGTGAACTCATTGAGAGGGATGATGTACTTATGGTGATTGCATTTAAATATTAATTCATGGGAGGAACAATCTGTTGGAGTTTTAGGTGTGCAGAAGCATGCAAGAAGCACAAGAAGAAGAAGAAGAAGAAGAAGCTTGGAGCACAACACACAATATTGAATGTATTACCAAGAGAATGTACAAATATAAGTGACCCATTAGGGTTATATGAGTATATACAAGACGAGGGAAAAAAACCTCCTAAAGAGGAAAAAAAGTGCCCCAGTGGTCCTAGTGTGCTCATACACATCACTACCTAAATATATTAACAAATCCCCCCTCCTTCCCCCTAGGAGTGATGCGGTGAACAAGGAGCTAGTACTCATGTATAAGGAAGTGCCAAGCTGTGTGGAATCAATCCACAAAAGGAAGTAAGTGCAAAGCTTTGTGAAGATCTTCAAACTTCTCCCTAGGAAGAGCCTTTATGAAAATCTTTACAATGTTCTCATGTGTGGGCACATATGCCAAACTGATCTCTCTAGTAGAGAACCTCTCTGTGACATAATGATAGTGCACCTCAATGTGCTTAGCGCAAGCATGGAACACAAAGTTCCTCACAATTGCTAATGTGCTCTCACTGTTAGTGAAAATGGTGGTGGTAGAAGACTGACCAACACCCAAATCAGCCATAAGGCATATGAGCCACACATAATAATTTCTTTGAAAGTTGCTCTATACTCATCCTCACAACTAGAAGTGGCCATAGTAGGCTACTTCTTCCTCAACCAAGATATGCATGAGCTACCAAGCATGAAGCAAAAACACTAGTGGATATATGAGTGTCATAAAAACTAGCCCAATCAGAGTTAGAGAAGGCATGTAAATATGGTCGTAGTGATCCCCCCTTGGGATAAAACAATCCAAGTAGCTAGGTACCAATCAAGTAGCAAAAGATGTGTTTAACTACCTACCAATGCTTGACACCTAGGTAATGCCTAAACTTGCTCATATGTGAGACAAAGAACTGAATATTTGGCTAAGTGATGCATAATTAAATCAACCATCCAATAGCCTGCTGATAGAGAACAACATCAAATGCATCTCCATCATCGTAAATACTCAACCATAGACCTGTTTCCATAGGAATGGCAATAGGTTTGTAGTCTTCAAGGCCAAAATGCTACAATAATGTCTCAATATTTTTTGTTTGACACAAATCCATTCCACCATCCACTTGCATAAATTGAATGCTCAAATAATGATGCAAAGGCCCCAAATCTGACATCTCAAATGAGGCATGCAAATCAGTCTTAAAATGAGCAATATGCTTCTCATGAGGACCACTGAGCAGCATGTCATCAACATTGACAACAATGATCAAAAGCACAACATTTGCAGGCTTAACATATAAGGGGCTCTCTATTGGACTATTCTCAAACCCATGTGCAATCAACTAGGCATGTATCTTCTCATACCAAGCACATGGTGCTTTCTTCAAACAATATAATGCCTTTTTCAACCCATACACTTTGTTTTCATGTCCTTTCTGCACAAAACCATGGGGTTGAAAAACATACACCTTCATGCAAGTCATCATTCAAAAATGCAGTTCTAATGTCCAACTAATGTATGTTCCAACCATGATCATTTGAAAGTGCATAGATGCTACAAATAGTAGTCATTTGGCATGTAGGAGCAAAGGTCTCAACAAAATCAATGCCTTTTTCTTGAGCCTAACCCTTTGCAATAATCCTAGACTTATACGTATTAATTGTTCCATGAGGCTTACCCTTTAGCTTGTATATGAACTTAGTGCCAATGGCCTTCTTGGCAGGAGGCAAGTCACATAAGGACTAGGTACCATTCTTCATAATAGCATCATATTTGATTGCATAACAACCATCCAATTTCTTGAATTTTGTGCTTCATCAAATGAAATAGGCTCGTTCTCATCATAAATACTAGAGCCATAGCATGGCATTTTGATGCAAAAGAATCACTACGAGAGGCAGAATGAGTATGATATGATAGAGATGCATCTAATTTTCCATCTCACAAAGTCTGCACCAACCATTTTTGGCATAGTTTTTTCCTCCTCAATATCACCTCTCATCAACAAGTGCATCATGTAAATCTGCATAAAAAATGGAATGAACTACATCATCACATGAAATCTGTAAAGGCTAAGAAATTGCTTCATTTGGACTAGCACTAGAGTATCCATTGGACATTGCAAGGTTTTTGGTTGTTTAGCTTATGTTCATGTACCATCACAAATAAGAGGTAAACTAGATGAAAGGGCAACAAAGGCAATGTTTATTGGATATGATTCAACTCAGATGGGTTACAGGTTCTTCAATCCTTCAACCAAGCAATTCACTACAAGTAGAGATGTTGTGTTTGAAGAACACAGGTCTTGGTATGATGGAGACAAACAAAAGGTAACACTACCATATGATCTTTATTCTGACTCTTATCGATTAGGAAGCAAGCATGATACACAGGTCTAGGATCCAAGAAGCGATACAGACGATGACCAAGATGAAAGAGAAAAGGATTACAAGCTATGGAAGTCAAGAGGCCAAAGCAAAGATGCAAGAGGTTGGAGAATGCTCCAAACAAGCACCTAGAAGATCAGCAAGAGAGAAGAAACAACCAAAAAGGTATGGATATGATTCCACATTTGTTACGAAGCATTCAATATACTTGGCAAAAGAATCTATTTCAGAGGAACCCTCAACCTATGAAGAGGCAAAGGGAAACCCTAATTGGGAAAAGGCCATGAAAGAAGAGATAGATGCACTGAAGGAAATGGACACTTGGGATTTGGTTCCAATGTCGTCGAATCAAAAGGTAATTGGTTGCAGATGGATATATAAAGTTAAAAGAAATTTAGATGGATCAGTTTGCAAGTACAAGGCAAGATTAGTTGCCAAAGGATGCTCACAAACTCATGGTATAGACTATGAGGAAACATTCTCACCAGTTGCAAAGATGACTACAATCAGGACATTGATAAGTGTAGCTGCTACAAGGAATTGGAGACTCCTCCAACTTGATGTGAAAAATGCATTCTTAAATGGTTGGATAAGTGAAGAGGTATACATGTCACAACCACCAGGTTTTGAAAACCCTAATCATCCATCTTATGTTCGCAGACTTAAGAAAGCATTGTATGGATTGAAACAAGCTCCTAGAGCTTGCAATTACAGGTTGGTTACATATCTTCAAGATCAAGGGTTCAAAGCTAGCAGCTCAGGTCCTTCTCTATTCATCAAAAGGGATCACAATGAGGTTATCTATCTATGTGTATATGTAGATGATATTATTGTGACGGGTGATGATCTAAATGGCATTCAAAGGATCAAGAGACACATGCAAGAGGAGTTCAAAATCAGTGACCTAGGTGAGCTCACATATTTCCTAGGTATGCAGGTGATATATACAAATGAAGGAATGTATTTGACTCAGAGAAGATACATTCAGGATCTTCTTCTCAAGTTCAAAATGGAGAACACTAAACCTGCAGGTACACCTTTGGAGATGAATCATAAACTAAGTGTTTATGAAGGTGAGAAAATTGAAGACATTAAAGAGTATCAAAGCTTGGTAGGTAGCTTGATATATGCTACTCATACAAGGGCAGACATCTCATATAGTGTGGGAGTGCTTAGTCAGTTCATGCACTCACCGAGAAGACCACACATGGATGCGGCTAAGAGCGTAATTAAGTATCTCAAAGGTACAATCAACGAATGTATATTCTATCCTTACTCTTCAAAATTGGATATCAAAATCTACTCAGATGCAGATTGGGAAGGAGCTAAGGATGATAGAAAAAGTACATCTGGTTACTTAGCATTTGCAGGTTCAAAGTTAGTGTCATGGAGTTCTAAGAAGCAACCAACAATTGCTTTATCTTCAACTCAAGTAGAGTACACAGGCTTGACCATAGCAACTTAAGAGGCAATATGGTTAAAAGCATTGTATCGAGATTTGGGACTTGTGAGTTCCAAACCTCACATATTTGGAGATAATGTAAGTTCCATGCATCTAGCGGCAAATCCTATTTTCCATGCGAGAACCAAGCACATAGAAGTTCATTACCACTTCATCAGGGAGAAGCTCATGGCAAAGGAGATTGGCATTTCTTTTGTTCCTACTGAAAAGCAAGTAGCAGATATGATGACGAAGGCACTTGATGGAATAAAGCTTTGTAGATTCAAAGCTATTGTAGGTATTCAACCTATCAGAGAATGAAGACTCAAGCATACTTTAGCTTGAGGGGGATCTGTTGGAACATCAAGCTTACACTATGCTTGAGGTGGATTTGATCTACATCAAAGGCTATCACGTCGAAAGAATATCCGTTGGAGAGTTCTTTTTCTTATGCTCATTTATTGTATTTTTTGAGAAATTTTTTGATGGTTCATTTACCGTTGTAAAAGCCTTGAGCTTTACACATGTAAAGGTAGAAATATAGAGCCCAAATCCCACGAATTTGTGGTGTTTGAAGTTGCATTCAATCAAGCAATCAATCACCTAAAAGTAGATCAAACTAGATCTTCCCTTTTCCTAGATTGTAGGGAAGTGAATTGATTCCCTCCAACAACCATTCTCACCTTCATTTGAATTCAAATTTCACTTGTAGAAGTCGTGGAACACTCCTAGAGTCTATATAAAGACTTGAAATCACTTGTACATTACGTGGAAGCAATATACATACACTTTTGACCATCATTGTCTTGCTCCTTCAATTCTCTACATCATCTTCTTCGCCAATAGTAATCTTGCAGAGGCTTCTTCTCTCTCTCTCTAGAGCTTCAAATTGAGTGAAAGATGGCTCACTGGAAAGGTATTAGTGTTTAGTTTATGCGTATAAAGTTTCAAAGCATTTGGTTCAGTAGATTGGGAGAAATATGAGTTTTTTTGTCTCGGGGTCAATCTCTACGTATTCCTGAAAAATAGGAAGTACCACCGGTGAATGTCACATTCATTCTTATAGCATATTTTGCTTATTCCTTATAATTTTATTCATTCTATTCACTCAACCCTATGTGTATCACTCCCATAAAAGGATTTTTCCTAATTGTAATCATGCTGGTCGCTATGGGCATTTGAAGTTCATTGTCTCTTCCGTAGATAGTAAGTTTTTTCAGCTAGTCGACCCGCGAACCTATCTGTCTTGTAGCAACTCATTGTCCTTGACACTCCAAAGTACATAGTGTGTTTCTTTGCACTTATTGCATGCCTATAAGGTCTATTTGAGTCTCCATAAGCTCAAGGGCTAGTCTTGTGCCAGTTGGCTTGACCAAGCTTCGTCGCTTCAAAATGCATTTTTCTACCTTCTACAAGCTTCTCCAAGTTCTTTCACTCATGGGCTCTCATTTGTTGTTTGGTTATGTCTTACTATGCCGGGGCTAAGTAAAATTTTCTATAACCATGGCACTTTGGATGGTCTAGTCCATGATGATGTAATGCTCCTATTTGGTGCTGACATGCTGCACCTCTATGCTTTCTCCAATCAAAGGGGCAAAAGTTGCATCATCCTCCCTGGTTACCTACACGCATGCCGACTAGTTGGGTCATGGAAGAAATATTGTTCAAAGGATGTGGAGTGCTACTAAAGAATCAAGGCTCACACTTGGAGGTCTTTTTAAAGATAAATTTTACATGTTGATGTCTGTTTTATTGCAAGGCATTGGTATTATCCCATTGTAGCTGCATTATATCTCTATGTGATCAAAATCACTACATGCATATGCACCTTCAATTTTTATCTCGTAGGTCTATATGAAATCATGAGTGCATAAGTCTTTTCATGAGAAACCATGGTCGGTTCTGATATACATGCGAAAGTTAAGCATACATTTTCAGAAATAGGAATTCTTTTATCAAAATTCTATTTTGCATCTCATGCACCACATCAAAACACCATGTGTCAAAGTAAAAATTGGTCTACGTATTCATCCTCCTAGAAAGAGGATTGGTTGGACAAGTTGATGATATGGTGTGGATGTGTAATTGCCACGAAAGTGATTATGACCACATTTCTCGCTACATGGAGGACTTGGATGTCAAGGGTGTCTAAATCAACAGTCAGTTTGGCTCCACTTTCTCATCTTCAATTGATGATTTTTTCAGGCTTTGTAGGAGCAAAGCACTTGGGTTGAGTTCTCCTAGCACTCCACCCTTACCTCTTCACTTCCATGGGGTTCAGTCCCTAGCTCCTACATCCCCCATAATCAATTCTCGTAATTGGAGTGTTCTACTCTCTACGGGATATGGCATAATACCTTCACATGACTGTCTAGCCACAAATAACAATGATCACTAATCGAGTTTCTAGAATGCCACATGTCATCATAAGAATCTTAGATTCCATGTGAATCCTATATCTCATGATTGGTTCAGATCTGATGCTAACAAGGTTGTAAGCTCCTCAAAGGTCAATCTTTGTGAAGATCTTTTCTTTTCTAAGGTGTTCCAAGAGCTATGATATGAGTGGTAGAGGGTATCTATTCTTTATAGTGACTTTATTCAATCCATGATAGTCTACACACATCCGAAGAGTCCCATCCTTCTTCTTTACAAATAAAATAGGGGCTTCTGCTGGAGACTTTGAGTGTTTGATAAATCCCTTTGCTAGATTCTCATCAATGTTCTTGCATATTTCTATAAGTTCCTCTGGGGATAGTCTATAGATTGGTCCAAAGGGTGGTTGTGCTTCCTCTTGAAGATCTATGGGACAATCATAAGGTCTATGCTTTGGGAGGATATCTGCATTCTTCTTTTCAAAAACATCTTCAAAACCTTTGAACTAATTGGGTAGCTCCACTTGATCATCTTTCTTGGATTCTTGAGCTGGTAGGACATAGATCATATATGTGGGTTCCTTCCTTACTGCATGTATGAAGGCCTTGGCTCTGCCATATGTTGGGTTCTTCCAGATATCTCAACGGGCATAGAGGTTTCTCCCTTGAAGTCAAGCCGAGTAGCTACCTTAATCCAATTTGTTTATGGATGAAGGAAATCCATCTCCCATGTTGATTTCTTATTGCTCGAGGAGATGGATACGTAGGTTCCAAAGATGAGTTGGTGTTGCACAAAACCTACTATAGACCTGCCAAGTTAACTCTAGGGATGCTTAATATACTCTTTAAGCTTCAAGATAATACATGTGGAACCACTAAACCCTTTGCATGTACTAGAAATATGAAGAAACCTTCTATTTTGGGAATAGAAGTGCTCAGTAATTTGCTCAAAACTCATAACTTGGTATGAATCGACTAGAGAGCTATTGCATACATCTAATTGAGAGTGTGCAACTAACGAAAGCGAGTTATTTCATCAACTTATCTTCACCATACACTGAGAAATAACTCTAGCAAGTTAGGGGGTCATCGCGACATTTCACGATCTAGAAGTTGTGTAGACACAATCACCTTCTCTGATTCATATCTCCCGATCCTCTTAACCAAATGTGATGAAAAATGATAGGAAAGTAGAAACTTTACTCTAACTAATCCAAGTTAAAGTACAACAAATGATGGAGTACACGCAAAGAAATTGATTCCACAAAATTATTGAAGATGTTGTAGAGAACACTAGACAGAGATGAACTTGAAGTAATGTATCACAATGTATATGTTAATGAGCATATGATACAAGGGAAGTGTAGAGAACTATTCATACATGAGATGAGCTCAATGTATGCTCACTAAAGTAGCTCAATGCCTCTCAAAATGGCTCACCTATCTCACGATTAAAAGTGTGTGTATTTATACACATGTTCTCATTTTGAATTTGAATTTTACCTACCTTAAAGTTTTCCTGCACTTTAGGGATGATTTCAATTGATTCTTCTTGCCACATGAGTCATGGGTTTAGCTCCCTAAATGTCACGAGATTCCTTATTCTCCTTGCTTTTACATTTATCCGAAGTAATTATGCCCAAAAATGATAAGCATAGGTTCACATGAAGTTCCTTCTTGTGAAGAGATAAAATGATGTGTAGTCTTGAATGATTAGCCAAGCACTTAGGCTTGTTAATTGCACCAACAACCTGCATGTAGAATTTTCCTTAATCGTTTGTAGATAAGCTTCTTTTTGTGTTGTTCTACATGTTTGAAGAGAGATTTTGGCTCACCATTTTCATCAAAAGTTTTGGAAATGATTTTTTCCTTGTTGAAACTCTAGGTATATAGAATCTTTCCTTTGCAGATGCAAATATGCAAACAAAATTGGGTTGTGGGGAAAGTTGTCTCTCGTTATCATGGGAAAAAACTTACCCTAAAAATCTTTTCTTTCTTTACACACAATTTCCTTCCTCCCTTCCTCTAGTTTCTAAAAAGCATTCCATTGAGGCTTGAGAATGATCAAATTGAGATCATAAGAATAGTGGAAAAGAGAAAAGGAAGTGACTAGGATTTATAGCTTGATTGGTTTACTAGCTTGATTGGTTTACTAGCTTCATAAGACATCTACATGACAAGCCTTCTTGAGTTAGCATAGGTGTGATAGTGATGTGCGCTAGAAAGGTAAGGTGGGGAATGAGAAAATGTTTTGCCTGAGTTTTGTGACAATTGAGAAGAGATGGAGAAAGTTGTAATAATGAAATTTCAAGGATGAAGGACACAAAAAGTTAAACGTGCAAATTATCTCTAAGTGATTAAGACATGGCAACAAAGAAACAATGTAGGATGAGTGAGATAGGGAATAAATGGTATGAGAGGGAAGAAACTATAATTTTGATGGATTGAAGATTGGATTTAAGTGACGAAGAGTGTTAAGCTCTCTGCTTCCGTCCGGTTAAGGATATGAATAGATCAACATTGGGTTCTTGGGTAGGCACCTAATCCTAGCAGGACATGATTAAACCACATCCTCAAAGGGAGGATTAGAAAGTTATCCTCAACCATGCCTTTTGGCGAAGTGGTTAGCCCATGATACTCCTAGCACAAAGGTCGTGACTCCAATTCTCAACTTTGGTATGAGAGCCTAGTTGATGAACTTGGGCAACGTGGATGTAGGAAGCCTCATACATGAGCTCTTGGGAAGCACTTGACCATGTAGGAATCTAAAAATGGCCACAGATGAAGGCCCATGGTGATTTGGGCACCAACAGAGGGTTGGATAGGTCCAAAATAGGTCCATGCATTGGAGTTTGGGGTTACTCGAGGTCCATAGGTGATCATTGAGGACAATGCTCAATCTAAGGGGGAAGGAATGTCCCATAATCCTAGCAGGAGATGGTTGAATCACATCCTAAGAGGGAGGATTAGGAAATAGTCCTTAACCATGGCTTTTAGGGCAAGTGATTATCCCATCATATGTTGAGGTATCAAGCTCAACATGTGATGATCCAGGATGACATGTATCACTTTTTCATTTGATTGATATGTATAGTGGTCAAGCCGATATATGTCAGGGACATTTCATTGAGATTTATTAGATTTACCTAAGTAGAGTGATGGCACATTTGTTTCTTGCCAGCTCACTCATGAATAGATTAGGTTTTTTCCTTATGTACTGTTCATTATATATTGCACTTGTTGTATTCTTGTTTCTTAGGTCATTCTTGTACATTCCTTTTATGTAATAGAAGAAGAAGAAGAAGAAGAAGAAGAAGATCATTCTTCCTTGCCTCAATCTGTGTGTGTGCTACTCCTTGATCGTGTGTGTGTGTGTGTGTGATCTCTCTTCTTATCTCCTTCCTTGTGACATGTTATCAGAGCCAGTGTGGTTGTAGAGAGCTCATCGACAAGGCCGACAATGAAGACTATGCGAGAAGGCTTGGCGAAAGCACGAGTCACAAACAACCTCAGATTGCTACGAAAATTTGTGTGAACGTAGAAGACCTCAAAATATTTTCAAGGGATATCCCTTTAGGATCACTCGTTTTTGTTAGATCAAAGTTTCTGAGCCATCTCGACTTGTATTTCAAGCCCGCAAGGTTGGGCCCATAGAAAAACTAGGTCAGTTTGCAAAACTGTAACTTGCATTGTGTTTGGCAACACTCATATATTCTAGATCTAGAATTTCAAGCAATTCTGTGTATTGTTGATACATGAAAATTGTATTTTTTTTAGATCGAACTCTCATGTCATAGTGTAACAGTGTTCAAGCAGAAGTGAGCTTGTAGTGTTTTGCAATGTTGTGAATAGCTGTAGAAATGGCAAACATAGATGGAATGAGTCAGCTTATGAGTGATAAGCTAGATAAGAACAACTTCCATGCTTGGAGATTCAGGATGACAAATTTCTTGGTGGGAAAAGGCTAGTGGAAGTACATCGAAGGAGAGAACGAAAATGCTCCATAGTTAACAAAGAGGAATCGAACTGCAGACCAGTTAAGAGCATATGAAGAATGGAATCAAAGAGCATGAAAGCTAATGTATTGGCTATCTGTTAGCATATAGGATAGCATTATTGGGCACATACAAGATGCTAAGACTCTGAAAGAGGCTTGAAACATTTTGGTCACATTGTTTGAGACCAATACAAAGGCATGAAAATTGCAACTAAAAAAGGAGTTGCATACACTGGAGAAAAAGAGCATGTTGGTAAGTGACTAGACCTTGAAAATCAAAAGCATATGTGAGTCTGTTGCATCTATTGGCATGAATGTAGTGTTGGAACAAAGCAATCCCCGATTACGATTATGAACTTGAAGCAAGTCAGAAATCAAAATGAAGTCAAAGAAGTCATTGGAGAAAGTGAAGAGATCTCATAAATGTAGCTTGTATACATATGGACAGTACAAATGAAAATTCTTGTAAAATGAGTATAGATTATCATTAGAATGATAAGGAGTACTATAATAGACGCTGGCTGAGTCTAGAATCATATGTATATAAGTAAATAATGTAAAGAAATAGGAGAGAGAGTCATTAGAAGTCAAGAGTTCATGTCATATAAATGGAATCAAGGATGATGACAAGTGGGAATCCTTCACAACTATCATGGACCTATACATGGACATGCAAGTGCCTGACCTCAACAGTCTTATGGGCCAACTCTTCACACATGAAGCAAAGAATAGCAAGAATGATGAGTCCTCAAGAGGTAATCAGTCTTCTGACTTATACTCAAATAAAGCTAAAGCTAAGGATAATTCAAAGTCTAAGAAGTATGAAGATGAATGTAGCACTTTCCAAGCCAACTTCACAGGTTTAGGAAAAGCTAGAGGAAGAGGCAGAGGAGGAAAGCAAGGCAGGGGGAGACCCCAAGCATCTCAATCTTGTAACATTTGTGGTTACTCTAATCATACCACTGAGGAATGTTATAGGAACCCAAGAAATTCCAAAGGAAGTGGATTCAATAGATGTGGCTATGGATCAAATAGAGGCAAATACAATGGAGGATACAACAACAAAAACTACCTCAACAATAATAATCATCAAACTTTACATAGAGGAAGAAAGGATTACACCAAATACATTGAAGATCAAAGTCAAGAAGACTCACTACTCCTTATGAACCTATCATTGAAGTAGTTTAAGGATGATGATCATGTTTTCTATATTGACTCAAGGTGCTCAAATCATGTATCAGGAACTGTAGCATTGCTCTTTGATTTAGAAGATCCCTAAAAATAAACATGAAGTGTAGATAGGTGATGATACAAGACATTTCATGCAGAAAGTAGGGAGTGTGAAGACATCAGATGGCAACATGGATCTTCTAAGCAAGGTTCTATATGTACCTACCATAACCAAAAATTTGATAACTTTTGGAAAAATTGTAAAGAAAGGATTGCAGGTTAGGTTCACAAGACATTGGGCATATGTGGAAAACCCCAAGCAAGGATTTAGAAGGATTTCCAAGGGAGAAAAGATAGGAAGAATCTTCACCTTTGAAGTGGAGGACACCAAGAACATAGCATTATTTAGCTATGGAACTCAAACACTCTGTGAATTGGAGGTATAGCATAAAAGGCTTGCTCATATTGGTGAGAGAACTTTGAAACAAATTTACAAGGATCAAAGTGTACTTGGATTGCCCAACATCACAAAACAACATGTGATATACAAATGTGGAGCTTGTCAATTTGACAAAGCTCATAGAAAGCCTTTCAACATGAAAGGCTATATCCATCAAGAATTATTAGATCTTGTCCACACAGTTGTGTGGGGTCCAAGCAAAGAATCGTTTATTTCACGTTCAAAATATTATGCATCTTTTATTGATGATTGTAGAAGATGTAAAATTCTACACTTTATGAAGCATAAAGATGAAGTCTTCAATTGTTTCAAAAAGTATCTTGATCTTGTAGAAAATCAAACATGTGAAGCAGCCAAGAGAGTGCTCAAATACTTGAAGGGCATCATCAATGAAGGGATCTTCTACCCCTTCACCTCTAAAATTGATATCAAGCTTTATTCAGATGCAAATTGGGCTGGTTCAAAGGATGACACGAAGAGTACTTCAGGATATTTCTCATTTTTAGGTTCAAAACTAATCTCTTGCTCTTCAAAGAAGCAACCAACTATTGCTCTATCATCTACTGAAGTTGAATATAGAGGATTGGGAAATGCAACACAAGAAGCTATGTGGTTAAAATTCTTATACTCTGGTTTGGGATTACATACCTTAACTCCTCATATTTTTGGTGATAATATAAGTTCACTTCACTTAGCAGCTAATCCAATTTACCATGCTAGAACAAAGCATATTGAAGTCCATTATCATTATGTAAGAGAGAAGCTGATGAGCAAGGATATTGAATTGTCCTATGTTTCCACTAATATTCAATGTGCAGATATGTTGACTAAGTCATTGGATGGTATCAAGCTAAACAAGTTCAAAGGCATGATTGGATTGCTAGAAATCAAGGAGGAGTAAAGACTCAAGCATACTAGGCTTGAGGGCGAGTTGTTGGTGTATTTTATCCAAGCCTAATGTTTGAGCATTGATAAATGTAAAGCATTAATGATGCACACTCTCAGTGAGACAGACATAGAAACATGCTCTTGTAAATCTTGAAAAGTTATTACCTTGAAAAGTAAAAGTCTTTAAAGAAAATTGTGGCCATGTTAGGCATGAATTATGAGGTGAGCTAGGAATGATTGATTAGCTAGATGATTCCTCAATTTTAGGGGAACTTTTAGGTACAATCCCTCCAAGGTTTGAAATCAAATATCACAATAAAAACACCTATGTGTAGTCATAGATTAGAGCAGCACTTTGAGCTACATTCTAGAGAGATTTTGATCAAAGCACCAAGCCATAACTGAAGCACACATTGTGCTCCTCCTTCCCAACCTTCATGTCCATTCATATCATGTACAATATGTTCAATATAGATTGATTTTCTACCTATAATTTGAAGTTGTTCTCATCTACTTCTACAGGTTTTGATTCTCATTTTTAGTGACCTTCAATGAGAGAGTTCTTTGTATATACTTGATCTTTTGCTAAGCTTTAAATTGGTATAGGTGATTTCATAAGTCTATTTTCATCATACCATTTTTCATCATCATTTGTTTATTACTCTATGAGATACATTCATTTGAAGCTGACCAAGTATACTCGCAATTAACTCCAAAAATATCGGGGTGACACCCCTATGTTGCTAGATTGATTTCTCTCAGTATGGTTCATCAAAAATCATCAAATTTTTTGCTTTAGATTCATTATCTATCTAATTAAAAGTGTGCAAAAGATCTCTATTCAATTTTCAGTAGGTTGTGAGCTCTTAGTTAATTTCTAGAGTGCAATCCATCCCAAAATAGCAAGTCTTTGCTTCATCTGTTTTAAGTTTTTTGGTTCACCTATTTTGTATCAACTAGTCTGCTTTGATGAACCAGCTTGAGACTGATACTCCAAAGCACTAGGATAGATTATCGTGTCTACTTATCATCTCTGAAGCTATCTTGGTAGGTGTATAGTAGGTTTTTTTAGCACCACGCACATCTTTGGAGTGTAAAACCCATCTGCCCTCACATGGACTTAGTGTGCTAAGTCAATTCATGCACACTCCAAGGAAGCCTCACATGGAAGCAACCACAAGAATATAGATGAAGGATTGTACTATCCATATACATCTAATATATATGTCAAGCTCTTTTTTTATGCAGATTGGGTAGGCTCAAAAGATGATAGGAGAAGCACTTCGAGCTATCTTACTTTTGTAGGTACAAAGTTGATTTCATGATCTTCCAAGAAGTAAGCTATAGTTGTTCTTTCATCAATAGAGGTTGAATAAAGAGGACTTGCAAATGCTACTCAAGAAGGTATGTGGATTAGGACCCTATATTTAGATTTAGGGTTAAATACTTCTACTCCACATATATTTGGAGAAAACATTATTTCATTACATGTTGCTGCTAACACTATCTATCATGCCAAAACCAAACATATAGAAGCTCACTACCATTATGCCAAAGAAAAGATCCTAAGTAAAGAGATTCAACTCTCATATGTATCCAATGGAAGCAAATTTAATAGGTTCAAACCCATCATTGGACTACAAGAAATCATGAAGGATTGAATACTCAAGCATCTTAGGCTTGAGGGGGAGCTGTTAGTGCAATTAGCAAGCCTAAGTGCTTGGCTAATCATTCAGGACTACACATCATTTTATCTCTTCACAAGAAGGAACTTCATGTGAACCTATGATTGTCATTTTTGGGCATCGTTACTTTGGATAAATGTAAAAGCAAGGAGAATAAGGAATCTCATGAAGTTAGGGAGTTGAATCCATGACTCATTCAAATCATTCCTAAAGTGTAGGAACACTTTTAGATAAGGGAAAATTCAAATTCAAAATAAGAACATGTGTATAAATACACACACTTTTAGTCAGCGGATAGGTGAACGATTTTGAGAGGCATTGAGTTGTGAGCATACATTGAGCTCATCTCATTTATGAGTAGTCCTCTAGCTTCCCTTGTATCATATGTACACTAGCATATACATTGTGATACATTACTTCAAGTTCATCTCTGTCTACTGTTCTTTGTAGCATCTTCATCATTTTAGTAATTTTGTGGAATTGATTTCTCTACGTGTACTCCATTGTTTGTTGTACTTTAACTTGGGTTAGTTAGAGTAAAAATTCTACTACATGCAAGTAATTTTTCATCACATTTGGTTCAGAGGATCTTGAGATATGAATCATATAAGGTGACTATGTCTCCACACCTTCTAGATCTTAAAATGTCAGGATGACCCCCTTATTTTCCCTAGAGTTAACTTGACAGGTGTAGAGCAGGTTTGTGCAACACTAGCTCATATATGAAACCTACCTATCCATCTCCTCATAGAGGTTAACTAAAAATCTGTAAAAAATGGATGATAAGGTTATGAAATGTATATTTATAATATATAGTTTAAAAAATAAAGGACATTTATCATACCATCCATAAATTTAATGCAATTTGGTTAGCTAGGGTTTAGTCTTCCTAGAAAATGCAATTGAACATCTAGTGTTATGTACAAAGGATATGATTAATCTCAAATGATATTTAGAGCATTTTTTTTACCACTTTTGGGTGGTGCACATTCTCACAGCCTACAAAAGTTCTAAGTGAGGATATTGATCATCGTTCTGTGACATAAACTTTCATGAGTCAGAAGAAGATTTTGGAAGCAAAATTCATGCCAACTTAATGGTTTTTCTAAAATTTGAGGGATATTAAATTAGTTGAGGCATTACAATTTACTAAAGCTCACATGCCTCCTCTTTTGCACTTATTTTTAATGAAATAAGTACTTATAGTCTTTCTGATATAATCTGCTTTTCTCATTGCATGATGCAAAAAAGTAAAAAAAATGGATGGCTAATGATAATTTTGCATTATGTGATTTTCCTCCTAGAAAGAAGGATATTGGCACTAGATGATTCTATGAGTTTGACCTTAAGCTAAATGAGATACCACATCTCTAAAGCCCTAGAATTTTTGGAAAAGCTTGCGCTCAAGAAAAGGGAACTAACTTTGATGAAACCTTTTACTTGATGTATTGAACATTTATTGTATGATTTGAAACAAGCACTGTGTGCTTGATATGGATGATACATGCTTATCTAAACAATCCATAAAAAACAACCTTCTATGTGAAGCATGTAGATGATGTATGTTTTATCAATGTAGTTTAAGTTGATTCCATTTTTCTCTTTGGTTCAAATGACATACATATTTCTAAGTGTATTACATGCCGCTTTTTGAAATTTCACACATGGGACCTTTGTACCATTATTTAGGCATTCGATTTTTGCAAGTTGATGTCAAGGAATTCCTCTATTTCTTAAAAGAAATTTTTGACACCTTATTGTGGTATTCAATATTTATTTTGGACACTTTTTGTCTTTGCATCATTATTTAGGCATACAACTTGGGCAAGTTGGTTCCAAGGAATCCCTTTATGTCATAAAAAATAATCTTGACACTATATTGTAGTAATTCAACCCTGATTATAGAGACATTTCCACTCTTAATGAGTCTTAATGATGTTTGAGATGCATCTCATTGTCATCTACACCGATTTTGGGATTCTTAACATATGTATGCATTTTATCTTTAGTTTTCTTTTGGTTTCTCATATGAAAAAGTTTATGCGGAGCTTAGTTATCAAGAATTAGAAAGAAGTTAAGTGCATATTTTCTATAGCTTAGGTCTTTATATCCCAAGGGAGATTCAATATCACGAGATTAACATACATTTGTTAAGCTCAACCAAATTTGTTACTATGAAATGTCATGTTCCACAAGTGATCTTTGCTTCATGAATGGTTTATTATGCATATCATGGTAGAGCAAAAAGCATCCTATTGTGATATTTCTACTTGTGAGGCAAGCTTTACGGTAGCCTTCACGATTAAAAGTGATAGTATGTGTCTTATATGCCTTACTTGATTTGTTTGGTGTTCAATGATCTCCAGATACCATCCTCACTAGTTACAGAACATTGGAAGTTTCCAAAAATCCAATGTATCTTGCTCATACCAAATGTTCTGATAAATTTATTTGTTAACTTCCTTTTGTGGATTGTTTATAAATGGTTCCAAAGTCTTTGTTATGAAAATAGTTAGAGGGGATGTTTGTTAGTATATCGAGGTGGTGATGTGCATATGTACCTTTTGGTATACCAAGGCAACTTTTCTTTCTTTAGGAGGGGCTTTTTCCATCACCCTACGTATATGATCCTAATCCTGATGCACTATTCACTTATACAAGTTTCTTACCACTCTTATACTTCAGGTATGTTCCATGAGATCTCGTTACTGACATGGAGTCAGCAAAGGACCACTCCCCAATAGGATCGCCAAGGTCACCAAAAAATTATTGTAACCTCAACCTTTATTGTGATTTTGGTCTACTGATGTAAATTGCATTGAATAGTCATGACTTTATGTTGTAACTATTCAAAACTTAAGGAAGTGTGCTTCAGGCTTATTGTGCAAAGAGACAACCTACTGGATGCCGACAGATCTAGCCAATGGAACTTTGACACATTGTTTTCCATAAATCAATATGTTTGGTAGTTTTAGCATCATTTTGTTTGTTTGGTTGTGATGTGTTGTTTGTGCATCAAAGTTATTGAAGATTACCATGATTTATTCAATGTATGAGTTGTTATGGAAGTCGATAGATAATTGTCTAAGAATTCGAGACAAGTGTGATAGAAATTTTGGCAAATCTATGTTGTACTACTATCTCCGGCAAGCATATCAGTCTTCTAGTTCAGTGCGAAGCAGTGTGGAATGGTGTTCAGTGTGTTCGAGCTTGGAGAAACTAAGAGACATAGAGCAATCTAAGGCCTCCATTGGAAATGGAGCTTAGAACCTCTAACTAGGAGTATGATGGGCTAATTACTTGCCCCAAATCCATGGTTGACGATTACTTCCTAATCCTCACTCTTGGGATGTGGTTCAACCATCTCTTTCTAGGATTATGTGACATTCATTCCCCCTTAGATTGAGCATTGTTCTAAATGCACACATGTGGACCCTTCTATCTAACTTTATGGGCCCCTTTCCAAGGTCGAGCGCCTCCAGTAACCCCAAACTCCAATGCATGGACCTCTTTTGGACATATCCAATCCTCCATTGGTGTGCTAGTTCCCATGCACCTTCATATTTGGCTAGTTTTAGACTCATCCATGGTCAAGTGCTTCCCAAGCGTGCATGTATGAGGCTTCCTACCTCCATGTTGCCCAACTTCCTCAACTAGGCTCTAATACCAATGCTGGGAATTGAACTCACAACCTCTCTACTAGGAAAAGTATGGGCTAACCACTTGCCCCAAAAGCCATCGTTGAAGATTACTTCTTAATCCTCCCTCTTAGGATGTGGTTCGACCATCTCATTCTAGGATTATGTGATAGCCTCCCACCCAAGAACCCAACGCTGATCTATTCCTATCATTAACCTCTTGGAAGTAGAGAGGTTAACACTCTTCCTCATTTAAATCCAATCTTCAATCCATCAAAAGTATAGATTCTTCCCTCTCATATGATTTATTCCCTATCTCATTCATCCTACAATGTTTCTTTGTTGCCATGTCTTAATCACTTAGAGATATTTTGCATGTTTAACTTTCTATGTCCTTCACCCCTCAATTCCATTATTACAACATTCTCAATCTCCTCTCTATTTTCACAAAACTCAAGTAAAACCTTTTCTCATTCCCCACCTTACCTTTCTAGTCCACATCACTATCGCACCTATGCTAACTCAAGAAGGTTTGTCATGGAGATGACTCATGAAGCTAATAAATCAATCACGCTATAAATCCTAGTCTTTTCCTTTTCTCTTTTCCACTATTCTTCTATTTGAGCATTCCCAAGCCTCAATTCAATGCATTTTAGAAACTAGAGCAAGGGATGGAGGAAAATTTTTGTAAAGAAAGAAGAGGTTTTTAGGCAAGTTTTTTCCCATGATAATGAGAGACAAGTTTCCCCACAACTCAATTGTGTTTGCATATTTGCATATGCAAAGAAAAGATTCTACATACCTAGTTTTTCAAGTAGGAAAAGATCATTTCCAAGACTTTTGATGAAAATGGTGAGCCAAAATGTCTCTTAAAACTTGTAAAAGGACCTCAAAAGAAGTTTATCTACACATGATTAGAGAAAAATCAACATGCAGATTAACTAAAAAACTATGGAAAATCGGATGATAAGGTTATGAAATGTATATAATATATAATTTAAAAAATGAAGGACATATATCATACCATCCACAAATTTAATTCAATTAGGTTAGCTAGGGTTTAGTCTTCCACGAAAATGCAATTCAACCCCTAGTATTATGTACAAGGGATATAAATAATCTCAAATGATATTGTTGGAGTTAGATGTGTGTGAAAGCATGCAAACAACACAACGAAGAAGAAGAAGCTTGCAGCACAACACACAATACTGAATGTATTTCCACTAGAATGTACAAAGATAAGTATCCCATTAGGGTAACAAGCATATATACAAGGGGGGGGGGATTCCTAAAGACGAAAATAAGTGCCCCGGTAGTCCTAGTGTGTTCACACACATCACTACCTAAATATATCAACAAATCCCCTTGGGAGTGATGCGATGAACAAGGAGCTAGCACTCATGTATAAGGAAGTGCCAAGCTATGTACATGAGATACCACATCTCTAAAGACCTAGAATTTTTGGAAAAACTTGTGCTCAAGAAAGGGAGTTAACTTTGATGAGACCTTCTATTTGATGTATTGAGCATTCATAGGAAGGTTGGATTGTGCATCAATCAGACACTACAAATGCACGATTGTTTAGGGATTATTTAGCTTTGTAATTTTGTGCAAAAAAGTTAACAACGTTAAGGTATGCAAGATAAAGAAAGGATTCTATGATTTGATGATACATGCTTATCTCTTGGAATATGGATGTAAAAAAAATCAATGAAAAACACCTTCTATGTGAAGCATGTAAATGATGTATGTTTTATCAATGTAGTTTAAGTTATGTCATTTTTCTCTTTGGTTCAAATGAGATACATATTTCTAAGTATTAAGCTGATTTACATGCCCCTTTTGAAATGTCACACATGGGAACTTTGTACCATTATTTAAGCATTCACTTTTTGCAAGTTGATTTCAAGGAATTTCTTTGTTTCTTAAAAGCAATTTTTGACACCTTATTGTAGTATTCAATATTTATTTTGGACAGTTTTTGTCTTTGCATCATTATTTAGGCATGCAACTTGGGCAAGTTGGTGCCAAGGAATTCATTTGTGTCATAAAAAATAATCTTGACACTTTATTGTAGTAATTCAAACCTGATTATAAAGAGATTTCAAGTCTTATTGAGTCTTAATGATAATTGAGATGCATCTCATTTTTCTCTACAACAATTTTGGGATTCTTAACACTAGTGTTGTACTTGACACTTTAGTTTCCTAAAAAAGAGTCATTAGTTGATGAATTTTTTAGATTTCTAGAAGGAACCATTTATAAATGTTACTATGCAACATGTTATCAGAAGGGTTAAATTTTTAAAAAAATATAGTTTAATGAAATGATATAAAAATTAACAGTTATTCACTAATTTTATGATGCTAATTTCAGTATTGACACAAAAATTACAGTGATGTAAGTTAGTGGTTAATTTTTATTAAAATCATGAGCTTGTAATTTTCATTGGTGTAAATGCAATAACATCTCTTATTGTATATATGTCAACATGTTTCTATCCATAATTAGAGATGTTTAATGATTTTTACTAGGTTTATGGCATAAAATTAATCTCATATGTGATATGACAGTCTTATCATCTATGAATTTGTTTGCAAAGTGGTGGTACAAATATGCATCATTTTTTGTTATCAAAATACTATTTGACATTAGTACAGCTAGAAATATTTTTTTGACAACCTTGGGAGTAAACTTTTTATATTGTTTCTTCAACTTAGATAATACCACTGTTTTTCTATGCTAAGAAAAGGTCATTTTATGGGGAAATTTTGCATATGCTACATGATTAAAGTTAACATGCTAGTTGTTTCTATATAAAGTAGTTTATAATGTTTATAGAATTATTTTGATTGATAATATATACCTTATGTCATTGAGGAAGCCTAAGTTTTTAGGATGAATTTTTATTCTCGAGAGAGGGGAATATGGCTATTCAATAAAATATTGAGATTTTTAATGGAATGTGAGATACATACAATAAATTATTGGCTCAAAAAAATGTAGAATATCTTTATGATACTGGTTTTTGAAATAAAACACCAACCATTTAGTGTTTTTATGAATCATTATCATATAGAATGTTGATATATTTAGGTAGTGATGTGTGTGAACACTCTAGGACCGCCGGGGCACTTTTTTCCCTCTTTAGGAGGTTTTTTTCCCCTGGCTTGTATATACGCCTAGTGCCCTAATGGGCTACTTATCTTTGTACATTCTCTAGTAATACATTCAGTCTTGTGTGTTGTGCTCCAAGCTTCTTCCTCTTCCTTGTGTTGTTCGCGTGCTTCCGCAGACGTCTAACTCCAACAATTGGTATCAGAGCAGGTCGTTGATTCTTCTAGGGCGCCGTCGACACTCCTCCGTTTGCAGTCTCAGATTCGCACAAAATTCGGTGAGCATACTCAGGGTGTTTTCGAGATCAAAACTGCTTCGCTTTGTGGTGCCGAAATCGCGATCTGAGCTCGTTTCGGCCTCCGAACACACTATCGAAGTGCTTGTGCAGGCTATTTCGTCCTTTTGTGCCAAAGGTATATACCAGTTTCTGTTCGCCAGTTTAAGCTTCTCAAAGTCTGCGACAGGTCTAGCAAAACTCGTCTGGGCAGTTCTGTTCAACTTTTTGAGATACAGTCAATTTTCTGCATCAAGGTATTTTAGTCACCGGCCATGGCTGAAAGCAGTGATGTATTCCGTATGTTGGCTGTTGAGGATAAGTTGGATGGTACCAACTACCCATTATGGGCTTATATGATGCGACATGTACTGGTTGCAAAAGGATTGTGGAACATTGTGCAGGGTGTTGAAAGACGTCCTGTTACACCTGTAACGACAGGTACTGCAAATACAGGTGTTGGAGCTGATGAAGATGGTGTCGAAGATGATATTCCGCAGATTCCTGTTCATGCTGGTGTTTCTGTTGCACCTACTGCAGAGCAGATTCGTTGGGATGGCAGAGATGCCCAGGCACATGCATTGATAGCTTTGTCTGTCAAACGTGCCATTATTCCTCACATTCGCTCTTGCAGAACAGCAAAGGATGCTTGGGATACACTTACCACTTTGTACCAGGCTAGGAATGAGGCTCGTGTTGCTTACCTCCGAAAACAGTTGGAGAGTGAGCACATGAATGAAGGTGATTCGATGGACAGTTTTCTTACAAAGATCAAAGACCTGAAGGAACAATTGATTTCTGCTGATGAGGTTATACCAGATAGCTCACTTGTGCAGACCGTTCTGAATGGCCTTCCTGATTCATATCAGAGTTTTGCCTCTACTCTTCGATTGATGATGAAAGGCAATCCGAATGCCTTGTCATTTGAGGAATTAGTCTCTGTTCTGTTGCAGGAAGATCAGTCCAGGTAGAACAGGTCCATTATGCGTGTTGCAGATCAAGCTTTCCTGGCTAGTCAGAAGGGCAAAGGAAAATGGAGCTCCTCTACTAGTAAGCAGAAATCTGCAAATGCTGCACAATCGAAGAACCAGGATAAAGATGAGAAGAAATCAGAAAAGCAGAAATTGTTCTGCAAGTACTGTAAAGGAAATGATCATATTATAAAGAACTGTCCAAAACTGGCTGCTAAAAAGGCAAAGAAGAAAGAGGCTGGAATGGTTGTTGCAGAGGCCTCTACACCAAAAACAGAGTCTGCAAATCTTGTGCAGGAAGAAGAATGGGTGTTTACTACTGTTTGCAGTTTTGACCCATCTTCTCATGATCAGTGCATGTCTGCAGTAGACTCAGATGTTTGGTACTTTGACAGTGGGGCAACCAAACATATTACCTCGCAGCGTAGTTTCTTCTCTTCACTCGAGCCTGCCCCTACAGGGAATACTGTCACATGCGCCAATAACTCCTCTTATCCTGTTATGGGAGTTGGTAAGATCATTCTGACTACTGCTGATGGTAGTTCTTTCACTTTGTCAGATGCTTTATTTGTGCCAGGGATCAAAAAGAACCTGTTATCAGTTTTTGCATTAGCCAAGATTGGCTTGGTTGTGAAATTCGTTGATGACAGGTGTACAGTCCATGATCTCTCAAATGGCGATGTGATTATTGCTTCTGGCATTTTATGTCGTGGGCTGTATAAGCTCATAGACTATGAAAAATCTGTGAATGATTCGGCATGTGCAGTTCATGATTCTCAGGCTATGTCAGATGCAAAGCTTTGGCATGCACGCTTTGGTCATCTAAATTTTGCTAGTTTGTTACGCCTGCAGAAATCTGAAATGGTGTCCTCTTTGCCCAAACTTGAGGCACCTGGAAAACATGTTTATGAAGGCTGTATTTTGGGCAAAATGCAGCGTTCTTCCTTTCCAAAAGATGGTTCAATTCGGGCTATGCAGAAATTGCAGCTTGTACATAGTGATGTTTGTGGTCCTATGCAGACACCCTCTTTTGGAAATTACCTTTACTTCGTGACTTTCATTGATGATTTTTCCAGGCATGCATGGGTATATCCACTCAAAGCAAAGTCCGAAGTGTTCATGTGCTTCAAACAGTTTTTGGTTTTGGCTGAAAATCTGTCAGCATGTAAAATGGGCACCCTCCGTTTTGATCGAGGGGGGGAATATATGTCTTCAGATTTTAATGCATTTCTGGCTGAACGTGGGATAAAACACCAGTGCACAGTGCCGTATACACCTCAACAGAATGGAGTTGCTGAATGAAAGAACAGGTCACTCTTGGAGATGGCGAGGTGCATGGTCAAAAGTCAGGCTTCCACATAGTTTCTGGCTTGAGGTTGTCATGTGTGCAGCATATGTACTGAACAGGTGTCCCACAAAAGCGTTGCAGTCTATCACTCCATATGAGGCTTGGCATGACCGCAAGCCATCTGTTGCTCATCTGCGTGTTTTTGGTTGTTTGGCATATGCATTAGTGCCTGAAGAACATCGCAGAAAATTGGAT
Organism: Ceratopteris richardii; assembly: GCA_020310875.1. Classification (NCBI taxonomy): domain Eukaryota; kingdom Viridiplantae; phylum Streptophyta; class Polypodiopsida; order Polypodiales; family Pteridaceae; genus Ceratopteris; species Ceratopteris richardii. The sequence continues at coordinate 16,672,192 of CM035444.1, read as the reverse complement.
GATAAGGCAATAAAATGTATTTTTGTTGGGTACAGTTCTAAAAGTAAAGGCTATCGTCTGTATCATCCACAGACTAAACGCATTCTGGTTAGCCGTGATGTTGTCTTTGTGGAAGATGCTATTCAGCCATTGCTTTCATGTACTAAGGAGACATCTGTTAGCTCCAAAGACATGTATGATACTTTGATGCCTCTTTTTACAGGTGGACAGGCTAGCGCTGGTCCTAATGAGGCAACTTCTCAGCCTTTGCAGGTTTCATATGATGATGCAGATCATGCCATTTCTGATGCAGATTTACATGATGCACTTGTTGATGAGAGAGCTGATATTGAACAGGCAAAAACTATGCCAAAATGGCTGGTGCAGACTTTGCGTGACAGCAAATTAGATGCACCTTTGTCATATCGTACTCGTTCAGGCTCTCATAGTACCTCCTTTGCATCAGATTGCTATGCTATGGGTGCATCTAGTCTCTGTGATGAGAATGAGCCTGTTTCTTTTGATGAAGCACAAAATTCAGAAAATTGGATGGCTGCTATGCAATCTGAATATGATGCTATAATGAAGAATGGTACATGGTCTTTATGTGACTTGCCTCCTGGCAAGAAGGCCATTGGCACTAAGTGGGTATACAAGCTGAAGCGTAAACCTGATGGTACAGTTGACAGGTATAAGGCTAGGCTTGTTGCAAAGGGTTATGCGCAGGAAAGAGGCATTGATTTTGATGAGACCTTTGCACCTACATGCCGTATGACTACTGTTCGGAGCATTTGTGCACTTGCAGCCCATCATGGTTGGAATGTACATCAGTTGGACATTAAAACAACATTTCTGAATGGTGACTTGTATGAAGAAGTGTATGTTTTTCAGCCCCGTGGCTTTGTGCAGAAAGGGCATGAAAACCAGGTGTGCAGGTTAAAGAAGGCGTTATATGGTTTAAAGCAAGCACCACGTGCTTGGTATGAGAAAATACATGCCTATCTGATTGCACATGGTTTTGAGAACAGTCCAACTGAAAGCACCTTATATGTTAAGCGTGCTAATGATGTGCTTTTGATCATTGTTGTCTATGTAGACGACATGCTGCTCACTGGTCCTCTTGAGAAGCATATTGCTGATTTCAAGGCTGATTTGCATGCCTCATTTGAGATGTCTGATTTGGGGCATTTGCATCACTATTTGGGCATTCAGTTTATGCAAGTTGATGGTGGAATGGCTTTGTGTCAGACGAAATATATTGACACATTATTGCAGCGTTTTGGCCTTGAAGACTGTAAGCCTATTGCCACTCCTATGGAGACAGGTTTACGATTGAGTCTTCATGATGCTGGAGATGCATTTGATGTTGTTCTCTAGCAGCAGCTGTTGGATGCTTGATTTACTTATGCATTACTCGGCCAGATATTCAGTTTGCTGTCTCACAGATGAGCAGGTTTATGCATTGCCCAGGAGTCACGCATTGGAAAGCGGTTAAGCGCATCTTTCGCTACTTGAGTGGTACTCGGCTACTTGGGTTGTTTTATCCCAAGGGGGGATCACTACCGCCAGATTTGCATGCTTTTTCTGACTCAGATTGGGCTGGTTGCTATGACACTCGTGTGTCCACCAATGGTTTTTGCGTCATGCTTGGTAGCTCATGTATATCTTGGTTGAGCAAGAAGCAGCCTACTGTGGCCACTTCCAGTTGTGAGGCTGAGTATAGGGCAGCTTTCACAACGACTGTTGAGTGTGTGTGGCTCAGACGCCTTATGGCTGATTTGGGTGTTGGCCAGTCTTCTGCCACCACCATCTTCACTGACAGTCAGAGCGCATTGGCAGTTGCGAGGAACCCTGTGTTCCATGCTCGCACTAAGCACATTGAGGTGCATTATCACTATGTCAGGGAGAGGTTCTCTGCTGGGGAGATCATCTTGGCATATGTGCCCACGCAGGAGAATATTGCAGACCTTTTCACGAAGGCTCTGCCTAGGGAGAAGTTTGAAGCTTTCCGCAAAGCTTTGGGCTTACTTCCTTTTGTGGAGTGATTTCCACATAGCTCGGCACTTCCTTATACATGAGTGCCAGCTCCTTGTTCATCGCATCACTCCCAGGGGGGATTTGTTGATATATTTAGGTAGTGATGTGTGTGAACACTCTAGGACCGCCGGGGCACTTTTTTCCCTCTTTAGGAGGTTTTTTTCCCCCGGCTTGTATATACGCCTAGTGCCCTAATGGGCTACTTATCTTTGTACATTCTCTAGTAATACATTCAGTCTTGTGTGTTGTGCTCCAAGCTTCTTCCTCTTCCTTGTGTTGTTCGCGTGCTTCCGCAGACGTCTAACTCCAACATAGAAGACTCCTAAAGTGTAGTAATTTTTTAATTATAAAAATTAATTTTCTAATTTCCAAACATTGTCTTAAATGATTATATGACAATACATTAACATTAGCAATAGGAGGAAAATTCTTTTTATGGAGATTTTTCTTTATTCTCATATATAAGTCTACAGATTTAACAATTTTTATGAACCATATTTAATCATTTCTATCTTTTGAATTATAAAAAAAAGTTATTTTTTATAACATATATTTTTTATAGAACATCTCGGTATGGGTTTTTTTGGAGTTTTAAGGTTATCTCAAAATTTTATCTGATTAGTATGTGTGATTTTTTTATTTGTTAGGAAAAAGGACACTATGGTCCTATTTCGGTACAACACTAGTGTTAACGTATGTATGCATTTTATGTCTTCAATTTTTTTCTCTGGTTTCTCATATGAAAAAGTTTATGCATAGCTTACTTATCAAGAATTAGAAAAGTTAATTTATGTATAGCTTACTTATCAAGAATTAGAAAAGTTCATATTTTCTATAGCTTATGTTTTTATATCCCAAGAGAGGTTCAATATCATATTAGGTTTTCTATAGCTTAGGTTTTTATATCCCAAGGGAGGTTCAATATCACAGATTACCATACATTTTTAAGCTCAGATTTGTTACTATGAAATTTCATGTTTCACAATTGATCTTTGCTTCATGCATGGATGCTTATGCATATCATGGTTGAGCAAAAAACATCCTATTGTGATATTTCTACTTATGAGGCCAAGTTTATGATAGCCTTCACGATTACAATTGATACTATGTGTTTTAGATGCCTTACTTGATTCGTTTGGTGTTCAATGATCTCCGAGTACCATCCTAACTAGCAATTAGAGAACATTGGAATTTTAAAGAAATCCAATGTATCTTGCTCATAATGTTCTGAGAAATATTCTCCAAACCCTATTCTATATCTACTTGTATCAAAAATTGAAGGTGTTGTTTCGAATTGATAAAAGACATGTTCCTCTTCTCTACAACTTTATAAAAGGATTTGTCAATGTTCTCAAGCTAAGTATGTCATCTTCTATTGGATATTATGTTTCTTTGTTTACACGGAAGCTCGGCCGAGGCCTAATCTCCCTTGCTTGAATTAATAAAATAGCAAATATATAGTGAGTAGGCATAGTGCCCTTGGGATCCTCTATATCTCACAAAGTAGCAGAAGGCATAATAGCTATGACGGTCCAAAACCCATAGGAGACCTAAGATTGGATAGGTGACTAATGGTTTCAAGTGATTGCTTAGAAGGTTAATCATTTAATTGTCACCTCATGGGCGACCCACTTGCTTTTAATGTTCTATCGGGTAGTATGTTCATGGGCGTTGAGGGATTGGAACCAAAGAGAACCATAAATGAAGTTAAACTACCATGCAGTTGAGGTACTCCTTTTCATTTATTTGCAAATTGCCATAGCGCTACCAATGTAGAAGTTGGTGGAGCTATGGTCCATGTACAAGTTGTCATGGCTACCAGCTGTAGAGGTTGGTTTGGCTATGGACCTTATAGAAGTAGTTGTGGCTTTCGACCTACTAGCTAGTATATTTTTCTTCTTTATCCTAAACTCACGTCTTTCCATCATATGGTGGTACCTCTTCTACAGTCTTTGGATCTTGTTTTCCGACTTTTAAATGACACATTTGCAATGGAAATATGTAGATATACGTAACAATGTGCCTATTTATTAATTTTTCTTGGATAATTTCAGTAACGATATGCCTATTTATCAATGACAGAAGTAATACACGCATAGTCACACAGCTTAAGAATTAAATATTTCAAAACTAAGCTTCATGCAAATTTTTTTGAGGTATATGTGTTGACGAGTCAAGTTTAAAATTTGACTATGTTTTTCTCATAGAAGAAACTATTAGAGCTGAAAATATAGAGTAATTGCCTAACAAAGTTAAGTTGTGGCCTTGTTTGATGTTCTATCCAAAAACGTAATAGGAAAGATCCATGAGATGAAGGGAAAGAGGGGGCCACAAACCTATATAGAAGTCAAGACCCATGAGATAAAGTGCAGGTCGACCTCATAACTATTGAGATATCGAGCTCAACATGGGATGATCCGGGGATTACACATATCACTTTTTCATTTCTCTTACATGTATAGTGGTCATGCTAGTATATGTCAGGGATACTTTAGTGAGCTTTACTTATCATGATTTTTCTATTTTTACAAAAACGTCGCTTTCAAAAGCAGTCTATTATTTTTACAAAAATAACTATAAAATACTATCTTCTAAATATTCTTCTAAATATCTCCAAAAATATTTGCATAAGTCCACGCGCATTCACACCCTCATGAATCTTCACCTGCTAAATCAAAACACAAAACACATTAAAAACCTCAAGGCGTTAAAATCCATTTAACATTCCATTATTCCATAAAATATAACAAGAAGTACATCGAAGGAGAGAATGAAAATGCTCAGTAGTTACAAGAGAGGAATCAGACTACATACTAGTTAAGAACATATGAAAAATGGAATCAAGGAGCATGTAAGGTAATGTATTGGCTATCTATTAGGATACATGATAGCATGATTGGGGACATACAAGATGCCAAGGCTTTGAAAGAGACTTGGAAGAGTTTGGTCAGATTGTATGAGACCAAAACAAAGGCACAAAAATTGCAACTCAAGAACGAGCTACATACATCGGAGAAAAAGAACATGCCAATAAGTGACTACACCCTGAAAATGAAAATCATACGTGAGTCACTTGCATCAACTGGCATGAATGTAGATGATGATGATAAGGTGGAAGTGTGCCTTTATGGTTTAGGAGCTCCATATAAGCACTTCAAAACTTCTATTCACACCATGTCCATGCTGATTATTGAAGAAAAGAACCTTGGTGAGAACTCAAACTCCCAGGGAAAACCTAATTCTCAGTAGGTATTCTACTCTGGTAGAGGAAGAGCCAAAGGTAGAGGCTCTAGAATTGGAAGAGGAAATAGTAACCAAGACCAAGGTCAAATCATGTAGGAGATAGAGGATAGTTTCGAGGCAGGGAGCGCCAAAGAGGCTACAAAAATTTTTGAAGAAATGATTGAGGTAATGATAGTAAATGCTATAGGAATTGTGATAAATGTGTTCACTTTGAATGTGATTGTAGGTTGAGGAATCAAAATAGTAGAAGGCAACAAAACAACCATGCATCCACAAGTGCATATAATTTGGAGAAGTTGTTCATAGTCCAACATCACATGATGACACAATGTCTACGGATGTTTCAAAATCAAATGGTAATGTCTTTTATGTGGATTCAAGCGCCTCAGATAACATTACCAACCGTGCAGAATGGTTTAATAGTTTGCAAAAACTCTTTATTCTTGGATCCATTGAAAGAGGTGATGACACATTTCATCCTATCAAACATATAGGAAGAATAACACTATCTATGGGGAATGGTAAGGTAAGACATCTTGTTGATGTGCTACATGTTCCAAATTTAACAAAGACTCTAGTTTCTATTCGAAAAATGGTTGACCACGGATTACAAGTCAAGTTCAATTCTAATGATTTATATGTAGAAGAGTACAAACATAATGGAAGGTTGGTCACCAAAGGGAACAAAGTTGGTAGGATGTTCACCTTGAGTGTGAAAATTCCTAAAAATGCATGTAACCATGTGTTGCAAAAGGTGTAGGTGTGATTGCTGATATAGAGATTTGGCAAAAGCGATCGAACATGCAAATTTGCAGAGGCTGAAGTTGATGCAATCAAAGGAACTTGTCAATGGACTACTAGATTTCAAGGTTTCATAGGTGCAAAAGATATGTGCAACATGTCAATTTGGTAAACAGTCAAGGGCACCGTTTTTGCATGACAAGTGTGTTAGTGAGAATGTGCTAGAAATAGTACTTACAGATGTTTCGAGTCTTGCAAAGTCCACATTGGGCGATTGTAGGTTTTATATCACTTTCATTGATTACCATACACAGAAAGTATGGGTATACTTTATGAAAAAGAAGAGTGAGATGTTTATTCAGTTTCAAAGTTTTAAGGCTATGGTGGAAAAACACGCAGGGAAGTATATGATTTAGATATATGTGAAGATTTTCTTGAAGGTAAGATGTATAAACTACCTTTCAAGAAACATGATCATATTACAGCTACCAGGAAATTGTGGATTATCATTCATATGTGAATGGACCTATGAGAGCAAAATCTATTCAAGGCTTCAGGTATTTTGTTCTATTCATTGATGATTTTATGAGATACTCATGGATCTATGGTCTCAAGTTGAAGTCACAAGTCTTTCCTATGTTCAAGAAGTTTGTAGCTATGGTTGAAAAAAAAGTCAAGAAACTATCCAGATTTCAGAAGTGATAGAGGTGGAGAATACTTATCAAAAGGTTTCTAGACATTTCTTGATGAAGCAAAAATTCTAGAGTTCATTAGTGAAAATGACTATGGATTTTTTAGAAAGATTATGGATGTACATGTTCAGCCATATCAGGAGGGAGTTAAAATTCCTAGGATTCAACAAAGAGTTGAAGAAAGAGGAATTTCACAACCTTCTACAGAGTGAGTTCCACATTAGACTCTGATTCTAGAAATGGAAGAAGTTAGAGTTCCAGAAAGTCCTAGTACCTTGGCAAGACAAGTTCCAAAACCTGTGGAAGCTGAAAGTTCAAAAAGAGTTTCACCACTATTTAAGGATACACCTACTTGGTTATATCAGACTTGGAAAGATAGTGGTATAAAGACTTTTACAGGAAGAACAAGGAGTCAGACTAGACAACAACAACAACAAGATCATGTAAGAACAAGAAGTCAAACTAGATAGCAACAACAAAAAGATAATGTAAGTTTTGTTGAAGACTTTGAGATTTATGATATTTTGGAATTTACAACAATTGAAGATGAACCTGCATGTGTTAAAGATGCACTTAACATTCCTATTTGGAGAAAATCTATGCAAGAAGAGATTGATTCTATTCATAAGAATCAAACTTGGTAGCTATGTGAGTTACAAGAGGGAAAGAAGGCTATAGGTGTAAATGGATCTTCAAAATCAAAGGCAAAGTAGATTGTACTATTGATAGATACAAGGCCAGGTTAGGTGTCAAAGGATATGCACAACAAAAAGGTATTGATTATGATGAGACATTTACTCCTATGTCTAGGATGACTATTATTAGGTCAATACTTGCTCTAGTAGCACATTTTGGTTGGGATATATATCAACTTGACATTAAGACTACTTTTCCAAATGGTGATTTACATGAGGATATGTATATTCAGCAGCTAGAAGGTTTTGAAGAGATAGGTAAAGAACACTTAGTATGTAAGCTTATAAAAGCTTTGTATGGTTTAAAATAAGGACCTAGAGCATGGTATGAAAAGATACATACATATCTTTTATCCATTGGTTTCCATAACTCAGATGCAGCTCCAACTCTTTATGTCAAAGCTGAAACAGGTATGATGATTATAGCAATCATTTATGTGGATAATATTATAGTCACATGTCCCAGAGATGAAGATTTGCAAATGTTCAAAGAACAATTGAAGCAAACATTTGATGTGAATGATTTATGCATTTTGCATTATTATCTTGGGATTCAGTTTCTGTTTCAAGATGAGTGTATCTATATGACACAGCAGAAGTACATTGAGAAACTTTTAGAGAGGTTTCAGATGAGTGATTCTAAACCTATGCAAACACCTATGGATCAGAACATGTCTTTACAAATGGTAGCAGATGCAGAGCCATTTGATGCTACTCTATATATTCAAGCAGTTGGTTGCTTGATATATCTTTGTAATACACGTCTTGATATACAGTTTGCAGTTTCTCAAGTATCAAGGTTCATGCAGAATCTGACAATGTTACATTGGAAAGTAGTAAAGTGGATCTTTCGATATTTGAAGGGAACTTCAAATTATGCTATGGTATTGTCGAAATCTACACATTTGTTACTAAAAGGATTTTCAGATTCTGATTGGGCAGGTGATAGAGACACAAGAAGAAGTACTAGTGGATTTTGTTTTTATCTTGGAGATTGTCTTATCTCATGGCTTATGAAGAGACAACCCACTATTGCTACTTCATCATGTGAAGCTAAATATCGTGCAGCATTCATAGCTACTCTAGAGTCAGTTTGGTTGCAAAAGATTTTCAGTTATCTTGATGTAAGAGTACATGAACCCATTTAGATATTTTCAAATAGTCAGAGTGCTATAGCTATAGCTAAGAATCCAGTGCATCATGCAAGGACAAAGCATATAAAGGTACACTACAACTATATTCGAGAGCAGATAGCTAAGAAGCACATTGAGCTGGTTTATGTTCCTTCTAGTGAGAATGTTGCAGATATTTTTACCAAAGCATTGACTAGAGATAGTCATGAGAAGATTTGCAGGTTAGTGAAGCTTGTACCATTGTGACATTGAAGGAGGGATTGTTGGAAGCAATGTCCAACAATGGTCCAAAACTATTGGAAAATAGTTATAGGATATAGTCTTTATATATGTCCTTCAAGAAAACCACATGGGTGCCTTGGTCTAGGAGATACGACATCATAGCCATCAGACCGACAACGGTTCAAATCCCATTCACCGTAGTCACATGGAGGATTCTTTTTAGTCAAATGATGGCGTTTTTCAAAACAAAGGCAACCAATTGTTCGCATAGTTTTTCACGGGCGACACTTTTCAATGGCGATCATCGTTTTGCACAATTGATTTAGTTTTATTGCTTTTAGTTTTGTTTTTCATTGGAGTATACAAAAACTATATAAGAAGAGCCTTGGCTCATTATGTGATAATCACTCATCAAGTAATCCTCTCAAGGAGATCAAGGAGGAGTCTCACACACTTGGAGGAGGCGATCACTCAAAGATCACAAGCTAGCTCTTGGTGTTTTGAAGCTTTGGAGGTGGATTTTTGGTGAAGGAGAGGCTACTCTCTTGGAGCAAGAAGTCTTCTACAAAGTGGTGGTAACTATCTTTTGTGAGTTAACCTTATATTTTGTTTTAGGATTTCTCTACCCTAATCTCAAAATTAGGGTTGGTTGGTTTACAATTTTGTTACACTAGTTTGTGAGAATAAGGTTAGCTTCATTGCTCGTTCACTTCACACACACTTAGATTATTTCAACATAATCTAAATTTTGTATCATCATCTTCGATATTCTTCCATTAGTGAGTGCACCACTTTATATGGTTGAGTAGTACTCCCATGTTGTAATTTGGACATCTATTTTTTTAGTGAGTAAGCATCCAGCTTAAGTTCCCTATCCTTGTCTTAAGATCTCTTTCTTTCTATCTCTCACTTATCATCTTAATTAACTAAGTGTGTATGCTCAAAAGGTTTTAGTTTGGAACGATCCTAGGGCCCCAAATTCCAGCAGAGATAACAAAACATCATCAAGGAACACGTGCATAAAGCTAGCTAGGTAAGGAGAGAAAATATCTTGCATACATCTTTGGAAGGCACTAGGGGCATTCCTCAGGCCAAACCACATAATTGTGCATTGCTTCTATTAGTCAGACATTAGGAAAGGATTAGTGAGATTGGATAGGATTTTAACATCTACTTTATGGTTTTGTCTTGCATAGGAAAATTCCATTTCATTCTAATGTACTTACATTAGAAGATTAAGAGCCCTACAAAGATATAACTATGACACATTTGGGTAAGGGTTTGGGAGAAAATTCTACGTTGGGGTAAGGGTTTGAAAGAAAAACCCAACTTTTTTTTAGTTCAAAATTATGGTTGAATATTGAAGTTATTTTTTGAGAGAGATTGAGTCTCATAAACTTGGGCAAAGGCCACATACTTGTATGCAAACTTGAATCCTCAACTTGCACACATGTATCCACACACCAAATAATTTATAGTCCTTGGTTTGAAATATTAAGTGTTGCCAATTCACCTACTATATTGGATATGAAAATTATTGATTCCTTGCCAAAAGCTTATGATGTTCATGTCCTATTAGCATGACTTAGATCCTTTTTTTCTTTGCAATGATTAGGGCAATAAATGATGAAAAAAAAGATCTTTGATTCTTACCTAGCATGTTCAAACTTTTGGATGACATGGATACATAGTTATTTTTGTCTCATGTCTAGTATCTTTCTTGGAAAATGTTTTAGAGTACAATACTCTCATGATAATATAATGCCTTCCATTAGATTTTCTTCTCAAAAATTAAACTTCCTCAATCAATGTTAGCAAATGAAGCAAAGACAAAGACGAAGTAAAGACTTTAAGGGTTGATGGTGCCCATGCTTTTTCTCCAATAATTAGGCCATGAAATACACGTAAAAAAACTTGGAATATGCCAAGATATAAGGAAGCAACAATCAAGAGAGTACGGGACAAAAGAGGCACTTCCTATCATGTCTTGCCTAGTTTTTATATTTTTTGTGTGTTTTCTACATACCAAAAAGGTTTGATTGTAATCATACTCAATTTTTGTAAAGTTCAATAAGTGTTTGAGCCTTAGTAGTATGTTGACATCACTCATTCATTTTTCTAAGCTTTTTATGAGTCATTTTGATGATAAAATTATCTCTATGATCAGTTTTAAAGGTTTATTGTCCAATTCTTATGTGAAAAGGGTCATGTCAATAAGTACAAAGGACTAAAACCGTAAGTTATAAACAACTTTTTGAATGCAAGCAAGTAAAGCTTTATGCATCTTGCTTCATAGGCACTTTTCTTCTATCTTCTTTGTCCATTGGAGCTTTCATGGTGTTCTTGGAGTGACTCAATACTACCTCCATCTATGGTGGGTTTCTTTTAATGCATTAAAGTTGTGTTTCTTGCTATTTGTGTGTGTACGTGGGCAATCTTCTTCCAAGTGTTGTTGGTTGAGCTCCATAGCTTCATGAGGGCATGTTTTCCCACAATTGAATAGGGAAATGGTACTCCGATTGATAACTAAGTTGATCTAAAACACTACAAGTCAATAAGTATTTGTGCTAGTGGGTCTACAACAACTTTTAGCAGCATTGTCGAGAAACGTGCTATTGTTCAAGGTCTCCATTGAAGCTTGAATCTTGTGAGAGGTGGTAAGATACCTTGTTGAAGGTGTTGTTGAGAACTTTCTTATGTTTTAGAAGTTTTTTTGTAAATTTTTACTTATTTTTCATCACCTTATTCAGCATCAGTAGTAGTTGCAAGTATATAAAAGGTTTGACAGCCCATGTTCATATTCATTTTCATGTTTTGAGTAGTATTAGTGAGTTAGGGAAGATTCTAGAGTGTATGGCAGAATTTTTCCATTTCAAAAGACAAAAAGGGAATGCTAATTCAAATGTTTAGTTGACTATCTAATTGATCCATATTCCAACGGAGATGTTGCATGTTACTAAGTGATCATAGAGAGATCAAAGAGAGCATATGACTATTGTGTTGATTGGTTAAGGGAGCAAGGAAGCTTGTGAGCATAGAGGTGAGAAAAGAGGTGGTTGTGAACCACAAGGTCCGTGCAAAATGCTCAAAATTGTTGGAGTTTGAGGTCTGAGGAAGCACACAAATAACACAAGGAAGAAGAAGAATCTTGGAGCACAACACACAATATTGAATGTATTAGCAAGTGAATTTACAAAGACAAGTAACCCATTTGGGTTATAGGCATATATACAGATCGAGAAGAAGAACCTCCTAAAGAGGGAAAAACATTCCCTAGAAGTCCTAAGTATCTTCACACACATCACTACCAAAATATATCAACAAATCCCCCCTGGGAGTTATACGATGAACAAGGATCTATCACTCATGTATAAGGAAGTCTCAAGCTATGTGGAAAGATATCAATCCACAAAAGAAGTAAGCCCAAAGGTTTGCGGAAAGTTTCAAACTTCTCCTAAGGCAAAGGCTTTGTGAAACTATCTACAATGTTACCTTGGGTGGGAATGTATGCCAAACCGATGTCTCCACCAAAGAACCCCTCCCTTACATAATGATAATTCACCTCAATGTGCTTTGCACTCTAACTATCAATGAAGATGGTGGTGGCAGAAGATTGACCAACACCCAAATCATCCAAAATGCATATGAGCCACACACACTCAATAGTCGCTATGAAAGCTACCCTATACTCAACCTCACAACTAGAAGTGGCCACAACAGGCTACTTGTTGCTCAACCAAGATATGCATGAGCTACCAAGCATGAAGCAAAAATCACTAGTGGACACACAAGTGTCATAGCAACCAAACCAATTAGGTGGGGATGGAGGTGGTATAAGGGAGATAGTTGATGTTTGGACAAAGCTTTCTACCGTAAGATCCATAGTTGCTCTCGTTTTGTTGGAAAGCTCTTGGTGTCTACTACAGGTCTACAAAAGCTCACTGGAGTTCTCTGCATGAGCTATGAGTAAGAGCACTTTTGGTGTGCAGAGGTCAAAGAAGGATACCTGTGGAGGTCATTCGTGCTTCGTCGTTGCTTAGGGGTTGAGATACTTCCCCCATCAATGGTATCAGAGCATTTGGGCATCTTGGAGGTATCACATACAAGCAAGAAGACCTCTTGGAGTTGGTGGTTGAAGATTTGCATCAACAAAAGCTTCTTGGAGGTAGCTCACATCAAGGGGGAGCTATTCTACTCAAAGTTTCAAGAGCACAAGGTGTCCATCTAACGAAAGCTTTGGATTGAGGTAACCTCAGAGCCTCATTTTCATTTTAAACACATTGGAGCATTAGCCAAGGGTTAGGTCAAGTAACAAAGACTAGATATGGGAGACTTCAACACTCAAATTGAAAAGCTAGACAAAGGGAACTATCAACCATGGAGATTCAGGGTCTCCAACTATCTTATGGGCAAGGGCTTTTGGGGTTGATTAGTGGAAGTGAACCAAGACCTAGGTTGGATGAGAATCCAACCAATGACCAGAGAAGGGCCTTTAGGGAATGGAATGAAAGAGACAAGAGGGTTATCTTTATTCTTTCCCAACACATTAGCAATAGCATGATCGGCCATATCCAAGACTTGGATTCAAGCATGAAGGTATGGGAGACACTTGAAAGGCTTTATTCAACAAGCACCAAAGCAAGGAAGATCCAACTCAAGAATGAGCTCAACAACCTTAGGAAGAGCTCAAGGAGTAGCATAAATGACTACATACTTAAGGTCAAGGAGTTATCAGATGCATTGGGATCCATTGGAAGCCACGTAGACGATGACGATCTTGTGGCTTATACTCTCAATGGTTTGAGAGATGATGAAAAGTGGAAACCCTTTACCACTTCAGTTTATGTAAGGGATAATCTTCCCGATTTTGAGCAATTGGTTGCTCTCATGGTCACCGAAGAAATGAACATAGGTGGAAGTTCAACTAAAAGCAATGATGCACAAGTTTTCTATGCAGGTAATCAAAGGGGCAAAGGAAGAAGAGGACAAGGAAGGGGCAAAGGAAGGTTTGGAGGAAGGCAAGGCCACTCAAGCAATCAAGGACATGACCAAGGCACCTCATCACAAAGAGGGAGAGGAAGAAGAAGAGGAAGAGGAGGACGACATCAACAAAACAGGAATCAAGATGGCGAAGGATGTTACATATGTGACAAGTTTGGCCACTATGCTAGAGATTGCTACCAAGGAGGAAACCAAAGGAGCTATAATCAAGGTTCTTCATACAAAGGCCAAGGTAATTATGCTTCTACAAGTTCAAAAAATGACAATCTCTTGATGATGCACATGAATGGGAATTCAAGAAAAGTAGATAACACTTGGTATATTGATAGTGGATGTAGCAACAATATGAGTTGCAATGCTTCTTGGTTTACTAATCTACATGTTCCCAAAGGTAAAGGACATGTAGAAACAGGTGATGATACAGCCCATGAGATCTCCCATGTTGGAGATGTAGCTTTGGATGACAAGGAGGAAGGAAGATGTCTCAAGGATGTCTTGCATGTACCTACTATCACAAAGAACTTGGTGTCTGTTGGGAAAATGGTTGAAAGAGGCTATCAAGTAAGGTTCAACAAAGGTGGATGCTTTGTGGAGAACCCTAAGCAAGGTTACAAGGTCATAGCAAGAGGAAAGAAGCAAGGGAGACTCTTCACTTTGGAGGTAAATTCTTATTCCACTCATGTCTACTTCACATATGGAAACAAGAGGATTTCGGAGTTGGACTTGTGGCACAAGAGGATAGGTCACATCAACATACAAAGAATGAAGGAAATGCAATTCAAGAGGCTGGTTGAAGGTCTTCCCAACTTCCAAGGACAAGGTATGAATCATTTATGTGAATCTTGTCAACTAGGGAAGCAAGCGAGACTTCCATTCAAGAAGAGTGGCTACATAAGCCAACATCCATTGGAGTTGATACATACAGATGTGGGGGGGCCAACCAAAGAGCAATCCATTGGAGGTAACAAGTACTTTGTCACTTTATAGATGATTACACAAGGATGGTTTGGGTTTATTTCATCAAAAACAAATCAGATGTGTTTACATGTTTCAAAGCATTCAAGGCAATGGTAGAGAAGGAAACAGGTACATATATCAAGAAGCTAAGGTCCGATGGAGGGGGAGAATATTTCTCCAATGACTTTTCTAATTTTTTAATGGATCAAGGCATCAAGAGGCAAGTAACATGCAGGTACACACCCCAACGAAATGGAGTAGCAGAGAGAAAGAATAGATACATTGCCAAGATCGCTAGAGCAATGCTTAATGAGATGAATGTACCTAACATGTTTTGGAGTGATGCAGCAAATACCGCCGTGTATCTTATGAATAGGGATCCTACCTCAGGGATCCATGGCTTGAAACCATATCAAGCCTATTATGGTAAGAAACCTGATCTTTCCCACTTGAAGATATTTGGATGTACTTGTTATGTACATGTGCCAAGTGAATTGAGGCACAACCTACAACCAAAGGCAGAAAAGTGTGTGTTTCTAGGATATTCAAATGATCATAAAGGTTACAGGTGCTTCAACCCAAACACAAAGGACTTGAGGATATCAAGGGATGTAGCATTTGATGAGCTACTCCCTTGGTATAAGAAGTATGATTGTATGCAGGACTATGAAGAAGAAAAGCATGGACATGATGAAGAACAAATCGACCTAGAGCTAAGCGGCCCAAGGTGTTCCATCAATGAAGATAGTTCAAGCATGAACTCACCATGGAGGGGGAGATCTTCATCAAGCTATGAAGCACAATCAATCAACAAAGGAAAAGCAACATTGGTGGAGTTGGATGAAGAAGGTAATGAAGTTGAAGATGATAAAGGACACATGATGGAGAAAGAAGCCATGTCAAAGAAAGAGATCAAGTTCCCAAGGCAAAGGAGGTTTATTCCTCCAAAAGGTGAAGAAAGGAAGTCTTCTAGAGTTAAGTATCCAACTCAAAGGTTTACTTATGATTCATACATGGCAACGCATTATGCATATATGAACAAAGTAGTAGAAGATCATGAGTCCGATTGCAATGAAGATGCAAGCAGGTAAACCGTTCAAAGCAAGATTGGTGGCCAAGGGTTTTGCACAAACCTATGGAGTGGACTTTGAAGAGACATTCAGCCCCGTGGCAAAGATGAGCACCATTAGGACACTCATTGCAATGGCTGCTAGCAAAGGATGGAAGCTTTTCCAATTGGATATCAAGAATGCCTTTCTCAATGGAGACTTGGAAGAAGAGGTATACATGGAGCAACCACTAGGTTTTGTTCATAAAGAGCTTCCACATCATGTTTGTAGGTTGAAGAAGGCACTTTATGGCCTAAAGCAAGATCCAAGGGCTTGGAACCAAAGATTGGTGGACTATTTGATCAAATGTGGTTACAATCAATGCAAGACGGATCCATCTCTCTTCATCAAACAAAGAGGAGAACTTGTAGTCTACATGTGTGTGTATGTAGATGATCTTATCATTACAGGTAATGATACAAAGGGCATTGAGGAGATCAAGACAAAGCTTGGAAAGGAGTTTAGGATCTCTGATCTTGGAGATCTTAGGTATTTTCTTGGAATTGAAGTTGTATACAAAGAAGAAGGTATTATGCTCATACAAAGGAAGTATATTCTAGACCTACTTGAGAGGTTTGGGATGCTACATTGCAAGCCTATTTCAAATCCCATGGAAGTTAATGTAAAGCTAAGCTCCATTGATGGAGAGCCATTAGAGGATGTAACTTTGTATCGATCTATTGTAGGCTCTTTCAATTATGCCACAATAACTAGGCCCGACATAGCATATGGAGTTGGAGTGTCATCACAATTTATGCATAGTCCAAGGACTACACACTTGCAAGCTGCAAGAAGAATGTTACGATATCTCAAGGCCACTATAAATGAAGGATTGTTCTATTCATTTGATGATGATATGCAGGTCAAAGCTTATTCTGATGCGGATTGGGCCGGTTCCAAGGAGGATAGAAGAAGTACAAGTGGTTACCTAGTCATGCTAGGTAGTAAGATCATTTCATGGATTTCAAAGAAGCAACCCACAGTGGCATTATCTTCCACCGAGGCTGAGTATAGAGCTTTGGCTCAAGTCACATGTGAGCTAATGTGGATTAAGAAGTTATTTATGGAGCTTAATTTGCAGGTTGACACATATCCAATTTTTTGTGACAACATGAGTAGCATTCATCTAGCATCGAATCCTGTCTATCATGCTAGAACCAAGCATATTGAAGTGCACTATCACTTCATAAGGAAAAAAGTGATATCCAAGGAAGTTTCAGTACATCATATTGGTACTAAGGACCAAGTTGCCGACATGTTTACAAAGGCTTTGGATGGGATGAAGATTTCAAAATTCAAGCAATGCATCAACATGAAGGAGCTTGGATGAGGATGAGGAATTGAAGCTTGAGGGGGAGTGTTAAAAGTCAAGCTTCAAGCTACAAATTCGTGCGGAATCTTCTATGCACATGTGGAGCAATCAAAGGAAGCCAAACGCCACAATATTCCATCAAGAAAAAAAGATTTTAGGGGCACACTTCTCACAATAAAAGGAGCATGTGTCCCGACTTCTTTTGGGCCATCTTCTTGGAGTTTTAGCTCATGTAAAGTGAGCACTAAGTGTTGGAGTTGTGATAAGCAAGCCTCTTGCTTAAGCTAGCCCTTTGCTTGCTTGTTTGTTTTCTTTTAGTAGGCATATCTATGTGTGTGCACAGGCAGTGTTGCAACTCTCTACCCCTGAGTTGTTAGCATTGGTTATCCCTCATATTGTATCCATTTGATGTAATTCTTGTCTCATTGGATAGCTATTAGAGTCTATTTTATGCTCACAAATTCTGTGGAGCATTCTCTAAGTAGTCTGGGAGCAACAGTCATTTTAGTGAAGTTGTGTGATTGATATCTCTCTCTCTGTGTAGGCTCTATTGGAAATATTTTGCTCTCTGTTGCAAGGGCTGGTTCTCCTTCTGTATTTATCCATTTGCTATGATTTTGGTGTCATTGGGTAGCTATTAGAGTGCTCTAAAGTTGACCCAAGTTTGAGATTCATTCTTTGTATAATCTCTGAGAAAAGCTTGCTGGAGTGAAGTGAGGTCTTTGCTTGACTAGCAGTTGTGAGCATTCAACTAACTCATGTTGTAGACATTGTTTCTCTTTGTGTAAGCACCCATTTGAAGTAAAATTTGTTTTGTTGGAAAGCTCTTGGCGTCTACTACAGGTCTACAAAAGCTCACTAGAGTTCTTTGCATGAGCTATGAGTAAGAGCACTTTTGGTGTGCAGAGGTCAGTACACCATTTTGTACTCCGGTATAAGGAGTTGTAAACTCTCTATGAACTCCTCTAGACTAGCAAAAAAGGTTGAGTTCATGTGAGGTATACTCACCCCCATTATCTAAATGTAAATCTTTGAGCTTAGTTCCTTTTTCAGTCTCAACTAAAGCAAGCCATTTTTTGAAAGTAGGGAATGCCCCATCCTTCAATTTATTAGGATATACCCAAACTTTTCTAGTAGCGGCATTTATGAAAGTGGCAAAGTAAAGAGAACCACCTAATGACCTTGTGGGCATAGGACCACACAAATTTGTATGAACGAGATCTAAAGGTTGAATTGAAGAGTCAATGTGCATTCTTACATTTCTGGTTTGCTTTCCATGTTGACAATGCTCACAAAAAAATCAGAGAAAGATAACACATGTAAGTATCTAGAACAAGAAAGATTTTCCATTCCACTACGAGATATATGACCCAAACGACCATGCCAAATACAAGCCATAGGTTGTTCAATAACAGCTAACATGTGTTCTTTTTGTGATACAAATAAAGGAGAAAGTGAGCCAACTTTGCTTCCTTTTGTAATAACCATATTGCCCTTTGATATGTGAAAGGACTGAGCATAGAAGACCACCTTGTAACCAAGGTCATCAAGTTGACCAATTGACATCAAACTACGTGATAATTGAGGTACATGGCATACATCATGTATAGTAAATTTTGAACCATCAATGAACTGCACAATCTTTTTGAGAATTCAGTTTATTTCTCTATAGTTAAAGTGCTTCGATACCTTGTTGAAACATTTCTTTGCAAAGTTAAAGTCTTAATTCATCAAGAATTTGACTCATAGAAAGTTTATGTATCTTTGAAGTTTGAATTGGTTGTATGGAGTTTTAGTTCTTTCCTTCTGCTTTCTGAATCTTTTGGATTTGACTCAGATATGGTATCTAATTCCTTTCGCAAAAGTCCAAGGTTAGCCGATTGGAACTAGGCAACTATGTTAAACATCCTAGGTAGATGTTCTATATAAGAACTTATTCAATCTTCAAGAGATAACAAGTCCAAGATTGACTTATTTATTTGAGTTTGCTTCAAGTTATAGCATAAATGATTTCCTAGAGTCTACTATACTCTAGAATAGAGAAGTTAGGAATTGCTCATCAGATTGACAATTCCCAAGAACTTTTAGCTCAAGTCTTTGAGAAAAGTGTCCTAAGTTGGATACATTTTCATTTTGGATTTGACTTGGTCAAGTTGCATTATGGTTGATCACAAATAAATAGTAAACTTTCTCAAACATTTTACATAGGATTTCAAGCCCATCAGGACAAAGTATGAATTATTTCTATGGCGATGCACCACAGTGCACTCTCCTTCTAGAGAGCTCCATGATGATATCCTCGGAGTAGAAAATTGAGCTCCAAGCATTGCACATGATACTCCGCACTGAACCTGCAGAATATGCAGAAAAACACATTACACAGGGAGCATGAACACACAATTCTTAGGTGTTACAAAATGCAACCGATTAGTCTGTGATTGACCAGGCCACTATATGTTTTATTAAAAGAACATATACAAAGAAGTGTTCGGTGGCCATTTGGCCTTTCACATGGACATTAACGGTAACAATCTCCCACTAAAGGCCAATATGGCCAAGGTAACTATGGGAGAAAAATAAAGAATGATAAAGAATACCTGAGTGTAAGTATACAAACTATACCTCCCACATGATGGGCATGTTACATAGTATACAAATGACTGTGTAAGATCATGAATCAAGTAAACCCCATCAAGTGACAAAAGTGTCAAAAGCTATCCTGTGGTAGAGCTTTAGTCAAAGCATCTGTAGCATTATCTCAAGTGTGAACCTTCTGAAGAATAATGTGCTCAATGGCTAAGCAATCTCTAATGAAGTGATAGCTCACCTCAATGTGCTTGGTCTTTGCATGATAGACTAGATTCTTAGCCAAAGCAATGGCACTTTGACTGTCACTAAGCAAACGAGGTACATGTTGAGGGAAATCCATACCACAAGCAAGATGAGAAAGTCACAATACTTCCTTACATGCCTCACTTGCTACAACATACTCTGCTTCCGTGGTGGAAACAACTATACATTCTTGAAGATGAGATCTCCAAGAAGAGCAAAATGAAAAATATACCCTGATGTAGACTTACGATTGTCTACACAACCAACATAGTTAGAATCTGTGTAACCAATAATGGATGCTTTCCCTCTACCTAAGCATAAACACTTGTCCTTAGTGCCACTTAGATATCTCAAAATCATCTTGACGACTTCCCAATATTCTTGCCATGATTATACATATATTTGCTCACAACTCCCACTACAAATGAAATGTTTGGTCTTGTAGCTAACATAGCATACATGAGACTACCAACAACAGACTGATAGGGAATTTGGGTCATGAATTCCTTTTCCTCATCTGATTTGAGGCAATCATCCTTGCTCAATTTCACATATGTGGGTAAAAGTGTACTCAATGTCTTTCCACCCTGCATATTGAACATGTGAAGTACTTTGGATATGTACTCACTTTGAGACAAGTATATGCATCTTTTACTCCTATCATGAGTAATGCACATGCCAAGAATATGTTTGGCATCCCCCAAATCCTTCATATCAAATGTCTAAATCAACTTCTTTTTTAGAATTGACAAGTCATAAGAGGACTTCCCATCAGTCAACATATCATTGACATAAAGTATCAAGCATATCAAGCTTCCATCTGAGCATCTCTTTGTGTAGAGACAATGATCCTCATTGCTTCGAGAATAGCCTTGCGACTTCATAAAAGCATCAAAATTTTGGTACCATTGTCTAGGGGACTTTTTAAGTCCATACAAGCTCTTTTTGAGCTTACAAACTAGACTCTGGTTGCCAGGAATTGCATAACCTTCTGGTTGTTCCATATAGATCTCATCTATGAGATCTCCATGCAAGAAAGCAGTTTTTACATCCATTTGGACTAGCTCTAAGTCCTCCACTGCAACGAATCCAAGCAACATGCATAGGGTAGTCATCTTGACCACTAGAGAGAAGATTTCCTCGAAATCAACACCATGTTGTTGCTTAAAACCCTTTGCAACAAGTTGTGATTTATACTTTGGAGAAGCACTATCTGATGTGAATTTCAGCTTATATACCCATTTACATGGTAAAGCTTTCCTTCCCTTTGGCAAAGGTACTAAATCCCAAGTACCATTCTTGTGAATAGAATCCAATTCACTCTTCATGGCACGCTCCCACTTGACATGATCCTCTATCTGCATAGCCTCTTTGTAGCAAGAAGGCTCATCAACATCTATTAGCATAACAAAATCTAAACCTGGAACATATCTATCAGGTGGATGTGAGACACATGTAGAGCGTCTCAATGGTTGTTGAACAGGAACGTGTAGACTGATATGATCGAACATTCTCTTGAACCTCCCTATGCGAAACATTTTTATGCATGCTAACTAGAGGACTAATATACTCAAACACCACTCTTCTCATTTCAACCTCCTTAATGGGTTGTTTATGCATCTTAGACTCATTGAAAATGACATCACTACTTCAGATCACTGACCATGTTTTAGGATCCCATAAGTGATATCCAAATTGTATGTCTCAACCATATCCAAGAAAAATGCATTTCTTTGACTTATGGTCCAACTTTTGTTTAAGATGCTTGGGTATATGAACATATGCTTCACACCCAAAAACTCGAAGATGATCATAATATGGTGGATTCCCTATCCATAACTCTTGTGCCACTTTCAGACCTTTGGCAGTTCTAAGTGAAAGGTTAATCACATGAACTGTAGTCAATACTGCTTCTACTCAAAAGCCTTGTGAGAGGTTTGCATGATGCAACATAGAAACTACTCTAACTTGAATAGTTCTATTCATCCTTTCAACTACACCATTCTATACTGGGGTATAAGGTGTTGTAAACTCTCTACAAATCCCTCTAGACTGACAAAAAAGGCTAAATTCATGTGAGGTATACTCACCCCCATTATCTGAACGTAAAGCCTTAATCTTAGTTCCTTTTTCAGTCTCAATTGAAACAAGCCATCTTCTGAAAGTAGGGAATACCTCATCCTTCAATTTGATAGGATACACCCAAAATTTTCTAGT
Organism: Ceratopteris richardii; assembly: GCA_020310875.1. Classification (NCBI taxonomy): domain Eukaryota; kingdom Viridiplantae; phylum Streptophyta; class Polypodiopsida; order Polypodiales; family Pteridaceae; genus Ceratopteris; species Ceratopteris richardii. The sequence goes on along the minus strand of CM035444.1, from coordinate 16,650,022 downwards.
AGCATCATTTATGAAAGTGACAAAGTAAAGAGAACCACCTAAGGACCTTGTGGGCATAGGACCACACACATATGTATGAACAAGATCTAAAGGCTAAATTGAAGAGTCAATGTGCATTCTATGCACATTTTTTGTTTGCCTTCCATATTGACAATGCTCCCAAAATGAAAAATCAGAGAAAGATAACACATGTAAGTAGCCAAAATGAGAAAGACTTTCCATTCCACTATGAGATATATGGCCCAAACAACCATGCCAAATACAAGCCATAGGTTGATTAGTAATAGCTAACAAGTTTTCTTTCTGTGATACAAATAAAGGATAAAGTGAGCCAACTTTTCTTCCTTTTGCAATAACCATATTGCCCTTTGATATATGAAAGGACTGAGCATAGAAGTCCACCTTGTAACCAAGGTCATCAAGTTGACCAACTGACATCAAACTGCATGATAACTGAGGTACATGGCATACATTATGCATAATAAATTTTGAACCATCAATGAACTGCACAATCACATCTCCAATCCCCACAATGTCACACTGGTAAGAGTCACCAAGTCTCACGGTACCAAGAGACTTTGCTCCATAATTGGGGAACCATTCTCTATGTGGTATCACATGGAAAGAAGCACCAGAATCTAGTAGCCACATGAGGGAAAGGGAATCAATCATAAGAGACTTAGTTGGCATAGTACTATCAAGTGTCAACACATCAATATCATCAGAAATAGTATTAATTTCTTCAATCCTCACAGTCGAAGTAGATGGTGCAGGTAATTGTTTAACATGCCCATCAACATTCTGTCCTTTACCTTTAGCATTCTTTAATGCATAACAATCTTTCTTCATATGTCCTTTTTTATGACAATAATGTCATTCGATATCCCTCTTCCTTGATTTAATTCTACTCTTATTCCGTTGACCATTCTTTTCCTTGATCTTGCTCCTGCCACGTTACTGATTCTTTCCTTGGTAAGAATCATGAACATTATATGCATCTCCACTCTGAATGCCAACCATAGATTTTCTACGAATCTCCTCACTCAAGAGTGCTCCATATATGTCATCATAGATGAGTTTATCACCAGGTGCACTATTGCTAATAGCTGTGCAAAACCCATGATGATGGCAAGGTGCATAACAACAATATTGCTTTCATTTCATTATCCATATCCATTTTTTGAGCCTGTAACTGGGAGAATATAACATCAAGCTCATTTAGATGAGCAACAACACTATCTGTGTCCTTCATGTGAAGTTCATATAATTTTCTCATCAGATACACTTTATTTGATGCTGTCTCTTTTTCATATGTATTGCATAACTTCTTCGAAAACTCCTCTACACTTTCATAGTCTAATACTGTAAAGTAAACATTATCTACCATGTGCAAGTGAATGGAAGACCTAGTCATTTCATCTAACTCGTCCCAATCATCTTCATCCATGTCAGTAGGCTTCTTTGAAATTCCACTTACCGGCTTCCATTGCCTCTTTTGAATCAACATATCTTTAATATGATTCTTCCATAAAGCAAAGTTTGTGTGATCAAATTTTTGGATCTCAAAATGGTCTTTGCCCTGCAAGCTATAACTCCTCCTCGAAACACTGGCACTAGACCCTGATCCACCAAATGTGCCTGAGACCTCTGATGCCATATGGTAGAGAACTGAGTAGAATGATAATGAAGCTAGAAGATTCCAAACACCAATGAATAAGTGTATCAAGGAGTAAATCAACCATTGTATAGTTGACAAAACCAAGAATGTAGAAAATTTTTGCCAGAGTATCCTCTACAGAATGAGCATATGAAACAAAATTCAAAATATCATAAAACTGCAAGTACTAACATGTTTACCTGTATAGTAAATCACTAACTCCATTGCATATAATCAGTTACCCAATAGAAGCCAACTAGGCTTATCAAGCACCTATGAATAACTAACATACATCTCCTATGGCAAGGTTGGGTAAGTCTTCCACTTGCATCATCAAAGAGACCCGACATCTAAGTGTCTCCCAGCTAAGGAAACCTCACCACGAACCTCTTTATCAAACTTAAAAGGCTTTATGCAAAAAATGTGACCGCTATATCAATGACTACAAGGATGTACATAAGTGGTAACTTTGATGTTTTAAGCTCAAAAACCTGCATAAATTTGCAGCGACTGCTCCCACCAAAACTAAGAACCTTTAGAGAAACCTATAGTTTTACGAGTGTGGCTGAAAACATAGCCCCAAATGTTGATATTTATTGTCAGAGAAGTACAATGAACAGTCTTCTTGATGTTCTTGGACATGTGTGAAGAGAACTATGTGCAAAAGTACTCCAAAATGGCTCCAAAAGACACCCCAAAATGCTTCAAAGACATGCTTTGAAAACAAAGAATGAAGCTTTGAGGGACAAAAACATGTTCAAGGTAAATGTTAACCTTAGTCTTTCCCCTTCTTCAAACACCACAATAGTGTAGCTTAGTGGAAAGAGATTGCCATGGTTAAGCGAGCTCTAGGGGGAATAGTACTAGGATGGGTGACCTCCCGAGAAGTACCAAGAACCCCTATTTTTCTTAATCGTTGAGGTCCTCCCTCGCGTGTAGCCAACGACGCCAATGGTGACTTCAACTCAGATGACAAGGTATGCCAAGGTCTATGCCTTGATCGCCACCTTAGTCAAAAGCCTTGGGTGGGTGGGTGGGTGGGTGCTCTCTTCTCTCGCACAAAAAGAACAAATATTTTGCATCAAAATGCTCTGATACCAATGAAGTATTCCGATGGCAATGCACCACATTGCACTCTCCTTGTGGAGAGCTCCATGATGATATGCTCAGAGTAGAAAACCGAGTGCTAAACACCACACACAGTACTCCACACAGAGCCTACAGGATACACAAAAAAACACAGTACACAGGGAGCACGAACACAAACTTCTTAGGTGTTACAAAATGAAGTCGAACTTACAGACTATAACTGACTAGATCACTATATGTTTTATTAAAAGAACATATACAAAGAAGTATCCAATGGCCATTTTGCCTTTCACATGGACACTAACAATAACAAAGTAGTCCTCAAGTCGGGTGAAAAAATCAAGTAAATGTTGGTTGAAAGTAGTGTAAACATCCAAGTTCGATGTTTGGAACAACCAAACTTCAAGTCTCCAAATCAAATTCAAGTGAATCAAGATTTCTCAAAAGTTTTTCAAGGGATAAGAATCGTGCCTTAGTTACTAAGTCCATACACGATTCATGCCCAAAAATGGACCAGTAATTTGAATCCACCCAATTCACATGTTTGTACCCATGTCACACCTGGTAAAAAATGTGAATTCACTAGGGATGTTTTTAGGTCCAACCTTATTATTCATTCACTACTTTTTACTTTGATCAATTTATCAAAGTGTCAAGTGAGATAGTGTTTTGAATCATTTGGGAAGGGATGCCACCACAAAGATGAGACATGTTGGTCCAGTTCTAAAACATGACCATGTTCTTCCAATTTTAGAACATGAGGCTTGGGGGTTGCCTATGGTTACTATATATAGCTTTATTTTTTAGGAAGAAAATCTTCCCCAAGGGGGGGAAGAATGTAATAAAGTAAGTCTATGATCTAAGGGTCCAACCATTTCAGACAGATCTGATATCGGACATCGTTTGGTCACTCATGTGTATGGCCAAAGATCTGGAGACTAGGCTTAAGCATAAGTTCATGTGGTCTCTTAAATAAGTAAACCACTTAGCCTAATGGTTAAGTCTGAAGGTTGTGAAGGAGGAGGTCTTGGGTTCAATCCCCATGGGGAGCATGGGGAGAAAGTTTTGCCCTCAGATATGTGAAAGGAACCACTAATTATGGCATTCTTTATGAAGAAGGATCATCTCTATTAAGATACTATGACTTAGATTGGGAAGGAGATATTGATACAAGAAAATCAATTTTTGGATATTGTTTTTCTTTAGGATCAGGGATTTTCTCTTGGATCAGTAAAAAGCAATTGACTATAGCATTATCTTCTACTAAAGCTAATGCAAAACATATGTTGCAGCATGTGAAGCAGTATGATTGAGGAGGATTCTATGGCACATAGGAATACAAGGACAAGAGGCTACATAGTTGAAGTGCGACAACCAAAGTTGCATGAACATCACCAAGAATCTTGTTTCCCATGCACGTACCAAGCACAACGAAATTTAGTATCACTATGTGCATGAGTTGACTGAGGACGGGGTCGTGGAGATAAGCTATTGTCCAACTGAAGAAAATGGAGTAGACATTTTCACCAAGTCCCTTGGGAGAGAGAAACTTCATCGACACTTTCCAAAGCTTGGCATTGGACCAAGGAGGTAGTTCACCACAAGGTGGAAATTGAAGGGGGATCTTAGATATGCTCAATACTCCACCCTTAGGTGACCACGAATGATCCATGGCGCTCTAAGTTCCAAGGACCCCATTATGAGGAGAAGCCATTGTGAGAGCCCGGACATTTGTGGAACCCTAACTTCCAAGTTAGATGAGGTCTATGTGTGATCATTGATGGTAATAGATGATCTTTTTGAGCCTAGCCATTAGGCTAGGTAGGGCATAAACTTCGGGGCCATTAAGTTGCCATTCAAGGCAAAAATAAAGGCCTTGTGGTGCCATGCGGTTTCCCTATAGAACCTTAATGAGGGGAGTGCAGAGGGGGTCTTGCCTCCTTCTACAAAGTCCAGGGGGACTACCCACCCCCGACACATAGGGTCGAGAGGGTAGGGCTTCTAGTCATGGAGATATTGTCGGATTGTATATTTTGCCAACTACTTTGTATCTCCCGACTACGTTTATCTATACCAACTCCTCTCGTGAAAGATATATAAGCATGGCCTAGGTTGAGCTTTATAGAGAATTGGGGACTAATAAGTCCTTCATCTAGAGTCTGTCTAGATTGCCATCTAAGCTCCACGTTGGGAGTGCATGGGTGGACAACACCATCGTTGTAACTGCATTATGCTTGGCAATCTTAGAATTTGAGTTCTTTATCTCTCAGTTTGCATCTATCTTTGTCTGCGTTTTTCTCTCAATTTTGTCTACTATTCTATTCCATTGTGCTATTATTTTTTCTTACACTTGTAGTATCCTTTTCCCATTAGGAAATTCTTCATTCTAATTCTTTGGGCATGAAAGTTGTTCTTGTCCAACTTATCACTCGTAAGTTGACTCATTCCATTAGCATTTTCCATTTTTGCATGAATTTACAATACTGCAAAACCATGTCAAGAGAAAGGAGATAAAGAAGGAAGCTCTCACACACTCTCACACACAAAGAGAGGAGTGCATACAGATTGAGGCAAGGAAGAATGCTATTCTTCTACTTCTTCTATTACATAAAGGGAATATACAAGAATGACCTAAAACAACAATACAACCAATACAATATATAAAGAAAAATACATAAAGAAAACCCTAATGTCTGTGAATGAGTCAGTTGGCAAGAAATAAATTTGCCATCACTCTCAATAGGTAAATTTGGTAAAGCTCACTAAAAGTGTCTTTGACATATATCGGCATAACTAGTATACATGTCAGAGAGATGAAAAAGCAGTACATGTCATCCTCAATCATCACATGTTGAGCTTGATATCTCAACACACTCCACTTATGTCCTTGCTTTGAAAGTGCCACTCAACTCTTTGCAGCACTTTCAATAATGCCTATATATATCACTTATACATTAAGGATTCAAAACTTAAACTTGAAGGTAAACTTTTTTGGGGCATGTCCCTTTACGAGTTGAGCATAAACTATAGGGTTGGTGTTGAAAATAGAGAGCTAACCTTATTGAAGGTGTGAAGAAGTTGTAGAAATAGAGAGTTAACCTTAAAAATGAAACTTAGCCTTGTTGAAGTTGAATGGGTTGCCAAACATAGAAGAAGATACAAGAGATAAAGTGAATGGCTTAGCCAAGTCTATATAGAAGACAAGATCGATGAAACTAAGTGCATAGCTTTTTGAGGTAGCCATTGTTGAATACATTTTTTTTTAATTTGAGAGTACAATGAATTTGGAAAGACACACACACCCGACCTCATAAGGTAGAAGCACCCATTTTGGGGAACTTTGTGGTATCCAGCCCTGGGCGGGACTTGAACCTTGGCCATCTGCCTAAGAGTACAAGGCACATCTGCTAAACCACAAACGCTAGATCGAATACAAAATTTTTGATCCAATGGCTCGTTATGAAAAGTAGTCGATGTCAACTTGAGATGTTGAGCACTCCTACCTAAAGCGAAAGATGATGTAAACAAGGCAGATACCCGTCATGGGAGACAAGTATAAATTGTGGCAAGTATAAATTGTGGCAAGTAAAGACTGGATTTTTCACCATATTTTGAAGAAGGTGATGAATTCTTTCTTTGATTGTGGCTTGTTCGTTTACGGATACTCTCATGGTTCTTATCAACTGCTTAGCTTTATCAAGCTTTTGTTAGCTATGAAGTATGGGGATCCCATGAAAGATGAAAGAGTTGATTAGATTGGAGAGATCTGTAGGCTAGTGATGATACGTCTGTATGAATGAAAAGAAAAAGACTGATTCCATGGTAGCGAAATATTTCAAAAGCTTGCCCATACAGACCAACAATTCACGTTGCTCTGGCTTATGAAATATATATAACATAGAGTTTGGATTCATGCCAAGATTGAACAACTGAGATAAGGTTGTTCTTGTTCTCGGAGGAGCATGAGGCATTCTGAACATGCTAACAGTGATGGCATTGTCATCCTGAACAAGTGCATGATACAGGAGAATATGAGAGATACCCGGAAGAAGAAGACATGAGCAGGATGTGAACTGACGATGTTTATCCTCTTCAGCTTTCTAATCAGACAAGATCCCATGCCTCAAGTGGGATACGTGGATAGCTTCAAGGACATGAATTGCTGTGTTTCACCATGATCATCATCTTCAACAGATTGCACCTCTCATGTTTCTTCTCGATTGGTTGGGTTTCCTGCTTCAGTAGAATTTCTGTACATTTCAGACAACTGAAAAAAAAAAGCTAACGATGAGTTCGAGAATCGATCTCTTCTCTTTACTTGGGAATCAGGGCTGCGACGTGGGATATTGCTGTAGTTCGCACTAACGCAGCCCGCTGTACTATTTGGAGCTTGGTCGGAAGTCGACCATATCATGGGCCACGATGGGCTTGTGGAGATTATGAGTGGGGCAGGCACAGGAAAAATGGCCGTAATGGTGATGTTTTAAAAGATGACCAGAGTGACTCTGAAGTCAAAACAGCTCTCTCTCTCTCTCTCTCTCTCACACACACACGCACACACACATGCACACTCACACGCGCGCGCGTGAACACATCATACATGTGCGCGCGCGTTCCCTAGCTCACATTCATGACACTGGATTCCTTTTCCCCTTTCTCTTCATGTCTGAGAATTTCTCCCTCTTTCTCTCTAACATTTTTCTAACATTACAATGGTTCGAAGCTTCGATCAAAGACTTCCCGATGAATCTATGAATCCAATCATACGCTCGCAAAGAAGCCATTGGGAGACAGATGACCACCATCGAGTCGTAAGTCAATCGTGGTATCTCATACTGTTCTTTCGCGTTCACTATTCTGAATTTCCCACCTTTATCATTACTTTGCATAAGATTTATTGTTTCTATCTTGTGTTCGCTGCGGAAGATCTGTTATCACATCAAACGAGGAGCTGCATCGGTCCCCTTTCACATGGAGGAGTCTTCCATGGGCAAGCAAAGCTTTGCCGTCGCTTTTTACGTTTTCTTCATATTGATTTCTGGAGCACACCAGAGAATACCATAATGCCTTCTTCTGTCTGCAGACGAACCATAAGGTGGTGATGCTTCGATCTCGCAAGTTCATTGGATTATGTTTTTAGCAGATCCTCTTGTCTTGATTAGTGGGACGTTAGCCTGGTAGATACGTCTGCCCTACCATTTATTCAGAGTTTTGTGCAGCTGAAGTAATGTTGTATGCAGGAACGTCCCCTATTTCTGAGCAATAAAGGGTTTCACTGTAGTCAATCATTATGGATGCTGCACATCAACTTATGTTTGAGCTTCAAGTTCCCGACTTCGAAATCGCCAGTAGCTTAAGAGACACCTTTATGAGCCTATCCACGTGCGAGAATTTATTTCTGGGAAACGCAGACCATTTGCCATCTTCTTCCCGACATGACTCTTCCATGGCCTCTCCCCTAGCCCAAGAAAGCACCTTGGTACAACGCCTTCAGTCTGTTGTGGAAACCAGCTCTGCAAGGTGGAACTATGCAATCTTCTGGCAGCTGACTGACTTAAACGATGGCCAGCAACGGCTTGAATGGGGTGATGGATTCTTCAATCCAAGGGAAGAAGATCGCCCTCCTAAAACATCAATAAGTGCTCCCAATCAGCAGCTACGCCAGCGGTTCTTACGAAGGCTGCGGTCTTTAATAGTTCAACAAAATTCAGATGATGCCTCCATGTTTGACGGCCTTGATGCTGATGTTACGGATACAGAGTGGTTCTACCTTCTTTCCATGACCAGCAGCTTCAACATAGGTGAGGGCATCCCCGGCCAGGCATTTGCTCTGTCACAACATTATTGGATTTGCGGTTCCGAGGAACTCAGAAGCAGTCGTTGCCAAAGGGCCAATTCTGCCCAGAGATCCGGAATACATACTTTTGTTTGCATACCGACATTGAATGGAGTATTGGAGCTGGGTTCCACCCACGTAATAAACGAAAGTACCGAACTTCTGAATTCCATATGCCATACTTTTGACCCTCCTATGCCCGGTTCTGAGTATGATTTCAGCCTGGAGAATAGTGAGGGGTTTGGAGTTCCAGAGTTATGTGGTTTGGGCCCAATAGGCGACGGCATTTCAGCTGATGAACTCAGGCAAAGTCAGATAATATCAGAAATGCTCGGTATGGCTAATACATCACAAATGCAGTCTTTGTTTGTAAATGGAAAAACAGGTGATTTACCTGGTGCTGTACTGCAAAGAGAACCATGGAGCATCTTAGCGCAATCATGTCCTTCAGACTTGATAGTTGCAGGGAATGATAGGACAATGTCATGGCAATCCCAAACTCGAGTTCCCAGTCTCTCACAGTGTGACGATGATCCCAAGGGCTGGCAAGGAAGTGGCAAATTGAATTCTTCATACGAAACTCTTAATGGTCAGATGACAAGAGAGGCGATTGAAGATGGATTCATGAGTATGGAGCAGTGGAGTGGAGACCCTTCTGGAGTTCACACACAAGGCATATGGTCTCCTTTTGTAAGTACAACGGACTTCACACAATACACTGGAATTTCAACCCCTCAAACCTGCTTGAATGGATCTAGGAAGGTCAGTACTAACCAGGAAAACTCCACCCTTTCTGTAAACCTCCATAATGATGAAGCCAGTGATGTACAATTGCAGACTATGATGACTGGAGTGGGATTACCAGAGAGAAATTCTTCAGTTGAAGGGTTTCAAGATAGGAAAGGCTCTGAGACAGAGAAGAACAGCAGTCTGGATAGTGCCTCTTCACTCCCCAAGGATCAAGTTTCTAAGGATTTTGATGCAGAGAACCATGCCAATGTTGGAATGCAGCTTGTATTTGACAAAACTGAGAATACAAGATTGCTTGACTTGTCCAAAGGTCCAAGGTCTAATGCGAGTTTTAGCAGAGATGGAGTGCAATCAAAGTCATCTCCTACTCTTGCAGATGGCTATACCCAGGAAGGGGGCAAGCCGTGGGGTCTTGATGTTCATACATATGCATTGAAACCGGTTGAAAATTCACCATCATGGCACGAAGGCAAAGATGTGGAAGGCAATACCAAAGAAGAGGAAATATCCTCTGAAAATAAGGGAGATGACAGGTCAAATAAACAACTATGGCAGGAAAAGGAAGGGAGCTCATTGCTAATGAAAGATGGTCCTGGATTGCAGCTCACTGGCATGGTACAATCCACTGTAGAATCAGAACATTCAGATCTAGATGCTTCTTCTTTCAAGGAGGAAGACATTAGCCAGCCAGTTGCTGAAAAAAAGCCTAGGAAGAGGGGGCGCAAACCTGCAAATGGAAGAGAAGAACCCCTGAACCATGTAGAAGCAGAGCGTCAGAGACGTGAAAAGATGAACCAGAGGTTCTATGCCCTAAGAGCTGTTGTGCCCAATGTCACAAGAATGGATAAAGCTTCACTCTTGGCGGATGCGGCAACATACATAGAGGAGCTGCATTCTAAAGTGCAGTCTTTGGAAACGGAAAGGGAGAAACTTAGAGCAAGGCTGGATAAAATGGTTTTGGACAAGAGTGGGAGCTCTCTGTGTGCAGCCCAAGGGTCCATGTTTGCTTCTCCTAGTTTGGTGCCACAAAGAAAGGCTTGTCCTCATGGTAAGGCTTCCATCAGAGTGCAATGCCTGCTTGGGAGGGAGGCTCTCATTCAAGTAGAAAGCTCAAGAAAATCTTATTCGGCTGCAAAACTGATGCTGGCGTTGCAGTCATTGCACCTTCAAGTCCACCATGCAACAGTGGAAGTGATCAATGGCAGGCTTCTACAGAGAGTTATTGTGGTTATGAAAGCGCCTCACAGTTTGAGTGAGGACAAGATCAGGGATGCATTGTCCGCATATGCAGTAGAATGTGATTGCTCTTAAAGTGAATACAATGAAAGTAGAGGCAGAATTAACAGACACAATTTTCGTCTCAATATCCTTCTACGATACCATGATGGGACTTAAAAAGGCTCGAGATTCTTCTTGTTGACTAATGTAGTGAACCTAGATTTTGAAGTGAATTCTAACATCACTGTCCATTTCAAAACAGAGGAGATGTAGCTTCGCTTTAAAGTGAAGGTTCCGATGAAAGTCCAGAAAGGCTATAGTTGATTGAATGGGCTTAACTTGCAAGACAGGATCAATATGGATAGGTGTAAGAAGGTTGTCAGATACTAGCTATTAAGGATCAGGATCAGATATTTCACTGGCAGCTGAAATAGATTCTCATTCTCTTTCACTTGAATTGTAAGAGTACAGAAATATGGTTACCTTCTGAACATGAATATATTACTTGGGTAATGTAAAGGACGATGACTTTCATGATAATCAATGTGCAGGAGGGCATATCAATAGGATTGAAGGTGCTTGGACTTCCATGGTGGTATTATTTGATGCCATTGCAGAGAGGTGTGTGATTGAGATTCTCACTGGGCTAGTTACTTGTGTGAGATGCCTCAGAGAAACTAACGCTATGTGGGTTCAGTGAATAGAAGGTGAGTGAATCACATATTCAACTCACACATCATTTTTCTACATTTCCCATACTTGAAGTCCTAGTATGCAGGCAAATGATGAAGCTGTCCTGTTTTGAAACCCTTCATATGCATGTATATTACTACCTTGTACGATCAAATGAGCTCAGAGTATAATGATGCCAAATTTGTGAAGATTCTCTTGTGATATTGCCTTTTGGATGGATGGACTGGTTGAGCTTTGTGCAACTCTCATAGAATGACATGGAATTTTGTTGTGCAGTAATAATATTGAATGATATGATAATCTTCACATCTACAGAAAAAAGCTTTTTTCCCTCTTTCTTTTCTTCCAACACCAACCTCCTTTGGGAGTGGCAATTAATTGGAAGCGAAACTCAGAGTTGATGGAATAATGTTTCATCATATGGATTATAATCGCTTATGTGTTGCACTGTATAGTTTCTTAGTTTTGACATCTAGATCTACATTGGCCACATCTTGATGGTAAGCCTTCATTTTCATTAGTGTGTGTGATAGAATGTACACCTTGCTGAAATGACATCGCTGGTACATCTATAACCTCAAGTGCACTCTATCTAGTGTTTTTTATTATATATTTTTTTAATTTTTATATATTTTCACCCTTCTTTCGTATTGGGACAATACATTTCTGAATGCTTCTTTGCAAACTTCACTTTTGACGAAAGAAGAGAAGGGAGGTGTGGTGAATGATGTTAGTTGCATGGTGTTTATGGAAGATGTCAATCAATGAATGCATTGCAAGGTCTATTGAAGAATAGAAAGGGGTGCTGATGGTATGGTTTGGAATGTTTGCAGGCTATAGTTTTGCACAGCCCATGCCAATTGCAGAAAGACTTGACAGAGTACAACATAGTTGTGATCCCTGGATTCTGAACTTTGATTCATTGAGCCTTAATAGCATAATGAACAACATCAGTTTGGATCAAGCTTGTGACTAGATCCACCTAATAAAAATGGCATCAAACTGCAACAAGACTGTATGCATGGATTTGTCCTTAACCATGTAGATGATCTTAAGGATAAGAGAAGGTAACATGTATATTATCTTCTCAATATTATGTGATTTGCATGTACGTACTCTCTTTGTTATTATGGTATAGGTCACACTGTTTGATCTATGGCTTTCCTTGAAAAGAAGGGGAGCACATGTGCATGCGTGCACACACACTCACACACACACACACACACACACACACACACACACACACACACACACACACACACACACACACACACACACACACACACACACACACACACACACGTGCGCGCGCGCACACACACACACACACACACACACACACACACACACACACACACACACACACACACACAAACTCACACACCCCCTATGTACCTGCCTATCTACATGGATGCATGCATACATACATGTACACACACACATACATGTGTACATGCATACATACATATATACATACATACATACATACATACATACATACATACATACATACATACATACATACATACATACATACATACATACATACATACATACATACATACATACATACATACATACATACATACATACATACATACATACATACATACATACATACATGTGAATGTATGTGGATACGGATGCTACATGTTTATATGTACATATGCATCTACTTATGTTACACAAGTATGTACCGACCAACCTACCTACATGCATACATACATATACATGTGCATACATATGTACATACATACATTAGTGCATGCATACATACATACATACATGCATGCAAACATATATGCATACATACATGCATACCAACAGGCTCCCTAGTGACGAGGTGGTATTGTGTTTTATAATTTGAAAAAGTATTAATCATGTAATGATGTGAAGCGAAAACCGAAAAGGTGGCTATGTTACCGAATGATCGAGCTCTGTACAATTCTTTTGTATTCGTGACTTTTTCTGTGTCTGTTTTATTTGGGTTGATTCTTCGTAAATTGTTAATTGAAGCTAGTGCTCTTTATTAAGAGGCGATCTATATCGTTGAAATGGTGGATTACATGGTTTATGTTCTCTGTCTGTGTAAGAAGTTTACGAACAGGGATAAGTTGCTATAGATGTTCACTATACTTTCTGGTAATGGTTAATCAGTAGATAAAATAATGTGTGAATAAGCATTTGTTAAGACAGTCTGTGAGGTCTTGGTATTGAGAGGTTTGGCTTGATTATTCTCAGTGGTTATGAAGAAAGTATATTCAGAGTTCTAGCAGTCAATTTTCTAGAGAGTTTGTGTAGGAACTCTGCAAATTTCAGTAGTGCATAGATTCCCTATTTTGGAAGGCGAGCACGATGGGGTTGGGAGGACGACAATGAGAAAATAGTCCTCTCGGAGATGTGATTGTAAGATCAATTTGTAATTTTGGTGTTTTTAGTTATTGATTGCAAATTTTGCCGGAATGGTTAGTAGGGGAAAGGAGAAAGGTGAGGCTTACGGGATCAAGATGATGAGCTTAACAAATTCTCTTTGGGAGAACATAGTGCCCTTCATTTGAATGGCTTAATTTATGTTTGGCTGCTTGGGAAAGTCGATGATAATCTCAACACATGTTTTGGGTTTTGACAACACAAAATAGTGGATGAATTGTGCATAATACTTTGTTTGTGCTCTATGCCTAATCATTCCCATGAGGGATGGTATGGTGCTGAATTCCTATGGGTTAGAAGGAGCTCATGGAGTAGATATTCGATGACTTCATCAATAAAATGTGCTCTTGATCACTTACAAGCTCAATAAGTAGACCATATTTGGTAAAGATGTTGTTAAAGAGGAACTTGTGGCCATGTGTTCATCATTTTTTGCAGGTTGCCGTAGCTTGCAACTACTTCTCAAATAATTAGTTCTGATGATTATATATTCCAGACAAGTTCCTTTAATGGGTGGGTTGATAGGTCCGATAAAATCAATGCCTCACTTGGTGAAGGCTCTTTCACCCATTATTGGTTGAAGGGGCATTTCTTCCTAATGGATTGAATTTTCCTATGGAATTGAGGCCATGGATCCATTTGAGTTCACCATTTACTATGATAAAGTGGGTGCAACTATAGAAAATAAGAGCGCATTGGATGCTACATAAGAAGAAACACTGTATTGAAGAAAAGAGAGAAGATGCAGATCCAACGGTAGAGGAAAAAATCTACATGAAGAGGACCTAAGAAAGAAGCACATAAGCCAAGGATCACTAGTTTTGCTATTCCAGATGGAGAAGATCTTATCAAAGCTATTACCTAAGTTGAGTGAACTTTTGAGATGATTGAGCTTCTACCAAGATCATTAGTACAATTACCAACATCGCAAGGGGAGTTTCTTACTGTAGTAAACATCACATGTATCAAGTTCTTTTATGCTTAGTAAAATGTCTATCCTTCTTCAGTGCACCTAGAAAATGCACATGGTTTTGAAGTGGGGATTATAGTATCCCATGAAAGAAGTTGGATAAGCTTGGAGAGGCTTGGAACGTTGAGTTGTCAAGTGGTGAAGTTGGTCCAACAAACCAACACAGGATATGTAAATTAAACCTTGTAGGCTTGTGGTTAGTGCAATAAAACCCAATAGGTACTTTGGTGAAGTTGGACCAGCCCTAGCCCTTTGGATATGTGAATTAGACCTTGTAGGCTTGTGGTTGCAATAAAACCCAATAGGTACTTTGGAACATCAACAAGAACAAGTTGATGCAAAACAGATAACTTGCACCTTGACTAGCTCACAAAAACTTTCTAAAATTGGATGGAAGTTATGACTTTAAACACTGAGAGCAGCCATTACAATTAGAATTGGAAAACTTCCTCTTACAGGAGTGTCATACATAGGGTTGGCTTGCAAAAATGCATAAAAGCCCTAATTTATAACAATCAATGAAGGCAAAATCACCTTAACACTGATTGGTGTCATCCCAATTTTTTAGGGATGTGCAGAGAATGATCTTGAGACTGTAAAACTCAGATTTCTTTGAAACTATTAAAGAAAATGACTTGAAAAATTTTTACACAAAAACTAGAGAGTTATAAATTTCCAATGAATGCTTAAATTCTTGATTTGGAGCTTTGTAGTAATCTCTACAAGTTGAATGAGTCTGATGAAGAAGGAACAAAGAATAGAAATGGCACTAAGCAATGATCAAAGAGTATATGTATTGCTTCAAATCAACAATCTACTTCAATGTACAAATGTTTTTGAGTCTTTATAAAGACCCTTGAGGATATGACCATGTCTTTTCTTCATGAATTTGAATTCAACATTAGGTCGGTTTGGTAGTTTAGATTGATTGGAATCTTTTCCTACAATCTAGGAAAAGAGAAAGCTGAAGTCATATCTACTTCTTGATTGATTGATTGAAAATCAATCTCAACCACTTCTAAATCATGGCTTTTAGGCCTTTTACTCTTTCCTTTTACAAAAGTAAATACCTTCAACCTTACAATAAATGATCAACCAATTAATACAAAGAAATAATGTGCATTCTGAACTTGAGAAGTAGGTCTTGAATGTATCTTCTCTGAGTTAGATACATCTCTTCATTTATATAAATCAATTGCATACCTAAGAAATATGTGAGCTTACCTAAGCCACTAATTTTGGACTCCTCTTGCATGTGTCTCTTGATCTTTTGAATGCCATTTAGATCATCACCTATCACAATAGTACCATCTACATATAGACATGGATAGATAACCTCAGTGTGATCCCTTTTGATGAATAAAGAAGGATCTGAGTGGCTAGGTTTGAACCCTTGATCTTGAAGGTATGTAATCAACCTGTAATTCCAAGCTCTAGGAGCTTGTTTCAATCCATACAATGCTTTTATAAGTATGCAAACACAAGATGCATGATTAGGGTTTTCAAAACCTGGTGGTTGTGACATGTATACCTCTTCACTTATCGAACCATTCATGAATGCATTTTTCACATCAAGTTGGAGGAGTCTCCAAGTTCTTGTAGCAGCTACAATTATCAATGTTTTGATTGTAGTCATCTTTGCAACTGGTGAGAATGTTTCCTCATAATCTATACCATGAGTTTGTGAGCATCCTTTGGCAACTAATCTTGCCTTGTACCTATTATCTGATGCATTTGAGTTTTTTTTTTTTACTTTATATGCCCATCTACAACCAATTATCTTTTGATTGGATGACATTGGAACCAAATCCCAAGTGTCCATATCCTTCAATGCATCTATTTCTTCTTTCATGGCCTTTTTCAAATCAGGGTTTCCCTTTGCCTCTTTATAGATTGAGGGTTCCTCTAAAATTGAGTCCCTTGCTAAGGAGATTGAATGCTTTGTAACAAATATGGAATCATAACCATACCTTTTTGGTTGTCTTTTCTCCCTTCTTGACCTTCTAGGTGCTTGCTTAGAGCATTCTCCACACGTTTGCATCTTTGCTTTGCCTCTTGACTTCCATCGCTTGTAATCCTTTTCCTTTTCATCTTGGTCATCATCTGCATCACTTCTTGGATCCTAGACTTGTTTATCATGCTTTCTTCCTAATTGATGAGAATCAAAATCAAGATCATATGGTAGAGTTACTTTTTATTTGTGTTTATCATACCAAGACATGTGTTCTTCAAACACAACATCTCTACTTGTAGTGAATTGCTTGGTTGAAGGATTACAGAACCTATAACCCATTTTAGTTGAGTCATACCGAATAAACACTGCCTTTGTTGCCCTTTCATGTAGCTTACCTCTTATTTGTGATGGTACATGAACATAAGCTAAACAACCAAACACCTTGTAATGTCCAAGACTAGGTTTTGTTCCATACCACGCTTCATAAGGAGTCATACTTTGAAGTGATTTAGATGGAAGTCTATTGACAAGGTACACAACAATTGAAATAGCCTTTGCCCATAGATAATGTGGCAACCTCTTCCCTTCAAGCATTGTTTTGTCTGATCCAACCAATGTCTTGTTTCTTCTCTCTCCAAATCCATTCAATTGGGGAGAGTACCTCGTACTCACTTCCTTTTTGATACCTTTATCCTGCAAGAACTCATTAAACTCTTTGGAGAAGTATTCTCCCCCTCCATCAAATTTGAGCTTCTTGAGTGATCTACTTGTATGATTCTCCACATGTGCTAGATACTTTTTCAAGCAATCAAACACTTCATTCTTACTCATGATAAAGTACGGAAGAGTCCATCTACTATGGTCATCAATAAATGAGACATAATACCTTGATCTTACCAATGAAGGTTCTTGGATTGGCCACCATATATCTGTATGTACTAAGTTCAATAAGTTATTGTGGATGTAGCCTTTGTGGTTGAATGGTTGTCTTTGTGCCTTCCCAATTTGACATGCATCATATCTGTTGATCATATGTTGCTTTGATATGTTTGGTAATCCAAGAACACTTTGATCCCTGCATATATCTTTCAAGGTTATTTCATTCACATGAGCTAGCCTCTTATGCCACATTTCAAGCTCACTTAGGGTTAGAGACCCAAAGTTGAATAGAGCTATGTTTTTGGTGTCTCCTACTTCAAAAGTAAAGATCCTACTATGCTTCTCACCTGTGGCTATCTTCTTGAAGCCTTGACATGGATCTTCCACGAAAGCTCCATATTGGGCAAATCTAACTTGCAAGCCTTTCTCAACTATTTGGCTTGCACTTACTAGGTTTTTTGTAATAGTGGGAACATATGGTACCTTGCTCAAAATATTTTTCATACCATTGGAAGCTTTGACATTACCAATCTTCTCTACACTCTGCTTTGTGTCATCCCTTGTTTGAACTTCATGTCTATGCTTTGGACTTTCAAAATCAGATAAGGGAGCTATGTTTTCTGCAACAAAATTTGAACATCCTAAATTTATGTAGAATAGATAATAATCTTTTTTACCTTTCTTCTATCTTAGATTCATAAAAAATCAATGAGTCTTCATGTTTTTAATGTTCCTTCTATTATGGCCTCTATTGTTATTGTCGAAGTTATGTGCACCTCTGCCTCTATTGTTTTCATACCAACATCTTCCACTTCTTTTCTAGGTCTTCTCATTGAACCAACAATTCTGAGTGGTGTGGTTGGTCTTATCATAGATGGCATGAGGTTGAACATTTTGGCCTTTGGTTTTGTCATGCTTTGGCCCTTTCTTCTTCCTTTCCACTTGCTCTTGCCTACGAAGTTGGCTTGGGAAGTATCCTCTTCATCGTCTTCCTTCGCCTCGCCTTTCAGCTTCCTGTCCTTCTTATCTGCATATAGAGCACTAATTGAATTACCATGATATGAGTTACCTTCCTTTTATGCTATTTTTGGCCTCTTGATTGAACACTTGTCCAAGAAAGATGTCAAAGTTTGGAGTTTGCACATCTCTGATGAGATCATAGCCTGTGGTGAAAGATTGCCATTGCTTTTTACCTCTAATCCCATTGAGAATTCACCTCATGATGGCCTCTTCTTGAATCAGCTCTCCAATGGATGCGAATTGATAGTGACCTCTTTGACCTTTGTAACAAACTCAATGATGGTTTGTTTTGGAGTCTTCTTATCTGATTGAACTGATCCAAAGATGGTTCTTCCTTGCCTTTGTATTAGCAGAAAAGAAAGTCTCTAGGGCATCCCAACTCGCTTGAGATGTCTTGCATCCTCTAATATGTGGAAATAGAAAATCAGAGATAGAGTTGAGTATGTACGACCTTTCTTGATCATCCCTTGCATACCAAAGTGTGAACTTACCTATTTTCTCTTGTGTAGGTCCTCCTTTGGATCTTGGAATAGGCATTGCTTCATCACCTGATACAATCCCATATGGGTTTCTTCCTTGAAAATAAGCATCTACTCTAATTTTCCAAGCAGCATAATTATGTCTATCAAGCTTCTCAATCATTGATGTGAAGACATCTCCCATCTTGAAGTTTCTTTTATACCACTGAAAGAAGTTGGAGAAGCTTGGAGAGGATTGGAAGGTTGAGTTGTCAAGTTGTGAAGTTGGTCCAACAAAGTAGCATAGGACCATCCCTAGCTCTTTGGATATGTAAAGTAGACCTTGTAAGCTTGTGGTTATTGCAATAAAACCCAATAGGTACTTTGGAACATCACAAAGATCAAGTTGATCCAAAACAGATATTTTGGACCTTGACTAGCTCATAAAAACCTTCTCAAAATGGATGGAAGTTATGAACTCAAACATTGAGAACATCCACCACAGTTACAATTGGAAAAATCCCTCTTAAGGGCTTGTCATACATAGGGTATGCTTGCTAAAATGCATAAAATCCCGATTTATAAAAATCAATGAAGGAGCAATCACCTTAACACTGATTGGATGTCATCCTGATTTTTCAAGGATGTACAAACAATGACCTCGAGATTGTAAAACCTAGATTTCTCCGAAATTACTAAAGAAAATAACTTGAAAATTGGTACATATAAACTAATTATACCTTTCCAATAAAGGCTTAAAAACTTGCTTTGGAGCTCTGTAGAGAGATCAACAACCTCTGCAAGTTGACTGAGTCTGAGGAATAAGGAACAGAGAATAGAAATGGCATCAAACAATGTTCAAAGAGTATATGTATTGCAAATCAACACTTTACTTCAATGTAAAAATGTTTTAAACGATTTTTATAGACTCTTGAGGATATGACCATGCCTTTTATTCATGAATTTGAGTTTGAAATTAGGTAGGTTTGGTAGTTTAGATTGATTGGAATCTTTTCCTATAATCTAGGAAAAGAGAAAGTTGAAGTCATATCTATTTCTTCATTGATTGATTGAGAATCAATCTTAAACACTTCTAACTCGTGGATTTTATGACTTTTATTATTTCCTTTTACAAAGGTAAATACGGTGAACATTACAAGAAATGATCATAAGTGATCAACCAATTAATACAAAGAAATAATGTGCACATAAGTACTATTCTTCAAGGCACATATATGGCACCATCCAAATGATGGATTTGATGTAGAGCATCTCCACCTCAAGCATAATGAAAGCTTGATGTTCCAACATTTCATGTTGTACTCACCCCTCTCCATTCCCTTTCCCTTTCTCTTCAACACTTCCATTGATTACATTGTACTCATTTCTCTCATCTTTTCCCTTTTTATTTTCTATAATTTGAGGATAAAACCTATTGCATAACTAAGGGGTAGAAGCCCTAGGGTTCTAGTGTGAAACCCTTGAGATTTGTTGTTTATTTATCCCTACTTGAAGAGCCTTGAACCCTAGGGTTAATTCTCTAAGGTTGAGCACCTTAGGCTTGATTGGAAGCTTCTTCTAACCACTTGATTCATTTTGAGAGCTTGGAGAGTACAACCCTTGGGAGTGTCATTTTGCATCAAACCATAAAACCAAGAAAAAGTGGATTCAAGGCAAATGATTCTAGGAAATTTCCAAGGATTTTGATATCCTTTGGCAAGCTGATGGCCGAGTATTTCTGGAGTCTCAGGACATTTCCAAGTACCCTAGTCTTGGAATTTTAATGATTCGAAAAATTGATGTGTGGTACTTCATATATGTTCATTTTCCCTTTTGATCTTTGGTGGTCCCTAATTGGTTCCACTACATCTACCAATGTCCATTGCTTTAATTGCATCCTGTCCTTCCTATTGCAAATCATCCTTTTTTATTCGTAACACATTTTTAATCAGGTTTGTTAGTCTTGATAGATATTCTCTCATCTCACCCATGCAAAAGCTTAGATCCCATGACAACACGATGGTTGATGGTACAATATGGAGACTCATAAGTGGTAGAAACTTGAAGGAGCGATAGATGAGAGTCTTCACCCCTTTATAAGGTGGCATGAGGAGTGATCCACAGAGGAAAAAGATACATACATACACACATACATGCAGGAGATAAATATACAAACAGATACATGAGACAAATATAGGAGAAGGGAAGAGTAGTAGAAGGATATAAGAGGCTAGGAGAGAGGAAGATGTATGCTAAGATACAAAGGTGTGCATGGAGAGGCGAGTGCACCCAGGCATCAAGAAAAGGCAAGAGTCACACTGGAAGATGGACAAAGTATGAAATATTAGTTTGCAGACTAAAAAGCATGGCAGGAGCTCATAGGAAGAGAAGATAGAAGAAGTCAAAGTTATAATGTGTGGACAAGAACAAGTATGCTTTGCATGCATGGGGAAGGTTGAGGTATGCATAGAATGAAAGAAGTGCAGCTACGACACTTACTTGCATAGAATGAAAGAAGTGCAACTATGACACTTATGTGCATAGAAGAAGAGGCTAGACATGATAGAGAAATAAAACTTATGGAGTGAAGGTAAGTCTATTTCAAGAAGTGGAGAAGGGTGATCAAGGAGAGAGTTTAGCTACCTAATGAGGGTAGTTCCTATGTCGACCAACAAATAATAGTGCCAGTGTGTGTCATTGAGGAACCGTTGATATTTTAGGGACTAACAAGGGTAGAAAATTTGTGGGACCTTTGACATACGAGGTGATTGTTGATGGATAGGGACATCCTATCAATGATTCCTCCTCGAAGAATATCTAAATGCTCACATGGAGTGAGGGTTGTGGTCATTTCTTACATTCTAGGTTCATATATGCAAGTATATGAGTTTGTCTTGATACATTTTGTGTGCTCTATCCGATGATTATCCTAATTGTTTCTTCATCAAGGGTGATACATGTCCTACCTGAAGAATGTCCTAATCGTGGAACAACCCTTAGGAAGCCAAAGAAACTAGTGATGTTTTGAAGTACTCATGGACAAATTTGTTCCTAATTGCCTAAAGGCAGCTCTCCAAATGTGGCTTGTAAACTTTCAATCTCTATCAAAAACTTTGTCATAAGGGAAACCATAAAAGATTTTCAACAAGAAAATTTATCCAATCCTAGCATCTTTACTATTGTGTGGGTTGGCATCAATTTTATCATTTTTATTGAAATGTTCAACTATAACCTAGATTAAATCATAAAATTTTTGGGTTTTCAACATACCCATTATAAAATCCATTGAAATGTTTTCCCACCTTCTAAATGGAATTTCTAATGGATGGAGTAATCCATAGATCCTAAGTCTTTCTTTTTTATTAACTTCGCACTTAGGAACCTTCATAACACAAATTTGAACATCTTTATGGATATTTGGCCAATGAAAATGTTTCTTAACTAAGTTATTAGTTTTTTTCATGCCATGATGTCTAGAACTTGGGCCATCATAGCACTCAAGTAGAACATTTTCATGATCTACTTTATTACTTGGAATAAAAATCTTATCTTTGTATAGCAAATAATCATCTTTAATGGAGTGATTTTTTAATGAAATGTTCAAACATTGTCCAAAATTATTGGTTTAAATTTCAACCACTTCCTAAGCCTTTTGATAGCTTAGATCTTACTTACACTGTTCTCTAAGGTTTTTTTATTAATTCATTCTTGACTTGCACAAAACTTAGGGTATTCAACATTGGAACATGACTCATGCATCTCTCACTATGTGGAATTTACCTTTTCTATAGCTTGGTTTGTAATAAAATTACTAAAGAATTTTGGCCCATCTAGATTTTGTGCCTCTTAAATCTCTTTGTTTAGCAAACCTTTTAGTGCTCTCTTGATCAAATACGATAATTACTTTGGATCCATACAAGTAATGGTGCCACTTTCCAAGAGCATGAATAATTGCAAACATTTCTCTTTCATAAGTGGAGTAGTTTTGTTGAGATATATTTAAATTTTTACTTTCAAGCAAGAATGATCAACCATTTTAAATTAATGCAACTCCTACTACAAAAGCACTTGCATCCATTTCAAGTATGGATAGTTGATTGGGATCTTAAGTCTGTAGAATTAGGGTAGTGGTAATAGCTCCATAGTTTTACTTTGCATTTCATCCCAAACTAGGAGTTTGGAATTTTTCTTTAACACATCAATTAAACATAGTGTAATCTTGGCATAATTTTGAATGAAATGATAGTATCTTGCTTGTCCCAAAGAACATTTTAGCTCCCTTAGCTTAAGTTTTAGCGTAATAGCTTAAACGATTAGGAGCTAAGCATAGCCCCTAAAGTAAACGTAAACGGTTTAGAAAACTAAAGTAAACGTAAACGCTGCGCCCGTCAGGCGGAAGGGAAGAACGAGCTTTCCCCCCTCAAAGAACCGCACGTGCAAGTTTCCTCGCATACGGCTCAAATGACGAATGGTGCTAAAGTTGACCGTTTACCTATACGGTCAACTCCCGATTCCCTATACGGTAAACGCTTCATCGAAAACGATTCCTATTTCACATGGGATGATGCTAGTCCTTAATGAATTGAACCTTCTCAAGATGTGCTTTAATCTAATCTGCAAACATTATATGAACAAGATATTTTGTTTTTCTCGTAGAATTCACACTTTGATTTCTTAAACAATATTTATTTTCATGTAGCACTTCAAATACTATTTGAAGATGGGCTAATTGTTGTTCAACACTTTGACTATATACTAGGATATCATATGAGAAGTCTACTACAAAGTAGCCCAAGTATGGATGCAAGATTGTATTCATTGGATTTATCGGTAAGCAAAAAGGCATAACTAAAATTCGAAATGCCCATACCTCATCCAAAAGGTTGAAACTTACTTAAAGCATTTAATGAACCTCGAGTTGAGAACATAAGAAACATAATCTGTATTAAGTTAAGTATTACATCAAGAAGAAGCACAAAAATGTTTTCTTCTTTATTCACTTACAAGTTTCTTAATTTCTCAATATGAAATCAAAGGAGTACTTAATACATCATGTTCATATCATAATCAAATATACCACTCCATTCTCATTGAATTTCAAAGTGCTATTTTGATAACCACAATGTGACTGAAGGTCTTAGGCTCCAACTCCAATATCTACCGAACACGTCATCCATACACTCCATGTTCATGATTTGAAGTCCAAAGTATCTTTAAAACCTTAGATCTCCACCTCAAGATTGGAAACCACTATATCCCAAACCCGTTTATCATGACCTTGAATCATGGACACTATATACTGATGAGGTGATGGTTTCTAAGATTGTCACAAATTCTTCACAAGGGCATAGTTTAGAAAATCATGGATGGTTGAGTCATCAAACATGAATCTCACTCTTTGCCTAATAGTATTTGAAACGAAAAAGTAACCCACATCTTATTTCTTAATTTACATTGATGAGAAAAATGTTGATGTAGCACCTCTACTTGTTTATAAACTTGACTTTTATATAATTCTACTATTTTTATGAGGTGTACTTGTTTCCCTTACCCTTATCTTCCCTCTCGAGTTTTGATTCTACTTGGGAGTTACACAATCAGCTTTGGTGAATAGGCTTCATGCATTTGGAACACAACTTATCCTTCATAGCTTTATTATAAATTTCAAGTTCCAAACGAGGTTGGATAACCTTAGACTTCTTTGAGGGATAATTGTTCACTTTGTTACATTTAGAGAAAATTTGATTTGGTTGAGAAACACTTTGTTCCTTTAAGTGATCCTCATATATATGTCTTCCAAAGTAGTGGAGTACTCATTTTACTTCCATTTTTAGATTACAATCTAAACCTTAACAAATCCATGTACTCTATGGAAATTTTTTTGTTTTGTAGAACAGCCTCCTAGTACTTGGAAACATAAATATCTAGAGTCTTACCTCTTTGGAAGATATTATCCCATTCTTACCCATTATTTTATTCTTAATTTTATGGTAAAAACTCTTGTTTGAAGAGTTATTGGAACTAGTTCCAAGTGGTGGGAGCTTTATTTGCTTCAACCAAACTCATCCACCATTTATGAGCTTCAGAACCTACGAAATTCTAAGACTTGGCAAGAGTCAAGTGTGTTTTGGAGATGATGTAACTCTTGGCACTTCTATAATAGGGTAAGGAATATATCCTTTTTGTGATCATGTTCCTCTCCTTGAAACTGAGAAGCACAAAGATCTTTGAAAAAGGATACTTCCTTTCTCCTATAAGGTAATGTTCTAGTTGCAAAAAGATTAGGACTAGCAAAAAAGGGGAGTAGAACTTCATAGACTCAAATGTGAAAATGATTTGGTAAGCAATGAGAATTTAGAGGTGGGTTTAGGCACTATAGAGTCAAGGGGAATAGAAGATGAGATTTCCAAAATTTCATTAATTTTAAAACTTGGTTCACCTTAAACTTCCAAGATCGGAGACTGACTTTGCATTTGATTAACCACTATTCAACTAATCTAACTCAAAGCTTTTTCCCTCCTTTATCTTGAAGCAATTCCAAGATCATTCCCATATGATCTTTGGTTTGAGCCATGGTGGTCTACATTTTGGCCACCTCTTATGGAACTTGCTTAAACACATTTAATTTTTCCTCTAGTTTACTCACACACTCTTTTCATGCAATTGGTGCGTTTTCATGACCTATTATATCTATCTTTGCTTTATCAACTAATATTAATGCAGTACTATCATGTGTAAAATTATGCCTTTGATGTTCTTGAGATGCAATGTAACTAGCATGTCCATGCAAATGCTCTAAATAAGTTACTCTAGATGTTGACCCCACCATGTTAACATACCTAGCTAACTCTAAAACCAAAAGAGAGAAACATTATACAAGAGTACTTACCTTAAGATTTGACTTGATTTAAAATTGATTCTAACAAGGGTGCTAGAATTGTGATGGCTCTTAGATTCAACCTTCTTCCTTCACATCCACATGACCACTTGATATTGATTTCGACCTTCAAATGAAACAAAATGATGTCTTGGCTTCACCACTTAGAAAAAACATCCTTCTTCTTGCATATAAAAGGAAGAGTCTCTTGGACTTAGAAAATCAAGGGAAGACGATGGTTTTGTTACTCAAAATCCTCCAAAGGAACAAGAAAATAAATAGTCTTCAATCTTTGAGAATCTTGAAGAAGAGAATGGCTTTAGCTTGGCAAGAAGGAAGCTTAAAATAGCTTCATACCAACTCGAATTTTCTTGATATGTAAAGAGCAAGAGCAAAGGGGCTTCTAGGGTTGATATTATGGAGAGGTAAACAACGAAAATAGCTCTTGCACTGAGTATATGCAGGAAAAAGGGATGTTGATGACTAGAATTGGAGAGAAGAGATGTAGGCAAAAATGCTCTAAGAGGCTCCAAATGGTTTTTGTTTATCCCATAGATGATGGGAAACACTTGCTAGAAGAGATATAAGAAGAAGAAAAGTTTCCAAAAGTCTTTTTGATTAATTTACTCCACATTTGTGCAAGCCAAGTCTTGAGACTCCTTGTGTGTGTGATTGCTAGCATGGTGAAGATCAACATATCACTAAATTGACTCTTGGATTCACATTTTTTGGGTGAAGATTGCTTAATGTCGATTTTTATGTGTGTCGTGTGAGAAGGTCTACATCAAACTTTTTGGCAACATTGTGGAGGATGCATCTAGTTGACCATCACACTTCAAGGATTGCATTTGAAGAGTTAAGTGATTTGAAGAGCTAATTTCCTTTTTTGGGAGTTCATTTCCATCATTTAGAGTTCCACTTCATTAATTTTATATAGGTAGATAGTGAGAAAGAGAAAATTTTGTATTTTTGGCATCAAGGGTTTTTGGGTCAAAGATAAGTTCTCCATTAAACATGCAAAGACTCCATCATCTTCATTTTTCACTTTAGTTCCTCCATTTCTAGCCTTTGGTGGATTGGGTACGTTTGTTATTGTGGTGTGAGGGTTGATACTCAAGGTCAAGAACAAAGCATGGAAGCGCATGAAAGAAGTGGACATACAAGAAGGAGGAGCATCTAGGGAGCTCCAAGAAGTACATGTCAAATTTTCAGAAGAAATCCCTATAAAATAGTGATTTTCATCACTAAAAACCATTCTAAATATCATTTCACCTTTTTGTAGCTCTATTTTGTGCAAGCCAAGGATTCCTCAAGCTTGAGGAACATTAGAAGTATCATCCTGCCAATTTTCATAATTTTTCTACTCCGTTTGAGCCCTCAAATAAGCCCTAGAACCTAATTTTTAACTAGGCCGGACACTAGGTTTGGATAGGGTCAAAAGTAGTCAAAAAACTATAAAAAGAGCTAGAGAGCTCATTTTTGAGGTTAGCTGTTAGAGAGTTAGCTTTTTGTAGATTTGAGCTTTTGTAAGAGAACTCTTTTGTAATCGAAGCTTTCCATTGTTCCTCTCTTTGATCTTGCCTTGTGCATGTGTGTGTGTATGTATGTGCATGCTTGTGTACTTTCACTCACGCACTTGTGCCTTCACTCGCTCAAGGTCTTCATACTAGTCCTCACGTCTCCATGGATTGACAAGTAAAGGAGGTGGTGCTTACGCTTGAGCTACACCAAATTTGGCACCGTTGCTGAGGAGAGAGCTTCAAGGACGAGTGTTGTGATGGTAAGATCATAGATTTGCGACGTTGGAAGGTAAAAAATAGTTATTTTCTGTTATTTTTTTGATTTTTTTTCTTCATCTTCATCATCATCACCATTCTCGATGTTCTTCCATCTTCATCTTCACTTAAAATTTTTGTTTTTCACTCCCTTTTCCACATTTTCACCTCATTTTTCATTCGTGGGTGTGCAAGAAGGAGAGAGGGAGAGGCAAAGTGCTTGTGTGTGCAAGTTTCTGAGATTTCCATGACCCTAAGCTTGACGCGTAGGCCTCGACGCTAAAATTCAAAGTTCCTGCCAAAAATCTTAGAAAATCGTGATTTTGTGATGGAAATCGCGATTCTGTGAAAAATTCAAATTTTTGAAAATCGTGATTTTCTTTTTCCCGCGTAAAAGCTTTCTAGAAAGAACACGATTTTGAGGTCACTCTCAAAATCACGATTCTCTAGTTGTGCTCAAAATTGCAATTCTCTAAGTTTTTCAAAAACACGATTCTCTGGTCATCCTCAAAAGCATGATTTTTTGCGATCCTCAAAAACATAATTTTTAGCCAAAATCGTGATTTTTAGGTCAAAACATGATTCTGAGCAAAAAACACGATTTTTAGCCAAAATCACAATTTTCAGGCCAAAACAAGAATCTGAGCAAAAACACGATTTTCAGTCAAAATCGCGATTTTCATGTCCAAAACACGATGTTGAGAAAACATGATTTTCAATCAAAATCATGATTTTTTGATCATTCTCAAAATCATGATTTTCAAAAAACATGATTTTTTGAGTAAAACACGATTTTCAATCAAAATCTACAATTTTCTGGTCATTCTCAAAATCGCGATTTTCAAGCCACAAGCATGATTTTGACAAAACATGATTTTCAGTCAAAATCGCGATTTTCTTATATTTTTCACGATTCTCACTCAAAATTGCATTTTTCACGATTTTCACTTAAAATCACGTTTTTCACGATTATCAATCAAAATTGCATTTTTCACGATTTTCAGCCGAAATCACGTTTTTTGGGGATTGCTCAAGATCACGATTCTCACTCAAAATTATGGTTTCCAAGGTGGTTCAAGATCACGATTTTTAGCCAAAATTGTGATTTTTCCATAAGATCCTGTTTCCCTATTTTGACCTCTAGGAGCCTGATTTGACCCTCAACTATTTTTTGAGCCAAGGGAACTCCAAAGGATTTTGAGCAATACCAAGGGGAGTTTTGGGACCAGAAGGCAAAGCTTATGAACTTGAGATCGGTTTGACACATAGGCAAGGATAGACAAAACATTAGATCTTCTAAGGAAAGTTTCAACCATACAACTAGGTCATGGGCACAACAACTAAGTGGTTACCAGGGTAAAAGAAAATTCTTGGTAACAGAGCATGACAAGCATGGATTCACATGGAAGAGTGAATTGATTTTTCCTCCACCAAGATCCAATGTTTTCAATGGGCTCCAAGGAGCAGGATCATCTCAAGCTCATGAAGCCCAACGAGAGACCTAAGGTAAGCTTTACACACAATGTGGGTAGAGATAGATTAGGACATGAGGTGAAAGACTTGAAAGAGAGAGACATTGAGTACATAGGCATCAAAGAGACGAACATAATTTTCCATTGCCTAGACCCCGAGAGCATCCAAGAACCCTTAGACCCTCTCAAGTGGTCAAGGCAATGAAGAACTACTTTGACGGGTCAAGAGATCCCTATGATCATGTGGCTGAGTTCAAACAAGTGTTAAGAGCTAAACAAGTCGAGGACTTGTTCACCCAGTTCAAGGCATTTGGTTTGACTATCAAGGGCACTAACTTAGCTTGGTTTCAACCCCTAAGCAGTCGTAACTATCGAGATATAGGTCAACTGCTAGAGGAATTCATTGTAGAGTTTTCCAAGAGTGGTATCAGGCATAATACATCATCCTTGATCCACAACTTCAAGCAAACACCCCAAGAAATAGTGCGACTAGCAGGAAGAAGGTTCAGACAATACATAGAAAGATGTCATGTGCCAGAATTACCCACACCAGCCAAACAAGTGGTGTTGTTCTTAGATGGCTTACTGAGCGCCATTGAGCTTTTGTAAGAGAACTCTTTTGTAATCGAAGCTTTCCATTGTTCCTCTCTTTGATCTTGCCTTGTGCATGTGTGTGTGTATGTGTGTGCATGCTTGCGTGCTTTCACTCATGCACGTGCCTTCACTCGCTCATGCTCTTCATACCAGTCCTCATGTCTCTGCGGATTGACAAGTAAAGGAGGTGGTGCTTACGCTTGAGCTACACTAGTGAGGTTTTCATGAGACTCCATCCACGAGCATATGCATAGATAGAATAGGGTATGTGCATCTTCTTTAAGAATGATTTTGCAACCGGATGTCTAGGGGAAAGTATGTCTCCATATTTCATGCCTTGAAGTGGGATTATTTGTAGAAAAAGGGATGAAAAGGTTGTCAAAGACATGTTTTTTGGTTTCTCTTATGTCATGCGTGCATTCATCAAGGAAAGAGAATCATAGTTAAGGGCATCATGAGTAGCTACAAAGGTTTTTAGCTTAGACCAAAGGTCCATTTTGTTAAGGAACTAGACGATGTTCAGTTTTCAAGGAGGCTTGAATCCCCTAATATAGATAGGTGTAAAGGTCCGACATCTTGAGATAAGTTTTGCAAGCAACAAGGGGGAGGAGGTTATTGTGGAGGGTTGTTTGGTGTGACCTATAGAGAGGGGTGATACTAGGGACATTACTCCATGTGGGGGCTCAGGGACATCATCCAAGGTGGTCATTAAGGTTGAAATTGCAAGATAAAGGGTAGGGAGAAATGGAATAAGATAAAAAACAAACCAATGTTGAAAGGAACCTAAGATAAAGAAGCACCACAAAAATCTCTCTTCAAAGAACCCACAAGTGCTTCAGCTTAGTAGAGAAATCACTTGGACTAAGTAAGTTGAGAGGACACCTAGTTTACCTTCAAGTGATCCATAAAACTAAAGGAACAAGAAGATCACATGAGAAGAAGTGCTAAGAATACACTCCAAAGAGAAAGAATAGTTGTTGGATGTCTTTGCATAGATATTCTTCTATGGAAAATAGGGGGCAAGTGATCTCTTTGGAGGTCAAGTGGCCCTCAATGGGGGGGAGGGGCAGCAAGAAATACTACAACGAAGTGAAAAAAGAAGAATTATTCCATATTGTATAGCAACAATGTCCCAAAAAGAGGTATATGCAAAGATATTGTTCAGCAGATACATGTGATTTGAAAGTATTCTATTTTATACAGGAGCTAGAAAGGTTAAGGAAAGCCGAGCTAAGCCAAGAATCATCAAAAGAAAATAGGAAGTTCGATTTCAAGGAGAAAGACTGCTTTCAAGAGACATCGTTCACCTAAAAAGTGGGTTTTCAAAAGGAAATCCTCAACTTGCGAGCATAAATAAGCTAGAGGAAATACCGAACAACCCAAATAGACAACAAGAATGTCAAAATCTAATTCTCAAAGATCAAAGGATGTACCTAGCGGCACACCATCTAGAGACATTGTTGGGTGGTAGGATTTTTATTTGCAAGTTGGTTGGTACCATTGAAGTTGGAAAGATATAGACACCTAAAACAAGGAGAACCAAGCCATGAAACTCTATTTTTGAAGCAAAATTAAGCAATGATGTCCTTGGGCTAACAGCTTCCTAGGTAGATCACTCATGGAATTTGGCCTTTTAGAGGCTTTCGGGACCTTTGAGCTCTTGAGAAAATCTTTAACTTGGCTTAGTAGAATGAACCACACCTAATTGGCATCATCTGAGCATAAAAATAGATCAAAGATGTCCTTGGAGCTAATCGCTTCCTAGGGACATTGTCCCACCAATTTGGGGTTCAATTAAACACCAAATTAGGAACTAAGTAGGGCCACTGAGTGAAGATAAACTAGAAACCTCAAAAGAATTGATCCAAAAAGAATCTCATTAGAGCCTAAAAAACATTGAAAAATGTCCCTAAAATCGCTC
Source organism: Ceratopteris richardii (assembly GCA_020310875.1). Lineage (NCBI taxonomy): Eukaryota > Viridiplantae > Streptophyta > Polypodiopsida > Polypodiales > Pteridaceae > Ceratopteris > Ceratopteris richardii. The sequence goes on along the minus strand of CM035444.1, from coordinate 16,618,429 downwards.
TATTAGAGGAAGTCCTTGAGAGTTTGTTTCCTTGTTTTGACCCCCAAGCACCTAATTTGATATAACTTTTTGGTCAAAATTTTATTTGAGCTCTATAGCTCATTAGAAAGCTCTTTTCAAATGCAACATGCTCCTATTTATTTTTTTCTATTTTCAAGTATGGTTTTCTAAATTTGACCTTGCCGTGGGTGTGAGGTGTCAAGAACTTTCCTAGTAAATCTTGGCCAGTAATAGGGGGTGCAAAGACCTTATAGAAAGATTATTTTTCCTTTGCTTCTCTTTGGTAGCTTTGAAAATGCCTTGGAAATATCATCACGTCCTTCTTCTCTTAATTTTTGGTGATAAATATGTGGCACCTAGAGCCCAAAACTCGCCAAAAACTATTCAGATAGTGCTAGCTCACAAGATAACCCTTGGTAAAATCATATTATGCTTCAAAGTCCAGTGAAACGTTTTGGTGCTTTCCACATAATTTGGAGCATGGTAACAATCATGTCCATATCTGATAATGAAAAATCCCTCTTCTCATGAGACAACATATGTAGATGTGGAGGGGTGGAATTACTTCACTCTCCAATCTCTATCACCACTTGTACTCATGTCATGGTCAACCACTCTTTGAAGATGGGATGCCATTCATGTACAGGTCTAGCACAAGAACCTCAAGATGAAGTAGAATCACCCAACATCTCTCACCAAACATTGGGACTATAAGAGCCTAAATCAATCATCCAAAAGCCTAATCTAAGGAGACACCTCTCACTCACTAAAGCAGCAAAATTTGTGGGATTTTTTTATGGCACCAACAACCGATCAGATGAGGATAAATTCCACCAAATAATTAAGTTTGAGAAAGTGGTGGAGTTTCTTCACTCACTACCATGCCTTTGACTTGACATCGAAAGGACCCGCCATGGAATGGTTCTGAACGTTGAAATGGGAAGAATTTTAGCTACATTTATGAACTGTTACAAACATTCATAAATTAATTTATGCCTCCTGCTGGGAAGAACTGGGAGTTAGAGAGACTTAACACTTGGGCCTCCTTGGACTCGCTCCCCCACAACGTGCTTATTTGTGGTGACTTCAACATGGTTGATGACCCTATGGACAGATGGATGGGCAAGGGTAGGGTCATCGATAGTCGCGAGAAAGAAACGTGGGACAAACTAAACTACACTTGGATCTGGTCGAATTCAAAGACCCGAATGGCTTTTCTTGGTCAAATCTCCAAGCAGGCGAGGAATTTTCTAGGGTTTCCCCCCACAGGATACCACTCAACCTCCACTCTCTGCTTCACGCCTCTATCTCTGAAGCCGAAATCATTGAGGTCATCGATGCCCTCCCTTCAGGTAAAAGCCCGGGACCCGACGGGCTCACTAATGAGTTCTTTAAATCCTTCAAGTTGGTGGTTGCCACCCCTCTTTGCTTGGTTTGGAAGAGGCACTCAAGTTTGGCGCGCTTCCTTCTTGTCTCAACAATGGCATTATCAAGTTAGTACACAAAAAAGGGGAAAAGAACAGAATAGAGAACTGGCGTCCCATTACAATGCTCCAAACAGGATACAAGATCATCGCCAAAGTCATTGCCAACAGAATCTCTTGCCACTTGAGAGCGTGGTTAAGCGAGGACCAAAAAGGTTTCATCAAAGGCAGGTCAATTTTGGAAACCATTATAGATATCTGGGAAGGTCTTGAATTTGCAAATGAGTCTAAACAAGAAGTAGTATTCCTCAAGATCGACTTTGATAAAGCCTATGACAGGCTAGAATGGGACTATATTCTACAGTCGCTACAAGATCTTGGATGTAGTCAGAAATTCACCAAGATGATCGCGACCCTTCTCGGAAACGCATCGACCCAAATTAACATTAATGGAAAACTTTCAAAGGTGATCAAACTTAAAAGATCTATCAGACAAGGGTGCCCATTGGCTCCCCTTCTCTTTGCCATTGCCACGAAAGGGCTTAGCAGGCTGGTGGAGCATCAGGTGGAAGCTGGTAACATTAAAGGCCTTCGTTTGCCGCATGACCACAGTCAGATCACCATGAGACTTTTTTGCCGATGATATGAACGCTTTTGTTCACAATGATAGTACCAGCTTGGAGACGTTCTGGAAGTGTCTTGCTACCTTTTGTGAAGCCTCTGGATCCATAATCAACCACTCTAAGACCGCCTTTAGAGCTATTGGTGGGTCACAGCCCGACCTTCTCATTGATCATGGCTGTCAAATCATTCCGCAGGGCCAAATTTTTCGGCTTCTTGTGATTCCCTTGGGGTTTGGCGTCTCTATGGAACAACGGTGGAACTGGGTGCTTGCCAAACTCGAAAACAAGCTTAACTATTGCAGAGGTATGCAAATCAATCTTGCTGGTCCTGCTATGGTTATCAACACGTTCCTCTTATCATCTACCATTTATTTCCTTTCTTGTTGGAGACCGAAAGAGCAAGATCTGTCCAAACTGGATAGTATTTGTAGAAACTTCCTTTGGACGGGCGACCACAATAGGCGGGGGGTACCTAAAATCAAATGGTCCATCTGCACCAGCCATAGAGATAGTGGGGGACTTGGTATCTTGGACATTGGGTGCATGGCTAACAAACTGTCGGCCAAATGGATGATTAAGGCTTGGTGCAACGGGGAGGCCTCGTGGGCCAAGTTGATCTTCAGAAACAAGAATGAGTTGCGCTCATGGGTTTCCCAAATTGGAAGAATCTTGACATCTTGACCTTGCTGTTTTCCCCGATCCCCGTCTTCCCGAAAGGCTCTAATCTGGTGTGCTCCCTTTGGAAGAGTTGGAATAAAGTCAAAAGCTTCACAAGAATAAGTGAAGACTGGAAGTGGGCTGCCGGTATCAGACAAAACGACTCTATCTGGTTTCCGATCCATGGCATCCGGAGTGTGGAATCTTGGAACATTCAAAATGCCAAGAAGCTATGGAACAAAGGCTTCAAAAAATGGAAACATCTCTGGAAACAAGACACCAACCGCTGGATCAACTTTGAGGATATTGACCCTAGCATCAACATTTTGCATGAAGAATGGAACACCTTGCAAAGCAGATGTCTCGCCTGGGACCGACACAAAGTTCGCCTTCTCATGGGACACGACATGTCGAGCTCGCTTGGTCTCAAATGGCACAATGGGAATAGCCTATCAAAAATCCCGAACATCAAAGAAACGACCGACTATCAGGTTAACCTCAACAAAAAGTGGTGCCTGTCATGGACGCGGCTTCGGTGGGACATGAAGTTCATGGCTACCTGGCACCCCCTCATAGAAATCAAAAAGTCTGTCCTCTTATGGCAAATTCTTCATCATGGAATCTGGACCAACCTTAAGGCTAGCAAATTTTGTGGGATCCCTCCCTAGTGCAAACGCTGCTACCGGTCTATCGAAGATGTTTCACACATCTTCTTTACCTGCCCCAACTCCAACAGACTCTGGCAGGTGGTTGGAAAGAGAATTAGACTTCAAAAATGTCTCAGTTGGCAGCAAGCCCTGCTGGGAGAAGCGATCGGCTGCTCCGCGACTCTCTGGAACGCCATCAGAGGGGAGGTCCTGTGGAAAATCTGGCGGGAAAGATGTGCTTTCAACTTCGGTGACTCCCCCAAGGAGTGGTCAATCGAGAAATCGCTGTTCCTCCTTGGAAAAAGGATTGTCAACTGTAAAAAATCCCCCCCCTTTAGGCATCATCAAGTACTCCTTTTGATCGATAACAAGCTTAAACCCAAGTGGGCCCCACATGAGGGTGATGAGAGGGTAATTAACCTTCTTTGTAATGTCATCTAAGCTCTGTAAAAGCTTCCCCTGCTTTGTGGGATTTGGGGGGTCCCGTGGGCACTAGTCCCCTTCTCTTGTACTTTTCTTTATTTAATTCAAGTCCGGGAGAGTAGGCTAACGCCGAACTTCCTTTATATTAAAAATTAATTTATGCCTACTAGTGTGAGGGACAACACTCTCAAAGAGATCTTTCACTTCAAGCAAAGCCCTAGTGAGTGAGTGAGGGGAGTAGGAGCATATTTCAACATTACATGCATTAATGCCTTCAACTCCTTTCTAATGAAAAACTTACCACTCTGTTTTTGGATGGTCTGAGCAATTCCAAACTATAGGAAAGTATTTTCTTCATGAATCCTAGTTCACTATTAGATTGCATGTGAAGATGCATTGAGATGAATGATGATTCAAGTATGACCTTGACCCTTCCAAAGCACAAAGACAAGGAGAAGCCACAAGCACATTTCACATTAGGGCATCCCACCAAAGAGGAATTAAGGTTTATAATTGGGGAAAAATGTTTCGAAAATTTTAAGACTTCATGGATTAGCTATACTGGAAGTATCAACAATCACCACCTCCTTCACCACCGCAAGTGATATAGGAACCACCTAGTAGGGTACCTCCAAATCTTTACAAACAGTATGATTCTATAGAGATGGACCAAAGATCAATAGGTAGATTGCTTTTTCCAAGCCCCATAAAGGATTGCATAGTTGGAGAGAAGCGAGATATCACCAAGAAGGATCAATATTTTAGTGTGTATGAAGAAATTCAAGAAAACAAAAAATTGAGTGTTTGAACCCACAAGAGAAAGATATGGCTTATCATATACAAGAGAAAGAGGAGTTGAATGAACAAGATAATGATCAAGAAGAAGAATTCAAACATATTAAGATAGGTAAGATTGATTTTGAAGTGCTTGACAATTTAAACAAGCTAGTGGTAGTGGTAGAAGAAAATAGTGAAGAGCCCTACACTTACATAGGAAACAATGTCTCAGCTAATGAAGAGAGAGATCTAGTAACTTTGGTACATGAATATCAAGATGTCTTTGCTTGGAGTTATAAAAATTTCAAGGCTCTAGATCCAAAAAATCTACATACATAGGCTCCCAATGATGAGTGACATAAAGCCCACAAAGCAAAGACCTTACACATATAATGATGCTTACTTTTCCAAAATCAAAGAAGAGATTGAAAAAAACGTTTTGGCAATAGGATTCATCTATGAAATTGAGCATATAGAGTTGGTGTTTCCCATCATGGTAGTCCCCAAGAAGAATGAAAATTTAAGAGTATGCATAAATCTCAAAAGTTCAATGGAGCAAAAGTATGTGATAATTATCTCAAAAAGGTAGAAGGCCAAGAATTTTATAGCTTCTTGGATTTCATTTTAGTATGTAATAAGGTAGCAATTGCTCTTGAGAACCGACACAAAATGGTCCTTTCTATCGAATGGGGCATTTTTGCATTTTTCATCATGCCCTCTAGCTTCATCAATGGTCCAACTACCTTCCAACGACTAATGTTTCATGAATTTAAGCAATTTATATGTAAGTGCTTGGAATTGTACCTAGATGACCTCCATACATGCACAAAGAAACATGTTATGCATATTATGGACTTCAACCAATTTTTTTCCAAATGAACACAATATCATGTGTGTCTCTACAGAAATGTGTCTTCATGGTGCATCAAGGTAAAAATTTGGGACACATAGTCTTAAAAAATGGCATCTCAACAAATGAAGGCAAGATCAAAGTCATAGTAGACTTGGCAAGGCCTAAGAATTTCAAGGAAGTTCAAGCTTTTATGGGACATCATGATTCCTATCAAAGGTTCATGTTGATATATTTTGATAGTGATGTGTGTGAACACACTTAAGCCCACTGGGGCACTTTTCTCCCTCTTTAGGAGGTTTTTTTCCCCCTGGACTGTATATAATCCTACAACCCTAATGGGTTACTTATCTTTTGTACATTCATTTGGTAATTCATTTAGTGTTGTGTTATGCTCCAAACTTCTTCTTCTTCTTCCTTGTGTTTTACATCAAACTCCAACAATTGGTATCAAAGAAAGTCACCACTTCATCAAGGGCATCCTCAACACCCCTTTTGTCATTGACTCAGAATGGCACAAAAATTGATGACCATATTCAAGGCAATTAGGATTTCAAAACTACTTTCCTTTGTGGCATCAAAATTTTGATATGAGCTCATTTTGGCCTCCCAATGGACTATCATAGTGCTTCTGCAGGAAATTTTTTCCTTTTTTGCCAAACATATATAGGTTTTGATTTCTTAATACAAGCGCCTCAAATTCTGCTACAGGTTTATTGGAGCTTGACATGGGGGTTTTGTTCAGCATTTAGAGATATGCTCATTTTTTTGCATCAAGGTATTTAGTCAATGGTCATGGCTCAAAAAAATTATGTATTTTGTATGTTGGTTGTTGAGGACAAGTTGATGGTACTAATGACCCACTATGGGCATATATGATGCTTCATGTATTGGTAGCAAAAGGGTTGTGGAATATTGTGCAAGGTATTGAAAAATGCCCTATTGCACCTACAAATATAATTATTGAAGGTGATGGAGATGGTGTTGAAGATGATGATCTTCAAATTCCTGTTTGTGTTGCAATTCCTATTGCACCTACTATAGAGCAAGTTCTTTGGGATGGCAAAGATGCTTAGGCACATGCATTGATAGCCCTGACTATCAAATGTGCCATTATCCCTCATAATCACTCTTGCAAAGATAGCAAAGGATGCTTGGGATACACTAGCAACCTTATACCATGAAATAAATGAGGCTCGTGTTGGTTACCTCTCGAAATACTTGGAGAGTGAGCACATGAATGAAGGAGACTCCATGGAAAGATTTTGACAAATATCAAAGATTTGAAGGATCAATTGATTTCCGTTGATGAAGTTTTGCTAGATAGTTCACTTGTGCAGATTTCCTGATTCATATCAAACTTTTGATTCTACTATTTGATTGATGATGAAAGGAAATCCAAATGCCTTAACATTTGAGGAGTTATTCTCTGTTTTGTCCCAATAAGATCAATCGAGGCACAACAGGTCCATTATGTGTATTGCATATCAAGTTTCTTAGCAACTCAAAAGGGCAAAGGTAAATGGAGCTCATCTACTAGTAAGCAAAAATCTGCAAATTCTACCGAGTCCAAGAAGGAAGGCAAAGATGAGAAGAAAACAAAAAAGTACAAATAGTTTTTCAAATACTCTAAAGGAAATGATCATGTCATAAAGATTTTTCTGAAATTGGTTGCAAATGAGGCAAATAAGAAAGAGGCTAGAATGGTTGTTGTAGAGGCCTCCACACCTAAAAAAGAGTATGCTAATCTTGTGTAGAATGAAGAATGGGTGTTTACTATTGTTTGCAGCTATGGCCCATCTTCTCATGAGCAGTACATGTCTACAATAGACTCAAATACTTCATAATTTGATAGTGAGGCAACCAAATATATAACTCACAACACAGTTTCTTTAGTTCAATTGAACCTACCCCTACAAGGAATACTATCACATGTGCTAACAAATCCTCTTATCATGTAATGGGAGTTGGTGTTGAAAGTTAAGTTGCATTTCGATCTCAAGAGTGTCAGAACATGCCTGAAGCTTCAACTTTCACATCATCCAAAATCAAAGGAGGATGATTTCCACGAGTTGGAGGCATCAAATCATCTCAATAATGAAAAGATTTTGATTAGAGAAGAAATATGTCAACTCTTGATGTGATTGGACCTCACTTTTTGACATGTATATGCTTTTGATTGGTTAAAGAGGTTAGTATGGGACCTTTAAAGCATCTAATGATATATTATGAATTATAATCGTGGAAATACATGTCAGAGTTACTCCCTCGCTTAAGCACACCCTTTACTAGCTATTATCTGCATATTTTGTAGAGATTTCATTTTTACATACTCTATCTCTCTAGATGATTGTCGTAGACCCCCTAATCTTGTAATTGTTGTTTTTCCTTCATTCCAAATCCATTTCTAGTTATTTTTGTCTTGTTGGAAAGAATATAAGTTCTAGTATGAGCGTTATAAGTATGAGGATTAGTGCTTGCATAAATTTGGAGAAATTTCTAGACTGTGTTTATGTAGTTAGCTAACACTCTGTGAAGAGATCGAATTACTTGTTTTGGTGTAGCTATTTGAGGCATCATCCAGTGTCCAAATGAAGTGATTTTACTCTGTTTGGAAATCCATCTAAGTCTAGTTTTAGGTTGCAAATTTTCATTTTCATTTTCTATATCTATGTAGAGAAACATAGGAAACATAGAGCCTATGTCTGAAAAAATTCAAGATCCTAAGAGGGTTCATTTATGTTCGTTGTGCACATAGAAGTGTCTATCCTCCAACGGTGGTATAACAGCTATAATTGGAGTATCCAAGAGAGAAGAAGGATATGATGAAGTTAGGTAAACTCCTCATTAAATTTTGAAGGAAACAAGCAAAGAATGGGTACATCAACGACAAGGGGAAGCAAATAAGTAATCAAATCAAAGACAAAACTTCATCAAGAGGAATAGCTCTATTTTCTGAGGTGAAAGACATCTTTTTCAACTTCGTTGCATCAAAAGGGAGGTTCAAAAGAGCTAGATGGAACCATGGTTGATCTCAATGCTCAGATTGAGAAGCTCAGAAAGGGAAGCTACCAACCATGGTGACTTAGAATAAGAAATTTTTTAATGGGGAAAGGTTTTTGGGGACTTGTGTTTGGTGGAGAGCCAAAACCCTATATAGATGAGTCCAACCCAACCAATGATCAAACAAGAGCAGTAAGAAAGTGGGATGAAAGGGACAAAAGAGTAATCTCTTATTTTATCTCAGCATATTAGCAACTCCATGATAGCACATATTCAAGATTTGGATACATCACTAAAGGTGTGGAAGTGCTTGGAGAGATTGTAATCAACCTTCACAAAAGCTAGGAAAATTCAGATAAAGAATGAGATAAATAATCTTAGGAAAGGACCTTCTCAAGTTATTAATTATCTAATAAAGGTTAAATATCTTGCAAATGCACTAAGGTCAATCGGTTGTGCCCTAGATGATGATGATCTTGTAGCTCACACCCTAAATGGACTTAGGGATGATGAAAAATGGAGGGCCTTCACAACTACAGTGTATGTAAGGGACTCTCTTCCTCATCTTGATGAACTAATCACTCTCATGGTGAGAGAGGAGATGAACCTTGGTGGTCATAATGCCAAGGATAGTGAAGGACAATTATTGTATGTAGGTAGGGGAAGAGTAAGACACAACCGAGGGGCTACAAGAGGAAGAGGAAGATATCAAAGCAACCAAGGAGATCAAGGAAAACAAGAAAAAGTATTTCAAAGAGGTGGAAGTTCAACAAATATAGAAAAAGGTGGAAGAATTGGCAGCCGAGGACAACCCACTTCAAATGGATGCTTTGTATGTGGTAAGCCGGGTCATTTTGCACTATGAATGTTATCATAGGCTCAAAGACCAAGGAGTCAAAGCAACAAAAAAAATTATTGAGAGAAAGGTAGCTATGGAAGCAGATCATCCAACCAAGGGAATGATTATTTACTTGCCATGAGGTATGGTGAGGATACAACTCAAGCTAGTGAAGATGTATGGTATGTAGACAACTAATGTAGCAATCATATATCATGTTCAAAGGGTCTTTTTTAGCATCAAGGACATGTGGAAACAAGTGAAAACTCAGATCATACCATTCAACATGTGGGATATATCAATTTTGAAGGAAATCAAAGGGTAAAGTGCTTATGAGGTATTACATGTCCCTACTACTACCAAAAACTTGATTTCGATAGGCCAAATGGTAGAAAAAGGCTACAAAGTTAGGTTCAATGAAAGAGAATGTTTTGTTGAGGATCCAAGGGTAGGTTTCAAGCTCATAGAAAAAGTAAAGAAGCAAGTGAGAATGTTCACAATGGACATAAATCAACCACACCATTCAATGTATGTCACATATGGAGACAAGAGGATAGAAAAGTTGGACCTATGGCATAAATGAATAGGTCACATCAACCTAAAAACACTCAAGGACATGCAAAGGAGGAGCTCAGTGAGAGGCCTATCAAATTTTATATCTAAAATGTTGCACGAAATTTGTGTAGCTTGCCAAGAAGGAAAACAATCAAGGTTGCCCTTCAAAAAGAGTACATATGTGAGTGAAAATGTTTTAGACCTCATTCACATGGATTTTTGGGGACCAACAAGAGAAGCATCCCTTGCTAGAAATAAGTATTTTGTGACCTTAATTGGTGAGTTTTCAAGAAAGTTATGGTTGTATTGCATTAGGTATGAATCAGATGTGTTCCATTACTTCAAGCAATTCAAGGCACAAGTGGAGAAGGAGTTTGGAAAGTTTATCAAAACTTTGAGATCCGATAGAGGAGAAGCCTACTTCTCCCATGAATTTTCTAAATTTTTGCAGGTTAATGGCATCAAAAGACAATTTACATGCAGGTATATCCCTCAAAAAAATGGGGTAGCAGAGAGAAAGAACAGACACATAGCAAAGGTAACAAGGTGTATGCTCAATGAAATGAATATGCTGCATTGTTATTGGGGAGAGGCTACATATACATCAAGAATAGATATTCTACATAAGGTATACATCATTTATCCCCTGAGGAAGCATGGAGTGGAAGAAAATCTTGCATTTCACATCTTAGAATCTTTGGTTGTATATGCTATGTGCATGTACCTCAAGAGTTGAGGTCAAAGTTAGATGCAAAATCTAAAAGGTGTATCTTTTTGGGATATTCTATGGAACAAAAGGTGTATAAATGTTATAATGCCATCACTAATGAGCTGAAGGTAAGCAGAGATGTTGTCTTTGATGAGTTCAAGCCTTGATATGCATGCACAAGTCCATTGTAGGTTGAAGAAATAGGTGAGACAGATAAGAAGAATGATGATAGAGTTCAAGAAAGCATGGGTTTAAGTGGTCCAAGCAACTCATCCAACACAAGGACAACCTCACCATGGAGTGGAAGGTTTAGGGAAAGAGAGACCGGCTTTGAAGAAAGCAAAGTCGAAGGAAAACAAAAGATTGCAATTGAACAAGGAAGCTATGTGGATGAGAGCATGTTGGAAGATGAAGAGATAGAAGAAATTCAAACCTCAGGAGTCGCAAAACAAAGAAAGAAGATGGTAACCACACCTAAATGAAGTGAAAGAAAGTCCTCAAGAGTAAGATTTCTAGTTCAAAGGTTAACATATGATGATTTCATTGCAAAGCATTATGATACATGACTCAGGTAATCAAGGACAAAGAACCAACTAGTTATGAAGAAGCTAAGGATTGCAAGGAATGGCAAGAGGCAATGAAGGAACAACTCAAGACACGTAATGAAAACCATACTTGGAGCTTGGTAACAACTCAAGAAGGCATGAAAGTGATAGATAATGAGTGGGTTTACAAAAATAAAAGGAAATCAGATTGTTTGATTGCTAGATACAAAGCAAGATTGGTGGTGAAAAATTTCTCCCAAAGCTATGGGATAGATTACAAATGAAACTTTCAGCCCCACAGCCAAGATGCCAACAATAAGGACATTTATTGTGGTGGAAAAATCACTAAAATGGAGCTTATATTAGCTGGATGTCAAGAATGCCTTCTTGAATGGAGAGTTTGAAGAAGTAGTCTATATGAACCAACTTCAAGGATTTGCTACTATGAGGTACTTAAATCTGGTTTGCAAGCTAAGGAAAGCAATATATATGTTGATATATTTAGGTAGTGATGTGTGTGAACACACTAGGACAACCAAGGCGCTTTTTTTCCCTCTTTAGGAGGTTTTTTTTCCTCGGGTTGTATATATGCCTATTGCCCTAGTGGGTGACTTATCTTTCTACATTCTAGTGGTAATACATTTAGTATTGTGTGTTGTGCTCCAAGCTTCTTCTTCTTCCTTGTGTTGTTCATGTGCTTCCATAGATGTCTAACTCCAACAATTGGTATCAGAGCAGGTCGTCGCTTCATCTAGGGTGTCTTCGACACCTCTCTTATTACAGTCTCAGAATCAGTGAGCATACTCAAGCTGATTAGGAGATCAAAACTACTTCACTTCATGGTGCCAAAATCATGATCTGAGCTCGTTTCAACCTTCAAACGCACTATCATAGTGCTTGTATAGGCGATTTTGTCTTTTTGTGTCAAAGAAATATACAGGTTTTGGTTTGCCAATATAAGTGTGTCAAAGTCTACTACACGTTAAGGAGAACTTGATAGGGTAGTTTTGTTCAAATTTTTGAGATATAGTCAGTTTTTTGCATGAGGATAGTTTAGACAATGGCCATGGCTAAAGTAGTGATGTATTCCATATGTTGATTGTTGAGAATAAGTTGGATGGTACGAATTACCCATTATGGGATTATATGATGCATCATGTATTGGTTGCAAAGGACTGTGGAATATTGTGTAGTTTGACCAAATGCCTTGAACTCGGTGAACAAGTCCTCGACTTGTTCAGCTCTTAACACTTGTTTGAACTCAGCCACATGATCATAGGGATCTCCTCACCCGTCAAAGTAGTTCTTCATTGCCTTGACCACTTGAGAGGGTCTAAGGGTTCTTGGATGCTCTCGCGGTCTAGGCAATGGAAAATTATGTTCGTCTCTTTGATGCCTATGTGCTTGATGTCTCTCTCTTTTAGGTCTTTCACCTCATGTCCTGATCTATCTCTACCCACATTTTGTGTAAAGCTTACCTTAGGTCTCTCATTGGGCTTCATGAGCTTGAGATGATCCTACTCCTTGGAGGCCATCGAAAACATCGGATCTTGGTGGAGGAAAAAATCAATTCACTCTTCCATGTGAATGCATGGTTGTCATGCTCTATTACAAAGAACATTCTATTCGATGTTTTATCCATGTAGACAACTTTGCCTAGTGTCTCAGGTTCTTTGAATTCATAGATGGTGATTACTGGGTTAGGTTGATCTGGCATGAATCTCCAAAAGGCTTCCCTTGTTTCTCTATTCAAGAATAGTTCTATGCTTTTGTTATCTTGAGGGATTCAATCCAGGATGATCACTCTGGTCAAAACTGACTTACCTCTAGGAGTCTTGGGTTCTTGTCCTACATCTCCTTCCTCTAGGTCTCCTATCTCATTCTCAAGAATGATGTTTCCAAAATCATCTATCTTTTTTGGTATTTTGTGTTGGAGATAGACGTCTGCGAAAGCACGCGAACAACACAAGGAAGGAGCACAACACACAATACTGAATGTATTACTAGAGAATGTAAAAAGATAAGTAGTCCATTGGGGCAATAGGCGTATATACAAGCAGGGGGAAAAAACCCTCCTAAAGAGGGAAAAAAGTGCCCCGATGGTCCTAGTGTGTTCACACACATCATTACCTAAATATATCAACAAATCCCCCCCGGGAGTGATGCGGTGAACAACGAGCTGGCACTCATGTATAAGGAAGTGCCAAGCTATGTGGAAATCACTCCACAAAAGGAAGTAAGCCCAAAGCTTTGTGGAAAGCTTCAAACTTCTCCCTAGGAGAACATTGCAGAACCTTCGTGAAAAGGTCTGCAATGTTCTCCTACGTGGGCACATATGCCAAGCTAATCTCCCCAACAGAGAACCTCTCCCTGACATAGTGATAATGCACCTCAATGTGCTTAGTGCGAGCATGGAACACATGGTTCCTCGCAACTACCAATGCGCTCTGACTCTCAATGAAGATGGTGGTGGCAGAAGACTGACCAACACCCAAATCAACCATAAGGCGTCTGAGCCACACACACTCAACAGTAGCTGTGAAAGTTTCCCTATACTCAGCCTCAGAACTGGAAGTGGCCATAGTAGGTTGCTTCTTGCTCAACCAAGATAAACATGAGCTACCAAGCATGAAGCAAACGCCACTAGTGGACACATGAGTGTCATAGCAACTAGTCCAATTAGAGTCAGAAAAAGCATGCAAATCTGGCCAAGTAATGCATAAGTACCACTCAAGTAGCGAAAGATGCGCTTAACCGCCTACCAATGCTTGACTCCTGGGCAATGCATAAACCTGCTCATCTGTGAGACAACAAACTGAATATCTGGCTGAGTAATGCATAAGTAAATCAAGCATCCAACAACTTGCTGATAGAGAACATCATCAAATGCATCTCCAACATCATGAAGACTCAATCGTAAACCTGTCTCTATAGGAGTGGCAATAGGCTGACAGTCTTCAAGGTCAAAACGCTGCAATAATGTGTCAATATATTTCGTTTGACACAAAGCCATTCCACCATCAACTTGCATAAACTGAATGCCCAAATAGTGATGCAAATGCCCCAAATCAGACATCTCAAATGAGGCATGCAAATCAGCCTTAAAATCAGCAATATGCTTCTTAATAGGACCAGTGAGCAGCATGTCGTCAACATAGACAACAATGATCAGAAGCACATCATTAGCACGCTTAACATATAAGGTGCTTTCAGTTGGACTGTTCTTAAAACCATGTGCAATCAGATAGGCATGTATCTTCTCATACCAAGCAGGTGGTGCTTGCTTTAAACCATATAATGCCTTCTTTAACGTGCACACCTGGTTTTCATGCCCTTTCTGCACAAAGCCACGGGGCTGAAAAACATACACTTCTACATGCAATTCACCATTCAGAAATGTTGTTTTAATGTCCAACTGATGTACATTCCAACCATGATGGGTTGCAAATGCACAAATGCTCCGAACAGTAGTCATACGACATGTAGGTGCAAAGGTCTCACCAAAATCAATGTCTCTTTCCTATGCATAACCCTTTGCAACAAGCCTAGCCTTATACCTGTCAACTCTACCATCAGGTTTACGCTTCAGCTTGTATACCCACTTAGTGCCAATGGCCTTCTTTCCAGGAGGCAAGTCACATAAAGACCATGTACCATTCTTCATTATAGCATCATATTCATATTGCATAACAGCCATCCAATTTTCTGAATTCTGTGCTTCATCAGAAGAAATAGGCTCATTCTCATCACAGAGACTAGACACATCCATAGCATAGCAATCTGATGCAAAGGAGGCACTATGAGAGCCTAAACGAGTACGATATGACAAAAGTGCATCTAATTTGTTGTCACGCAAAGTCTGCACCAGCCATTTTGGCATAGTTTTTGCCTCAATATCAAATCTCTCATCAACAAGTGCATCATGTAAATCTGCATCAGAAATGGAATGATCTGCATCATCATATGAAACCTGCAAAGGTTGAGAAGTTGCTTCATTAGGACCAACACTAGACTGTGCACCTGTAAAAAGAGGCATCAAAGTATTATACATGTCTTTGGAGCTAACAAATGTCTCCTTAGTACATGAAAGCAATGGCTGAATAGCATCTTCCACAAAAACAACATCACAGCTAACCAGAATGTGTTTAGTCTGTGGATGATACAGACGATAGCCTTTACTTTCAAAACTGTACCCAACAAAAATACATTTTACTGCTTTATCATCCAATTTTCTGCGATGTTGTTCAGGCACTAATGCATATGCCAAACAACCAAAAACACGCAGATGAGCAACGGATGGCTTGCGATCATGCCAAGCCTCATATGGAGTGATAGACTGCAGTGCTTTACTGGGACACCCGTTAAGTACATATGCTGCACACATGACAGCCTCAAGCTAGAAACTATGTGGTAAAGCCTGACTCTTGACCATACACCTCGCCATCTCCATGAGTGACCTATTCTTTCGTTCAGCAACTCCATTCTGTTGAGGTGTATACGACACTGTACACTGGTGTTTTATCCCACGTTCAACCAAAAATGCATTAAGATCAGAAGACATATATCCCCCTCCTCGATATTTCAGAATGGAGGTGCCCAATTTACATGCTGATAGATTTTCAGCCAAAACCAAAAACTATTTGAAGCACATGAACACTTCGGACTTTGTCTTCAATGGAGATACCCATGCATGCCTCAAAAAATCATCGATGAAAGTCATGAAGTAAAGATAATTCCCAAAAGAAGGTGTCTGCATAGGACTACATACATCACTAGGTACAAGCTGCAATTTCTGTGTAGCCCGAACTGAACCATCTTTTGGAAAGGAGGAACACTGCATTTTGCCCGAAATACAGCCTTCACAAACATGTTTTCCAGGTGCCTCAAGTTTGGGCAAAGAGGACACCATTTCAAATTTCTGCAGGCATAGCAACTAGCAAAATTCAGATGACCAAAGCGTGCATGCCAAAGCTTTGCATCTGACATAGCCTGAGAATCATTTACTGCACATGCCAAATAATTTTCAGATGTTTCATAGTGTATGAGCTTATACAGCCCAGGACATAAAATGCCAAAAGCAATACTAACATCACCATTTGACAGATCATGAACTATACACCTATCATCAACAAATTTCACAACCAAGCCAATCTTGGCTAATGCAGAAATTGATAACAGGTTCTTTTTGATCCCTGGCACAAATAAAGCATCTGACAAAGTGAAAGAACTACCATGAGTAGTAGTCAAAATGATCTTACCAACTCCCATAACAAGATAAGAGGATTTGTTGGCGCATGTAACAGTATTCCCTGTAGGGGTAGGCTCAAGTGAAGAGAAGAAACTGCACTGCGAGGTAATATGTTTGGTCGCCCCACTATCAAAATACCAAACATCTGAGTCTACTACAGACATGCACTGCTCATGAGAATATGGGTCAAAATTGCAGACAATAGTAAATGCCCATTCTTCTTCCTGCAGAAGATTTGCAGACTCTGTTTTTGGTGTAGAGGCCTCTACAACAACCATTCCAGGCTCTTTCTTCTTTGCCTCTTTAGCAGCCTGTTTTGGGCAGTTCTTTATGATATGATCATTCCCTTTACAATACTTACAAAACAATTTCTGCTTTTCTGATTTCTTCTCATCTTTATCTTCCTTCTTCGAATATGCAGAATTAGCAGATTTCTGCTTACTAGTTGAAGAGCTCCATTTTCCTTTGCCCTTCTGACTAGCCAGGAAAGCTTGATCTGCAACTCGCATAATGGACCTGTTTTTCCTAAACTGATCTTCTTGCAACAGAACAGAGACTAACTCCTCAAATGATAAGGCATTTGGATTGCCTTTCATCATCAACCAAAGAGTAGAAGCAAAACTCTGATATGAATCAGGAAGACCATTTAGAACGGTCTGCACAAGTGAGCTATCTGGTATAACCTCATCAGCAGAAATCAATTGTTCCTTCAAGTCTTTGATGTTCGTTAGGAAACTGTCCATAGAATCACCTTCATTCATGTGCTCACTCTCCAATTGTTTTCGGAGGTAAGCAACACGAGCCTCATTCCTAGCTTGGTACAATGTGGAAAGTGTATCCCAAGCATCCTTAGCTGTTCTGCAAGAGCGAATGTGAGGAATAATGGCACGTTTGACAGACAAAGCTATCAATGCATGTGCTTGGGCATCTCTTCCATCCCAGGGAATTTGCTTTGTAGTAGGTGCAGCAAAAACATTAGCACGAACAGGAATCTGTGGAATATCATCTTCGACACCATCTTCATCAGCTCCAACACCTGTATTTGTAATACCTGTAGTCAGAGGTGTAACGTGACGTCTTTCAACACCCTCCACAATGTTCCACAATCCTTTTACAACCAATACATGTCGCATCATATAAGCCCATAATGGGTAGTTGGTACAATCCAACTTATCATCAATAGCCAACATACGGAATACATCACTGCTTTCAGCCATGGCTGATGACTAAAATACCTTGATGCAAAAAATTGACTGTATCTCAAAAAGTTGAACAGAACTACCCAGACGAGTTCTACTAGACCTGTAGTAGACTTCGACACCCTTAAACTGGCGAACAGAAACTAGTATATACCTTTGGCACAAAAAGAAGAAATAGCCTACAGAGGCTGAAATGAGCTCAGATCGCGATTTCGGCAGATCTATGGCGCCCTAGATGAAGCGACGACCTGCTCTGATACCAATTGTTGGAGATAGATGTCTACAGAAGTCACGTGAACAACACAAGGAAGAAGAAGAAGCTTGGAGCACAACACACAATACTGAATGTATTACTAGAGAATGTACAAAGATAAGTAGCCCATTATGGCACTAAGTGTATATACAAGCCGGGGGAGAAAAACCTCCTAAAGAGGGGGAAAAGTGCCCCGGTGGTCCTAGTGTGTTCACACACATCACTACCTAAATATATCAACAATTTGGTGACCACATACATGATTCCTTCCTTATCAATGTATGAACTCTCTTCAAACTTGACCACAAGGTGTTCAAGTCCAAAGGGTCGATCAGGGTTTTTGAGTTGGAAGATTGATTGCCTTCGACCATCCTCATAGATGCGTGCACCTAATGAGTTGGTCTTGATATACTCCAATTGTGTCTTATAGGGACCTTTTGGTGTTTGTAAATAGGTAGTGCCTGAGTTACTTGCATGTTTCCTCATGCTAAAAGACATTTTTGAATCACTTATGTCTGAACTTAGTACGTAAGGGTAACCACTTAGTTGTTGTGCCCACGACCTAGCTGTATGGTTGAAACTTTCCTTAGAAGATCTAATGTTTTGTCTATCCTTGCCTATGTGTCTACCCGATCTCAGGTTCATAAGCTTTGCCTTCTGGTCCCAAAATTCCCCTTGGTATTGCTCAAAATCCTTTGGAGTTCCCTTGGCTTCCCAGCCCCACTTGAAGCTCAACTTCAAATTACTCTATCTGAAAATCAACATATTATTCTTACAAAAAAATAGTTGAGGCCATGTGGGATTCAAAACGAGCTTTCCAGTGAGCTATAGAGCTCAAAAAATGGACTTTTGCTGAAAAATTTATGTCAAATCAGGCTCCTAGGGGTCAAAACAAGGAAATAGGATCTTATGGGAAAATCACAATTTTGACTGAAAATCGCGATCTTAAACAACCTTGGAAACCATGATTTTGAGTGACAATCGCGATCCTGAGCAATCCCCAAAAAATGAGATTTCGGCTGAAAATCGTGAAAAATACAATTTTGATTGAAAATCGTGAAAACAGTGATTTTAAGTGAAAATTGTGAAAAACACAATTTTGAGTGAGAATCGTGAAAAATACGATTTTGAGTGAGAATCGTGTTTTTGTGAAAATGACGATTTCGAGAACAATAAAAAGATCATGATTTTGACTAAAAATCGTGTTTTGTCAAAATCGTCTTTGTGACTTGAAAATCGCGATTTTGAGAATGATAAAAAAATTGCGATTTTGATTGAAAATCGTGTTTTACTCAAAAAATTGTGTTTTTTAAAAATTGCAATTTTGAGAATGATTAGAAAATCACGATTTTGATTGAAAATCATGTTTTCTCAACATCGTGTTTTGGACATGAAAATCGCGATTTTGACTGAAAATCGTGTTTTTGCTCAGAATCTTGTTTTGGCCTAAAAATTGGGATTTTGGCTAAAAATCGTGTTTTTCGCTTAGAATCATGTTTTGACCTAAAAATCGTGATTTTGGCTAAAAATTGTGTTTTTGAGGATTGCAAAAAATCATGCTTCTGAGGATGATGAGAGAATCGTGTTTTTGAAAAACTTAGAGAATCGCAATTTTGAGCACAACCAGAGAATTATGATTCTGAGATTGACCTCAAAATCATGTTCTTTCTAGAAAGCTTTGAGGCGAGAAAAAGAAAATCACAATTTTCAAAAATTGAACTTTTCATAGAATCACAATTTTCATCACAGAATCGCGATTTTCTAAGATTTTTGACAGGAACTTTGAATTTTAGCACCGAGGCCTATGCGTCGAGCTTAGGGTCATGGAAATCTCAGAAACTTGCACACACAAGCACTTTGCATGTCCCTCTCTCCTTCTTGCACACCCACGAATGAAAAATGAGGTGAAAATGTGGAAAATGGAGTAAAAAACAAAAAAATTTAAGTGAAGATGAAGATGGAAGAACATGGAGATGGTGATGATGATGAAGATGAAGAAAAACAAATCAGAAAAATAATAGAAAATAACTATTTTTTACCTTTCAACATCGCAAATCTGCGATCTTACCATCACAACGCTCGTCCTTGAAGCTCTCTCCCCGGCAACGATGCCAAATTTGGTGTAGCTCAAGCGTAAGCACCACCTCCTTTACTTGTCAATCCATGGAGACGTGAGGATTAGTATGAAGACCATGAGCGAGTGAAGGCACAAGTGCGTGAGTGAAAGCACACAAGCATGCACACACATACACACACATGCACAAGGCAAGATCAAAGAGAGGAACAATGGAAAGCTTCGATTACAAAATATTTCTCTTACAAAATCTCAAATCTACAACAAGCTAACTCTCTAACAAGCTAACCTCAAAAATGAGCTCTCTAGCTCTTTTTATAGTTTTTTGACTAGTTTTGACCTTGTCTAGACCTAGTGTCCGGCCTAGTTAAAAATTAGGTTCTAGGGCCTAGTTGAGGGCTCAAACGGAGTACAAAAATTATGAAAATTAGTAGGATAATACTTCTAATGCTCATCAAGCTGAAGGAATCCTCGGCTTGCAAAAAATGGAGCTAGAAAAAGGTGAAATGATATTTACGATGGTTTTTAGTGATGAAAATCACTATTTTATAGGGATTTCTTCTGAAAATTCGACATGTACTTCTTGGAGCTCCCTAGATGCTCGTCCTTCTTGTATGTCCATTTCTTTGATGTGCTTCCATGCTTTGTTCTTGACCTTGAGTGTCAACACTCACACCACAATAATAAACATACCCAATCCCCCAAAGGCTAGAAATGGAGGAACTGAAGTGAAAAATGCAAAGAAGATGATGGAGTATTTGCATGTTTAATGGAGAACTTATCTTTGACCCAAAAACCCTTGATGTCAACAATACAAAATTTTCTCTTTCTCACTATCTACCTATATAAAACTAATGAAGTGGAACTCTAAAGGATGGAAATGAACTCCCAAAAAAGGAAATTAGCTCTTCAACTCACTTCACTCTTCAAATGCAATCCTCGAGGTGTGATGGTCAACTAGATGCATCCTCCACAATGTTGCCAAAATGTTTGATGTAGAGCTTCTCACACGACACACATACAAACTGACATTAAGCAATCTTCACCCAAAAAATGTCAATCCAAGAGTCAATTTAGTGATATGCTGATCTTCACCATGCTAGCAATCACACACACAAAAGGAGTCTCAAGACTTGGCTTGCACAAATGTGGAGTAAGTTAAACAAAAAGAATTTTGGAAACTTTTCTTCTTCTTATATCTCTTCTAGCAAGTGTTTCCGATAATCTATGGGATAAACAAAAAGCCATTTGGAGCCTCTTAGAGCATTTTTGCCTACATCTCTTCTAGGCTCTCCAATTCTAGTCATCAACATCCCTTTTCCTTGCATATACTTAGTGCGAGAGCTATTTTAGTTGTTTATCTCTCTATAATCTCAAGCCTAGAAGCCCCTTTGGTCTTGCTCTTTACATATCAAGAAAATTCGAGTTGGTATGAAGCTATTTTAAGCTTCCTTCTTGCCAAGCTAAAGCCATTCTCTTCTCCAAGATTCTCAAAGATTGAAGACTATTTATTTTCTTGTTGCTTTGGAGGATTTTGAGTAACAAAACCATCATCTTCCCTTGATTTTCTAAGTCCAAGAGACTCTTACTTTTATCTGCAAGAAGAAGGATGTTTTTTCTAAGTGGTGAAGCCAAGACATCCTTTTGTTTCATTTAAAGCTCGAAATCAATATCAAGTGGTCATGTGGATGTGAAGGAAGAAGGTTGAATCTAAGAGCCATCATAATTCTAGCACCCTTGTTAGAATCAAGTTTAAATCAAGTCAAATCTTAAGGTAAGTACTCTTATATAATGTTTCTCTCTTTTGGTTTTAGATTTAGCTAGGTATGTTAACATGGTGGGTTCAACATCTAGAGTAACTTATTTAGAGCATTTGCATGGACATGCTAGTCACATTGCATCTCAAGAACATCAGAGGCATAATTTTACACATGATAGTACTCCATTAATGTTAGTTGATAAAGCAAAGATAGATATGATAGGTCATGAAAATGCACCAATTGCATGAAAAGAGTGTGTGAGTGAACTAGAGGAAAAATTAAATGTGTTTAAGCAAGTTCCATAAGAGGTGGCCAAAATGTAGACCACCATGGCTCAACTCAAATATCATATGGGAATGATCTTGGAATTGCATAAAGGAGGGCAAAAGCTTTGAGTTAGATTAGTTGAATAGTGGTTAATCAAATGCAAAGTCAGTCTCCGATCTTGGAAGTTTAAGGTGAACCAAGTTTTAAAATTAATGAAATTTTTGAAATCTCATCTTCTATTCCCCTTGACTCCTCTTGACTCTATAGTGCCTAAACCCACCTGTAAATTCTCATTGCTTACCAAATCATTTTCACATTTGAATCTATGAAGTTCTACTCCCATTTTTTGCTAGTCCTAATATTTTTGCAACTAGAACATTAGCTTATAGAAGAAAGGAAGTATCCCTTTTCAAAGATCTTTGTGCTTCTCAGTTTCAACGAGAGGAACATTATCACAAAAAGGATATATTCCTTACCCTATTATAGAAGTGCCGAGAGTTACATTATCTCCAAAACACACTTGACTCTTGCCAAGTCTTAGAATTTCGTAGGTCTTGAAGCTCATACATGGTGGATGAGTTTGGCTGAAGCAAATAAAGCTCCCACCACTTGGAACTAGTTCCAATAACTCTTAAAACAAGAATTTTTACCATAAAATTAAGAATAAAGGAGTGGGTAAGAATGGGATAATATCTTCCAAAGAGGTAAGCCTCTAGATATTTATGTTTCCAAGTACTAGTCTGTTCTACAAAACGAAAAAATTTCCATAGAGTACATGGATTTGTTAAGGTTTAGATTGTAATCTAAAAATGGAAGTAAAATGAGTACTCCACTACTTTCGAAGACGTATATATGAGGATCACGTAAAGGAACAAAGTGTTTCTCAACCAAATCAAATTTTCTCTAAATGTAACAAAGTGAACAAATATCCCTCAAAGAAGTCTAAGGTTATCCAACCTCGTTTGGAACTTGAAACTTATAATAAAGCTATGAAGGATAAGTTGTGTTCCAAATGCATGAAGCCTATTCACCAAAGCTGATTGTGTAACTCCCAAGTAGAATCAAAACTCGAGAGGGAAGATAAGGATAAGGGAAGCAAGTACACCTCATAAAAATAGTAGAATTAAATAAAAGTCAAGTTTATAAACAAGTAGAGGTGCTATATCAACATTTTTCTCATCAATGTAAATTAAGAAATAAGATGTGGGCTACTTTTTCGTTTCAAATACTGTTAGGCAAAGAGTGAGAGTCATGTTTAATGACTCAACCATCCATGATTTTCTAAACTATGCCCTTGTGAAGAATTTGTGACAATCTTAGAAACGGGTTTGGGATATAGTGATAAACGGGTTTGGGATATAGTGATTTCCAATCTTGAGGTGGAGATCCAAGGTTTTAAAGATACTTTGGACTTCAAATCATGAACATGGAGTGTATGGATGACTTGTTGGGTAGAGATTGGAGTTGGAGCCTAAGACCTTCAGTCACATTGTGGTTATCAAAATAGCACTTTGGAATTCAATGAGAATGGAGTGGTGCATTTGATTATGATATGAACATGATGTATTAAGTACTCCTTTGATTTCATATTGAGAAATTAAGAAACTTGTAAATGAATAAGAAGAAAACATTTTTGTGCTTCTTCTTGATGTAAATACTTAAGTTAATACAAATTATGTTTCTTATGTTCTCAACTCGAGGTTCATTAAATGCTTTAAGTAAGTTTCAAAGTTTCTTGCATGTATAAAGGAATGTATTCCCTCATGAACTCCTCATGGCTTACTGCCTCATAGGGGAAGTGTTGAACATGTTTTGACTTACTTTCCAAGGTCAAGCCTATATGTTTATTCCAATAAAAACTCACCGAGGGGAGTGAAAAGGGACTAGGAGTGTATCTACAAAAGGGCTCGATTAAACATAGTCAATCTTTGTGGGCAAACACTATTGATATATTTAGGTAGCGATGTGTGTCAACACACTAGAACTATCGGGGCACTTTTGTCCCTCTTTATGAGGGGTTTTCCCGAGCTTGTATATAAGCCTATAACCCTAATGAGTCATTTTATCTTTGTACATTCTAGTGGTAATACATTCAATATTGTGTATTGTGCTCCAAGATTCTTCTTCTTCCTTGTGCTATTCATGTGCTTCCACAGATCTCAAACTCCAACAATTGGTATCAGAGCAGGTCGCCATGTCATCCAGGGCATCATCAACACTCCTCTGGTCACAGTCTCAGAATCACACAAAATTTAGTGAGGATACCGAGGGTGATTAGAAGTTTAAAAGTGCTTCGCTCTATGGTGCTGAAATCAGCGTATGAGCTCATTTAAGCCTGCAAATTTTCAGATACAATGATTTTTCTACATCAGGTTATATATATAGATTGCTATGATATGGATGCCTCTAGTCTGTGTGATGAGATTGAGCCTGTTTTGTTTGATGAATCATAAATTTCTAAAAAAAAAAATGGATGGATGCTACACAATCAATATATGATGCTATTATGAAAAATGGTACCTGGCCTTTGTGTGACTTGCCTCCTGGCAAGAAGGCCATTGGCACTAAGTGGGTATACATGTTGAAGCATAAGCCTGATGAAACAGTTTACATGTATAAGGCTAGGCTTGTTGCAAAGGGTTATGATCAAGAAAGAGGCATTGATTTTGATGAGACCTTTGCTCCTACATGCCAAATGACTACTCTTCGTAACATCTGTACACTTACAATTCATCATGGTTTGAATGTATATAATTTGGACATTAAAAGTACATTTTTGAATAGTGACTTGCATGAAGAAGTGTATGTTTTTCAGCCCCATGGCTTTGTGCAAAAAGGTAATGAAAACCAAGTGTGCAGGTTGAAAAAGGCATTATATGGTTTGAAGCAAGCACCATGTGCTTGGTATGAAAAGATACATGCTACCTAATTGCACATGGTTTTGAGAACAGTCCAACTAAAAGCACCTTATATGTTGAGCATGCAAATGATGTGCTTCTAATCATTTTTATGTATGGGGACGACATGCTGCTCATTGGTCCTCATGAGAAGCATATTGCTGATTTAAGGCTGATTTGCATGCCTCATTTTAGATGTCAAAAATTTTGGGGCATTTGCATCATTATTTGGGCATTCAATTTATGCAAGGTGATGGTGGAATAGTTTTGTGTCAATATATTGACACATTATTGCACTATTTTGGCCTTGAAGAGTGCAAACCTATTGTCATTCCTATGGAGATAGGTTTGCAATTGAGTCTTCATGATGCTAGAGATGCATTTGATGCTGTTATCTATCAATAGGCTATTGGATGCTTGATTTACTTATGCATTACTCAGCCAAATATTCAGTTTGCTATCTCACAGATGAGCAGGCTTATGCATTGCCCAAGTGCCAAGCACTAGCAGGCGGTTAAGCGCATCTTTCGCTACTTGACAAGAACTCGGCTCCATATCACCCCCAAGCCAAGGGCTAGGGTGAGAGCACAAATAAAAATGTATGTAATGTGTTGTAGCTCAATGATGAGTAGCACCTCCTTTAATGTCAATCCGGGAAGACGTGAGGATGGTATGAAGACCTCGAGCAAGTGGCGGCACAAGTGCGTGAGTGAGAAGCACACAAGCATGCACACACATACACACAAACGCGCACACACGGCAAGACAAAGAGAGAGAATCAATGGAGTGCTTTAGATTACTTTCACAAGCTCTTACAAGTTCGTTTCAATTACAATCTAACCTCTAAAATGAGCTCTCTAGCTCTTTTTATAGTTTTTGACTAGCTTTTGGCCCTGTCCAGACCTAGTGTCCGGCCTAGTTAAAAATTAGGTTCCAGGGCTTATTTGATGGCTCAAACGAAGTCTAAAAATTATGAAAATTGGTACGATGGTACTTCTAATACTCCTCAAGCTCGAGGACTCCTCGGCTTGCACAAAATGGAGTCTAATCTACCAAAAACGGAATTTACAATGTTTGTGTAGTGATTAAAATCACTTGAGTTGTACATAATCTAAGGGAAAAAATGATCTGGCCTTGTTGCCGTATTGTGCATGATTCCTCTGTTGCTTTGTGTGCCAACACTCCCCCCTTCCTAGCGTCTGTCGCCCCTGACAGACCTTTGTTCCCTCGGGTGGTCGATGTAATATTGGATGACATTGGTGGCCAGTTCATGTTCTCCTATCCTTAAGCCTCTTGCTAGATCGGCTTCCAATGCCTCCCAATTTATTGCACCGGGGGTCTCTGGTTGCGGGGTGGTGTAGTACTCTGAATACATTGCTTGTTCACAAGCAAACAGTTGAAGCAGATGTGTCGGCTTTGGCGCGAAAATCTCCGAGTGGTACTCCCAGAACCCTGATCTGAACATTTCTTCGAAGGTCTGTTTGTAGCAGGCGGGGAGGTATTTGATGCGTGCATGCCAAGCGTAAGCCACACGGACACTGGGGGTGGTGCTCATGTCATACACCAAGTCGTAATTTCCATTGCTAAACCCCGGAAGGCGTACCTGTGGTGCGGCTGCATTTCTAAAGGTCTTCAGCACCACTTGCATCATATCTAAGATTTTAAGCATCATTTGCGCTGCTACATCTTGCATGGGCTTCAAGCGCGGCATCCAGTGGCGAATGGTCCCCATCATATATGCTACCGATGGTGGTCCTTGTGGTGGCGCTATGTACGGGTAGTTCAGCCATTCCTTGCATTGCGCATTGTTCTGTACCTTGATATTAAATGCCTTCCACGACCTGCGGCGGGGGACTGGACCGTAGCATGGGTTGTACAGGAGGTGCAACGGCGCGTTGTTCCATGTGCGTAGCATTTCTGGATAAGTCTCTAAAAGTTTCTGCCGCCATGTTGGTTGACGAATCTTGCCTTTTCGCACCTCTGGAGGAAGGTCTTCGGGTTGAAATTGGGTCGCAAAAGTAGGAATCTGACCCGTGACTCTTTGTATTTCTGCATTATAATCAGCCAAGATAATATAATATGGCCTATACTAGAGTTCCGATGAGAGAATCAGGCGTCTCGATGACAAGTTCTTGAAGTAATCTGATTGTAAAACAGTCTCCTCTATGACCCTCATAGCCTGATTTTGCACTACGGTGCGCTCTTCATGCGAGGTCCCTATTTCCTCCACTTGTCGTAACCATGGCGGCCGTGGTGCCTCGAACGTGTCCTGCGCTTCTTCTGTTTGTTGGCCTCCTGGGAATGGTTGCGGATCATATTCTTCATCAAACGTTTGTTCCACAGGAATTTGCACAACTTCTTCTTCCGTGGGAGCCTCCGGAGGGGAAGATGGCCTCTCATATTGTAGTAGGCGTGTCTGCAATTCAGTTACCTGTTGCTGGAGATCTTTTATGGCCTCTGCGTCGGAGGGAAGCGAAGCTGCAGAGGGGGTGGTTGTAGGGGCAGCTGTTGGGCCTTGTTGGTGTTCCTGCTTCAGTTGTCCTAGCTCCTCCGATAGCTTATCATGTGCTTCGAGTAGCATGGCATAATCTTCCAATATAATCTTGATATTATCGGGGGTCACTGCTTGAAACTTGGATGGGCTGATGGGTGCCCTCGGTGTGCTCTCAATAGCTGCCTCCAGGTTCTCTTGATTTTGTATTTGCAGACGTCTGTTCTCTTCCTGAGCAGCCGCAAGATGGCGTTTAAGTAGCGCCATATTTCGCTGAAGTTTTGAGTTGCGTTCCAGTTGTGTCCGTAGGTGACTTTCTACCACCTGCACTGCTTCCTGATCTACGTTCTGTAGCTGTACTTCCAATATATTATGGGCGTCTTGGAGGGTTTGGAACTGTGTGTGGAGGCGAGCATTCTCCTCTTCTAGTACCGCAAGGCGGAGCTGTAGTGTCGCTGAGTGCTCTTGCAGGCGTGCGTTTTGTTGCTGGAGCTGAATGTAATCTGTTCTTAAATTTGATATACAAGCCAACATGGTGTCCAATGCATTACCTATAGATGAGTGGGGGGTGTTTACTGTGGAAGATGCATGGGAAGGGAATTGGGGAAGGGAGACAGTGAATGATGTGTCTACGAAAGTTATGTGTGTGGGTGAAATTGGTGGAGGGGGAATGGGAGGAGGTGAAACCGTGGGTGGAGGTGCCGTGGGTGGTGAAATGTCCATACCTTCAGGAGTGGGTGTTAGTGTGGGGCCTGCCATATATATTGGTATGGTAGGTGGTGTGTGTGTGGAAGTGGTGAATAGATGTGACATGGGGTGGGGAGCTGAAAAGACAGGGAATGGTTGAGGGCCTGGTTGAAAAGCCCTAGCAAAGATGTCCTGGAGGGATTGTAGAAATGGAGAGAGGGATATCGGGGGTTGGGGTCGTAAATTTGAGGAGGGTGGAAAGGGTGGCATGGTAGTAGGGAAACCCATGAATGTGGATCTGGGGTCAGGATGACCCGTGGCTGAAGGCATTGGGGATGGTTGTCCTAGGGCAGGCTCGGGAAGGGTTTCGGTGGGTTGTGTAGTGATGGGGTTTGCTTCAAAGGTCGGGTTATCAGTGGTAGAGAATAGGGTGGCACTAGAGATGGGAGTACGAAAGATGAAGGTTGGGTCAGTGGGTTGAGTGGTCGATGGGATTTCCACTGTCTCTGTTCTCGGAGGCGATGGTGGGGGAGTAGGTGGTAGTGGTTCGGTGGACTCCTCATGGGTGGCGGGGTGCTGTTGACTAGCTGTTTGGGAGGTTGGTGTAGTAGTTGGCTCCTCTGCAACTGTAACGGGAATTTGGATATTTTTACCTGAGCGAGGCCGTGTCTGGAACCTTCGTGGGTCATATTGAACTGAAGGCCTCTGAATGGCAGTGCGCACAGCTTCTACAACTCCATATGTTTCTGCCATCAATAAGAGACCTTCCCTGTACTCTGAGTCAACTCCCGCTTCTTCCAACAACTGAGTCATAAGTACTCTGCTGCTCTGTTCAGTGAGTAACTGCTGCGATCGCACTCTTTCCATAATCTGATACAGCCTTCGGAGTTCTGCTGTATATGCTGGGGCTTCAGTGGTCTCTTCTTCATATGCTTCTTCTTCTTCCGGTTGTCCGTGTTGTTGACTTTGCTGAGCGTCACTCCAATGGACATGTCTACCGTCTGTAGACTTTCTTCTTCTCCGCGAGGATGTGCCCTGCTCCTCTGCCTCTGAATAAAACTCCACGTCAGAGAATTGTGTGCTTTGTAGGAATGCTTCGAAATCCTGGGGGTCCAGTCCTTCAGCCTCTCCAGTGGCAGCAAACTCGAATTCAGGTGTAACCGGAGGAGCCGATGGGGTGGGTTGTGTCGTAGTGTCAGATTCCGACCTGGGTATCCTAATGGTAAAAGGAGGTACAGTGCCCTCTCTTAATGGTGATGCCTCAGGAGTAGTTAGGACTTCCCTTGTCTGGACACACGGAATCGCGCCCCTCATGCGCTTGGACTGATGTGTGGATGTCTTGAGCCTTTTAAACATTTGTAATTGTGCCCAAGTTAAGGCACGCTCAATGGGGACATCATATGCCAAGCATCGGTAAATGATGCGTGTGAGTGCACAGCATCCGTTCACCACTAATTTCCTAGAAGCCCGTTTGTTTGCTTCATACAACTGATCTATAATCCACACTGGTAGCTTAATAGGTAGCGCACCTGCTTCCGCCAAGTAGAGAGCAAACCAGATCTTCTTGTGTGGTTGCGTGAATCGGTCTTGACCGGGGAAGGCGAAATGTTGCATGCACATGCGGAGAGGGATGGACACATTTGGGGTGAGGGCTGCCATGTCTTTCAGCTTCACTACCTTCCTGTCCTTCATGTTGTTGGGAACGAGAGCATCCTTTTCTGAGGGTACATGCGTGCCATGCATCTTTAAAGCATCACTCACTAGCTCCACAGTAAGTTCAAACCTCTTCAACTCGTTGTTGCCCAGCAATGAGGGGAGAACAAATGATCCGGGTTGGTCCTTATCTTCATGAGCTTGTAATGTAGAGACCAGATAGTAACATCGGAGGAGGTCGGGTTTAGGTAGTGGGGCTTCAAAATATTCCGCCAACCCTGCTCGTTGCCATATGATCTGGAGGTCTTCGGTGTTCTGTAAAGTCTCGAACTCCTTGGAGAAAAATTGGAAACGCACCCATGATCTGTCATACTCGCATTTAGACTCCCAGATATACTTAGCCTCTCCTAATGGACCGGGCATGCCATTGAACCAATGAGAGTTGGCATGGACTCTTTCCGTGATTCCTGTAGGTGGGTCTGGCACTGGGAGTTGCTGAAGGTGTTGCATCTCCACTGGTCGTTCAGTCGGGGGCACGTCCACAGGTAGGCTATCCACATCAATTCCTGCAGTAAGTATCCCTACTTGTGAGCCCGAACCTGTCGCTTCTGCCATTTTACTGCTTGCCTTCTGATTCTGTGAGAATATAGAAGCATGTGTTAACATCGTAATGGACAGACTAAATCCGTTGCTGTCCCCGTTACAACATTAACATGAGGTATATGGTGAGTTAGTGGTTAGTAAGTGCACGAAGACAGTGAGTGTAGTTAACGTTTGTGTATTCCTAGGAGACTAATGCCGTTAGTAAGTGGGGTGAATTTACAAATCGGGGTCGAGGGGTTTATTACAGATCTTAGACTGCCAAATGCAGTGGATGGGCTTTGCTTTCGGTTTCGTAGAGACTCCAGAGAGCTGTGTCGGTGTCGCTGTTTGGGGATGGGGCCTTTTAGGGACCCACTTATAAGTGATTACATGCATGCTCATGGGTCTTTGTGTGTTCCTAAGTGTTGAGCACGAGGGAATTCTGGTGGTACTCGTAGATGGGTTATGCTGCATAGGTTGCGGCCTCGGCTTAACTACTTGTGCCCGCAAGCAAGCCTTAGGAACCCAAATTTGTCTAGATTGTGGGCTTGCCTTCATCGACTTCTTGGGCACCCAAATAGATTTTACTTTAGCAGAAGAATTTCTGAAAGACTTCTTATTAGCGTCGTGTTGTTGGTTACTAATAAGAGGCTTTGCCCGTGTGGTTGACGGTGGTGCAACCGGTCGTTCGCCTTTCCGCACCCACATCTGGTTGAGTTTCTGGGGCATTCTGCTGCGCAGGTACTTTTGATCTCGGACATAGGTAGTACTCGGCTTCTTCTGCCTGTGATCCGCCTTTGGTTGCTGCCTCCTTCTGACCTTTGGAAAAGAAGGGAGTTCCGTTGCATCCCTGACTCCTTTTTTGCAAATGTCATTCCTCTGCAACACAGGGTTTTGAACAAGAACAGCATGGTCACCTTCATGTGTACCCCTGGAAGGACCAGGAGTCTGTGCCTTTCCTAGTTCCTTGAGTGCTCCATTGTCTAATTCTACTGTAACTCGACTATGATTGACCCAAACCTGGAGAAGTCCACTTCTTAGGTTTAGATTGACTGCTTGGTCATAGATCCAATCCTGACCCAAGACTAGAGGTTCAGTGAGATCCTCATCTTGACACACCAGTACTTTAACTGTCATTGCCTCATCATGAATGTAAAGGGGAAGTTCCGCCTCGCCCATGCAAGGGGTTTCCACTCCTCCCAATCCTATAAGATATGCTTTTACAGGATTGACAGTCAATTGTAATTCTTGGCAGTAAGACAATTTAACAGCACTAGTGGCTGCACCTGAGTCAATCAAGGCTCTTACGGTCCTTGCACTCTTTCCTTGTCCTATATCTAAGGTTACGAAAGGACGTCTATCAATTATCCTATGCGAGCTTGTTCCTGCGACTTCACACATGGCCATAGGAAATCCTTGGTCTGCATAGTCATTCGCTCCAGGCTGATCTCTACCTTGCCTTCGTAATTTCATCCTTCTGATGCGTTCTAAAGCTTCAGCTTGAGCTTCTTCTCGAACTCGCTTTTCTTCCTCTTTGCGTTTCTTAGCAGTGTTGAGTCGACTGAGCATTTCCTCCGTGAGGGGTTCCTGATACAACTTGACTCTGCAACCGCTAATATAATTTGGGAGAACATCACCCTCTAATGTGGCCAATTGTACTGCTCCGCTCGTGGAGATCCTATTGATGATCATAGGTCCGTAGCCTCTCTTTTCTAGCTTTCTCGCGTGTTGTTTTAGTGTATAGACTAAGACTAGATCTCCTGTTTTCAAGCCTTTATCCTTCACGTGGGCATCAAAGTATGCCTTCTGTCTCTTCTTGGCTGCATATATTCCTGCAGCGGCTCTCAGTCTTGTTTCCCCTAATCGTTCAAGGTCAAAGATCCTAGAGGAGAGCTCATGACCTGTCCATTCGTGCTCTTGTGCTACTTTCAATGTAGGGATCAAGAAGTCCAAAGGTAACACAGCGTTTTGACCGAATACCATCTGAAAGGGGGTGGCTTGGAGCACCGTTTTGTAGGCAACTCGGTATGCCCAAACAGCATGGTGTAGCTGTTTGTCCCAATCAGAGCGTTTAGTGTTCACTAATTTCGTCAGTACATTGCATAAAATCTTATTAGTGCTCTCAGCTTGTCCATTAGCTTGAGGATGATATGGGGCAGACTTCTTGTGTATTACCAAGAATTCTTGGAGTAGATTTTCAATCACTTCGTTCAAGAAATGAGTGCCTCTATCACTTACAAGCTCTATAGGTAGCCCGTATCTTGTGAATACATTCTCAAACAAGAATTTGGCAGTTGTTTGAGCATCGTTCTTGGTTGTAGCTTTTACCTCAACCCACTTGGTGAGATAATCTGTTGCCACAATGATGTATTCCGCATGAGAACCTTTAGCTGGGGGATTAATAGGACCTATGAAGTCTATTCCCCACTTAGAGAATGCACGTCCACCCATCATAGGTTTCAGTGGCATCTCATCTTTGCGTATAGGATACTGAGTCCTTTGACAGACATCACACCGTTTCACATAGGTACGTGCATCCATGTGAAGGGTAGGCCACCAGAAGCCCGCAAACATTATTGCCTTGATCACCCGATCTGGTCCAAAGTGTCCTCCTGCTACCCCTTGGTGAGCAGTTTCCAAGATCTTGAGATATTCACTTTCATGGACACACAGTCTCAGGTAACCATCCTTACCGCGTTTGTATAGATTATCACCAATGAGTGAGTAATCCAAGGCTTCTTGTTCTAAACTCCTTTTCCTAGCCAGAGTCATGTCTGGAGGGAATGTGTTTGTCCTCAGGAATGATACTAGTGGTTCGCTCCAATCTGGTACAATGGATACTTGATAAAGAGTGGCATGTTCCACTGGTGGTTTAGTGCAACAGATTGGGCATTCCTTGCACAACTTTTGGACATCAGCTTCCATAGTTGGCCAATGCACTCCGAATCTCTTTAGAGTCTGCAAAGTTCTTTGCTTTGAATGGTGTTGCTCTAACGCACCTACATGTGCTAATTGCAACCATTTAGCGTACTCATCTTCTTCCACGCAACAAGCCAAGATCCCTTGATCTGTGTGCTTGTACATGCTTCCTGCCATGATATGGTACTTTTGGGCTTTTACGATCTCTCTATTCCGTGTGTTCACCACTGGATGATTAGGCCCGAATGTCAATACTGGTACTATTGGCTTGGCCCACTGCGGCACCACTTCCAAATTAAACAAGTAAGCATCAGGAAGGTCATCTGACACTCCTTGTGGGGCTTCTCCCGATGTGAGCCTAGAGAGATGATCTGCTCTCAAGTGGGTTCTACCTTTTCTTACCACAACCTCAAAATCATATTCCATTAGCAGGAGAAACCATCTTACTAATCTTCCCGTATTGCATGGCTTGTTTACTAAGTACAACAATGCCTGATGGTCTGTAAAAAATTTAAACTTATTTGCAAGCAAATAATGTCTAAACTTTTTAACTGCATATACCATGCCTAATCCTTCTCGTTCAGTAGTGGTATAATTTCGTTCAGCCGCATTCAATTGTCTACTGGCATAGGCAATTGGAAGATCCATATTACCTTCACCAGTAGGTTGTGCGAGCACACATCCAATAGCATAATTGGATGCATCCACGTGAACATGGAATGGCTTATTCCAATCTGGTGTGGTCAAGATTGGTGCTGAACACAATCTTCGTTTAAGCTCTTGGAAGGAATTCTCACATTCATCCGTCCACTCAAAGTTTGTCAGAAGTCCGTACATGGGCTTTGCAATGACAGCATACATGTGTATAAATCGTCGATAATAACCACAATGCCCCATGAAAGCTTGCACTTCCTTGACATTCTTTGGCCTAGGTAGCTCTGCTATGGCTCTCACTTTTTCTTCATCGGTAGATATGCCATTCTTTGACACTATGTGTCCTAGAATCTTGCCTTGCCTGACCATGAAAACGCACTTTTCTGGGTTCAGGCAGACTTGGTATTCTCTACATTTGTCAAAGATTTGTCTGAGTTCAGGAATATGAGTTTGTCTAATGTTGGAATGAGCACAAAGATCATCAACATAGACTTCTAAACTCTTCCTCAGGAACTCCTTAAACACATGGCACATCAGCCTCTGGAAGGTGGCTGGTGCATTGGTAAGCCCAAATGGCATTACTCTAAAAGCAAAAATGCCCCATTCTGTGGCAAAGGCCGTCTTATGCTGATCCTCTGGAGCTATGGCTACTTGATTGTAGCCCGAGAATCCATCAAGGAAACTGTACACTTCCTTGCCTGCCACTCTTTCTAAGAGATGCTCTGTTATGGGAAGCGGATAGTTATCTCGAATTGTGGCGGCATTAACCTTTTTCAAGTTAATGCACACACGCAGCTTGCCATTCTTCTTGGGCACCACTACGATGGGGGATACCCATTCAGTGTGCTCAATTTCATAGATAAATCCAGCTTCGACCAGTCTATCTATCTCCTCCTTGATCTTAGCAGCGTAATTATCATTATACGTATAAGGCTTTTGCTTAGAGGGTTTGGCATCTGAGGTCATGGGGATGGTGTGCGAGCATATGTCCGGGTCAACCCCTTTCAAATCCTTGTAACTCCAAGCGAATACATCTCTGTATTCTCTTAGCAAGGCAATCAATTCGTGCTCTTCTTCTTCTGTCAGGTCATGGCCTATATACGTGCATCTCTCCTCTCCTTCTTCTATGGCCACTACTATTTTCTTAGTAGTTTCTTTGTTATCATAGGCTTCTCCTGATTGTGCCTCTCGTTTAGGCATTCTTATCATGACTCTCCTGTCATCTATCTCATACTTTTTAAAATTTTCGGGGACCTCAAACAAAGATTCTTCCTCTTCTGGTGAGGCTTCTCTCTTTTTTCGTTTCTTTCCTTCTTCCTTCGGGGTCACATGTGTTGTTAATCTTACATTAGTTGTAACCTCTCCATGCCTCTGGGGTTGAAATTCTACTTCATGGAAGTATTCTTCATCTGATGCAAATGGTGGGTCCATAATGATTGACTCTAGATCGGAGTCACTTGCATCCTCAAATGCATCAGGGCTAGGTTCGCATTCTTCTAGAACTGCCTCTCCCATGATTGGCTCTATGGAGAAGACTGAAATATCATAACCATCCTCATCACAGTGAGGTGTCCATTGTTCTTCGTTGATGGCTACGTCCATTGTTGCTAAGATTTCTGCCCAACCGTGAGGTTCAAATTCTTCGTCTGGAAAAACTACAGGTGCATAGGCTGGGTCTTGGATTGATCTATGGGTTTCTTTCGCACCTACCTCTCTGGCTTTCTCTCTCTTCTCTTCTTCTACTGCTACCTTGCACATCCATAAGTGAGTGTCTTCATGCATCCATGAGGATCCAGATTCTAGGGAATGCACAGATTCTGTATCATCTTTGGCTCTATGGATGGGATTCCACTGGATAGGAGGGACATCTCTATGAGAATAGTCCTTGAGATTGACTTTGGTTGTAACGCCCAAGTGTTGCAAATACAAGGAGTTGGTTCCCCAATCCTGTACCACTTGCAACTGTCGCATAAATGGTCTTCCTAAAATCATCTCATAAGCATGATTTTTGCTGAAGTCACATATAGCAAAGCTATGCTCAAACTCAACACCACAAGTGGTGAGAGTTATCCCTTCCAGCAATCCTAAGGGTCTCTCAATATGACCATCGGCCATCTGCAATTTCATTCTTGTTGGCCTGAGTGCTGGCTTGCCCCAACGCTTCCAAAGAGAAGTAGTGGCAATTGCAACTCCTGCACCTGAGTCTAAAATTGCCTTGGTGGTGTACTCTTGGTAGGTGATGGGAAGATAGGTGTTCCCTTCTTCGCCTTCACACATATCCCCTATCTTATCCAAGGGAATTTCTGGCACTGTCCTATGGGATCCTACCTGGGAACGAGGTTTTGCTATCTCTGGTACTTGTTTGGCTACATGTTTCCATAATTCAGGTCTAACCTTGAGTAGCTCTTCTAACTTGAGATTACACTGCACATTAGTGTTCTTCACTACCTCTGTGTTCCTAGGGATGACTGAGTCGTCGTTCCTTACCATGACTGTGGGTGCTCTCATACATGTGGACTTTGCTTCCCATGGGCCTGTGAAGTGGGGTAGCTCTTGTATGGAATTCGACTCAAAGTCTAATCTCTCGTGAGACTGAACACTCTCATGCTCCCCGTAAATAGATGGGATGTCTTGTGGGAATTGGTCGTGTGCATCGTCCACAAGTTCAAAAGGAGGGGCGACCTCGCTTTCGTTATCCCATTTGTCTTCTTGAATCTCTCGTAGGAAGTCTGGTGCAAACCGATTCATAGAAGAAGAAGTGTCTGGCTCCGTAGAATTGGGCGCATAAGCAACCTGTGAAGGAGGGCTGATTCTATTGTTGAC
This sequence comes from Ceratopteris richardii, assembly GCA_020310875.1. Taxonomy (NCBI): domain Eukaryota; kingdom Viridiplantae; phylum Streptophyta; class Polypodiopsida; order Polypodiales; family Pteridaceae; genus Ceratopteris; species Ceratopteris richardii. Next base: position 16,581,871 of record CM035444.1, on the reverse strand, counting down.
TCTCTCCTCGTTCTCGCAAATGGCTGGAGCACAAGCTTCTTGGGGAGGATTACTTATTCTATTACTTTTCCGAACAGGCTCACACATTCCCTGAGAAGGAATGTAGGCAACCTGTGGAGGTACTTGAGCTTTCGAGGGAGGCTCATCTGCCTTTTGGGGGGGAAGATAAGCTTCTTGAGGAGGCCCACGGGCTTCCTGAAGAGGCTGGCTTACCCGTTCTCTTGCCCTTTCCTTTCTTTGAGGGGTAGGTTCCTTTTCTGGCTGTGCTATTGGCCTCTCTATTCTTTCTAAGGAGGGAAAGTTGTCCGGTTTAGGGGCATTGGCCACATACACTTCTGATTGGGAATGATTCCTGTTTTTGCTTGCTTTTTCTTGGTCTTGATTTTTTTCTTCCTTGTCAGATCTTGCAATTATCCTCTCTAACTTCTCTAGGAATCCATCCAAGTGTAATTGTGTTTTGGCTGAGCCTGAGTAATTGAAAAGGCGACTGGCTTCAAACATAGTCTGAGCCAATGCGACCATTTTCGCGCATAGTTTGGTTCTTTCTATCTCTAGGTCAGCTCTAGGATAGCACTTGTCATGATCCGTGACGTTTGGCCCTTCTTGGATTCTGGCCTGATATGCCTTAAGCATCATGTCTATGTCTTCGGGAGTGGGATCAGCTAATACTGATCCTGTTTGGGGTGGTGGGTGGGTTGCGTGGGCTGTCTTAGAGGGTGAAGGGATGGAGGGTGATGGGGATGGTAGCGGTGGGAATGTGTGAGAGTGCGGTTGAGACGTGATCTCTATGATTTTAGCCTTGGTTTCTCGTAGACTTTCCTCAAGTTCACTCATCTTCTTTGCCCATTGCCTTTTCATGCGTTCGCGGCTATCTTTCCAAGCTCTTGTTCTCTTTTTATTTTGGCTCTCAGTATCGCTAGCATCTAGGCTCTTTTCCTGGCCTACCGCTTGGTTTTGCTGCAATGCCTGAGCCCTAGTGACTACCTGCACTGGTGCAGTGGAAGTGACGCTTCCTGAGGAGTCTACCACTAACCCAACAACGTTGATAGGGGTGATTTTTGGCATGCTATTGGGGTTCTTTGGGCAATCTCGTAAGAGATGCTCTTTTCCGCAATCTTGGCAGAAGCCTTGGATAGTCACGGACTGAGTTTGTGTAGGCAGAGGTAAGGGACAATCACGAATGAGGTGATCACCTTGGCATTTGTAGCACGGCCCTCTTGGGAATGGAGGTCTGACTTGCCTAGATTGAGGCCTAGGATTGGGGTTTGTATACATGACGTTCGTGTAATCTGACTCCCAACTAGGTTCGTTCGGCTCTTCACCATAGTAGGACTCTCCATGTTCTGGGGACTGCATGTAGTAAGCCTGGGGGCTATCCACATGGGTAGAATCAAAGCTATGGTCACTTGGGTCATTTTCAGAGATCAAGGATGTTACAGGGACTATAGCTCTATTCAGGTTCTCTTCTGCAGCAGTATACTTTACCGGAATCACATTAGCTGGGGCAGGGGGTTGTTGTGCTAGCACAGGCTGAGGCCTTTGTTGGGCCTGATACTGTGGTTGGTAGGTTTGTTGGGGTCTAGCATATGGTGGTGGTGGATTTTGGTTCTGGTATCTGCCTTGTTGGTAGGGTTGCGGATAGGGTTGCCTAACTGCCTGCTTGTTGTATGGGCAGTCTTGTGCGGTGTGATTGGTGTATCTCCGTTCTATGGTGCAGTACTGGCTACTAGGGTTTACTTGGGGTTGAGCCATAATGGGACAGACGTTCGCCATATGGTCACCACCGCATGTATAGCACCTTTTCACAGGGGCAAACCTTGGGATTTGTTTGCTAGTTACACCTAATTTCTGAGCTACTTTTTCGGCAAGTTCTTCAATTGATGTGGCTTGTGTGGAAGATTGACTAGATGCACTATCTGAATCTTTGTAAATTTTGGACAACTCTAGCTCTTCTCCTAGGTTATCTTCAATGTCAATGCACATACGTACACATTCTTCTATAGTCCTAGGGTCTTTCAAATACACATAGGATCTCAATTTTGGGCTCAGCAATCCATCAAGGAATAAGGCTACTTGTTTAGCAGATGTGGGTAACTCCGAAATAGGGCACCTTTCCAGATATTGTCTAAACCTTCTTCCGGCCAATCTGACAGTCTCTTGGGGGGTCTGTTTGAAGCTGTGGATCAATGAGGAGGTATTGTGTCTTATGCCGCTCTTAGAGAACTCTACAATGAATGCCTCTAGGAGTTGGTCTATGCTCCTGAACTGACGCTCATCTAATGGCTGAAACCATGTAAGTGCCGTGTTCCTAAGGGTTAGACCGAAGGCATTGTACTGCGTGAACAGATCTTCCACTTGTTCAGCTCTCAAGACTTGCTTGAACTCTGCCACATGATCATAGGGATCTCCTGTGCCGTCAAAGTAATTCTTCATGGACTTAACTAGCTGGGTGGGTCTCAAAGTTCTTGCGTGCTCTCTAGGTCTTGGCAGAGGGAATCCATCTACATTTCTTTGGTTCCTGTGGGCTCTATGTATCTCAGGAGGTTCTACCCTATTCGTCTCTGTTCTCGTTCTTTCTCTGCCTACAGGGTTGGCAAAGCTTACTTCCGGTCTATCTCTACTTCTGTCTCTTTGCGTACCATGAGCTTGGGAAGTTCCCGCCCCAGGGTGACCATAGGATGCATTTGATCTTGGTTGGGGAAAAATAAATTCACCCTTCCACGTGTAGGCATGCCTATCATTTTCTGTCACCACGAAGATCCGTTCTGAAGCATGATCTAAATAGGTCACTCTGCCTGGGCTATCCGGATCCTTAAGCTCATAGATCATGATGTTTCCTATGTCTGTTGGCTGATTAGACTTATACCTCCAAAAGGCTTCATCAGTTTCTCGATTGAGGAGCAACTCTATGCTCTTGTTGTCTTGGGGGACCCATTCAGGCGTGATAATCCTAGTGAGAACTGATTTACCTCGAGGGGTTCTAGGTTCTGCACCCATGTTCCCTTGTTCCAGGTCACCTAAGTCCGCTTCTGAGATTACATTCCCAAAGTCATCTGTCCTATCAGGATGACTAGTGACTACATATATAGTTCCTTCTTTGTCCAGGTATGCACCATTTTCAAACTTGACAGCTGGGTGTTCTAGTCCAATGGATTGATCAGGGTTTTTAATCTGGACCACAGATCTTCCTAAGCCGTCCTCATAGATGCTAGCACCTAATCGGTTGGTCCTAAGGTACTCCAGCTGCGTTTTGTAAGGGCCTTCTACCCTGTATAGGTAAGGCACTCCTGAACTTCCCGTAGGTCTGTCCATGCCTTGGGACATTTCTGACTCACTGGTCTCAGAGCTAGGGTAGTTTGAGCGGTGGCTCAACTGCTGGGCCCAAGACCTTGCAGTGTGATTGACACTAGCCTCAGAAGACCTAAGGCTTTGTCTCTCTCTTACTAGGTGTCGTCCTGATCTAAGGTTCATATGCCTAACTGATTAACCCAATTTTTTTTGCCCAGAGTACAACCTAGTTGCTGGTTTCTTTGTATCAGTCGCTTGGTTCTTTTTAGGTTGATTATCGTGTTTATGGTCTTGTCTGAAATCACGTCGTCAGGAATATTTGAATGTTGTTTTGCACTTACAGTTGATCGTTCCACGTTAGGTTCTTTCCTTTATGTTGTCGACAGTACAGAGATTAAGTTTTTAGCTTGACTTGAGTTTTTAGGTAGGCTTCAACTTGATAGTGGCCTATCGTCGCCCTGACTTACTCCTACTTCTAATCGTTCTTAGCCTAAGCTAGGAATTGACGAAGAGGAGTTGAGAATATTCCGACCTTTCTTGCCGAACCTTGCTCTTTGGTGCTCGAGAAGTTGATTCTCAAGCGTGCGCCACACCCTTGCTTGGATACTCTCAATTGCTTCTCAATAGGCCTGCATAAATCCCAAGATTAGCTCCAAGTAGACCTCTCAATTGACAGACAATTTATTTCAGACACTTTGTTAATGACCCTTGTTCCCCCTTTTGCATTGTTAGAAGTTTACTCTAGAGCTCTCTTGGTGTTCCTACCCCTCAGTGTGTCAACTTCCAAATATCCTATCCGAAAATCAACGCGTTATTCTTATAAAAAACAGTTGAGGGCGTGTAGTATATGTCACGAGCTTTCCGACAAGCCCTAGAGCTCAGAAAATGGGTTTCGTATGAAAAAGTTATGACCGTTCAGGGTTTAGGGGGTTAACTAGACAAACAGAACCTTTCGGGGGTTTTAATGCATTTTCTAAGGCCTTTGTAAGTAGATGAGTACATGAAAGTGCAAATATGCCCAAAATTTAGCCTAAATTTCCGAAAATTCACTCCTTCATTTTTTGCCGAAAATGCCTGTCTATCGCGATAGACGGTGTCTGTCGCGATAGACACAATCTATCGTGGGGGCTGTCTGTCGCGATAGACGGTGTCTGTCGCGATAGACAGTGTCTATCGTGGATTTCTATCTGTCGCGATAGACGGTGTCTGTCGCGATAGACGGTGTCTGTCGCGATAGACGGTATCTGTCGCGGATTCCTGTCTGTCGCGATAGACGGTGTCTGTCGCGATAGACGGTGTCTGTCGCGGATTTCTGTCTGTCGCGATAGACGGTGTCTGTCGCGATAGACAGTGTCTATCGTGGATTTCTGTCTGTCGCGATAGACGGTGTCTGTCGCGATAGACGGTATCTGTCGCGGGTTTCTGTCTGTCGCGATAGACGGTGTCTGTCGCGATAGACGGTGTCTGTCGCGATAGACGGTGTCTGTCGCGATAGACAGTGTCTATCGTGGATTTCTATCTGTCGCGATAGACGGTGTCTGTCGCGATAGACGGTGTCTGTCGCGATAGACGGTATCTGTCGCGGATTCCTGTCTGTCGCGATAGACGGTGTCTGTCGCGATAGACGGTGTCTGTCGCGGATTTCTGTCTGTCGCGATAGACGGTGTCTGTCGCGATAGACAGTGTCTATCGTGGATTTCTGTCTGTCGCGATAGACGGTGTCTGTCGCGATAGACGGTATCTGTCGCGGGTTTCTGTCTGTCGCGATAGACGGTGTCTGTCGCGATAGACGGTGTCTGTCGCGATAGACGGTGTCTGTCGCGATAGACAGTGTCTGTCGCGGATTCCTGTCTGTCGCGATAGACGGTGTCTGTCGCGATAGACTGAAAAAATGCAAATTTTTGAAAAACTTGTAGTGATCTAGAGTGCCCTCAAGGTGTAGGTTACAATGATAAACATGCATTCACAAAATGTTAAGATTTTCTGTCTGTCGCGATAGACAGAGGCTGTCGTCCCGGGACCTGTGCAGAGCCTGTCGTACCTGCGCACACTGCTGGGGATGATGGTACAGCAAAAAACCTGCAAAATAGCTCAGAAAACATGCAAAAACAGCACATGCAAGTTCGCTCTCTCGCTCTCTCTCACAAGTGAAATGAGGGAAATGAGGTGGAGGTGGGGATATAGTCAAAAAACTGAAATTTTCGCGATGATGGAGATGGACGTGGGAGATGGTGATGATGATGATGGTGAAGAAAGTAAAAGAAAATCGATGAGAGTGAAGAAAATACCTACAACTCCAACGCGTCAACTCTACGTCTTACCATCACACGCTCGTCCTCAAAGCTCGATCCCCGGCAACGGCGCCAAAATTTGGTGTAGCTCAATGATGAGTAGCACCTCCTTTAATGTCAATCCGGGAAGACGTGAGGATGGTATGAAGACCTCGAGCAAGTGGCGGCACAAGTGCGTGAGTGAGAAGCACACAAGCATGCACACACATACACACAAACGCGCACACACGGCAAGACAAAGAGAGAGAATCAATGGAGTGCTTTAGATTACTTTCACAAGCTCTTACAAGTTCGTTTGAATTACAATCTAACCTCTAAAATGAGCTCTCTAGCTCTTTTTATAGTTTTTGACTAGCTTTTGGCCCTGTCCAGACCTAGTGTCCGGCCTAGTTAAAAATTAGGTTCCAGGGCTTATTTGATGGCTCAAACGAAGTCTAAAAATTATGAAAATTGGTACGATGGTACTTCTAATACTCCTCAAGCTCGAGGACTCCTCGGCTTGCACAAAATGGAGTCTAATCTACCAAAAACGGAATTTACAATGTTTGTGTAGTGATTAAAATCACTTGAGTTGTACATAATCTAAGGGAAAAAATGATCTGGCCTTGTTGCCGTATTGTGCATGATTCCTCTGTTGCTTTGTGTGCCAACATGTGTTGACAAAGTTGGTGAATATTAAATGCTTTGATTGAGACGAACAATTACATCATGTTGTTTGGGCATATCGAGTCGCCTATAAAATGGTGCTCCAAGCCACACCCTTTCAGATGGTATTTGGCCAAAATGCAGTGCTACCTTTAGATTTCTTGATACCCACACTAAGAGTAGCACAAAAGCATCACTGGGCCGGCCATGAGATCTCATCTAGAATCTTTGATCTTGAACGGTTAGGTGAAACAAGACTAAGGGTAGTTGTAGGAATATACGCGTCCAACAAAAGGCAAAAGTCTTACTTTGATGCCCATGTGAAGGATAAAGGCCTAAAAGCAGGAGATTTAGTCCTAGTGTACACCTTGAAGAAGGAACTTAGAGAAGCATGGCTATGGACCCATGATAATTAACAGAATATCAACAAGTGGAGCAATCCAATTAGCCACTCTAGAAGGTGACATCCTACCAAGTTACATCAGTGGATGTTAAGTCAAATTATATCAAGAACACCTCATTGAGGAAATGCTTAATCGACTGAACACTGCCAAGAAACATAAGGAAGAAGAAAAATGAATTCGAGAAGAAGCACAGGCAGAAGCTTTAGAACTCATCCGAAGAATGAAATTGAGAAGTCATGATAGAGATGAGCCTAGATCAGATGCTTATGAAGCTCCAAGATACCATATGACCATGTGTGAAGCTTCAGGTGTACGGTCCCATAGAATTATCGATCGACATCCTTTTCTGACCCTAGAGTTAGGACAAGGAAATAGTGCAAGGACTGTAAGGGCCTTGATTGACTTAGGTGCAACCACTAGTGCAGTTAGACTTTCTTATTGTCAAGAATTTCAATTAAACATCAATCCTATAGAAGCATACCTCATAGGATTAGGAGGTGTGGAAACCCCTTGCATGGGTGAGGTGGAGCTTCCCCTCTACATTCAAGATATTCTTATGACAGTGAAGGTGCTAGTGTGTCAAGATGAGGATCTCACTGAACCTCTTGTCTTGGGCCAAGACTAGATCTATGACCATGAAGTCAACCTGAACCTAAGAAGTGGACTTCTTCAAGTTTGGGTGAATCAAAATCGCATTACCATTGAGTTAGAAAATAAAGCACTCAAGGAACTAGGAAAGTCACCAACTCTTGGTCCTTCTATGAGTACACATGAAGATAACAATGTTGTTATTGTCCAAGACTCTATGATTTAGAATGATGAGGTTTTCAACAAAGGAGTCAGGGATTTGGTGGAACCCCCTTCTTTTCCAAAGATGATTGAGACAAAACAACCAAAGGAGTACAGGAAGCAGAGGAAGTAGATGGTCTATGGTCATAGTCAATGGAGAGTGCAAAGCAAGAGGATTCAAAATGTGAAGCAGATTTGGGTACACAAGGGTGAACAATCCTCTACTCCACTGTCAAATCCCCAATGATGCACCAAACCAACTGCTCGGACGACTATAAGGAAGAAGTGTTCTAGAATTCTCCTAAAATGGACCATTTCTATTTGGGTCCCAAAGTGGTCGATGAAGGTTGACCCCAATGCACGACAAATCTGGGTGCCTAAGACCTGCTTACATGCTCAAGTAGCTGCACATAAGCTGATAAGGCTGACGTGCCTATTAAAGTCATTCACATTATGCACTTTAGAACACACATCTACTTTCCAACACTCCACACATATGACCACACCTAGCCCTACTTGGAAATGGGTACCCAAAAAGTCCCAAATCCAAGACGACATGATTCAAAAACATGAGAAGACTATGCTAGCCAAAAGAAACCATCTCACAAATAAAATTCAGAGAGTTAAACTTTGTGATAAACCACCTGACCCCACCATGTAAGTTATTGTGCATAGACATAGATGCATTTGAGTACATCACACAATCCCAAGTATGCATCTAGGGACAAACCACTAACCTACTAACCAACACTCACATTCTCGCAAAACATCTCACTTACTAACTTCCTAACCACATCGGTAGCATATTGGTATTGTAGAGGGAACACACTATTATCATGTTCTTGACGCAATGCTAATATGATTTTCTTCTTCTAGTAGATAGCATGACATACTTCAAGCAATATCATGGCTGACATAGTAGGAACCAGCTCTCAAGCAGGGACCAGTGAGCAGGTGGTTGCTCTCGAGAGTTTACCAATCATGCTTGAAACAATTGAAAGACCAAATGAATCACAAGCTATTCAGATTATACCTATACAAGACCCCCCAAGTGTCCATACCATGCCTGTCGGCAAAGCTTCCCATTGGTTTAGTGAAGTTGCAAGACCCTTGGGAGAAGGATCATACCTCTGGGAGTTAGAGTTGGAATTCAATGGAAAGTAACACAAATATCACTTCTTTACATGGGAATTTGAAAAGTTACAAAATGCAAAAGCATTACACCGCGTATGGGAACAAGGAATATTGGACACATACTCTGGTGCTGAGCTCCCAAAGCCCAACTTCATGAGATGCTACTATCTTATCAACACTTTGACTCCGAGCAAGCACCCCAAAGATACAAGCACATTTGTGCTTCCATTTCTAACAAAGGGAAATGAGCCAAATAGGTTTAAGTTAACCAACAACTTAGTGCGAGAGGCCCTATATATGCGATGAATGCACATACCCATAGAGAAGGAGGTTCTGATGCCTGATAACATGAAGAATCGAAACCTCACCAAGCTTAAGGACATGGTGGCCATGATGCCAAACATCGCAATTCACTTGAGAATGTGCATTCAACATTTTTCAATTCCAGTAGAAGATAGGTTCTCTATGCCATCTAAAAAGTTTGGTTTAGCTTAAACCTTGTAGAGACACAAAACCTCACCATCAACCTACCCCACTAGATCATCGATCAGATACACTTGGCTCACAAGTGATGGCCACGTAAATCAATCTTGTATGGATGTTGCGCTTTGACAAGAATCATTTACAGATGTTTAGCTTATGACATTCCTATTCAAAGGGCCCTAATGTGGAGTAGAGTGCAATAGTTCAAAGGTCAAACATCCACTAGAACCCCTTCCAAGAGGAGGAGAGGAACTGTACAAGTACCTTGTGCTCAACCCCGTAGAGCCACACTAACCCTCGATGTCACCCCTCCTCTTCGAAGGATTAGGCCATTCACATTACAACTACCACAAAAAAAGCTTTGAAGGTCCCAATCTAATATTTCCACCTGTTCCCATGGACCTCGAATTCCCTAGAGGAGCACTCTAGGAAGAACTCACCCATGAAGACTTTTAGCAGATGTTGAAAGAAGTGAATCTTGAAGCAGAAGAAGAACGACAATTGGAAGAAGCTCAATTGCAAGGAACAACATCACGACTCACGAGTACCCATTACCACTGTTGATGTGGATGAAGAAGAGGATGAAGATGACACAGAAGATGAAGAATCCGAAGAAGGCGAGGAAGGGCATGAAGAAAGATACCAAGATGAGCAACAAGGAGTACTGGAACTTGTAGGTGCTCCTATATACACAACCCAATTGCAAAGGTTATACCACACAATTAGAGTAGTGCAAGAGAGGCACAAATTTTCCTTTGCATAAGTCCAAGCCCTAATAGAACAGATGTTAGTAGATGAAGGAGTGGACCTGCAATTCATAACTTCCCTTCAACTACTGTCTGAATCCTTGGGAGTTCAAGAGGCTGTCTACACAATCGTTAGACAATCTATCCTATACGACCACCATAGAGTACATGATGACGAGCAAGAAAAAAATATACAAATACTAGTATCGGAACCTGCAACTACCATAGAGCCGACAACTACCCCAACACCCACCATCAATCTCACTACAAAAACCTTTGTACAAACATTGCCAATTTCACCCCAATACCCTCCATCTCCTCCATCTCCCCCCCCCCACCAACCAGTGTAGAAACCCCTACTGTAATAACCACCATGACACAAAACACCATCCCATCAACATCCTTTTGTTTTCGTGAGCCAACGTCCTAGGCTAGCCTTTTTTGTTCAGTTACCAACCCTTTGATAACTTCACCCTTCTTGCCTATTGAACCCATCATTGGAGATCCAATAATACCTATCATAGAGGGACACCCATGGCCCACAGAAGTTAGTCTAGGCTTTCCTGCTTACCCATATTCACACAATCCCCTTTCCACGGATCCATACTTCCCATCCACCCCCTATACCTCACTCGCCCCAATTGCCCCACCTCATTACATATCCTTCATGGAACAATTCGTTCATGCTCCTAATACAAATCAACAAGAGTCGGCCATTCCACAACATTCTACAAAAGAATTAGAGGCCCTAAGACAACATGTGGTAGAACTACAAGCACGTCTATTACCATATGATTGGCGACCCTCTCAGTTGAAGAGCTAGAACCTGAAACCATGGCTGAAATTCCGGTTGAAGAAAATTTTGAAGAGCCTTATGACTCTATACTAGTACCTGGCAGATGTGTCACAGAAGAGGGACACCACATTCGAGATAGAAGTCCCAGATTGGCTAAGGAGAGTGGAAAAAATCAGGCAAACACACGATGATTGCATCATTGTCTAGATCCAATCGCTCGCCAATCTAGAAGACCCTGTCCTCAAATCTTCTTATTTTTAGAATCTCTCTCATCAATGGCTCATTACCACATCTCAGAACCAGTATATGCCATACTTTATCTTGTTAGTTGATTATAATGTGGAGATCAAAAGGCATACAGGAAAAGATCCAACATTCGCCACTCAGTTCCAGCCTGATGACATACCTCAAGATGTGCGTGCTGGCTCCATTTTCCAACCTCATTGGTGTGAACGATTATTAATGGACTACTCTGAGATGATGATAACATGGGCCACCATGCCTCTATATATTAAGTACAACCCATGTTATTGCCCGGTGGTCTGCCATAGGTCCTGGCAAGCCTTCGCCATCAAAGCTCATAACAACAAAGGTTGTTCAAATTGGGTGAATTATCCCTATTTTGCTCCCCCCCAAAGCACCACCAACAGTCGCCTATTTGATCTCAACTATACGCCATTGGTATACTTGCTTAAAGAATGTACCAGACATTGCAACAAAGATGTGTATGAGAATATTTGAGCTCATGACAGTCGTCTTCAAGAGTTTTTGAAAGGTTCAAGCTCCATACATCTCCGCCCCTGGCTTTTCTGAAGGTAAAAGAGATTTGGTATATGACATGAGCAAGAACCCCTCCATCAACATAATCTATGCTTGGCATGCATGCATAAAATATTTACCTGCTTGGTACAAGTAGACATTCGAAGAAATGTTCTCCAATGGGTTCTAGGAATATCATTCCAAAATTTTTATTCCTAGACCAACACATTTGTTGCATCTCTTTGCAGCGGAACAAGCCATACACGCTAATCACTTATGCTTGCCACATCGGACATTCCAAGTCCAATAGATTGGGATAAGCTCATGATAGATTTGGCTCAATGATTACACATTCAAGAACCTTACCTAGCCACATATGTTGTCGAGTATTACATCAAGCACTCCCACCAACAAGGATCTGTCAGGGACAACAGATGCGAGAGAGGGGGAGTGTTGACAGTAGTCAAGGAGGTCAATGTCTTATGAGATAGGGAAGTCAATGAAGGGACTTAGAGTAGAGAGAAGGATTAAGTAGGCAAAGCACTCAACGTAGATTTGGCAAGTAGGCCATATACTTTTTCGTGAAGAAATATTTCCCAAATAGTTATTTTAGTCACTTCACACCATTGTAAATACCATTTTCAATTATCCCTACTCCATTTTGTGCAAGGTGAGGAGTCCTTGAGCTTGAGGATATTAGAAGTAGCCACGTACCAATTTTCATAGTTTTTAGACTCCGTTTGAGCCCTCAAATAAGCCTTGGAACCTAATTTTTAACTAGGCCGAACATTAGGTATGGATAGGGCCGAAAGCTAGTAGAAAACTATAAAAAGAGCTAGAGAGCTCATCTTTTAGGCTAGTTGGTTAGAGATTTGAGCTTTGTAAGAGAGTTCTTTTGTAATAGAAGCTTTCCATTGTTCCTCTCTTTGTTCTTGCCTAGTGTGCATGTGTGTGTGTGTATGTGTGTGCATGCTTGTGTGCTTTCACTCATGCACTTGTGCCTTCACTTGCTCATGGTCTTCATACTAATCATCACGTCTGCACGTATTGACATTTATGAGGTGGATCTCCTCACATTGGTACTTACCATTATGCTAGAGTGACAACTCGCTAGCGGAGGATTTAAAGAATCCTTCATTCAGGGTTTTAAGGAACTAGTCAAGTCAGTGGGAACTGCGGAAGCACTTCACATTTTGAAGCAGAAACCTTTACCACAATTTGACCCTTGTCCCTTGACGAATCCATCTAATGTGCAAACCAAGCCAATACATCCGTGTGCCCACAGAAGGCCAATCCTCTAGGCAATCGGAAGAAGCACGATTGATACTTGAACACCCACCGGAATCACCTATGGTAGAAGCTACAATAATCATTGACTCCCCACCATGACTAGCAACCTCCATAGAAGCAACCTCCATCAAAGTCACCTCCACTTCCACCGACACCCCTACTTCTCCTGTACATTCAACTTTCCTTGTACATCCCCAATCACCTCTAGTATCCTCATTCATAGTAAGTGCTATAGAAGAAGCCCTAGCACCTCTAGTCACCCAAGCAGTACCTGAAACCTTTACCCCTAGTACATCAAACCTAATTCACCCACCCCAATTAATCCATTCCTAAATCCATCCTCTTCTTCCTTTCCTCTTTCTTCAAGACATATTTCCCCTTTCCCTCCACCAATGACCTTCTCACCAGTATCCCCTCCCATCCCTACTATATCACCTTTGCCTTCTCCTCTACTTCAAACCATCCGTCACATGCAACACGTCATATACTCCTCCTCCTTTGTAAATCCCATGTTCACACCTACTCATGCACCCACCATCACAATTGGTGCACTAGATGCGACGTCCAGTGACATGGAAATTTCACCACCTACAACACCACCACTCAGACCCACCATTTCACCACCACATCTCGGCACACCACAATTTTCTTCCGTCACCGGTGCATCCATCCTCCCATTCCCCTTTCCCTTTCCCCTTGCATCTACACTCGCACTAGCATCATCCTCACACACTGCTCCATTGTTATTATCACCCACCATTGAAATTGCATTCCATCAAATGTTTGCCTGTATGAATCAAGTTAGAGAAGAAATTGCATACTCAGAAGCAATTACTAGACATTGCAATAGACTATTGTACAACTGCATTCCATCAGATATTTGCTTGTATGACTCAAGTTAGAGAAGAATTTGCATCTCTCGGAAGCACTTACTAGACATTGCAACAAACGATTGTACACCAGATGAAACATTAAGCCCTAATAAATTCAAAGGTATCCCCTCTTAAACAATGCAAGTATTATTGGAAGATCACACACGGTTACTCGATGACTATGACAAAATCAATGAAGAATATCAAAAACTATAGGCAGATCATAAAGCCTTGCAACTGAAGGAACCTACACAGCCCCAACTAGTTCTTGAAGTCATGGCCCTAGAAATACGAGATGAACTCACTACTTTATGGGCACATGTACTTGATCTTCAAGCACAGATTGTAGCTCAATCTGAGCCACCGAGGCCAGATTCCCTACCAGAGATTCCTACTAAAGAAGAAACAATTTCTATAGCAGTGGAGGACACATACGAAGAGGCTTATGAACCACAACCGGTCCTAGGTGGACATGTCATAGTAGAAGGGCAAGACACATTTGAACTGTCGATTCTCGCATGGCTCAAGTCAGTGGAAGAACTTGGTAAGACTCACTGTGCACATGTCGAAGCACAGCTACATGCCATGGCCATGATTGAGGAACAAATATTACAATCCCACTATTTCACTCAACTAGCCTCTTGTAGGTATATCTCCATTAATGAGCTTTAGTACAAACCCTACTTTCTATATATGGCAAAGTACCAATTAGCTATTGAAAAAGAAATGGGAAAGAAACCAACTCATGCTACACAGTTTGAGCCCGAGAGTTAGGAGTTTTGTACATGACATTGGAGTATTCTAGCTTCCAATTTCGTTCCATAAGTGGTGTCTCGTATTGATAGGAATAAGCCTCACTATGCTCTGGTGACTTTGTGTAATAAGCTTGTGGACTATCTTCACGAGAGTAGTCAGAACTGTGAGCATGAGGGTCATTTTCTAAGACCAAAGGGGTCATTGGCAACAGTGCTCTATTAGGGTTCTCCTCTGCCATTGCATACTTAACTGGAATCACATTGGCAGGAGCTAGTGGTTGATTTCCTAGGACAAGTTGTGGCCTATATGGTGCCTAATATTGTTGTTGTGGCCTATAATATGGCTATTGGTATTGATTCTGATACTTGCCCTGCTGGTAAGGTTGCTGATAAGTTTGTCTGACAGCCTGCTTGTTGTATGGACAATCTTGAGCCGTATGATTTGTGTATTTCCTCTCAATGGTGCAATATAGAGCATTAGGGTTTCCTTGGGACTGAGCCATCATTGGGCAAACATTATCCATGTGGTCTCGACCACAATCGTAGCATCGCTTCAATGAGGTGACCCTTGGTGTTTGTCTATTTTGAACTCCTAACTTCTTGACAACCTGCTCCGCTATCTCATCTATCTCCGTGGAGGATTTGGAGGTATGACTAGTGGAACAATCAGAGTCCTTATATAGTTTGGATAGTCCTAACTCCTCACCTAAGTCGTCTTCTATGTCAGTGCACATCCACACACACTTTTCTATGGATCTAGGCTCTTTCAAGTACACATATGATCTCAACTTGGTGCTTAGCAAGCCATCTAAAAACAAGGCCACTTGTTTGGCTAGTGTGGGTAACTTTGGCATAGGGCATCTTTCTAAGTAGTGTGTGAACCTTCTTCCTAAAAGTCGCACTGTTTCTTGGGGTGTCTGCTTGAAGCTGTGGATCAAGGATGATGTGTTATGCCTGATACCACTCTTTGAAAATTCTACAATGAATTCCTCTAGCAGCTGACCTATCTTCCTTTAGTTGCGATTGTCTAGAGGTTGAAACCAAGCTAAGGCAGTACCCTTGAGATTCAAACCAAATGCTTCAAACTGGGTGAACAAGTCCTCAACCTGTTCAGCACTTAGCACTTGTTTGAACTCGGCCACATGATCATAAGGGACTCCGAATCCATCAAAATAGTTCTTCATTGCCATGACCACTTGAGAGGGTCTAAGGGTTCTTGGGTGATCTCATGGTCTAGGCAATGGAAAATCATGTTCATCTCTTTGATTTCTATGTGCTTAGTGTCTCTCTCTTTCAGGTCTTTCACCCTCATGTCCTCATCTGTCTCTACCCATAGTGTGTGCAAAGCTTACCTCTGGTCTCTCTCTAGTTCTTTCCCTTTGGGTTGCATGAGCCTTGGATGATCCTTCTCCTTGAAGACCACGGGAAACACTAGACCTTGGTGGAGGGAAGATTGATTCACCTTACCAAGTGTATGCATGCCTATCCTGCTCTATTACCAAGAATATTTTCTCTGATGTGTGATCTAGATAGACAACTTTCCCTGATATGCTTAAGTTATCTTGAGAGATCCAATCTGGAGTGATTACTCTAGTCAAGACTGACTTGCCTCTGGGAGTCTTGGGTTCTCATCCTAGGTCTCCTTGCTCTAGGTCTCCTATTTCATTCTCAGGAATGATATTTCCAAACTCATATGTCCTGTCAGGTAAGCTGGTAAGCACATACATGGTTCCTTCTTTTCAATGTATGACCCCTCTTCAAACTTGACCACTGGATGTTCAAGTCCAAAGGGTTGATCTATATTTTTGAGTTGAACCACTGATCATCTTAGGCCATCCTCATATATGCGAGCACCTAATTGGTTGGTCTTGATATATTCCAATTGTTTCTTATAGGGACCTTGTGGTGTTTGTACATAGGCAGTACCCGAGGTACATGTGGGTCTTTCCATGCTAAAAGACATTTTTGAGTCACTTGTTACAAAACTTAATGAGTAGGGATAACCACTAAGTTGTTGAGCCCATGACTTGGCTGTATGGTTGACGTTGGCCTTAGATGATCTAATGCTTTGTCTATCCTTGTCTAGGTGTCTACCAGATCTCAGGTTCATAAGCTTTTTCTTCTAGTTCAAAATTTCCCCTTTGTATTGCTCAAAATCCCTTGGAACTCCTTGGTTTCCTAGTCCACCTGAGGGTCAACTTCAAACTAGTCTATCTAATAATCCACGAACCCAAAATCACAACAAACAGATTTTGTATGAGAAAGTTATGCCAGTTCAAAGTTTTGGGGGTCAAAACAGTGAAAGAGGATCTCTCTGGGAGTACCTCAGAATAGGCGATACGATACCTCTTTTTCCACGATACACGATACCCCTTCAGACGATACCACCTTAGACGATACGATACCACAAAGGTGATACCAACCTCGACGATACGATACTGCTATTCAGACAATACGATACTAAAAATGGCCACGATAGGATACCTCTCATTGGCACGATATGATACCAACCTGGTCAACCTCATGATATGATACCAGGACAGCTAACGATACGATACTTGATAGGCTCACGATACGATACCAGTAGTTAGGACGATATGATGCCAGTTTGTAAATGATACGACACCGCTTAGTAGACGATACGATACTAAGTGAAGGATACAATACCAATCATGCACGTGATACGATACCACTCAATCAATGATATGATACCATGACTGACACGATAGGATACTGAAGTAACTTACGATACGATACTAACTCTTTGAGCGATACGATACTAAAGGATCGAATGATACAATACCAAAATAGGAGGTGATATGATACTAAGATGGCGATACGATACTGCTCAATCGACGATACGATACCATGAA
Source organism: Ceratopteris richardii (assembly GCA_020310875.1). Taxonomy (NCBI): domain Eukaryota; kingdom Viridiplantae; phylum Streptophyta; class Polypodiopsida; order Polypodiales; family Pteridaceae; genus Ceratopteris; species Ceratopteris richardii. Next base: position 16,564,746 of record CM035444.1, on the reverse strand, counting down.
TGACACGATACGATACCACTAGGGTGATTGCGATTGCGATACTAGCACTTGACAATATGATACCAGAATGGTATCGCAATACCTCAAGTGGGTATGCACGATACGATACCTCAACAAGTATAGCGATACACATGAGTTCTGGTATCGTGATACCTAAACTGAACCGGACATGATACTTGGAGTTTTTGACACCCAAATTCAAAAAATTTTGCAAATATGTGTAGCTTAGGTTCTCCTTGTCACTCCTATGCGCCTGTAGATGCAAGGTCACCCTCCAAACTCACGATATGACACTCGCGATACCAAATGTAGGTCTTGTCACTCCACAATACTCTCACTCAAATTTTTGATGTTTTAGTGGTGCAAATCTCTATATTTCATCCACGTTTCAACTCTAAGCTCTCTCTGAACTCCTCGCACAGCCAAGAATAAAGAAAAAGAGGCAAAAATAGGGAATGTACTGTCAAAAAGCGAAAAAAAACAGAGAAGGTGAAGATGAGAGCAGATGGTGATGATGATGATGATGAAGGAGAAGAAAAACTCAGAAACTGAACTAAAAATGGTGATTTTTTTACCTTCCAACATCGCTACTCTACGTCTTACCATCACATGCTCGTCTACCAAGCTCTCTCCCTGTCAATGACACCAATTTTGGTGTCACTCTAGCACAATGGTAAGTACCAATGTGAGGAGATCAACCTCATAAATGTCAATCCATGGAGACGTGAGGACTTGTATGAAGACCATGAGCAAGTGATGGCGCAAGTGTGTGAGTGAAAGCACACAAGCATGCACACACATACACACACACGTGCACAAAGTAAGAGCAAAGAGTGGAACAATGGAAGATCTTCGATTACAAAAGAACTCTCTTACAAAGATCAAATCTAAAACAAGTTAACCCCAAAAATGAGCTCTCCAACCCTTTTTATAGTTTTTTGAGTGGTTTTGGCCCTATCCAAACCTAGTGTTCGCCCTAGTTAAGAATTAGGTTCCAGGGCTTATTTGGGGACTCAAACGGAATCTAAAAATTATGAAAATTGGCAGGATGATAGTTGTGATACTCCTCAAGCTTGAGGACTCCTCAGCTTGAAGAAAATGGAGTTGTGAAAATGGAAAATGGTATTTACAATGGTTTTTAGTCATAAAAATCACTGTTTTTCTAGGGATTTCTTTTGAAAATTTGACATGTGCTGCTTGGAGCTCCCTACATGCTCCTTCTTCTTGTGTGTCGACTTCCTTGATGTGCTTCCATGCTTTGTCCTTAACCTTGAGTGTCAATAGTAAGGTACTTGAGAATGGATAAGATGGATGAGGAAAGTTTGGATGGTAAGCACCTCAAAGTAGAATAGTAAGAGGTTCTACAAGCATTGGTAGGATGCTTAGGCAAGATATAACTCATGAAGATATGAGTCAAAGGTACCACATAAATACCATGGGTAAATATCAATGAAGAATATGGGATCTAAAGAACAAAAACTCGGTGTTATCTCAGATTAACTTAGCCATAAGAATTTGGGAAAGCAAAATGACCTAGAATAGTGAAAAGGACCAAACCGTTTATGGTTTGATAATTCATTCCAATAAAAGGTTAATGTTCATCTAAGGAATATTTGAGATATAAGATTAATGGGCATGATAATTAGACACCTTAGTTTTTGCTCTCATTTATATGGCACCAAGGAATTCAAAGATGGAATTCAAGATCATAGAGAATGATCAGAGAGTATTCAAATGAAAAAGAAGGTGGAAAGATATGGATGTAGCTCTATAGTTTGGATAAGGAACTCATTGGTATGGGACAAGGGGGACTCAATCCATTTTAGAAATTTCTATGATGGCCAAAGAGGAAAGAGACCCAAGATCAGATAAAAAACTTCTTAATGAACCTTAAAGATAAGACCACTAGAGAATAGAATCTTAGGTTCATAAAGAGGCATAGAAATATACCTACTTGAACTAGCTAAATACACTAGGTTGTGTGTATAAAAGGTTAAGGTGATATTCACCTTAGAAAATGCTATCCATTATCTTGTTACAAGGTGTGTTCTTCTAAAACGAATACTTATTCAACTTTAGGTTATGTTATAGAGTTGGATAAATAAGAGGATACGAGTTTTAGGGATTTTTCTAAGTTAGAATCCAAAAGTGAGGAGTTTCAACCCCATCAAAGTATAAAGACTTGAATGCCAGAATGATCTATAAAAGATTGTTCTTTGAAATCTTCCAATGATTTTAAACAAGAAGTTCGTAGAAAGGTTTAATAGATGATGTCAAGAAAGAGGTATTTAAAACCATGAATTCTTGGAGGTTTTCAATGACTTCATTCAAGAAGTGTGTGCCTCTATCACTTACTAACTCAATTGGAAACCCATATCTCATGAATGCATTCTCAAATAGGAACTTAGCTAAAGTTTGAGCATCATTCTTTGTTGTGGCCTTTACCTCTACCCATTTAGTCAGATAATTAGTGGCCACAATAATGTATTAAACATGTGAACCCTTAGTTGGGGGATTAATAGGACCGACAAAGTCTATTCCCCACTTAGAGAATGCATGTCTATGCATCATAAGTTTCAATGGCATCTCATCTTTATGTATATGATACTAATTTTGTTGACAAACATCACACCGCTTCACATAGGTATGTGCATCTATGTGAAGAGTTTTCCACCAAAGACCTGCGAAGAGTATTGCCTTGGTCACATGATCTGGTCCGAAGTGTCCTCCTACCACACCTTGGTGACTTGTCTCTAATATCTTAAGATATTCACTCTTCTGGACACATAGCCTAAGATTTCCATATTTTCCTCGTTTGTATAGAGTACCACCTATGACTGTGCAATCTAGTGCTTCCTGTTCTAAACTTTGCTGTTTGGCCAATGTCATTTCTTGAGGGAGTGTTTTTGTCCTAAAAAAAATTACCAATGGTTCACTCCAATCCGACACTAAAGACACTTGATATAGAGTGGCATGTTCCACAGGTGGGTTAGTACTACAGATTGGGCATTCCTTGCACAACTTATGGACATCTGCTTCCATGGTTGGTCAATATGCCCTAGCCTTTGTAGAGTGTGTAGGGTTCTATGTTTGGAGTCATGTTGTTGCACTACACCTACATGTGCAATTTGCAACCACTTTGCATGTTCGTCTTCCTCTACACAGCAAGATAGTATGCCTTGATTGGTGCGCTCATACATACCACCTACCATTATGCGGTATTTCTGAGATCTAACTACCTCCTTATCTCTTGCTCTCAATACAAGATGTTTAGGTTCAAACGTTAGCATTGGCACTGTATTTTAGACCATTCAGGCACTACTTCTAGATTGAACAAATAGGCATCAGGAAGGTCATCGGACACTCCTTGAGGGGACTCTCTTGAAGTTAGTCTGGAAAGGTGATCCGGCCTAGGTGAGTCTTACCCTTCGTGAACAAAACTTCAAAATCATATTCCATTAGTAAGAGAAACCATCTTACTAATCGATCAGTATTACAGGGTTTGTTCACTAGATATAGCAATGTTTGATGATCTGTAAAAAATTTAAACTTATTTGCAAGCAAATAATGTCTAAACTTCTTGATCAAATACACGATGCCTAATCCTTCCCTCTTTGTAGTGGTATAATTTTGTTCAGTTGCATTCAATTATCTACTCACATAGGCAATGGGAAGATCCATATTACCTTCACCACTAGGTTGTGCTAGTACACACCCAGTTGCATAGTTGGATGCATCCACATGAGCATGGAATGGCTTGTTCCAATCTGGTGTAGTCAAGATTGGTGCTGAACATAGGCGTCTCTTAAGCTCATTAAAGGATTTTTCACATTCATTCGTCCACTCAAAGTTGGTCAAGGGGGAGTACAGAGGCTTTGCAATGATTGTATACATGCGAATGAAACATCGATAATATCCACAATGCCCCATGAAGGCTTGTACTTCCTTGACATTCTTTGGCCGAGGTAGCTCTGCAATAGCTCTAACCTTCTCGTCATCTATGGATATGCCATTCTTTTACACTATGTTTCCTAGAATCTTTGCTTGCCTGACCATGAAAACACACTTTTCCGGGTTCAAGCTGACTTGATATTCTCTACATTTGTCAAAGATAGCTCTTAGTTCGGGGATATGTGTTTGTCTAATGTTGGAATGAGCATAGAGATCATCCACATAGACTTCCAAGTTCTTCCTCAAGAACTCTTTGAACACATGGCACATCAACCTCTGGAAGGTAGTTGCTGCATTAGTTAGCCCAAATGGCATTACCCGAAAAGCGAATATGCCCCACTCGGTAGCAAAGGTTGTCTTGTGCTAGTCTTCTGGAGCAATGGCCACTTGACTATAGCCAGAGAATCCATGAAGGAAGTTGTATACTTCCTTGCCTGCTACCCTTTCTAATAGATGCTCACTGATAGGAAGCAGATAACTATCTCCTTTTGGGCAAACTCGTAACTTGCCATTCTTTTTGGGCACCACGACAATGGGGGATACCCATTCAGTGTGCTCAATCTCATAGATAAATCCTTCTTCTACCAACCAATCTATCTCTTCCTTGATCTTGGTAGCATAGTTATCATTATAAGTGTAAGACTTCTGCCTAGAGGGTTTGGCTTTTGAGGTCATGGAAATTGTATGTCGGCATATGTCAAGGTCTACTCCTTTTAAGTCCTTATAACTCTATTCTCTTAGCAAGGCTATCAACTCTTGCTCCTCATCCTCTGTTAAATCATGTCCTATGTAAGTGTATCAGTCTTCACCTTCCTCTATGGTCATAATGATTTTCTTTGTGGTTTCTTTGTTATCATAGGCCTCTCCTGTGAGTGCTTCACATGTAGGCATCCTTATCATGACTCCCCGATCTTCTATCTTGTACATCTTGAAATTTTCAGGGACCTCAAACAAAGATTCTTCCTCTTGTGGTGAGGCTTCTCTCTTCTTCCTCTTCTTTCCTTCACTCTTGGCCATTATCTATGTGGTTAATCTCACATCATTCATAAACTCTCCGTGTCTTTGAGGGTGAGATTCTACTTCACACAGGAATTCTTCTTCTGATGTGCAAAACGGATCCATGATAATTGACTCCAGATCTGAGTTGCTCTCTTGTTCACTTTCTTATGTGCTAGGCTTGCACTCTTCAATAACCGAATCACACATCATTGGCTCTATCATGAAGACTGAAATGTCATAGCCATCCTTGTCACAGTGGGGTGTCCATTGTTCTTCATTCATAGCTACATCCATTGTTGCTAGGATTTCTACCCAACCATGAGGTTCAAACTCTTCATTTGGAAATACTACAAGTGCATAGGCTAAGTCTCGAGTTGATCTATGAGTTTCATTTGCACCTACCTCTCTAGCATTTTCTCTTTTCTCTTCCTCTTCTACAACTTTACACATCCATAAGTGGGTGTCTTCATGCATCCATGAGGATCCTGATCCTATGGAATGCATTGATTCTATATCGTCTATGGCTCTATAGATGGGATTCCACTATGTGCGGTGCACATCTCTATGAGAGTAGTCCTTGAGATTGACTTTGGTTGTAACACCTAGGTGTTGCAAATACAATGAATTGGTTCCCAATCATGTACTACTTGCAACTTCCTCATGAATGGTCTTCCCAAAATCATCTCATAGGCCTAATTTTTGCTAAAGTCACAAATGGAAAAATTATGCTCAAACTCTACACCACAAGTAGTGAGAGTTATCCCCTCTCTATGTGACCATCAGCCATTTGCAATTTCATTCTTGTTGGCCTCAGTGTTGGTTTGCCCCGATGCTTCCATAAGGAAGTGGTAGAAATCACAACTCATGCACTTGAGTCCAAAATAGCCTTGGTGGTGTAACCGTGGTGAGTGATAGGAAGATAGGTGTTTCCTTCTTCTCCTTTGCTCATGTCTCCTATCTTATCCAAGGGTATCCTTGGAACTGTTCTATGAGATCCTACCTGAGAGTGTGGTTTGCCTACTTCTAGCACTTGATTGGCTACATGTTTCCACAATTCTGGCCTAACCTTGAGTAGCTCCTCTAAATTGAGATTGCGCTGCACGTTAGTGTTCTTTACTACTTCCATGTTCCTATGTATGATTGGGTCTTCATTCCTTATCATGATCGTGGGAGCTCTCATACAGGTAGACTTTGCCTCCCATGGGCCTGTGAAATGGGGTAATTCCTACAAGGAATTAGACTCAAAGTCTAATCGCTCGCTAGATTGGATATCCTCTTGTTTTCCATAAATAGAAGGAATATCTTGTGGGAATTGATCGTGTAAGTCATCCACAAATTCAATGGGAGGAGGATTTTCACTTTTGTTTGCACATTTCTCTTCTTGAATCTCTTTTAAAAATTTTAGGGAGTATCAACTCATCAAAGAAGGGGTGTCCGGTTCAATGGCATTAGGCACATAAGCTTCCTTGGGACGAATGCTCATTCTTTCACTTGCCTTGTCCTTAACTTGGGAGGTGGCTTCCTTTCTAGATTTTGCAATTAAACTCTCCAATCTTTCTAACAGTCCATCAAAATGCAACTATGTCTTAGCTGAACTAGAGTAATTCAAGAGGTGACTGGCTTCAAACATGGCTTTAGCCAATTCTACCATCTTAGCACAAAGCTTAGTTCATCCATCTCTAGATCAGCTCTAGGTAGCACTTTTCATGATCTCTCACATTTGGACCTTCTTGGATTCTGGCCTAATATGCTTTAAGCATCATGTCTAGGTCCTCGGGAGTGGGATCTGCTAAGACTGATCCTACTCTAGGTGGTGGGTGGGTTACATGTGGTGGATTAGAAGGTGATAGGGATGGTGATGGTCCTGGTGTGTGAGAGTGCATTTGAGAGGCAATTTCGACTATCTTGGCTTTTGTTTCTCTTAAGCTTTCCTCAAGTTCACTCATTTTCTTAGACCATTGCCTTTTCATTCTCTCTCGGATATCTTTCAAAGCTCTCGTCCTTTTCTTTGTTATACTCTCAGTTTCACTAACCTCTGAGTTTTTTTCCTGACCCAAGCCTTGGTTTTTTTGTAATGTCTGAGCTCTCATGACCACTTGCACTGGGGTAGTGGGAGTTACACTTCCTATAGGAACTACTATTAACCCAATCACATTAATGTTGGAAAACAATGTCCCAATAGTTCTTTTTGTTCAGAGTATAGAACAAGTATAGAGTATTGTATTAATCCTTGTACAAGAAAAAGCGCATGGGCAACCCTGTGGCAGCAAACGGTAGCACGAAGTGATTTTTTATTTAGCTTTTCTCAACACGAACGGGCAGCATTTACAAACATGGATCGCGATGGATTTTTTGTTCAAATAGGATTAGTGATTACTTACTTTATTCGAGAGTTTTATTGGAGGAGCCTTTCGGTAGAGCTTTTCAAGGGAACATGAATACTATAAAAGAACAAGCTTGGTTTATTGTTTAATCATCCATCACCTAACTCAACACAAGCTATGGAGCTTGGTACCTCTTTAGAGGTAGTGCTTTTAGCACATGGGGCAGCCAGGGTGCTATCTTGGAGCATGTTGAGGAGCGGCTATGGATTTCTTCTTGGGGAAGAAGAGCTTGCTCACACTCTTGCTTATGGAGAGGCTATTAGCAGCTTGGTGGTGAGGATCGGCCATTCATATGATGTATTTGAAGATTTTCTTCTACATGAAGATTTTGGGTTACTTCAAAGACATTGGATGGTGGTTAACATAAGATTGGCATCTTATGTTAAGAATTCAAGTACATGTTCTCTTTATGCACACAGGTACTACTTGAAGTTTATGGACGCAGTGGCATCCATATCAGGAGTCCTATTTGGCATAGGTACAAGAGAATCAATACCTGTATGCTTTTTGCATATTTGGATGAGGTGTTCGAGAAGTTATGTCCATATGAGTTTGAGAATTTTTTACAGCAAACTTGTTAGCATTCTTTGTTACTTTTGTAAGTATGTGATCTTTTCACACACGTGTCTGACTTAGGGTCTTCCATAGCCTAAGTTCAGATGAGGGTTTGCTAATTATGAGTTTTAGATTGATCGTTCCTCTTTCTGTCACTCATATTCACTCTTCTACAACCTATCAGGTCATACATCTCATACATATTCAGATTTCTGTCCATACATCTGAATATGCTTGTTACATTTGTACATTCACTCATCCATCTATTTCAGTTCACATAGAGTGGTTGAGAGTTTTTCTCCCACATTGTACATTGATCATTGGTATATTTGATAGTGTGAGTAAGTAGTGGCTTATATAACACTTTACACATGTTGTCTAATCTTTCTATATCTTTGTCTCATCATTTTTATGATTAAATGTGGTATGTTCATGTTTTTTCAATATTGGAAGATTACTAGATTTTATGTTGTATATGGTGTACCTATGGCATTTGTTATGGGCCTACCTCATTTCCAACATTTAGTATCAGAGCTTTAGGACTTTGGCATTAGAACATTGAGGCTCTTATATTCACAGGTTCCCCAACTTCCAGGTTTACAACATATGATTTGAGAGCATCTTCTAACATTTGACATTTGACATACAAACTTAATCTAGATGAGTAGAGATTTGAGAATTAGACAATTCGGTCATATGTTTATTCATCAGTATGGATTATGAAGTTGATGATCTGTTAGACCGAATACTTCTGGAAGAGTATGAAAATACTTTATAGAATGTATTGTTTGAAGACCAAGACTTGATGAAGAGAAGGCTACTTCAAATTCAAGGAAAAACAATGGTTTGGAGAAGATGAAGGAATCAGATCAACATCAAATCACAGCTGTCAATTTCTACTATGAGATTATTATTTGCAGGTCATGTCTTAAAAGAGCAATTATGAAGAGATTTGAAGGATTCAAGGAGTGCTTTTAAACACTTTCATTATTTGAAAGTTAAAGGCTACATCAAAAGAGGTATTTAGAGGTTTTTCTAGAGAGTTTTGAGAGATCTCTTTCATGGCAAGAAAGCTCATCTAAGAAGACAAATTTGGAGACGGGATGAGTTTTATGTTCATCAAATTTTTTGTTTAAGTTGGTTGGATATCCAGGTACAAAATTTGATCTAGAGAGGTAACTCTAGAAAGGTAATTCATCATTCGAACAAAAGGTTGACATCATCATCAAGTGGAAGAAAGATGCAGAAAAAGAAGGTCCAACAATTCCAAGGGAAAATAAGACTTCCTATTCTCATATATTTTCCATATACTTTTCCTAGTTTATCCTCTACATCCAAAGACAAGTCTACGAGAACATCTTGTGTGAAGATAATCTAAAGAAGAAGCAATTTCTTGTTTTGCATGATACTTGGTCATGATTTAGTAGATTTGACAAAGAATTGCATTGAGAGAAAGAAAAGCACCAGATATATGTTTTAACTCATATGTGTATGAGTTATATTTTAGTTGAAGATTTTGAGCAAGCATCTTATATGTTCCCTCAAAGAATTCTTCGAGTGTCAATTTAGAGCTACTTGGTATATGACAAGTTGCAGAGAAGTATATTTCTACTTTATCTAACTTGAGGTAAAATAGTTTTTATAGCAAAAGTTGAAGACTTGGGTTGAGGTTTTATGTTTGGAAAGGTTACGTCATATTCAGTATTTTCAGAAAACTTCAAAAAATTCAGATTTTTGATGTACTAGTAAGTTGAAGAATCTACTTTCTATGATTGTCTTGATTTTTTGATACATGCTTGTATTCAAAAAAGGTGTTCCATCAGATCCTATCGCTTGATTGAGAGGATTTAGCCAAAAGAAAGTCAAGCAGGCACTATCACATTTCACCCAAGTAGAATATGAAGATATGAAGTATCAACTTGCAACTTTTGGAGTTCTCAAGGTGAGAAGTTTGTCCACTTATGTTTCAAGTAGAAGTTGCAGATTCTTGAGAAGGATTTGGTTGAAGAAAAGATTTACAACTTTATATGAGAAGCATGGACACTTAGAGACATTGAGGTAATAAATCAAACATTCAGCCATGAAGGTTTCATGAGAGCAGATTCTACACAGGTATTTTGTTGGAAAGATCTTGATAGATTTTATATGATCTTGGAGTGATCTTGTTAAGATCTAGATAGATTTTGAAGATCTTGAATATTTATGAGTCAGTTGTTTATCCTTTGTTTGAGAATATTCTTAACATTGGAAGAAGTAAGTCAAAGATTCAGATTCTATTAGATTAGTGTTACAGAGAGATAGAAGAAGATACTTGCTATGTTGCAGAAGGTTATGAATCCTATAATGCTTTAAGCAAGGTTTTGTTATGTTAGGATTAGCTAACCTTATTCTACAATATGGGAAGTTGAAGAGTTACGGTGAAAGCTATTCGCAACATGGAGTTCTTCTTGGGGAAGAAGAGTGTGCTCACACTCTTGCTTATGGAGAGGCTATTAGCAGCTTGGTGGTGTGGATCGGCCATTCATATGATGTATTTGAAGATTTTCTTCTCCATGAAGATTTCGGGCTACTTCAAAGACATTGAATGGTGGTTAACATAAGATTGGGATCTTATGTTAAGAATTCACGTACATGTTCTCTTTATGCACACAAGTACTACTTGGACTCTTTATGGAGGCAGTGGCATCCATATCAAGAGTCCTATTTGGCATAGGTACAAGAGAATCAGTACATGTATGCTTTATGCATATTTGGATGAGGTGTTCGAGAAGGTATGTTCATATGAGTTTGAGGATTTCAGACAGCAAACTTGTTAGCATTCTTTGCTAATTTTGTAAATATGTGATCTTTTCACACACGTGTCTGACTTAGGGTCTTCCATAACCTAAGTTCAGATGAGGGTTTGCTAATTATCAGTTTTAGACTGATCCTTCCTCTTTTTGTCACTCATATTCACTCTTCTACAACCTATCAAGTCATACATCTCATACATATTTAGATTTCTATCCATACATCTAAATATGCTTGTTACATTTGTACATTCACTCATCCATCTATTTCTGTTCACATAGAGTGGTTGAGAGTTTTGCTCCCACGTCATACATTGAACATTGGTATATATGATAGTGTGAGTAAGCAGCATCTTACGTAACACTTTACACATGTCTAATCTTACTCTATCTTTGTCTCATCATTTGTATTATTAAATGTGGTATGTTCATGTTTTTTCAATATTAGAAGATTGCTAGATTCTATATTGTATATGCTCGACCTATGGAACCTTGGACCTATGAAATTTGTTATGGGCCTACCTCATTTCCAACAATTAATGGGAGCGATCTTTGTTGCATTGTGTGGGTTCTTTGTGCAGTCTCATAAGAGGTGCTCTTTCCCACAATCGTGACAAAACCGTTGAATTGTCACTGATTGGGGTTGCATCGGAGCAAGTAAAGGACAATCACAAATGAAGTGATCTCCCTGGCATCTGTAACATGGCCCTCTAGGTGCTTGGGTCTCATTTGTTTAGGTTGAGGCCTAGAATCAGGATTTGCATACATGACGTTGGCATATTCAGACTCTCCACTAGACTCACTAGGGTCTTTGTAATAGTAAATTTCATTTTGCTCAGGTGACTACATATAGTAAGCATGTGGGCTATCCGTATGAGTAGATTCAGAATTATGATTATTTGGGTCACTTTCTGAAAGCAATGGTGTTACTGGCACTAAGACTCTATTTAGATTTTCTTCAGCAGTTGCATACTTCACTGGGATCACATTGGCTAGAGTTTGAGATTGCTGAGCTTACACAGGTTGAGGCCTTTGTTGGGCCTGGTAGGATAGTTGATAGGGTTGTTGTGGCCTGCCATACTACTATGGGTACTGATTCGGATATCTCCCTTGTTGTGGATATGGTTGTGGATAATTTTGTCTAACAGCTTTCTTGTTATAAGGGCAGTCTCTTGCGGTGTGGTTAGTGTACCTCCTTTCTATGGTGCAGTATTGGTTGTTCGGGTTCGCTTGGGGTTGAGCCATAATTGGACACATGTTAGCCATATGGTATCCTCCATAGGTGTAGCATCTTTACACTGGAGAAAATCTAGGTATCTGTTTGCTAGAGACTCCTAGTTTCTGAGCTACCTTCTCTACAAGTTCCTCAATAGATTTGGATTGTTTGTAAGTGAGGCTAGTAGAGCTATGTGGATATTTATAGATGTTCAAAAGCTCTAATTCCTCCCCTAGATTATCCTCAATACCTATGCACATGCATACACACTCTTCTATGGTTCTAGGGTCCTTTGGGTACACATAAGATCTGAATTTGGTACTTAACAATCCATCTAAGAATAAAACCACTTATTTGGCTGGAGTGGGTAACTCTGGAACAGGGCCTCTCTCTAGATATTGGCTAAATCTTCATCCTGCAAGTCTCACTATTTCTTGAGGTGTTTGTTTGAAGCTATGTATCAATGAGGAAGTGTTGTGTCTTATGCCACTCTTAGAAAACTCTATAATGAAGGCTTCTAGCAATTGATCTATGTTCTTGAATTGCCTCTCATGTAGTGGTTGAAACCACGTAAGGGATGTGTTATTAAGGTGACCACATACATTGTGCCTTCTTTATCTATGTATGCACCATTTTCAAACTTGACAATTGTATGTTCTAGTCTAATGGGTTGGTATGGATTTTTAATCTGGACAACATATCTTCTCAGGCCATCCTCATAGATGCAAGCACCTAGACGGTTGGTCCTGATATATTCCAGTTGAGTCTTGTAAGGTCCTTCTGGCTTTTCTAGGTACGCCACTCCTGAGCTAGCTATGGGTTTCTCCATGTTATATGACATCTCAAAATCACTAGTTTCTGAACTTAGAGCACATGGGTAATCACTAAATTGCTGGGCCCAAGACCTAGCTGTATGATTGACGCTAGCTTCAGAAGATCTAAGGCTTTGTCTATCTCGTCCTAAATATCTTCCTCACCTCAGGTTCATAAGCCCGGGTTGATATCCCAATTTTTCCTAGTACAACCTCGTTGCAGAGTTCTTTTGTATTATTTTGCTTGCCTCTCTTTTAGGCATTTGTACCATGATTCTTCTATCTTCTATCTACCTTCATACTTTTTGAAGTGCTCCAGTACTTCCATGAGTGGTTCTTCTTCTTCTTTTGTCTGGGGTGATTTCTTTCTCTTCTTGTGCTTATTTTCTGTATCTTTTGTGAGTGACTTGTGTTGTTCAGTTTGATTTTCCTTGTCCATCTCATGGGTATTGGCTTCTACAAAGTAAATATATTCCTCTTCTGTCGAGTAGAAGGGTTCCATGATAATGGAATCTAAGTCCTCATAACTACTCTCATTTAATTCTTGAGCCGGTTCCATGCATTCTTCTAGGATGGCCTCTTCCTCTAAAGGCTCTATCATAAAGATTGAAATATCATATCCATCCTCATCACAGTGAGGCATCCACTGTTCTTGATTTACTACTATATCCATCATAGCTAAGATCTCTGCCCAACTATGAGGTTCAAATTCCTCATCTGAAACACTATTGGTGCATAAGCAGGTGTTGAGGGTTCTCCAGTTCAACACAACATCGTCTAACTAGTAAAATCAGATTTTACTATTCTTTCCCATTGTGCACTGATCTTTAATTCCCCAAATATTCCACCAGAAATGTCTCATAAAGTCACCGAAATGTCACCGGAACATCACCGTAATATCACCGTAATATCACCGGAAACGTTCATTCTGATAGTTTTCTGCTAATTCAGAATTTACACAGTCTTGCTACACTTTATACTTGCAAAAGATTCATAGATTTCCCTTTTGCACTCACATATATTTCAAGTCATTTGCACTTTGACACAGTACAGTCTGAGTCACTCAAACAGACTTAACCGTAAATAGAAGATTTTCAGCACTATAACTTTGCTGCGCAGGCATTTGGTTGATCATTCATTGGTAAACGTAACACCAAAAAATACAGATTGTTGTTTTGTAAAGATTAGAACTTCAGTATAAGAATTTGATTAAGCCACAAGGATTTTCATTCAATCTTTATCTGTATACTGGTTTTTTACTGTAGAACCTGGTCTTTTCCGGTCCTGACGAAGGAACTCCTTCTTCTTTGACTTCTTCTCACAGTTGACGCACCTACACTTCTTGCACCCTCGTCTCTCTTCTGATCATTGCGCCTTTACTTCTCGTACCTTTCCTCCTCTTCCTGTTGTCGCGACTTCGTCGACTGTCTCTTCTTCTTTTTAAGGTTGTTGCATCTTCGTTTCTCCGTCTACCTTCTCCCTCCTCTTCTTACGGTTGTTGCTAACTCCTTTCTTATAACTTCCCTTTTTCTTGCGACACATCCTTATAAATCTCCGCATAGTCGTCTTTTTCTTTTTATTCTTATTTTATTTCTCCAGATTTCCCTGCCTTCAACACCTAGCACAGCCCGGTGGGTAATTTTGTCAAAAATTAAACTCGAATTTCACAATCCCTTGATCATATATCTCCCGTGACTGTTTGGAAATCTGCTCTTCTTGTACTTCTAATTCTCCAACTTATCAATATCTTCTTCTGCACCATCTTGCTTTTCTGGAACATTTACATCAAATATCTCCACCTTTTCTTCTAGTTTCTCTTTCAACAACTGTTCCCGCATTTTTGCAATTATCCGTGTCTGTTCTTCAATCTGCTTTTGTTGTTCTGAAATTATACATACTAAATCTTTTTCAGGTGTGGAAACAAAACTTGTCTACACCTGTTAATATGGCATCTTAATCATACCGAACCAACGACTTTGAAAAACACTCCAGATGTCCTGAACATATTTATGCAGATGCTGCTTCACCTCTCCTATGTCCATCTTGGTCATTAACACAGCATCTAACTGCACACCTTCCTCTTTTAATATTTGGTCTTGTGATTCCTGCAAACTTTTATTCTCGACTCAAGAACTACCTGTTCCACCTGCAATGTAGCATTTACCGTTGAAAAATTCATCATCTCTTTTTGAATCTGCATTTGTACAGTCATCTGCCATTCTTCAAATTCCTTAATAGACTTCTTTGTACTAGCCAATTCTACCACCGATTGCTTCTTATCCTGCTGCAACTCTTCCAACATACATTCCTTCTTATCCAATGCATCCTGAAGTTCTTTAATCTTCTCCTGCAAAGACTGATAATCAGTCTGATTAATAAATATTTGAGCCTATTCATACCGAAACAATCTTTTCTCCTGAAAAACTAAAAAATCCGACACTTCCTGCAACTTCTTCTTCATCCCTGACACATCATAATCTGAAATATGATCATCTTTCAACATTTTTTCGCCTTCAACCTGTAATTGCTCTTCCACTCTTCTTTTCCTAGACAACCTAAAAGCAGTTCCGAATACTTTCGGATCCTCAATACTATCTGGCACTGTCAGCAAAATATCTTCCTATATCTTTGCTTCATATATATCAGACTCAATGATTTGACTAACCTGGTTCCTTTCTTGTGTCATATCACCAGCGCAAAGAAAATCTTCAGAAGTCTGTGAAGGTCTATTCCTTACCCGTCTCACTGCTAACTGCTCCTGCTCTTTACTCATCGCTTGATGACCACAAAATTTGATCTGCTTTGGCCACATTATCATCTGACCTTCAACGAACTGCACAAATTCGAATAAAGCAGCTAAATATGCTGATAATCGACTATTTGTTTGCGTCTTACGCCTATTCCCAACGAAAATCTCACTCTGTAAGTGATCATACATCCAATGAGCCCAACTCACCTTTTCTCCTGCCTCTCCATAGGCCAAAGGTGCAAAATTCTCCCTTGACATAGAATCATATTTAATGATAAAACATAATCTTTCCAAATACCATTTTAGTTGTTCCCTTCGATTAGAGCTTACATTCCTCATCATATAGTACTGTCGTCTTTCTTCTCGGGGTCCAAAGTCTTTCTTCAAAACCTCCTCTGAACATTTGGGAACTACAACATCATCATATATAGGCAATTGAAATACTTCTGCAACTAATTCTGGTGAAAATTTTACCTGAAAGGAGAGCTGAACCTTCATTTTCCGCATAATCTCCAGCTGACTCTTTACCTCATAATTGCATCTCCAACGTTCCCATGGCAACATAGCAAACTGTAATAATCCAATTCTTCTGAGCCAATTGTGCTGCAGATCAAACTGTGTGTCTACTTCTACTTTAAAATCTGTGAATGACCCCATAAACGAATGCACACCCTTAGTCTTTGTAGATGGTGTTGAAATTGCATCTTCATCTTCCCCTTGTAATGAGCTATCACTTTCCTCCAATGTGGTTTCCTCCCTTCTCACTCTCACTTCTCTCTTTCTCATATAGCCTCTCATGACTCCTGATTCAAGCACTAATACAGAAAATGCTAAAAAAATTATTATCCTGGAAGCCTTTATGTAGAACCAAAAATATTCGTTCCACAAGTGCGAATGCTTGAACTGCCACTTTCTGTAATGATAAACGGACTTACACACATAACACTTTATGCGACTCAATAATATTGTAGTGTGGGTTATCATAAAAATTCTCCACAATCGATTGCCCCACTTATCAATAACCCGCTGAATGAAACTTCCACACATGCCAGAAGAATCATGAAATAGAACACTCATTCGTCCCAGAAGAAGATGAAATAGATATTTTATCTTCTCAATACTGCATTGTATAGTGCAAAAACTTTTAACCATACAGTTCTGAGAGATTGTACGTTGCAAGATAATCATTGGTCAACTACTAACTTCGTTTTCATATTCTCCTCGATGCCTCTGCCTCGTATGGATCTGCTGACTCGGAATACAAAGCATACTCATGTTGAACACATTATTATGTGCAGATCCAACATATTCCTTAGCTTGTCTACCCTGATTCGACAATACTTCATTATCCATCATTGACCCTGAGCTAACCGATAACGCATTGTTGAACTGCAACTGTAAACCATGTGTCCATTGTAATCGTAAAAATTTACTCAATGTAGTTTTAGACCAACACGAGGTCAAAAAACACTGTACCACCGATAAGAATGTAGAAAAATACACTCTGTTATTGCGATGATCACAAACATTGCTGACGTGTTGTTCTGAGCGACATACAACTTGCACCACATTAGCAGATAACCAGTCCAAATGTGGCGGCTTCCCTTGAAATAATTTCAACCGAAATCCATTTATGGGCTTGTTTAACCATGTGCCAAACACATCTGCCACACGAAAAGTGCCTTGACCCAAATCTTGGACAATCTGATATGGGCCCCTGTATCTCAATGTGAGCTTTCTTGGATGGGGTCCTAGCTTAGAATTATACACCATCACCCAATCGCCTTCTTTGAATATCTTAAACTTCACATTCTTTTTACCCAGGCTTGTCTCCGCCTTTGAATCACTTCTGTAACATACGCACTTATCAAACGATCCTCCTCCATTTGTAAAAGGTATTTACTCCTGTGTTTAACTAAGACTTCAGGCAACATCTTTTCTGTTGTAACCCTCAAACTTGGAACTACAAACTCCATGGGTACTACTGCCTCCAATCCATATACCAACCGAAAAGGTGTCATTCCTGTCGTCACTTTAAATGCTGTTCTGAATGACCACAAGGCTGAGTCAAGAAACAAATCCCACTTTTTTTGATTTTCATGTACCAATTTTTTAAGAATACGCATTAAAGTTTTATTCGTGCTTTCAGCCTGCCCATTCGCTTGAGGATGATATGTTGTAGTCTTTTTATGCACTATTTGATGAAGTCCTGTTAATTCTGAAATCACCTCATTCAGGAAATGAGGACCTCGGTCGCTCACTAACTCAATCGGACACCCAAATCTTGTCATAATATTAGGATAAAGAAATTTGGCCACACTTGCTGCCTTGTTATCCTTCAGTGCTACTGCTTCCACCCATTTCGTACAATAATCTGTCGCCACCAATATATAGCTATTACCCCGCTGAGTAGTAGGTTTAATAGGTCCCACAAAATCCATGCCCCATTTTTGAAAAGGATCCAGCGGTAATACCGGATGATCAGTCATACGATCAGAATTATTAGGTTGGCCTAACTTTTGGCAAATCACACAGCCTTTAGCATACTCATGCGCATCTTTTAACACCGTCGGCCACCATAACCCTGCCTGTAATACTTTCTTTCCGGTAATATCGCCTGACAAATGTCCTCCTGCTGAACCGGAATGTGCTTCATGTAACACAGCTGATTGTTCATAGTCTGGTATGCATCTCCTGATAACCTGATCCACGACCTTCTTGTATAATGCCCCTGTTATCACCAAATATGGCCTACTTTTAAGAGCAAACTTCCTTCTCTATTCAGGTGTAAAATGCTGTGGTAATACCCCTTCTGTTAGGAACATTAGTAACTGATCATACCACGAATCTGTCTCGACCGCTTGCACCGTAAACAATTCAGCATCCGGAAATACATCAAGTACACTAGTGGGTGTTTCTCTTGATTCCAATCGACTAAAATAATATGCCATCACATGCTCTTTCCCTGGGGTATGCACAATTACAAAATCAAATTCTTGTAACAAAAGCATCCATCTGGCTAATCGGCCTGTTAATAAGGGCTTCTTGATTAAATAAACCAGAGCCTGATGATCAACATGAAAAATCCCTTTATTGCCCAACAAATAATGCCTAAACTTGTTAAGGGCATACACCATCGCCAAAGCTTCTCTTTCGGTCACCGGATAATTTCGTTCAGCTGCAGCCAATACCCTGTTGGCATAATAAACAGGTCTATACCATCCTTTATCTTTCTGCTGCATTAAAACTGCTCCTACGGCCACATCCAATGCATCAATGAATATGTGAAACGGCATTGACCAATCGGGTGGTTGCAAAATAGGTGCCACCGACACCATCTTTTTTAATAACTGAAATGCCTTCTCTTGAGCTTCTGCCCATATAAACGGAACATCCTTCTTGGTCAAATGCATCAGTGGTGAGGAAATGTTTGCTAAATATCTTAAGTATCGGGAATGCCACTTAATTTGGCCTACAAACCGCATTACTTCTTTAACGTTGGTCGGTGCTTTAGTTGTACTGATAGCTTCAATTTTCTTAACATCAATAGCCATTCCTGCTTGTGAGATAACATGGCCCAATAAAATCCCACTTCTTACCGCAATCACACTTTTAAACGGATTCAATACCATCCGAAAGTGCCGACATCTTTCAAAACATGCTTTCATGTGTAATAAGTGCTGAATCATTTCACCAAAGACTGAAAAGTCATCGACAAATACCTGCATGAAGTCTTGAAGATAAGGCTCAAACACTTTATGCGCCACATAATTGAATGATGGTGGTCCATTCTTCAAACCAAAACTCATTACAATAAATACATAAGCACCAAATTCGGTAATAAATGTTGTTTTATGCTGATCCTCCTCAGCCACACTGATCTGATTATAACCGGAAAATCCATCCAAGAAACTATACATTTCATGACCTGCAACTGCATCCAATACTGCATCACAAAACGGCATAGGAAATGGGTCTGTAACCGTTGCCGCATTTAGCTTTTTGTAATCAACACAAATTCTGAGCTTCCCATTCTTTTTAGGGACCACTATAATAGGAGATAGCCGAGTCACCTGATTCACTGGTTTGATAAATCCAACTGCCAACAACTTATCAATCTCTTCCTTCACTTGTTTAGCAAAATTAGGATTCATTCTATATCTTTGTTGTGCCACAGGTACTGCATCCGCCTTCAGATTAATCCTATGTTGATGCAACTACGGATCTATACCTTTTACTTGAGTATAGTCCCAAGCAAACACATCCACATACTCTTTAAGCAAGCAAATAAGAGCCTCCTTAAACTTTCCTTCCAATGTTTTACCAATCCGCACCATCTTGGGTTCAACTTCGGTTCCTAAATTAACCTCTTGAAGCTCTTCCTCCTTCACCCGCACAGAACCGGCATACTTCTGATCATAAATCCTTTCCGTTCGCCTAATTATTTCTTCCACCTATTGTGCCATCTGCTACTGCACCGGAATCTTCATACATTGATCAAATAGTTTTTGTACTTGGGCACCTGACACCTGTTCATCTGGAAGTGACTCTTCTACGTTTGGCCCACCACAATAATCCTTACTTAATACTCCTTCTACATCAACTTCTAATACTGGCACCACCGTTGGGTTTGCCTACAAAAACTTTTCCTCTTCGTCATCTTCAATCTCATCTGCTAGATTAATAGTCTGAGCCATCAACGGTTTTTCCTGTACCGACATATTTTTCCGCCCATGCATGGGAATTTTCACTTGCTTTTTACCCCTGGTAATCATTACTACATTTAAGCCCCAATCCTGCTTAATTTTAGCAAGCCAAAACCAAGGTCTTCCTAACAACATTTCATACGGGTACGCTGACTCTGTCATTCGGATGACTACAAAATTGAGCATGAATGTCATATCGGAAATAATAATTTGTTGTTGCTTCAGAATGCCAACAGGTTGTACTCGTGTTTGATTCGCCATTTTGACCTGAAAAGGGGCTGGAGCCAATGCCCCTCTTCCCATTTCAATAAAAATATGTTCAAGTAATATGTTTATCCCTGATCCTCCATCTAGCAATACTTCGGCAAAACTCCGCTGATTGTACTGCACCTTAATTACTGGTACGACAAAATCCACATCTGCTGGATCAATACTGTTGGCCGAAATTGAAGGGATCGTCCTACTGTCGGGGTCAGTCTGATATCCAAGTAGCTTTCTCAACAATTTTTCGCGAAAGACCGGTACTAAAGATAACAGCTGATCCAAAGACAACTGTAACGGTGCACTAATGATGTCATCAAACTAGTCATTTGCCAAGTCTTGTTGACATTGAGCCTTATCCTGCTCCATCCTGGGCGGTACCAGCTTCACACCCTGTTGTCTCTCGATCCGGTCATCACCCTTCACCAGAGTAGCAGGCTCGTCTCTGACTTGCTTCAACACCTGATCTCGAATTTGCTATTGTGCGTGCCAATCAAGAGGGCCTTTATTTTTTGATCTAGTGACCGCCAATACTTCAACCTCTTTATTTTTCCCACATTGCTTACCATCACACTGCCCTTGGTTGTTATTATGCATTCGAGCAGATGTACCGGGTGCATCATGTGTCCTATCCGCTTGTTCCGGCCATTCAATCAGCATGGCATTTGCCTGAGCCGCCTGCTGCCCCTGTTGTTGATGTTGTCCCGGTTGATTATGTTGGTTATACCGAATGACAGGTATACCTCTTTCTTCACGATTCTTTACCCACAAAGGGCAATTTGGCCCTATCCAATGATCAGGAGCTGAACAATACCCACAAGGCATTACCCTTGGTGGTCGACCTTGGTACTGGCCTTGTTGGTGATTTCCTTGCTGATTTCCTTGATCTCTCCATGGGGGTCTTACCTGTTGTTGTCTCTAGAAGTTACCTCGCCCTTGGATAGGAATAGCCTGATTGGCCGCCACATCATTTAGATTTTGATTGTCTTGCCGAGAACTTTGCCCTCTATGCTTAGGGTTATACCAACACTGAGTTGTTGTATGTCCCTCTTTGTCACAGATATCACAAAATCGTGTTTCCTTTGGAGCCAGTATAGAATACCCATGTTTCTTTAACTTACGAATCCATTCTTCCTCTTTATGGTGTTTAGCTTTAGGCTTACGATGCTTTGTCTTCACTATTTCATCATCATAATCATCAGTAGCAGAATCATCGGAACTCTTACCCGACTCCATTGTTGAATCCGACTCAACCTCTGAACCAGAATCAGACTGCTTCTTTTTTGCTCGCCCAAATCTTCTTTCCACACGCGCTGCTGCTAATACTAAGACATCAAAACCATTCGCAATGTCCACACTAGCCACCGCATGTCTGATGGTGCTTCTTAGAGCACAATTCTTAGAGCACAATTCTTCTAATGTGAGATGACACTGCACTTTAGTGTTCTTGATCACTTCCGTGTTTCTAGGGATTATTGATTCTTCATTTCTCACTATTATGGTGGGAGCTCTCATACTGATACACTTAGCTTCCCAAGGTCCTATGAACTAGGGAAACTCTTGTAAGGAATTAGATTCAAACTATATTTGTTCATTAAGATGCTCTTCCTCTACCTCGTCATAGATAGAAGGTATGTCTTTGGGAAATCGTTCTTGCAAGTCATCTATCTCTTGGATTGGGGGATGGGTTTCTTGCTCTCTTCTCCATTTTACTTCTTGGATTTCTCTTAGAAACGCTTGTGAATACTTATGTATGGGAAACAAATTTTCTTTGACCTCAGTATTTGGCACTTGTGACAATGATGGTACATTACCTTCCTGTGTCTCTAGAACAATGGGATTCTTCTACACATTCTTCTTCTCATTGCAAGTGTTCAAATATTCTAGCCTCTCCAATAGTCCTTGAAATTTTAGCTTGGGTTTTGCTTTATTTATCCAATTAATGTATCGAGAGGCTTTGAACATGGTTTGTGCTTATTCTACCATCTTCATGCAAAGCTTCGTTCTCTCAATTTCTAAGTCCGCTCTTGGGTAGTTCTCACTCAATTCAACTACATGGGGTCCTTCTTTTAACCTTTCCTAGTATGCTAGAAAGATTATGTCTAGGTTTTTAGGTATGGGTTCAGCTAGAACTGATCCTGGTTCTTGAGTTGGGCTCTCATGATTTGATTCTCGCAAAGTTAATTCTAGGATTTTAGCTCTAGTTTCCTTCAGTCTTCCTTCCAATTTGTTTATCTTTCTACTCCATTTCCTTTTTATTTTCTCTTGTGAGTCCTTCCAAGATTTTGTCTTTTTACCACTAGATTCTCCAACTTCACGAGTCTCAACTACTTTTTTAGGCTGTTGGTTTTGCAATAGTGCATGGACTCTTGTTATAGCTTGGATAGGTACATATGTCACATTGGATCCATCTGAGGTGTGCACAATACCTATCACAATAATGGGTGTCACTTTTGAGGCATTGGAGGGTTCTTCAGGAAATCTCTTATGATATGCTATTTACCACATTTTGCACAAAAGCCTTGAATGTTCTAATATTAGGATTGTCCTGCTATCGGAGGATGGGGGCAATAGTTTATGAAGTGATCTCGTTGACACCTAAAGCATGGTCCTTTAGGGTTGTGTGGTCTTGGTTGTCTCAACTAGGGCCCTGGGTTAGGATTAATATACATAGCATTGGCATAGTTGGGCTCCCAATTGGGTTGAAACAATTGACTATCATATTGGTATGCTTCCATGTGTTCTGGGGGCTCTGTGTAGTATGTTGTGGACTATCTACATGGGTGGAGTCGAAACTGTTTGAATTAGGATCACCTTTTGTGATAAGGGGTGAAGAAGGCACTAAAGCTCTACTCAAGTTTTCTTCTGCAGCAGTGTATTTGATTGAGATGCAATTGGCTGCAAGGGATGGCTGCTGAGCTAAAAAGGGTTGTGGTCTTTGTTGGGTCTGATAAGCGTAATCTTGTGGGGGTCTGTGGTAATGAGGCTGAGCATTGTAAGAGGGTATGCATATCGGTAATTCTCTCACACCACTTGTTTGTTGTACAAATAATCTTGTGTTGTGTGATTTGTGTACTATCTTTCAATTGTGCAATACTGGCCATTAGGGTTGGCTTGAGGGTTGTGTTACATTGGGACACACATTTTCCATGTGTTCACCACCATAGATGTAAGAATTTTGTTTGTTGTTAGCCTAGACATCTGTTTGCTCGAAACTATTAGTTTCTGGGCCACCTTTTCTACTATGCCGGGAATCGAACTCACAACCTCCTGGTTAGGAGTGCGATGGGCTAACCACTTGCCCCAAAAGCGATGGTTGAGGATTACTTCCTAATCCTCTCTCTTAAGGCATGGTTCAACCATCTCCTACTAGGATTATGTGACATTCCTTTCCCCTTAGATTGAGCAATGTCCTCAATGCTCACTTGTGGACCTTCTGACGGACCCACTTTCCATGCATGAGTGCTTCCACCAACCTCAAACTCCAGCCCATGGACCAAATTTGGACCTATCCCACCCTTCGTGGCTGCCCAAATGCCCATGCGCCTTCATCCAAGGCCAGTTTCACACTCACCACAGATAAGTGCCTTTTCCAAGTGTCCAGAGATGTACCCTGGCAGGATGTACCCTGACAAGTGTACCCTCACAAGATGTGCCCTCAGATGCACCACGTCGCGCCGCCATCTACCAAGCCTAATTTCTCAACTAGGCTTTGATGCCAATGTCGGGAGTCGAATTCACAACCTCTCGGTTAGGAGTGCGATGGGCTAACCACTTGCCTCAAAATCCATGGTTAAGGATTACTTCTTAATCCTCTCTCTTAAGGCGTGGTTCAACCATCTCCTACTAGGATTATGTGACATACTAGGTCTTCTATCGAGCTGGAATGTTTTGAGGATGATTGAGAGGAGTTATTTAAGTCTTTGTAGGCCTTTGAAAGTTCCAATTCATATCCCAAATTATCCTCAATGTCTACAAAAATCCTTACACACTGCTCTAGCATTCTGGGTTCCTTCAAATATACATAGGATCGTAGTTTAGAGCTTAAAAGGCTGTCCAAAAAGAAAGGCACTTGCTTCACTTGTGAGGGCAGTTCTGGCATTGGACATCTCTCAATGTGCTACCTAAACCTATGTCCTTCAAGTCTAATCATTTCCTGAGGGGTTTGTTTGAAGCTATGGATCAATGAGGAAGTGTTATGTCTAATTCCACTTTTATAGAATTTAGTGATGAATGACTCTAACAAGTGATGGATGTCCCTAAATTTCCTTTGTTGTAATGGTTGGAACCAGGTTAAGGATGTGTTCTTTAACGTGAGTCCAAAGGAATTGTATTGTGTGAACATGTCTTCTACTTGCTATGCTCGCAACACTTGCTTAAATTCCACAATATGGTCATAGGGGTCTCTTATCCCATCAAAGTAATTTTTCATTGATTTCACTAACTGGGTAGGTCTCAATATTCTTGGATGTTCGCGGGGTCTAAGTAGAGGAACGTCATCTCTACCACTTGGTATTCTTGGTTCTTTTTGTCGCTCCACTCTATCAGTGTTCAAGGTTGGTCTATCTCTCCCTATGAGATGAGTGAAACTTACTTCTGGCTTTTCTTTGTTCTTCTCTCTTTAGGGGCCATGGGCTTATGATGTCCTTGCACCTTGATGGCTAGTGCTCACATTCACTTGGGCTGGGGGAAACACTGGTTCGCCTCTCCATGTATAAGCATGTCTTGCATGATTGGGTACTACAAAAACTCGCTCTCAAGTGTTGTCTTGGTATACTACCTTTCTAGGCATGTCAAGGTCCTTGAATTCATAAATGGTGATGGATCCTACTTCACTTGGTTGTTCCATTATGTACCTCCAAAAGGCTTCATCAGTGTCCTTATTTAAGAACAATTCAATGCTCCTATTATCATGAGGGATCCATCTTGGGTTTAGTATTCTTGTCAATACCTATTTTCCTCTAGGTGTCTTAATTTCATCTCCTAATGGTTCTTTTCCTTGGGTTCCCGTTTTCATATCAAGAATAACTACACCAAACTGATTTGTATGGTTAGGGTGATTAGTTATGATGTACATGGTTCCTTCTTTTCTAAGTAAGCATCTCTCTCAAATTTCACCACTCAACGTTCCAATCCAATGGGTTGGTCAGGGTTGTGAGATTGCATCATTGATCTTCTCAAACCATCCTTGCAGATGTGAGCACATAAGTGGTTAGTTCGGACATATTGTAATTGGGTCTTATAGGGTCCTTTTGGTCGTTCCAAATATGCTACACTTAACCCTTCTTCCAATCTTTCCATGCTATAAGTCATTTCTCACTCATTAGTATCTTAGCTCAAATTGCAAGGGTTGTGCCCAAGAACATGTAGTAGTTCCTACACTCGCTTCCGTAAGGCTTCATCGATTTGACTTACCTATATGCTTTCCTGATCTAAGGTTCATGAATTTATCTTCCTTGCTCACTCAATACATGTTCTAATCACCAATACTTCATTGTTCTTCGTTACTTGTTTAGTTTTTACTCTTTTAAATTCTTTTCTTGTCCCAATGTACACATCAGGAATCAAGTTTTTGTTGTACTTTTGAGTTCTCATTCCGTCAAAATTAAATTCTTTCCTTTAGGGTTTTCGTATCCCACACTTTTATCTTGCTCTTGAAATTGAATGAATTAAGTCTCTTGCACTTGATGCATTCCTATCGTCATTCTAATTCAATCCACAATGCTACACGCTCTTAGCTTAAGCTAGTAATTGATCGAGGGGGTTGAGTATTCTTCCAACGTCGAGTTAGCTTCATTGATCGCTCTAGTGCCCAAGAAGTTGTACTTCCTAAGCCCTGCTTACTTCACTGCTCACCTTGCTTTGATCACCCTTGGATGAATCTTGCTAGACCTGTCAAAGTCCAATGTTTAGATCACATTTCAAACTTGAACATACACTTTAATGTATACACCTTTAAGGGTCCCTTTTCCTTTGGCAAAAATTCTCAATTGCCTCCTTGCTTTCCTAATCCCACAAAAGGGTCAACTACAATTTATCCTATCTAAATATCAATGCACTATTCTTAATAAAAATAGTTGAGGCTACATAGGATTCAAAACAAGCTTTCCAACAAGCCCTAGACCTCAAAAAACGGACTTCGAATGAAAACATTATGGACGTTTAGGCTCTTAGGGGTTAAAACAAGTAGACAGGTTTTTCTCCAAATGTGAGCTATTAAGAGTCTCCAATATGCACTAATGACTCAAAATCCACTCAAATTGGCCTTAAAATAGCCCAAAAAATGAAACCCTAAATTTGACATTTTAGGCAAACAATCATGATGGTTTGAGATAATCGTAATGGTATGGGACTGTCGCGATCGTCTAGTTGAACCGTCGTGATGGTCCACAAGGGATGAGATGATGCGCTGGTCCAATGACCTGTCGTGATGGTCCGAATTGCTTGAGTTTTCATGATGGTCTAGTGACCCGTCGCGATGGCGTACCTAGATCATCGCGATGGTCCAAGTTGATTGAGGCATCCTGATGGTCAAGTGAACTATCATGATGGTTCAAATAACACGTGGCACATGAAGCATCACGATGGCATGAGCCAATCATGATGGCGTGGGGTCAATGGGATCGTCCCAATGGTCCAAGCGACCATTGCGATGGTCCAAGTGAATTGTCGCAATGGTCCAAGTGAACCTTTGCGATGGTCCAAGTGAACTGTCATGATGGTGTGAGATCGTCACAATGGTCCAGCTGAGGCGTCATGATGGCCTGAGCCAATCGCGATGGTGCAACACCATCGTGATGGTGTGATCCCATCACATTGGTCTAGAAATGTGATGATTCTTGGGATGTGGTTGTGGATTTGTGTGTGCGCAAGTTTCACCTACACCATGCTATAGATGCTTACCGAAAAAGTTGACTTGGTCAGATCATCATGATGGTCCGACACCAATGGGAGATATGGCATAAATTCTCAGTTTTTATCTTTTTGGAGACCTCTTGATGTTCTAGAGTACTATACCTGCAAGAAAACTCAACAACACACACATATGCAAGATCAATAGCTCACTGTCTCTTGCATGCACAAATGAGGAAAATGAGGAGGATAGGTGGATATGGTGAGATTTTTTATTTTTTTTGGAGTGGAAGAAGATGATGCGGTGATGAAGGAGGAGTGTAGGGGAGATGAAAAACACAAAAAACTATGCAAAAACAACAACAAAATCTGAAATAATTACCTTCCAATGTAGATTCTTGCTATACTCATACCATCAAGCATTCATCCTAGAACTCGATCCCTAGAAACAGCGCCAAAATTTGGTGTTGCTCTAGCACAATGGTAGGAACCAGGTTAAGAAGCTTCACCTCCTTAGTGTCAATCCATGAAAGAGATAGGAGTGATATGAAGATCAGGAATGCAAGAATTAGTGAGAGTGAAGGTGAGAAGCATGAAGATGCACAAACACATACACACACACAAGGAAGAGACAAGCGAGACACAATGGAAGGTAGGAAGTAGTCTCTATTGCTCAATAACAATCTTACAAGCTCAAAGCTCACACTAACTCATACAATATGACACTAGCCAACCTCAAAAATGAGCTCTCTAGCTCTACACTAGTTTTGATCAGTTTCACATCTAGTGACCGGCGTAGTTAAAAAATAAGTTCTAAGGGGCATTTGGAGGTCTAAACAAAATCTAAAAATGATCAAAATTGGTATGCTCATTCTACCTAAGCTCATTAAGCTCGAGGACTCCTCGGCTTGCACAAGATGGAGCTACTACTTACAAAAGAGGGTGTTTTATGATACATATATTACAAAAGTGATGAAAATCACTATTTGGAGTTTTGAAAAAGTAATATGAAGTATATTTCTTTGAAAAAAATGACTTTCTGGCTCCCCAAAACTCTTTATAGTCTGCCTCTACATGCTTCCTCTATGTCTATGCCTTCGGCTGCTACCAACAGAACATATGCCAAACTGGTCTCTCCAGTAGAGAACCTCTCCTTAAAATGTGCACCTCAATGTCGTTACTACAAGCATGCAACACAGGGTTCCTCGCAACTGCCAATGTGCTTTGATTATCAGTAAAGATGGTGCTAGCAAAAGATTAGCCAACACCCAAATCATCCATAAGGCATTTGAGTCACACAGACTCAACATTCCTTGTGAAAGATGCCCCATACTCAGTCTCACAACTAGAAGCGGCCACAATAGGCTGCTTCTTGCTCAACCAAGGTCTGCATGAGCTACCAAGCATGAAGAAAAAACCACTAGTGGACACATGAGTGTAATAGCAACCAGCCCAATCAAAGTAAATAAAAGCATGTAAATTTGGCAGTAGTGATCCCTCTTGGGATATACAATTCAAGTAGTCGGGTAGAACTCAACTAGCAAAAGATGCGCTTAACTGCCTACCAATGCTTGACACCTGGACAATGCATAAACCTACTCATCTATGAGAAACAAAACTGAATATCTGGTCGAGTAATGCATAAGTAAATCAAGCATCCAATAGCTTGTTGATATAGAACAACATCAAAGCATCTCCGCGTCATGAAGTTTCAACCCTAAACCTATTTCCATGGGAATAGGTTTGCATTCTTCAAGGAAAAAATGTTGCAATAGTGTATCAATATAGTGTGTTTGACACAAAGCGATTCTTCCATCAACTTGCATAAACTAAAAGCCTAAATAATTATGAAAATGCCCCAAATCTAACATCTCAAATGAGGCATGCCTTGAAATCAGCAAAATTCTTCTCATTAGGACAAGTGATCAACATATACAACAATGATTAGAAGCACATCATTTGCATGCTTAACATATAAGATGCTCTTGATTGGACTATTCTCAAAACCATGTGCAATCAAGTAGGTATCTATCTTTTCATACCAAGCATGTGGTGCTTGCTTCAAACCATATAATGCCTTTTTCAACCTACACACTTTGTTTTCATGAACTTTCTGCACAAAACCACAGGGCCGAAAAACATACACTTCTTCATGCAAGTCACCATTTAGAAATGCAGTTTTAATGTCCAACTCATGTATGTTCCAACCATGATGAGATGAAAGTGCACAGATTCTATAAATAGTAGTCATTCGACATGTAGGAGCAAAGGTCTCATCAAAATCAATGCCTCTTTCTTGATCATAACCTTTTCGAACAAGACTAGCCTTATACCTGTCAATTGTTCCATCACTCTTACACTTCAACTTGCATACCCACTTAGTGCCAATGGCCTTGTTGGTAGGAGACTTCACATAAAGACCAAGTACCATTTTCATAATAGCATCATATTTTGATTACATAGCAGCCATCCAATTTTCCAAATTTTGTGCTTCATCAAACGAAGCAGAGACTAGAGGCAATCATAACATAGCACTATGAGAGCCTAAATGAGTACCATATGATATAGACGCATCTAATTTGCTATCTTGCAAAGTATGCACCACCCATTTAGGCATAGTTTTTGCCTCCTCTATATCAGACCTCTAAACAATAAGAGCATCATGTAAATTTGCACTAGAAATGTAATGATTTTCATCATCATGTGAAACCTGCAAAGGTTGAGAAATGGCCTCATTTGGACCAGCACTAGAATGTCCACCTGTAAACAGAGGCAGCAAAGTGTCATACATATCTTTGAAGCTAATTGATATCTTCTTAGTACATGAAAGTAATGGGTGAATTCCATCTTCCACAAAAAAAACATCATGGCTAACCAAAATGCATTTATTCTATGGATGTTATAGATGATAGCCTTTGCTTTCAGAACTATACACAACAAAAATACATTTTGTTGTTTTATCATCAAATTTCTAGCATTGTTGTTCAGGCACTAATGCATATGTGAGACAACCAAAGATGCACAAATGAGCAATAGATGGATTGTGACCATGCCAAGCCTCATATGGAGTGATATATTCCAATGCTTTAGTGGGACACATGTTAAGTACATATGTTGCACACATAACAACCTCAAGCCATAAACTATGTTGTAAACCATAACAAAATAGTAGAATTCAAATGACCAAAGCATGCATGCCAAAGCTTTGCATTTGACATAGCCTGAGAATCTTGAATTGCACATGCTAAATCATTTATAGATTTTGCATAATTTATGAGCTTATACAACCCACAACATGAACTTCTAAGAGCAATAGTGACATCGCCATTCGACAGATCATGAATTATACATTTGTCATCAACAAATTTCACAACCAAGTTGATCTTGGCTAATGCTAAAACCGATAATAGATTTTCCTTGATTCTTGGCACAAATACAGCATCAGAAAAAGTAAAAGAACAACCATTAGTAGTAGTTATAATGATCTTACCAACTATCATGATAGGATAAGAAGCGTTGTTGTCACATGTGATAGTATCCCTTGTAGTGGAAGGCACAAGTGAAGTGAAGAAACCGTGTTGTGAGGTAATATGTTTGGTTGCCCCACTATCAAAGTACCATTCATCTGAGTCTACTACAGACATACACTATTCATGAGAAGATGGGTCATAACTACAAATAGTAGAAAATGCCCATTCTTCATTCTGCACAAGATTTGCAGACTCTGATTTGAGTGTAGAGGCCTCTACAACAACCATTCTAGCTTCTTTTTTCTTTGCCTCTTTTGTAGCTAGTTTTGGACAACTCTTTATGACATGATCATTTCCTATACAGTATTTGCAAGACAATTTCCACTTTTTTTGTTTTCTTCTCATCTTTCTCATCGTTCTTTGATAGTGTAGAATTAGCAGATTTTTGCTTACTAGTAGATGAGTTGCATTTTCCTTTGCCCTTCTAACTGGCTAAGAAAGCTTGATCTACAACATGCATAATGGACCTCTTCTGCCTAGACTTATCTTCTTGTAATAGATCAGAAACTACCTCCTCAAATGTTAAGGCATTTGGATTGCCTTCATCATCATTGAAGAGTAGAAGCAAAACTCTGATGTGAATCTAAAAGACCATTCAGAACAGTCTAATCAAGTGAAATGTCAAGACTTCATCAGCAATAATCAACTACTCCATCAAATCTTTGATCTTTGTCAACAGATTGTCCATGGAATCTCCATCATTCATATGCCCACTATCCAACTGTTCTCGGAGGTAAGCAACATGAGCCTCATTCCTTGCCTAGTATAAATTGGTAAGTGTATCCCATGCATCCTTTGCTATTTTGCAAGAGCAAATGTGAGGAATAGTGGCATGTTTGACATACACGGCTATCAATGCATGTGCTTGAGCATCTTTGCCATACCAACAAAGTTTCTATATAGTAGGTTCAATAGGAACCGCAACATGAATAGGAACCTAAAGATCCATATTTGATGCCATCTGCATCACATTCAATAATTGTATTTGCACTTGTAGTAGGATGTTTTTCAACACCCTGCACATATTCCATAGTCCTTTTGCAATCAATACATGATGCATCATATATGCCCATAATGGGTAATTGGTGCCATCCAACTTATCCTCAACAGCCAACATATGGAATACATCACTATTTTCAGCCATGGCCACTCACTAAAATACCCTGATGTAGAAAAATGACTTTATCTAAAAAATTAGAACAGGCTAACCTATTAAGTTCTGCTAAAACTATAGTAGACTTTGAGAAACTTATACTAGCGAACCAAAACCTATATATATGTTTGGCACAAAAAGATGAAATTTCTTGCACATGCATTATAATAATGTGTTCGGAGGCCAAAACGAGCTTAGATCGTGATTTCGACACCAGAAAGTGAAGCATGAGAATAATATTTTTGGATTTAGTGTATATGGGAGATAGTAAAAACTTATTATATACTCATCTGCATCACCTGTATATTGAGTCATCATCTGCATGATTCAATAAACAAATAAGAAATTGTTCCTCCTATAGTTTTGATTTATCCACATCTCTTACAACTCAAAAATGTAAAGCCATCACTCAATTCCAATATTTGTAATGCCATTAACTAGATCTTCCACATATAGTCAAAGACATCTATAATCTTCAGGTGAGACTCAATCTAACAACTATGACTAATTTATGTCTCTATTTCCTTTAGGTATAGTGCCACTCTTATATGGAAAATCTGTAAGACAAAATCTCAAACTTGATTATTCTTCTAGGAGCAAGCTATAGTTAATTCATATAGAGACAAATCCCTACTATGACCTATGTCTACTAGTAAACTAGGCTTAATACTTTCACTAAATGTATAGTCTACGTTGAAACTTATCTATAGAAGAAGAAAGCTATGTGGATAGAGCATTAAATGCAAATCATTTGGGTGATAAACGAAATTGACAACGTGGAAACCAAACATAAAGGAAGTGAGAGGATATAAAGTTTAAGATCCAATCCAAGGGTTAGCGTGTGATGATTATTGCAAAGCATTATGCATATATGACTCATGTAGCCAAGGCGAGAGAGTCGAAAAGCTATGAAAATTTCACATATACAAGGAATGGTAAGAGGCAAGGAAGGAAGATCTCAATGCAATTGATGAAAAAAAAAAAGTCAATCTTGCATTATAAAGCAAGAAAGCATGAAGGTTAAAGATAATAAGTGGATTTATAAAATAAAAACAATTGTAAATGTAACAATTGTTAGGTACAAAGCTAGGTTGATG
Source organism: Ceratopteris richardii (assembly GCA_020310875.1). NCBI lineage: Eukaryota > Viridiplantae > Streptophyta > Polypodiopsida > Polypodiales > Pteridaceae > Ceratopteris > Ceratopteris richardii. The sequence goes on along the minus strand of CM035444.1, from coordinate 16,531,692 downwards.
GTGAAATGATTCTCCCAATTCTATGGAATTGATTATGATGAAAAGTTTAGCCCCATAACCAATATGGAAATAATTAGGAATTCTTTAAAAGTAGCCATATTTAGAAAAAGGAGGTTATATCATTTGGATGTGAAAAATATTTTCCTCAACGGGGTGCTTGAAGAAGTATTCTACATGAGTTAGCCTCAAGGATCTTGAAATACCATATATCTAGATCCCTTTTGCAAGTTAAAGAAAGCTCTACATGGACTAAAACAAGCCCCAAGAGCTTGGAATCAGATATTATTGAATTATTTATCAAGTTTGGGAATCAAAGAAAGTATTATAAATCCACCATCATTTTACATAAAGAAGCAACAAGATAAGATGGTATATATATATATATATATATATATATATATATATATATATGTGTGTGTGTGTGTGTGTATATATATATATATATATATATATATATATATATATATATATATATATATATATATATATATATATATATATATATATATATATATATATATATATATATATATATATATATATATATATATATGTATATATATATATGCATGTATGTGGATGATTTGATCATCACAAGACAACACATTGTAGGTCTTAAAGATATCAAAGCAAATGTAATAAAGGAGTTCAAGCCATTGGATATTGTTGCACTAAATTGATTCTTGAAAAAAGTAATTTATGCACATGATGGCATCTTCTTGATTCAAATAAAATGCTTATCAGATGTGATATATAGGTTTAGTATGATTGTTTATAATCCACTTCGCCAAAGCAATCAAAGTTCTAATTTTAATGTACTTTGCCACATGAATAAAGGTTCCTCAATGTTGATTCATATATTTGAGCAAAGCCTTTAGCAACTAATCATGGCTTGTACCTTGTTATGTTCCCATCTGGATTGATTTTTATCTTGAACACCCATTTGTTGCCAACTACTTCATGTCTTTGGTTCTTGTAACTAATGTCCTTGTGTTGTTGTCCTCCAAGGGTTGGATTTCCTCCTTCATAGCTTCTTTCCATTCCCTAACCCTTCTTGTATCTTCATAACACATAGGTTCTTCAAATAGTGCTTTGAATCTCTTGAAGAAATAAAGCACATCCAACTTTTGTTTCATGCAATATAATCATGTCATGCTTTTACAACCATCTATAAATGTCAAAAGTACCTTTTACCTCTAATGGAGTGTTCTTTTGTTGGACCCCACACATCTATGTGAAGCAAGTTGAGGGGTGTTGGCTCACATAGTTGCTCTTCTTGAAAGGTAGTCTTGTTGACTTTCCTACATGACATGCTTCACATAAGTGCTTCAAAATTTGTGAATTAAAAGCTTTTTAACCCCTGCACAAGCTTCCTTTTCTCCATATCCTTCATCCTTTGGACATAAATATCCCCCATCCTCTTGTGAAAAAAATCAATCTTTGCAATTATTTGATTTACAAATGAGAAATGGATTGTATGATTATTGTTTGGTCGTACCTCAAGTGTGAAGAGCCGTCCTTCTTTCTTTCCTCTTGCAATCACCTTGAAGACATATTTGGGGTTCTCCACAAAATAGCCCCTTTGATTGAACTTGATTTGGTAGCCCTTCTCCACTATTTGTCCCATTGATACAAGGTTCTTTGTGATAGTGGGTACATGCAACACATCCTTAAAGAACTTTGCCTTTTTTGATCCATACAACATAACATCACCTATGTATGTGATAGTATGAGGGGTTTCATCACCTATTTCCAGATGATCATTTTTTTATGGAACTTGCATCTTGGAGAAGAGGTTCTTGTTGCAGCTCATATGATTTCTGCATCCATTGTCAATGCACCATCTATTGTCCACGTGGATTCTATGACTTGAAATTTGCATCATAGCTAGCATGTTTTCATTATCATTGTTTGAGGAAGTAGATGCATAGTTACCTTGTACCTTAGATAAGTTGTACCTTTGGTTGTTGCCTCATTCTTGATAGCAATCCCTTGTGTAATGTTCATACTTTCCACGTATGAAGCAACCATCTAAATTACCTCTATCTCTAGATTTTTTTTTGTCTTCCTCCTCTTCCTCTATGTCTTTCGGCTCCTCTTTGATTTTGTCTTTGCCCTTGAACTTGGCCTCTTCATTGTCTTCTCCACCATTGCTTTTTCTTCATCCTTTCCCCCTATCCTTATCTACATGAAACACTTGGCCTCATTGCCCCTTGATTTGGTATCAATGGAAGCACAAAATTTTGGCCAAACACCATCTAAAAGGGAGTGGCATTGAGTCACATTTTGTAGGAAACTCAATATGCCCAAACGACATGATGTAGTTGTTTTTCCCAATCATAAATATTCTAAAAGCTGAGTTTATGACATGTGATTTAAGAGCTTCGGACATATCGGAGATCAGATATCATTTGGTCATTCAAAAGTTGACTAGAAGTCTTGAGAGTAGACTTAAGCACTAGGTCAATCTGCTCTCTAGACTTCTACTCAACACTTGAATGACCAAATGATATCTGATTTCAGATATTTCTGAACATGTTTGGACCCTCATGTCATAGATCATCCTTTATAACAAGAAGGATTTTTATTCACAATATTAATCAACACAATGCATAGGATCTTATTCTTGCTCTTAGCTTGTTTGTTTTCTTGTGGGTGATATGGGGCAGAATTCTTGTGAATGATCATGAATTCTTGTAATAAGTATTCAATGAACTCGTTCAATAAATGAGTTCCACAATCACTTAGCAACTCTACCAACAATCCATATCTCATAAATATATTTTTAAACAAAAATTTTGTTGTTGTTTGTGAATCATTCTTAATAGTTGATTTTACCTCAAGCCACTTGGTCAAATAGTCTATTGTGACAATGAGACATCGTAGGTCTTAGTGGCATCTCATCCTTGCATATTGGATATTGAGTTCTCTGACATGGATCATATTGCTTCACATAGGTATGAGCACCCATATGAAGGGTAGGCCACCAAGACTTGAAAACACAATTGCTTTGATCACTTGATCAAGTCCAAAGTGTCCTCTTGCAACACTTAGGTGTGCACTTCCTAAGATCTTTAGATATTCACTTTCATGGAAACATAGCCTTAGGTATCCATCATGCCCATGCCTATATAGACTATCTCCAATGAGCATATAGTGTTGAGCCTCTTGTTCTAGACTCCTTCTTTGCACTAAAGTAATCTCTGGAGGGAAATTTTTTGTCCTCAGAAAGTCAACTAATGGACTGCTCCAATCAGGTGTTGATAACACTTGATACAATGTTGCATGCTCAAAAAGGGGTTAGCTTATACAAATCAGACAATCCTTGCACATCCTATAGACCTTTTCTCAATATAATCCTAACCTCCTCATAATATGTAGGGTTTGATGTTTCAAACATGTGCTAGTTGCAACCATTTTGTGTGCTCTTCTTTTTCCACGCAACAAGCTAAGATTCCTTGATCATTTTGCTTGTATATGCTTTCTACCAATATATGATATTTCTGAGATCCAACAATTTCTTTGTCTTTTGCTCTTACTATGGGGATTTTGGGTCCAAAAGTAAGAATAGGCACATTAGTTTTAGCCCATTTAGGCACTACTTCCAAGTTGAACAAGTACGCATCAAGAAGCTCATTCGATACTCCTTGCGGAGATTCCACTTGAGTAACTTTAGAAAGGTGATCTACCTTAAGGTAGTCTTACCTCTCCTAACCACTACTTCAAAATCATATTCCATTAGAAAGAGAAGTCATCTTACTAATTTGCATGTATTGCTAGGTTTTTTCACAAGATAGAGTAGGTCTTGATGATCTGTGAAAAATTTAAACTTATTTGCAACCAAATAATGTCTAAACATTTTAATTGCATATAGCATGCCTAATCACTCTTTTTGTAATTGTATAATTTATCCTTGTTGCCACTAGAGGTGTTGTCTACCCCATCGACTAATTTTTTCACCATTGTAGTGCGTGTGTGTGAAGCTTGATGAGCTATGGAGCAAGAGTTGGTCTTTCCCACCACTCTATATTTTGCTCATAATTTGAAGTACACTTGTTAGATCAAGCCTAGAATACTAGCATTTGATGTGCCTCATCAAGAGCTTCAAAAGAAACCTGCTATTGACTTTATTTGGGTATCAGAGCTAGGAGATATGGCTTAATTTGTGCTTGCTATTGTAACAAGTATCATGATATACATTTCCAATGAAAGAGGTAGTTAGATCTAATTTTCATACATTGTTTGTTCATTTACTCCATTAACCATCATGAGAGCACATGCCCTCATACACTTGATATGGTCTAAGTCCATAGATTGATAATTTATAGAGTGTATCAATCCACCACTATGTGCACTTGTTGATGATTGCGATACATTCTCTTTCATCACAAGTCCCAAAGACATTGTGAGCTTAGGTACACACATTTTTGGCACCATGTTGGGGAACATTCCGATCAAGGTGCTTTTGTGATGGTTATAGCATTGGTGTGAAGGTAGTGAGCATGAAGAATAATCTAAGAATTGTGGCAAGGTCCAAGACTTCTGCACTTTTTGCTTCATACAATTGTTGTGTGTGTGAAAAGTTTAGGTTTAGGTGTGAGAGTGGAAGGAGTTAGGGTAGGAAGTAGAAAAGATCGTGTAGAAGAATATTAGACTTTTTCCTTTCCAAAAATTTTCCAAATAGAAAATACGAACAATTCTTTCAAGTTATGTCTTTGGTCAGAGCTCAAGACCTAAACCCAAAAAATCACCACATTTGGTTCACTTGATTTGTGCAAGTGTTGAGGAGTTCATTCACAAGTTGTATCACCAAGCGAGTGTTGTCTAGAGTTTGGAGCTTAGAGAGAGAATTCAATGCTAAAAACTTGAGGAGATATTCTTGAAGGTGAGCTCTACACCATCAGTAGAATAAAAGTTTGATTGATCACTCACTGTGCATGAAACACCACTTGACAGGTATTGTGAGTGTGGTATCATGGGGTTGCATAGAGATTTTGTATTCAAAGCCACATAAGGCTGACAAGGAGAGCACAATGTGCACATATTCACAAAAAAATTTAAATCTGGACTTCATAAAGTCCAACTATCATGATCAGTCCAGTTTTGGCATCATAATACCAAAACTCTTGTGTGTTGTGATACTTGGTAGGTATCATGTATCACTGATACCTCATACTCCCCATGTAACATGATATCTAGGTACCGTGTATCATTGGGTTGAGTATCATGAACTCTATATCATGTATCATCGATACTAAAGTGTATTCTGTATCGTGATCCATTTTGGTATCATATCGTGTGTACTCAAGTATCGTGTATTGTTGCACATCTATATATCTGTATCATAGGAGACATATCGTGTATCATGCCTAAGTCAAGTATCATAGCTTGAGAGCTTGTATCGTGTATCATTGAGGGACAAGTATCGTGTATCATGATCTTATATTATTGTGTATCATAATTGCTACATGTATCATGTATCGTGACCCAGTCGAGTATCATATCATGGAAATGTGTATCGTCTATCATTGGTAGTCGAAGTATTGAGTATCATGAGTCTCCCAAGTATACTATATTTTGAGAGAATGCAAGTATTGTATTGACCAAGATAGTATTGTGTATGATGGAGAAAAGAAAAGGGAAAAGGAGGAATCAAAAGTAAAAAATAAAAATTTTCAATGCTTTCAATTACACCCTAGTCTTGATAGATCACCCCATGGAGACACAAGGCCCTAGGTGGTGAATGAACCTAAGATCAGGATGAGTGCTAGGGAGTCGAAGAAGTTTAATATCATTAGTGGGAAGTGTTACACAAAAGAGTATCCATTTGGTCTACCTAGACACATCCTGTTGGCAGTGCAACTGGTAATGCTCTCAGAAACAGGTGTAGAGGCAGCATGGGAAAGGGGAATGTAGTAAGTTAGGGGAGTCAGACACATCAATTTTTCAAGAATTGTGTTTTAAGAAACTTTGTACAAAACCTCAAACAATGATTTTGATCACTCTTGTAACATATGTACTATAGAAACAAGTTAATGTGGTCTTTAGCCACCAAGGAGCTAGGATATCCATGGCCCATGGTTCCCAAAGATAGAAAGGCAAGGAGAAGCCAGAAGTGAGTTTTGCTCACACCATAGGAAGAGATCTATCAATAGTGGAAACTAATAGAATGGAGAGACCGAGAGATCCAAGACTATAAGGTGGTAGAGATATCTTTCCTCTACCTAGACCCCAAGAGCACCCAAGAATATTGAGGCCTACCCAGTTAATGAAGTCGATGAAAAACTATTTTGATGAGACAAGAGATCCCTATGATCACATTGCTGAGTTCAAACAAGTGTTGCGAGCTGAGCAAGTGGAAGATATGTTCACTCAATACAATGCATTTGGACTCATGCTGAAAAACACGGCCTTAACCTGGTTCCAACCTTTACAACAAAGGCAATTTAGGGATATTCATCACTTGTTAGAATCATTCATAATTGAATTCTCTAAAAGTGGAATCAAGCACAATAATTCTTTCAAATAGACCTCCCAAAAGACATTTAGACTTGCAAGACATATATTTAGAAAGTACATTGAGAGATGCCTAATGTGAGAACTACCCACTCAAGTCAAGCAAGTATCATTGTTCTTGGATGGACACTTGAGCTCTAAACTACAATCCTATGTATATTTGAAGGAACCTAGAATGCTAGAGCAATGTGTGAGAATCAGTATAGACATTGAGGATAATTTAGGAGATGAATTGGAACTTTCTAAGGTCTACAAAGATTCACATATCTCTTCTCAATTATCCTCAGAACATTGTAGTTCCATAGAAGGCCTAGTTGAGAAGGTAGCCCAAAAACTAGGAGTCTCTAGCAAAGAGATACCTAGGTTGAATTCAGTTAAACATTGTTATACCTGTGGAAGTGATCATATGGCAAATGTCTGCCCAAGTATAACACAACCCCAAGCCAACCCTAGTGGTTAGTACTGCACAATTGAAAGGTGGTTTATTAAGCATACTACACAAGACTATCCATACAACAAACAAGTGGTCCAAATGGACTATCCACAAGCATATCCCCAACTAGGTAGGTATGCACGTCAATACAATACTCAATCTCATTATTACAGCCTCCAACAAAACTATCTGATACCTTACCATATGCAATTGAGACCTCAACAAGTTCTAGCTCAAAAGCCACCCCCACCAGCTAATGTAATCTCTGTTAAATATGTTGTAGTAGAAGAGAACCTAAGTAGGGCTTTATTAGCTTCATGTCCCTCGATCATTGAAAATGACCCCAACTATAACAACTTCGATTCCCCCCATGTAGATAGCCCACCCGCATACTACAATGAGTCACTAGAACACATGGAAACATACCAATATGAGAGTGTGCCATTAGAACCCAACTGGGAGCTATACTACACTAACATCACGTATGCCAACCCCAACCCATGGTGCCAGTTGAGATAGATGTGACCATAGATCCCTAAATGACCATGTTTTAGAGGCCAAGGAAGTTATTACATAAAGGAGTGCTCAGATACTCCAGTAGCAGGACAACCACAAATATTACAACTTTCAAGGTTTTTGTGCAAAATGTGGTAAAGGGAATGTCATAAGAGAGTGCCCTAAGAACCCCGTGAATGCCTCTAAAGTGACACCCATAAACGTGACAGGCATTGTGCACACCTGATACGGATCCAGACCAGCATTTGTACCTATCCAAACGATAACGAAAGCACAGTCGCTGCTGCAAAATCAACAACCAAACCTTGATAAAATAGCTAAGAATAGAAAAATCAAAGAGTTGTGGAAGAAAAACTAAATCTTGGAAGGATTCACAAGAAAGATTCAAGAGGAAAGGGAGTAAGAAAATAAGTGAGTTGGAAGGAATTTTAAAGGGGACTAGAGCTAAAATCTTAGAATTGACTTCGCAAGAGTTGAATTGGGAGACCTCGACCCAAAGAATAGGATCGGTTTAAGCCGAACCCATACCTGAAAATTTAGACATGATGCTTCAAACATACCAAGCGAGATTAAAAGAAGGACCCCAAGTAGTAGAATTAAGAAAGAATTATCCAAGGGTAGACTTAGAAATCGAGAGAACTAAGCTTTGCATGAAGATAGTAGAATTGGCTCAAACTATGCTTGAGGCCTCTCAATATGTCAATTGGAGTAACATAGCAAAACTAGAAGTACACTTTCAAGGACTATTAGAGAGACTAGAACACTTGATTTCTAACAATGAAAAGAACAAATCAAAGCTCACCCTTATTGTTCTCATGGAAAAGGAAGGTGATACACCATCCCTATCTCAAGTGCCAAATACTATGGACTGTGAGAACTTTTTTTCCATTCATAAGTATTCACAAGGATTTCTGAGAAAAATCCAAGAAGAGAAATGGAGACTAGAGAGAGGAACCCACCCCCATTCAAGAGTTAGATGATTCACAAGAACAATTTCCCCAAGACATACGCTCTATATATGAGGAACAAGAGGAGGATCAACTTAGGGAACAAACAAATTTTGAATCTAATTCTCTACAAGAATGACCTCAATTCATGAGACCTTGGGAAGCTAAGTCTATCAGTATGAGAGCACCCACCATATTAGTTAGAAATGAAGAGTTAGTAATTCCTAGAAACACAGATGTAATAAAGAACACTAAAGTGCACTGTCATCTCACTTTAGAAGAATTACTAAAAATTAAACTAGAGTTATGGAAGCATGTAGCAAACCAATTCCCAAAGATAGCTACTACCCACTTTTAGGGAGGTTCACACAAGAGAGTGCCAGAATAGTTGTGGAGAGAATTGGCGATACGATCGAGGGAGAGGAAGGGAATACATATATTCCAATAACCTACCAAGGCTACACCACCAAAGCCATCCTAGATTTAGGTGCAGGAGTAGCCATTGCGACCACTTACTTAGGGAAACATTGGGGCAAGCCAGCATTAAGACCCAATAGAATGAAGCTACAGATGGCTGATGGACATATTGAGAAACCATTAGGGTTACTAGAAGGAATATCTCTCACCACTTTTGGTGTAGAATTCGAGCAAAAGTTTGCCATTTGTGAGTTGGGTAGGAACCATGCGTACGAGATGATTTTAGGATGATCATTCATGTGACAGTTGCAAATCGTATAAGATTGGGGAACCAATTCTTTGTACCTCCAAAATTTGGGAGAAACTACCAAAGTAAGCCTCAAGGACTATTCCCATTGCGATGTACCCCCACTAGAGTGGAACACCATCCATATGATGCCTAAAGAAACATAGTCGATGCAATCTCTAGAATCAGATCCTTCATGGTTGTACAAGGACACTCATCTATGGATGTTTAAGGTAGCTAAAAAAGAAGAAGAGCGATTAGAAGCCAAAGCTGTAGGTTTCGAACAACATCTGTGAACCCTTCAAGATCCGTGTTATGCACCTATAGTGTTTCCAGATGAGGAATTTGAGCCTCATGATGGGCTGAGATCTTAGCCACCATGGACATAACACTAAATGAAGAACAATGGATCCCTCATTGTGATGAGGACGGATATAAAATTTCCATTTTTATGATAGAACCCTTAGAGGAAGACCCTATCCTAGAAGAATGCAAGGATTTTACTCAAGAACCAGGTGAGACAAGTGAGGAGGACCTAGAGTGCATTATCATGGAACCCTTATGCTCATTTGGAGAGGAGTATCTTTACATTGCAGAAGCCATCACCCTTGAGGTAAGAAAGGAAAATCAAATTGAACAACCCAAGTCACTCACAGAAAGCAAGCAGAATAAGCATAAGGGGGAATAAGAAGAACCCCTCATGGAAGTGCTGGAGAACTTTAAAAATATAAAATAGAAGATAGAAGGATCATGATACAAATGCCTACACAAGAAGCAAATATAGGAGAAGCATATGATAATCGAGAGAAGACCAAAAAAATAGTGGTCATGATTGAAGGAGAAGAGAAATGCACTTATATAGGGCATGATTTGATAGAAGAAGAGTTAACAACCCTATTGTGAGAATATAGAGACATGTTTGCATGGAGATACAAGGATTTGAAAGGAGTGACCCAGATATATGCTCCCGTAAAATTCCTATGACTGCAGAAGCCAAGCCTTGTAAACAGAAACCATACACCTATAATGACAATTATGCTACCAAGATTAAAGAAGAGATAGATCCTTTGATAGAAGCAGGATTTATTTACGAGATTGAGCATATTGAATGGCTATCCCCCATTGTGGTTGTGCCCAAGAAAAAATGGAAACTTGCATGTGTGTATGAACCTTAAAAGAGTTAATGTTGTTGTGATTAGAGATAATGATCTGCTTCCTATCGTAGAGCATCTATTAGAATGAGTCACGAGCAAGGAAGTCTACAACTTCCTTGATGGATTCTCAGGCTACAATCAGGTAGCCGTCACTCTTGAAGATCAACACAATATGGGGTTTGCCATAGAGTGGGTCATATTTGCATTTCATGTGATGCCATTTGGGCTAACAAATGCATCCAAGACTTTTCAATGACTAATGTGTCACATTTTTAGGGAATTATTATGAAAGAACTTGGAAGTTTATGTGGATGACTTATGCCCACATTCTAACATGAGACAAACCCACATCCTTGAATTGAAGCAAGTCTTTGACAAATGTCGAGAATATGAGGTCTTCTTGAACCCAAAAAAATGCATTTTCATGGTCAGCAAGGCAAAATTCTAGGACACATTGTGTCAAAGAATGGAATCTCTACGGATGAAGAAAAGGTTAGCATAATTGCAAATCTACCTAGGCCAAAAAATGTGAAGGAGGTACAGGCTTTCGTGGGGCATTGTGCTTATTATCGATGATTTATACACATGTATGCGATCATCACAAAACCTCTATAATCCTTTTTTACTAAATTTGAATGGACAGATGAATGCAAGAAATCATTCAATGAACTTAAACAACACTTGTGTTCAGCACCCATATTAATGGCACCCAATTGGAGAAAGCCATTCCATGCACACGTGGATGCATGCAACTATGCTATAGGGTGTGTTATGGCACAACCTACAAGCGAGAGAAATATAGATCTTCCCATAGCTTATGCAAGTAGACAACTAAATGTAGCAGAAAAAAATTACACCACCACAAAGCATGAAGGATTAGGATTTATTTATGTGGTAAAAAAATTCAAGCATTACTTATTGGAAAATAATTTCAAGTTCTTCACAGATCGTCAGGAATTGCTATATTTATTCAATAAGCCTTGTGACACAAGACAATTGATATGTTGGTTTCTACTATTGATGGAGTATGACTTTGAAGTAGTAGTTAGGAAAGGAAAGACCCACCTTAGAGCCGATCATCTTTCACAGCTTACTACTAGAGAAGCCCCTCAAGGGATAGCATATGAACTACTAGATGCATTTCAATCTTGAGGTAGTACCCAAATGGGCCAAGCCTGTTGTCCTTATTCTCACATTTGTGTCACGAGGAAGGAGATAAGGAAGAGAGCTCACACACACACTCTCACAATCAAAGAGAAGCACACACTCAGATTGAGGCAAGGAAGAATGATCTTCTTCTTCTATTACATAAAAAAAGGAATGTACAAAAATGACCTAAAAACAAGAATACAAGTGCAATATATAAAGATCAGTACATAAGGAAAAACCTAATGTCCATGAATGAGTGAGTTGTCAAGGAACAAATGTGCCATCACTCTTGGTAGATAAATCTAATAAAGCTCAATGAAGTATCCTTGATATATACCAACGTGACCACTATACACGTTAGAGGAACAAAAAACTGATACGTGTCATCCTGGATCATCACATGTTGAGCTTGATATCTCAACACTCCCCCTCAAGCTCAACGTCATGTCCTCTAGTCCAAGCATCTTCTCTCTGATGAAGTGATAATGTACCTCGATATGCTTTGTTCTAGCATGAAAAATAGGGTTCCGTGCTAACTGTATACTGCTAAGATTATCACAATAGATAGTGATAGGCTTTTGCACTTCCACACCTAAATTTGCAAGTAGCATCTCCTGCCATAATGCCTCACATGCTGCCATTGTAGCACCTCTATACTGAGCCTCTGTACTCGACAAAGCAACAGTGGGTTGCTTGTTGTTGCTCTATTGGAAATGAAGTAGGCCCATAACAAATCTCACAGGTTCCATAAGTCTAGGATCTTCAACATAGATTCCATAGGTCCAAGGTTCCATAGGTTCAGGATCTACAACATAAATTCTAGCAATCTTCCAATGTTGACAAAAAAAGAACATACCGTATTTAATCATACAAACAATGAGATAAAGATAGAGAGAGGTTAGACAATATGTTCAAAGTGTTACGTAAGCCACTGCTTACTCACACTATCATATATACAAATGTCAATTTACAATGTGGGAGTCAAAACCTCAACCATTCTATGTGAACAAAAATAGATGGAAGAGTGTATGTACAAATGTAACAAAACATATTCAAATGTATGGATAGAAAGCTGAATATATATGAGATGTGTGACAAAATAGGTTGTAGAAGAGTGAATATGAGTGACAGAAAGAGGAAGGATCAGTCTAAAATTGATAATCATCAAACCGTCATCTAACGTTAGGCTATGGAAGACCCTAAATCAGATACGTTTGTGAAAGATCACATTCTTACAAAAGTAGTAAATAATGCTAACAAGTTTTCTACTAGAAATCCTCAAACTAATATGCACATACCTTCTCTAACACCTCATCCAAATATGCATAAAGCATACATGTACTGATTCTCCTTTAGACATGCCGAATAGGACTCCTCCTGATATGGATGCCACTGCCTCCATAAACTCCAAGTAGTACCTGTGTGCATAAAGAGAATATGTACCTGAATTCTCAACATAAGATGCAAATCTTCTATTTAGCTCCATTCAATGTCTTTGAAGTACATCGAAATCTTCATCTAGATCTTCAAATACATCATGTGGATGGCTGATCCACACCACAAAGCTGCTGATAGGTAAGCCTTCTCCATAAGCAAGAGTGTGAGCACACTCTTCTTCTCCAAGAAGAACTCCATAGCCGCTCCTCAACATGCTCCAAGATAGCACCATGGCTGCCCCATGTGCTAAGAGCACCACCTCTATTGAGGTACCAAACCTGGCATTGAACTAGGTGTAGGATATTAGATAATGAGCCAAGATACTTCTTAAAATAGCATAGCCTCCATGAATTAAAGCACAAAAGAAAAGCTCTCCATAGAATAAAGCTACATCGTAGCAATCTACGATCACAAAAAGAAAAACCCTTCATCGTATGCGCTGACGTCCTTTGTGTGTCGCTAGTTTTTAAAAGCATGACAACCAAAAACGTTTGTTGTGTTGGCTGCCAACCATGGGATTCGAACTTGCGCCATTGCGATAGAAGACAATTGATGTAGCCACGGCGTTGCTGTGCTTTTGTTGTACAGGAGGTATTACAAAATTCTATGCATTCTGTAAACTGTGATATCTTGAGCAAATGGACCATGGACAATGTCCTTATATGACATTGTTTCCAACAATCCCCCCTGCAATGTCATATTGGTACAAAATGAACTGAGCATGTAACTTCATTAATTTGCAAACTTTCATAAGCTTCAAACTTGTACTCCCCAATTTGACCTTCAAATCTTTTCTTCAAAAGTCTTCTTCAAAACTGAATTTGAATTTTCTTCAAACTTCAAAAACTTAAACTTGCTGAATATGAACCATAATATGTGAGAAAATATGCAAACTAGATATCCAATAGTGTACTCATCAAGCAATCACTTGCTTGACAACAAATATAGCATGTACTGACTCTGAACCTGCTATCTCCTATATTCTCAAACTTGAAAACATATACTAGGATCCTCATACCTGCATTTACCTTACAAAAGGTTTCTCAATGTACTTCTGTTGTGTCATGTAAATACACTAAACATAATCAAGAACTGAATCCTGGGACTTGTGACTGACAACTCATAACTTAGTGTATTATGAACAGTAGTTGGTTCACCTCTGACTATACTCAACTCAACTCATCCTATGAGTCTCATCAAAATATCATATCTATGATGTCATCATGTCTTCATCTTTGTTCATACCTGTTAGTCCTTCATACCTCTTTCCTTCAAAACTTGGTATAAACATATATGTGCACACTTCTGAAAACATATCTCTCTGAAATATCAAATTTCTCTTCAATAGAACTCTAAAACCATCTCCTGAACAGGAACACCTAACAGGAACTTTCTCTAGACATTCTCCTTCTTCCTTCTTCTTTCAAAGCTGGAACATAAAGAGAAACCGACAAAGGAGGTATAGGAATACCTGATACAGGAATACCTGGATTTCTTATAGGTATGGCTCTGCATTCTTTCACATATGTTTAAAAAATAAGTCTTCATGTTTCATCACCCCCTTGGATGATTTATCACTAGTATCCAAAATTCTTTAAATATATTAGACTGTATGAAATCAGGAACGTCTTCCTTCATAAATCTGATTTTTCATAACATTAATGCCTGTGTTTGAAACAAAACTTCTGAACCTTTCTTATTAGCATTGTGCACATGCCAATAGCTTTCCCTATCATTCCTTAGCTTCCCAAAAATTCAGAATAAGGTTAGCTGATCTCTCAGAAAAACCTTGCCGAAAGCATTTTAGGATTCATAACCTTCTACAACATAACAAGTATCTTCTTCTATTCCTCTGCAACACTAATTTGATAGAACCTGAATCTTTGACTTACTTCTTCCAATGTTAAAGAACTTTCACAAACAAAGGATAGATATCTGACTCATAAATACTCAAGATCTTCATGATCATTCAAGATCATACAAGATCTATCAAGATCTCTCCATCAAAATACCTCTGTAGAATCTGCTCTCATCAAACCTTCATGACAGAATGTTTGATTTGCTAACTTAATGTCTCCAAGTGTCCATGCTTCTCACATAAAGTTGTAAAAACTTTCCAAATCCTTCTAAAGAATCTGCAACTTCTACTTGAAACTGTTGGAGACCTCTTAATCTCCAAAGATTTGATCTATACTGATCTAAGAACACTTCTATATCAGTTATGGATCAAACTTTACACAAATATTGTCTTCATTTATCAAAACTTCCACTAGCATTTTTCTGATTGAAGAAATTCCTTCTTCAGAAAGTCTGCTTCAGAAATTGACTTCAATACCTGCACATACCTTCGGATTTCTTCAAATCAATGATGCACAAACCTCCACACTACCTTTGCACAATCATATCAACCATTATTTCTTCAAAAGAATCATTAAAACTTTAATTTGATCCTTAAGATCAAAGGTATGTCAAAACTGTCTTCCAAAAATGGCGACTTTGACATGGTCAACTTCTTAAGTTGATTTCTCACAGCACAAATCCCGTTTTGCTAAATGCTTTTAGCCATAGCTTCCTTACCTTCTAACTTAGCTTTTTAATGCTCATTGATTAAAAACTTTACACTATGCACTGAGATCTAAGCAAAACATTGACATGGAAAAGTGCGTGACTCTAAGAAGTCTATCTGCAGATTCTACATACAAATGTTCCTATTGATCATTCTCACAGTAGGAAAGGAATTAGATCATAAAACTTTGAACATAGCTTCATTAGCTTCCAGATTAGATGTGTAAAAAAGGATTTCTGATCCACATGATCAGAATGAGAGAAATCTACAAAATACTCGTCGCCATTTTCTGAAGATGACTCTCTTCACATCTATCTCTAAGACACTTGTCTTCAAATGACTCTTTCTCTCATATGTTTCTTTACATCATTGAATTATGTACATATGGTTCTAGACTTATCTCACATCTATTACATTACTCCTTATCATCTAAGGATTATCTCTACTCAGATTACAAGAATTTCCACATGTAATGTAAATATGTATACAAACTTCATTTCTGAGATCTCTTCACTTTCTCAAGTGTCTTCTTCCACTTCAATCTGATCATGAGCTTGCTTCAAACTCTTTGTAATCACCAATTTGTGATTGTTGTGTTCCAACAGCTCCCCTTCAATCACTAATAGTGATTATTCCATTCTTCTTCACTCCTACCATCTCCTTGAATCTTTGTAGCTTAGGTCCAACCAAGCTTTTTGTCATCATATCTGCAACTTGTTCCTTTGTTGGAGTATACATCACTTCAATCTCTTTGTCAAGTACCTTTTCGCTCAAGAAATGATACTGAATCTCTATATGCTTAGTCCTGGCATGAAAAACAGGGTTAGCTGCCAAATACAATGAGCTCATATTGTCTCCAAAAATAACTGGAGTACTCTGATCAGTTCCAAAACTCTTCAACAAGGTCTTTAACCATATCACTTCTTTTGCAGCCTCTACCAATCCTTTATACTCAGCTTTTGTAGATGACAAAGCAACTATATGTTGCTTCTTTGAGCACCAAGAAACTAGTTTATCTCCAATATAACAGAGATACCCATGAGTAGACCTTCTATCATCTGAATCACCTGCCCAATCTGCATCACTAAATACTTTGATTCTTCTATCAAAAGTAAATCCATAATACAGACCTTCACTTAGGGTTCCTTTGATATATATGAGTACCCTTTGAGCTGCAATCCAATGAGTTTTCTTTGGAAAATGCATGAATTGTGATACCACACCTACTGCATATGATAGATCTGGCCTTGTCAAGGTAGCATAGATTAAACTACCTGCCAAACTCTGATATTTCTTCATGTCATTGAATTCTTCACCTCCATACCTGCTCAACTTATGATTTACCTCCAATGGTGTGCTTGAAGACTTGCAATCCTCCATGTTGAATTTGACCAGAAGATTCTTCAAGTACCTCTCTTGTGTAACATATACTCCATGTTGAGTATATACAATCTGCATTCCTCAAAAATAAGATAAGTTTCCCAAATCACTTATCTTAAACTCCTTCTCTATTTGTTTCTTAAGCTCATTGATTCCATGAGCATCTGTACCTGTGACAATAATATCATCATCATAAATACACATGTATATGTATCCATTTTCACTTGCCTTTACTAGCAAGATACTATCTTCCTTTGATGCTTGAAATCCACATTCACTCAAGAACTTAACAAGCCTGTAATTCCATGCTCTTGGAGCCTGCTTTAACCCATACAATGATCTCTTGAGCTTACACACATAATCTGATCCAATTGAATCCATGAAACCTTCTGGTTGCTCCATATATACTTCATCTGCAATGTATCCATTCAGGAATGCATTCTTCACATCTAATTGTGATAGCTTCCATCCTTTACAAGCAGCAATAGCAATCAATGATCTACTTGTAGACATCTTAGCAACAGGACTAAAGGTTTCATCATAATCTACCCCATAAGTTTGGGCATAACCTTTGACCACAAGTCTAGCCTTGTATCTAGACACCTTACCATCTGCAAACCTTTTTGTTTTATACACCCACTTACATCCAATGACCTTCTGATTCTTTGGTCTTGGCACCAATTCCCATGTTTCATTTTCAAGTAGAGCATCATACTCTTCTTGCATTGGCTTCTCCCAATTCTGTTTACCTTTAGCTTCTTCATATGTGATTGGATCCTCTTCTGTGTTCACAATGTAAGCATAATCTTTTGTTGTTAAGAAAGATGTGTCATAGCTATACCTGATAGGCTCTTTCCTTTCCCTTGAGGATCTTCTAACCTTTGCACTTCTTGAAGTCTCAGCCACATTTGATATTGGATCAAATCTTGGCCCATCTTCCACATTATCCTGCAATTTACTTTTATGGTCAACATCATCAATATCTTCTTCATACACATTTACTTTTGCCTTCCCTTTCCTTTGTATTTCTTCAACACCTGCATAATCATTTGTTGACCCTGTATACCATGTGCTTTGCTCATCAAATGTAATATCTTTGGTAACAAGAAATTTCTTTGTGGATGGACTCCACAATCTGTAACCCATCTGTCTATCATCATACCCAATAAACACATACTTCTCTGCTTTGGGTTCTAGCTTATGTCTCAATTGTGAAGGACCATAAGCATATGCTAAACATCCAAATACTTTACAATGATCAAGAGTAGGTCTCTTACCCCACCATGCTTCATAAGGAGTTCTTCCATCCAAAGCTTTACAAGGCAATCTATTCACAAGATATGTTGCAGTGTTGACAGATTCTGCCCATAACTAATTTGGACAATTCTTTTCTTTCCTCATTACTCTTGCAAAATCTACAAGAGTTCTATTTCTTCTTTCTGCAATTCCATTTTGTTGAGGGGAGTACCTACAAGTTACTTCTCTTTTTATACCTGCATTCCACAAATAATAATCAAACTCTTTAGAGAAATACTCTCCCCCTCCATCTGATCTCAATATCTTGAGCTTTTGTCCTGTAATCCTTTCTGCATAAGCATGATAATGCTTGAATGTCTTGAACACTTCTGATTTGTCTCTGATTACATATAAAGTAATCCATCTGGTTGCATCATCAACAAACAACACATAATATCTCGATCCATTTATGCTATAGTCCCTTGAAGGACCCCACACATCTGTATGAATCAATTCAAGCATATTTGAATACTTATATCCTGATTTATTGTATGAACTTTTGTGTGCTTTACCTAATTGACAAGCTTCACACTTGTACACCATGTGTTGCCCTTCAACTTTTGGCAAACCAAGCACCACATCATTCCTTGACATTTCCTTTATGGCTCTCTCATTGAAATGACCTAACCTTTGTTAGTATATGATCAATGTCTACCCCTCATGATTGTATGCACATTTTGTAAGGCCCCCTTTATGAGGAGAAGCCAAGCGTGCATTACCCAATTGATGGGAATCCCAACTTGAATGTTGGATGAAGGTCATATTGGAGCATGTAAGGTATTATAAGGAAAGGGAGTTACCAGGGTCCCCAATTGTGGGGTCCGGGGCAGCGGTGAGCAGCCCCGGCTGGGGGGTCCAAGGGGGCCAGCGGGCCCCCTGGCTGGGGGGTCCCAAGGGGCCAGCGGGCCCCCTGGTGGGGGGCCGGGGGCAGCGCCCCCAGCGCGACGGTAAAGGGAATATTCCATGGAATATTCCCTGTCGGAGTCAGAAATCATTTAGATTTGTTAGGTCGGTTCAACCAGTCTAAGCCGTGTATGGCAATTATGCGGGCGGTGGCCGCCCACGCTCTACCGCCCATGTATAGCCGTCCATGGCAGGCCACCCATGATCCTATATATACATGACTTATGCACTACCTAAGACATTGAGTTGAGCCAGCATACCTCTACCTTGTATCTCCCTATCTAGAGTTGTCTAGATCACCATTTAAGCTCTACCTTGAGAGCGCACGAGTGGACAACGCCATCATCTTTGTACTTGCTGCTAGTAGAAAATTGTTGAGATTCTCCTATATCTGTTATCTTCTCTGCTATTGCTCCTGTGTTATATTGCGTAACTATTGTCTTACATAGTATCAGAGCTGTAAGGTTCGAATAGCTTGAGAAGTATCATTATTTTAGCCTACTAGCAGACTAGAATATCAATAGATTATTCGAGTGATTACATGATGGCTTCATCGTCGAACACTAGTCTTGGTACTTCAGCTAATGTTAATGTTGCACCTATTCGAATTCTTCCACCTGCATTCACTGAAGGGAAGTTGGATGGAACCAACTATACACTCTGGAAGTTCAAAATTTTTGCAATTTTGGACTCCTATGAATTACTTGACACTGTCATGGGACCGATGGGATTGGATCCAGAGCCTATACCAGTTGAAGATCCAGCAAATTCAAGATTGATAATTCAGCCAGATCCAGATCTTCTACGAGCTTGGAAGAGGCGGAATGCTGATGCATTATGTGCGATTGTCACTAGTGTAAGTGATTCTATGCTTACTTTAGTTCAACATACTACTAAAGCACATGAGGCTTGGGGCATATTGGCTCGACAATATGAGACCAAGAACCACACTCGGATATAGAATTTAGAAAATCAGTTGGCAAATGAAAAGCATTCTGATTCTGAAAAAGGCTAAAGATTTTATCAAACGGATAAAGCATCTTCAAGATCAATTGGCTGCAGTTGGTGTTGTTATAACACCAGAAGAGCTGGCTCGAAGATCTGTACGTGTTCTTCCAGCAAAGTATGATGGATTAGTAACAGCCCTTAACACTCAGGTAAGGCAAACTCCTCTTACATTTGAAGAGTTTTGTGCCATGCTTTTAGAAGAAGAGATGCGGTTGAAGAATCGGCAAAGTACAGCTGATGCTGCATTCTCAGCCTGCATTTTCAGAGTTGCAGGAACCTTGTGAAGCTTGTATGATGGGCAAGCAACAACGAAAGGCGTTTGCAAGAGAGACCAGCAATCGATCTCAAGCTCCTCTAGAGTTGGTACATGCTGATCTCTGCGGTAAAATGTCTACACCTGCTTTAGGAGGATCTTTCTACTTCTTGCTGTTAGTCGACGATTATAGTAGAAAGATGTGGATTTATTTCATTCGAGAGAAGGCTGATGCTTTTGAAAAATTTAAAATGTGGCATAAGTATGTAGAAAATGAATCAGGAAGGAAACTGAAGAAATTTAAAACAGATAGAGGAGGTGAATTCTTGTCAACAGAATTCAACAATTACTGTAAGGAGCATGGTGTGAAAAGGCAACTTACCACAGCTCATACACCCCAACAAAATGGCGTTGTTGAGCGCAGGAACAGGACAGTAGTTGAAATGGCTCGTTTTATGTTGAAGGCTCAAGACATGCCTGATTCATTCTGGGCAGAGGCAGTCAATACAACAGTGTACATCTTCAATCGAAGCTACACAAAAGCACTAAAGGGAATGACTCCTCAAGAAGCATATTCTGGTAAAAAGCCTTCAGTTTTGCATTTCAGAATTTTTAGTTGTTTCTGTTATGCACATATTCCTGATTCAACAAGATCAAAATTGGATTCAAAAAGCAAAAAGTGTGTCTTCCTAGGATATAGTGAAGAGTCTAAAGCATACAGGTTATGGGATCCTGAGGCAAGGAAGATTTTTGTCAGCCGAGATGTGGTGTTTGATGAACAACCACACTTAGTAGAAGATAAAGGTAAATCTACTATCTCATCAAACGGAGAAATATCTCACCTTGTGCCTATCAAAAGACAGGTTAAAGTTGAGGAGGAGGAAACATCTGATGGAGAAATTTCCTCAATAAAAAGCCAACCAGTTGTAGCTGCACAGCGTAAGCCACTACCGAAGTGGGCACAACAGCTCTTTGATGATCACAATCCACATGTAGATGTACCAGAATCATCATTGGATGGATTACGAAGATCAAAGAGAATAGAGGAGCAAAGAAGAGCCTCAGAACACATTGTTAACATGGCTCTAATGGCAGACATCATGGGTTCGATAAAGGAACCTACCACCATTGAAGAAGCCATTGATGATCCAGGTTGGAGAGCGGCAATGCAATCTGAGTATGATAGTATACTCAAAAATGATACATGGGATCTAGTCGAATTGCCGCCAAAGAAGAAGGTAATAGGTACTAAATGGATTTGGAAAGCTAAGTATAAAGCTGATGGAACATTAGAAAAGTATAAGGCACCATTAGTTGCACAGGGTTTTTCACAGATTGAAGGATTTGATGTTCAAGAAACTTTTGCACCAACAGCACGCATGACAACTATTTGGACGGTACTTGCAGTAACTGCACAAAAGTCCTGGCCTATTTTCCAGATGGATATCAAATCTGCATTTTTGAATGGTCACCTCAAGGAGGAGGTATATGTATCTCAACCACCAGGTTTTGAGGTGCCCAATTCAAAAAATAAAGTTTGCAGGTTGAAGAAAGCTTTGTATGGACTTAAGCAAGCTCCACGGGCTTGGTACCAATGAATAGATCATTTTTTCAAAAATATGGGTTTTGAAAGAAGTACTTCTGATGCTAACTTGTATGTAACGAAAAGGGATAGCAAGCTAGTTGTTTTCATTGTATATGTAGATGATTTGATCATTACAGGAGATCATCAGGAATTCATCAATCAAACTCGGATCGGCTTGGGAACTGAGTTTGAAATGACAAACTTAGGTCTACTCCATTTTTGTCTGGGAATTGAAGTATGGCAAAGGAAGGATGGCATTTTCATCTCACAACAAAAATATTCCAAAGAAATTCTCAAGGCATTTGGAATGATGGACAGCAAACCAACTAGCATACCTATGGAGGTAAATCATAAGCTATCTATGGATGATAACATGCCTGATGTAGATGCTAAGAAGTATAGGAAGCTCGTTGGAAGTCTTATTTTTTTGTGCAACACTAGACCAGACATTTGCTATGCTGTTGGAGTGTTAAGCAGGTTTTCCAACAAACCTAAGGAGAGTCACTAGAATGCTGGAATGCGAATTCTAAGGTACATTGCAGGAACCTTGGATTTTGGTATTTTGTATACCACAGGTGATACACTCCAAGGATATTGTGATTCAGATTGGGCTGGAGATTGTGTCTAGAAAATCAGTTTCTGGATATTGTTTCTCACTTGGTTCAGGAATATTTTCTTGGGTAAGTAGGAAGCAACCAACTCTCGCACTCTCCTCCACTGAAGCAGAGTACAAAGCAGCTTGTTTTGCTTCTTGTGAGGCAGTCTGGTTAAGGAGAATTCTTGCAGATCTAGGCTTTCCATCAAATATGCCAACTGTACTCAAGTGTGATAATCAAAGTTGTATGGCTATTGCAAAGAACCCAGTATTTCATGCTCGCACCAAGCACATAGAAGTACAGTACCATTACATTCGTGAGCTAATTGAAGATGAAATTGTGGAGCTAGAATATTGCCCAACAGAGGCAAATTGTGCTGACATATTCACTAAAGCACTTGGAAGAGAGCAGCTCAACAAGCATCTTCAACAGATGGGCATAGGACCGAGACCTACTTGATTTATCATCGGTAAACATTGAGGGGGGGTGTTAGTATATGATCAATGTCTACCCCTCATGATTGTATGCACATTTTGTAAGGCCCCCTTTATGAGGAGAAGCCAAGCGTGCATTACCCAATTGATGGGAATCCCAACTTGAATGTTGGATGAAGGTCATATTGGACCATGTAAGGTATTATAAGGAAAGGGAGTTACCAGGGTCCCCAATTGTGGGGTCCCCTGTCGGAGTCAGAAATCATTTATATTTGCTAGGTCGGTTCAACCAGTCTAAGCCGTGTATGGCAATTACGCGGGCGGTGACCGCCCACGCTCTACCGCCCATGTATAGCCGTCCATGGTAGGCCACCCATGATCCTATATATACATGACTTATGCACTACCTAAGACATTGAGTTGAGCCAGCATACCTCTACCTTGTATCTCCCTATCTAGAGTTGTCTAGATCACCATTTAAGCTCTACCTTGAGAGCGCACGGGTGGACAACGCCATCATCTTTGTACTTGCTGCTAGTAGAAAATTGTTGAGATTCTCCTATATCTGTTATCTTCTCTGCTATTGCTCCTGTGTTATATTGCGTAACTATTGTCTTACAACCTTTTATGCCATAGGTCTAACTCAGACAGCTTTTGACTTCCATAAGTAAACAAAGCATGTCCCACATTACCTTGAACTTTGAGAGTAAACAACCTTTCTTCCTTTTTACCTACAATAATGTTTCTATATCCCTGATTTGGATCTTGCACATAGACACCATCATTTGTGAATCTGACTTCATATCCCTTCTCCACAATTTGCCCTACACTTATCAGATTTTTAGGAATAGTAGGAACATAAAGTACCTTGCTCAAGAGTGTACTTCCATTCTTTGTCTTCACTGATCCAATACTTTCCACCTTATGCTTGGTGTTGTCACCTGTTTGAACTGTATGTCCATTCACCTTTGCTTCCATATCAGTCATCAAGGATATATTGCCACTCAGATGATTGGTACATCCTGAGTCAATATAAAACACCCTTTGGTCTTCTCCTATCGCTTCATGAGTTGCATTCAAGATAAGAGTCATGTCATCCTTTTGATCTGATGCATAATTATAATAATTGTTGTTGTAGGACAGAGGTTGAAAACTTCTTCCACCTCCTCTAGCATATGATGTCCTACCACCTCTTCCTCTGAAGTTGCCTCTTTGGTTTCTGTCTCCTCTACCTCTTTGATTAAAACTCTGATTATTATTTCCTCCATTTTGATTGTTATACCAACAATCATTTGCCAAATGATTGGTTCTGCCACAAATCCAACAAGCTTTAGTATTATCTTTGTTCTTACCTCCTCTTCCTTTACCTCTGAAGTTAATCTTTCCTTTTGTAAAGTTAGCTTGACTTGAAGATCCTTCATCATCAGTTGAGCGCTTCCCTTTGCCATTCTTTTTCTTGTCCTTGGAATACATAGCTTGACTTGCACTCCTATCAAGCTTCAAAGTACAAATTCGTGGGCAAACTAATTTGTACAAGTGGACCAATGTATGAAGGCCTCAAGTCATGATATTTCCCCAAAAGGAATCACTCAACAACTCCCCAAATCATTCCAATCAATTCCTCTAACTTAGAGAGGAGCAATTTTAGGAAAAGAGGTTCCTAGATTGTAGGAGTCTACTTGCTCTATTTAAAATAGGCTTGGATCACGACTTTTTGTGTGATCCCGTGTGTTTCTTTGGTGTATTGGAGTGTTCTTAGAGTGCTGGAACTCCAGCAAGCAACCCCCTAGCTTAAGCAAGCCCCCTTCTTGCTTCCATCCCAAGTTTGGGTTAGGATATCTCACTGTCTATGCTAGCAGTGACTAGTCTTTATTTCTCTGAGTTGTATCCATTGGTTCTCCTATTGTAGAAATGCATTTGCTATGATTTTACTCTTTTTGGATAGCTAATATAGTACTCTAATTCTGGTTCAAATCTCAGGATCTGTCTCTACATATTCTCTGAGTTATTGTATCTGGAGTGAAGGTGTGTCTCTGCACAGGTCTGTGAGAGTGTTGGAAAAGTAGCCTGACTTGCAGACATTGCCATTTCATGTGTGAGCATCCATTTTAGATGAAATTTGTCTTGTTAAACATCTCTTATAGTCTACTGTGAGTGGTTAAAATATCTCGGGAAATCTTTGTACCAGATCTGAGAAATAACCAGAACACTAGAACAGTGTCCAGTTGAGTGTACCTTGGGAGGTCACATTTCGCTTCTAGTTGCATAGGGAGTTGTCAAATCTCCCAACAGTGGTATCAGAGCATTTGGAAGTGCTTGCAGGGCATCCATTACAAAGCAAAAGAGCTATTTGAGCTGGAGTTTAAAACGTTTCTTCATTAAAGGAAGCTGGACAAAGATTTTCATCAAGGGGGAGCACTCGATCCTCATCAAGTGAAGCATAGTTGGAGTTTATCAAAGGAGATCTAATCTTGGAGGTAACATCAATTTACTTTTGCATCACTAGCACTTCAAGGAGGTATTGGAAGAGTTCCAAACCTTAGGGAAAGTAAGATATGGCTGAGTTCAACACTCAAATAGAGAAACTTGACAAAGGCAACTATCAGCCTTGGAAGTTTAGGATGTCAAACTATCTCATGGGAAAGGGTCTTTGGGGTTTGATCAGTGGGACTGATCCAAGACCTAGGTTGGGGGATAATCCAACCAATGACCAGCTGAGAGCATTTAGGGAATGGAATGAGCATGACAAAAGAGTAATTTTCATTCTTTCACAACCCATTAGCAATAGTATGATAGGGCACATTCAAGACCTAGAATCAAGCATGAGAGTTTGGGAAACTTTGGAGAGGCTCTACTCCACTAGTACTAAAGCAAGGAAGATTCAACTTAAAAATGAGTTAAACAATCTAAAGAAGACCTCAAGGAGTAGCATCAACGACTTCATTCTCAAAGTCAAGGAACTTTCAGATGCATTGGGATCTATTGGCAACCACATAGATTATGATGATCTAGTGGTGTGTACCCTCAATGGTTTGAGGGATGATGAAAAGTGGAAACCATTCACCACTTCAGTTTATGTAAGGGAAACACTTCCAGATTTTGAGCAACTAGTTTCTCTTATGGTAACCGAAGAAATGAATATAAATGGAGGTTCATCAAAGGGCAAGGATGCCCAAGTGTTTTATGCAGGAAACTCAAGGGGCAAAGCACAAAGAGGCAACCAAAGTAGGGGAAGAGGAAGATTTGGAGGAAGACAAAGCAATCAAGAACATGACCAAGAAGGCTCTTGATATAAAGGAAGAGGAAGGACAAGAGGAAGAGGAGGAAGACATCAACAATCAAGACGCCAAGATGGTCAAGGATGCCACATATGTGGACGACATGGACATTATGCAAGGGATTGCTATCAAGGGAGCAACCAAAGGAGTTACAACAAAGCCTCAACATACAAAGGGCAAGGTAATTATGCATCCACTAGCTCTGAGAATGAAAATCTCCTTATGATGCATATGTATGGAAGCTCAAACAATGTAGATACTACATGGTATATCGATAGCGGTTGCAGCAACCATATGAGTTGCGACCAAACTTTGTTCACTAATCTACATGCTCCAAGTGGTAAAGGGCATGTGGAAACAAGGGATGATACAGCCCATGAGATCACACACATAGGTGATGTGTTTTTGGATGACAAAGAGCAAGGAAGGTGTCTCAAAGATGTGCTTCATGTACCTACAATCACCAAGAACTTGGTATCTGTGGGACAAATGGTGGATAGAGGCTACAAGGTGAGATTCAACAAAGGAGGATGCTTTGTGGAGAACCCAAAACAAGGCTACAAGCTGGTTGCAAGAGGAAAGAAGCAACAAAGATTGCGGAGTTGGACTTGTGGCACAAAAGAATCGGCCACATCAACATTCAAAGGATGAAGGAGGTGCAGCAAAAGAGGCTAGTAGAAGGTCTACCAAGTTTTCAAGGTCAAGGAATGAAGAACTTATGTGAAGCTTGTCAGATGGGTAAGCAATCAAGACTTCCCTTCAAGAAGAGTGGATACATCAGTCAACATCCACTTGAATTGGTTCACACAGATGTATGGGGACCAACCAAGGAGCCATCCCTAGGAGGGAATAGGTATTTTGTGACTTTTATAGATGATTGTACTTGCATGGTTTGGATCTATTTCATAAAGCAAAAATCAGATGTGTTTCAATGCTTTAAAATGTTCAAAGCTATGGTTGAGAAGGAGACAGGTAACTACATAAAGAAGCTAAGGTCCGATGGAGGGGGAGAGTACTTCTCAAATGAATTTTCAGATTTTCTTTGGGAGCAAGGTATCAAAAGGCAAGTAGCATGCAGGTATACACCTCAACAAAATGGGGTTGCAAAAAGGAAGAACAGGTACATTGCAGAGATAGCTAGGACAATGTTGAATGAAATGAATATGCCCAACCATTTTTGGAGTGATGCAGCCAATACAGCCATATACCTCATGAATAGGGCTCCAACTTCAGGAATACACACCTCAAGAACTTATCAAGCTTGGTATGGTAAGAAGCCAAACCTCTCCCACCTCAAAATATTTGGTTGTACATGCTATGTTCATGTTCCTAGTGAGCTAAGGCATAAGTTGCAATCAAAGTCAGAAAAGTGTGTCTTCATTGGCTATGCAAATGATCAAAAGGGTTTTAGGTGCTTCAATCCAAATAGAAAGGAGCTCAAAGTATCAAGAGATGTAGCTTTTGATGAGCTACTTCCATGGTACAAGAAGGTAGAGTATTTGCAGGAACATGAAGATGATGGATCTACACATGAAGAAGCTCAAAGACAAACAAGTATTGAACTAAGTGGTCATCAAAGCTCAAGTTTAGAGGATGAAGATCAGATTTCATCACCTTGGAAAGGGGGAGCAAGAGGAAATTCAGCATCAAGTCATTCAACAAAAGGGAGAGCAAAGCTTGTGGAGCTAGACGATGATGGAGTTGAAGTGAGCGGTGAAGACCATGGAGAATCTTCACATGTACCAAAGCATAAACCAAGAAATAGAAGGTTCATACCTCCAAAAGGTGAAGAGAGGAAGTCCTTAAGGCCAAGGTATCTGTTGGCAGCAGTCAGGGAACCGAAGGAGCCACAAGACAAAGAGAGTCAGAGCGAAGGGACAGCACAAGCAGACATGGCAGTCAAAGAAGATCTGGCAAGTAGGCCATCTAAATTTTTCAGACATCAAGGAGTTGAGCACACAAGAAGAAAGAGCAAGTAGGGAGCTCAAAGAGGTGTATGACAAATCAACAGAGAAAATCCCTACACAAATAGTGATTTTAATCACTAAACACCATTGTAAATACCATTTCATATTTTTGTAGCTCCATTTTGTGCAAGCCAAGGAGTCCTTGAGCTTGAGGAGCTTTAGAAGTATCTACCTGCCAATTTTCGTATTTTTTAGATCTCGTTTGAGCCCTCAAATAAGCCCTGGAACCTAATTTTTAACTAGGCCGGACACTAGGTCTGGACAGGGCCAAAGCTAGTCAAAAACTATAAAAGGAGCTAGAGAGCTCATTTTTGAGGTTGGATTGTAATTGAAATGAACTTGTAAGAGCTTTTTGAAAGTAATCTAAGAACTCCATTGCTTCTCACTCTTTGTCTTGCCGTGTGTGCGCGTGTGTGTGTATGTGTGTGCATGCTTGTGTGCTTCTCACTCACGCACTTGTGCCTCCACTTGCTCGAGGTCTTCATACCATCCTCACGTCTTCCCGGATTGACATTAAAGGAGGTGTTACTCATCACTGAGCTACACCAAATTTTGGCGCTGTTGCT
Source organism: Ceratopteris richardii (assembly GCA_020310875.1). Taxonomy (NCBI): domain Eukaryota; kingdom Viridiplantae; phylum Streptophyta; class Polypodiopsida; order Polypodiales; family Pteridaceae; genus Ceratopteris; species Ceratopteris richardii. The sequence goes on along the minus strand of CM035444.1, from coordinate 16,503,005 downwards.
GGGGATCGAGCTTTGAGGACGAGCGTGTGATGGTAAGACATAGATTGGAGACGTTGGCGTTGTAGGTAATTTCGTTACTTTTCCTATTTTTCTCTTTCTTACCTTACCACCATCATCACCATCATCATCATCACCATCTTCCACCTCCATTTCCATCATCGCGAAAATTTCAGTTTTTTGATCATATCACCTTCTCCACCTCATTTCCCTCATTTCACTTGTGAGAGAGAGCGAGAGAGCGAAATTGTGTGTGCTATTTTTGCATGTTTTTTGAGTTGTATTGCAGGTACAGGCCGCATCATCGTCCCCAGCACTCTGTGCAGGTACGGAATTCGCAGTAACTCTCTGTGTGTCGCCGACCTCTGTCAATCGCGACTGACAGAAAAAATGCTCAAATTGCCAAACAAAGTGCAAAACCATGATCTACAGGCCTAGAGCTTCCCAAAAATGTGCTTAAAATTTTGAAACTCCTCAGATTTCTGTCAATCGCGATCGCTCTGTCAATCGCGATCGACAAACCACAACGGACAGACCTGTCAATCGCGATCGACACGTCAATCGCGACCGACAGCCCACGACGGCTCTGTCAATCGCGACCGACAGAGTCAACGATCGATTGACCACGACGGACAGAAGCTACGCGTGACACGTGTCAATCGCGATCGAGTCATCAATCGCGATCGACCCATCAATCGCGACTGACAGCCCACGACGGCTCTGTCAATCCCGACCGACACAGTCAACGATTGTTTGACCACGACGGACAGACCCTCGCGACCGACACAGTCAACGATTGTTTGACCACGATGGACAGACCCTCGCGACCGACCTGTCAATCGTGATCGACACATCAATCGCGACTGACAGAGTCAACGACCCTTTGACCACGACTGATTGACTTTTCGAGCCACCTGTCAATCGCGATCGACACGTCAATCGCGACTGATAGCCACAACGGACCTGTCAATCGCGATCGACACGTCGATCGCGACTGACCTGTCAATCGCGACCGACAGACTTTGCGAACACGTTAGAAGGGCAAATTAGGTCAAATTTTCAAGGCAAAAATAATGGTCTAAATTTTGGCCAAGTGTGGGACAAACACTAGGGTGTAGTATTGCATTACGAGGGCATGACCCAAGTAACTCGAGAATTCCTGTTTGCCTGTTAACCTAGTTTAATCATGTCTTAGCCCCAAAACCCTGAACTGGCATAACTTTCTCATACGGAATCCGTTTGCCGTGATTTTTGTTTTGTTGGAAAGCTCACAAGGAGTACAACAAAAACATCGATTGGTTACGGTTAAAATAAGATCAGGAATATTAGATAGGGTATTTTGAAGTTGACCATACCCAAGGGGAACAAAATTCAGGGATCTCTAGAGTTGTGTCCAAAAAGTCATAGTGCAAATTGGTGAAGTGTTACATGAATGAAAGTGATTGGTTCTGTCTTTTGAAATTAAGTCTTGAGCTAACGGTGGGCCTTTTATAGGTCCTTTGAGAGCAGCGAAGGGTACGCAAAGCAAGAGTAAGTGCAGGCTTGGGAACACGCGTCCTGGGCACACCAGGGCAACAACACAAGGAAAGGAACTCAAGGTTGGAAAACCCGCAACACCCTTTGTCAATTCTTAGTTTAGGCTAAGTGCGGGTAGTGTTAGAAGTAATTCCAGGCAACGATAGGCACGAGATAAATCAAAGACTATCTAAGAAATCAAGTTCAAGTCAAGAGATAATCTGTGTGTGTGAACGACAACCTTAAAGGAAAAGAACCTAACGTGAAACGACCAAACCAAAGTGCGAAATTAAACTCCAGTATTCCTAACGACGTGATATCAGACAAGAGTATAAACACGATAATCAACTTAAAAAGGGGATTAAGTAATTGATACAAAGGACTCAAAAACGTGGTTGTACCTGGGAAAAATTGGGTTAATCAGTTAGGCATATGAACCTTAGATCAGGACGACATCTAGTAAGGGATAGACAAAGCCTTAGGTCTTCAGAGGCTAGTGTCAACCACACTGCTAGGTCGTGGGCCCAACAGTTGAGCCACCACTCATACTACCCAAGTTTTGAGACTAGTGAATCCGAGATGTCTCAAGGTATGGAGAGACCTACAGGAAGTTCAGGAGTGCCATACTTGCACAAGGTAGAAGGCTCTTACAAAACATAGTTGGAATACCTTAGGACCAACCGATTAGGTGCCAGCATCTATGAGGACGGCCTAGGAAGATCTGTGGTACAGATTAAGAATCCTGATCAATCCATTGGACTAGAGCGCCCAGCTGTCAAGTTTGAAAACGGAGCATACTTGGACAAAGAAGGAACCATATACGTAGTCACCAGTCACCCAGATAGGACGGACGAATTTGGAAATGTGATCCCAGAAGCGGACTTAGGTGACCTAGAGCAAGGAAACATGGGTACAGAACCTAGAACCCCTCGAGGCAAATCGGTTCTCACTAGGATTATCACACCAGAGTGGATTCCCCAAGATAATAAGAGCATAGATTTGCTCCTCAATCGAGAAATTGACGAAGCCTTTTGGAGGTATAAATCTGATCAGCCAACTAACATAGGAACAATCATGATCTATGAGTTTAAGGATCCTGATAGCCCAGGCAGAGTGACCTACTTAGATCACGCTTCGGAGAGGATCTTTGTGGTTACGGAAAATGATAGGCATGCTTACACTTGGAAGGGTGAATTCGGTTTCCCCCAACCAAGATCGAACGTGTCCTTTGGTCACCCAGGAGCTGGAACCTCCCACGCTCACGGAACTCAAAGAGACAGACATAGAGATAGGCCAGAAGTAAGCTTTGCCACCCTAGGGGGCAGAGAAAGAACGAGAATGGAAACAAATAGAGTAGAACCTGAGATGCTTAGAGCTCACACGAATCAAAGAAATGCGGATGAATTCCCTCTACCACGACCTAGAGAGCACACAAGGACTTTGAGACCAACTCAACTAGTTAAGTCCATGAAGAACTACTTCGATGGCACTGGAGATCCATACGATCATGTGGCTGAGTTTAGGCAAGTCTTGAGAGCTGAACAAGTGGAGGATCTATTCACGCAGTACAATGCCTTTGGTCTAACCCTTAGGAACACTGCCCTGACATGGTTTCAGCCACTAAACGAGAGGCAGTTCAGGAGCATAGACCAACTCCTAGAGGCTTTCATTATTGAATTCTCTAAGAGTGGCATAAGGCATAATACCTCCTCATTGATTCACAGCTTCAAGCAAACCCCTCAAGAGACCGTGAGACTTGCAGGAAGAAGATTCAGGCAATACTTAGAGAGATGCCCTACCCCTGAGTTACCCACGCCAGCTAAGCAAGTGGCTTTATTCCTGGATGGATTGCTAAGTACCAAATTGAGATCCTATGTGTACTTGAAGGACCCTAGGACCATAGAAGAGTGTGTACGCATGTGTATTGACATTGAGGATAACCTAGGATAGGAGTTAGAGCTTTCGAAGATATACAAAGATTCAGATAGTGCCTCTAACCTCTCTTCCACGCAATCCACATCAATTGAGGAACTTGCAGAGAAAGTTGCTCAGAAACTAGGTGTCTCTAATAAACAAATCCCAAGGTTCGCCCCTGTAAAAAGATGCTATAATTGTGGAGGCGACCACATGGCGAACATATGTCCCATTATGGCTCAACCCCAAGTAAATCCTAGTAGCCAGTACTGCACCATAGAACGGAGGTACACCAATCACACCGCGCAAGATTGCCCATACAACAAGCAAGCGGTTAGGCAACCCTACCCTCAGCCATACCCTCAACAAGGTAGATACTAGAGTCAATACCCACCACAATAGTATACTAGGCCACAACAAAATTATCAACCACAATATCAAGCCCAACAAAGGCCTCAACCTGTGTTAGCACAACAACCCCCTGCCCCAGCTAATGTGATCCCAGTAAAATATGCAGCAGCAGAAGAAAACCTGAATAGAGCGATAGTCCCTGTAACACCATTGCTTTCTGAAAGTGACCCCAGTGACCATAGCTTTGATTCTACACATGTTGATAGCCCCCAAGCCTACTACATGCAGTCTCCTGAGCATGGTGAGTCTTACTATAGTGAAGAGCCAAGTGAACCTAGTTGGGAGTCAGATTACACAAACGTCATGTATGCAAACCCCAACCCTAGGCCTCAACCTAGGCAGGTAAGACCCCCATTCCCTAGAGGACCATGCTACAGATGTCAGGGAGATCACCTCATTCGTTATTGTCCCTTACCTCCACCAACACAACCCCAGTCAATAACAATTCAGGGCTTTTGCCAAGAATGTGGAAAGGAGCATCTTTTACGAGATCGCCCTAAGAATCCTAATAATATGCCAAAAATCACTCCTATTAACGTTATTGGATTGGTGGTAGACTCCACAGGAAGTGTGACATCCACCGCACCAGTACAGGTAGTGACTAGAGCTCAGGCATTGCAGCAGAACCAAGGGGTAAACCAGGATAAGAACCCAGAGGCTAGTGAAACCGAGAGCGTGACAAAAAAAAGGACTAGAGCGTGGAAAGATAGTCGGGAAATAATGAAAAGAAAATGGGCTAAAAAGATGAGTGAACTTGAGGAAAGCATAAGGGAAACCAAAGCAAGGATAACTGAACTCACATCTCAAACTCCCTCTCACACTACCCCACCACCACCATTCCCATCGCCATCCGATCCGCCACCTTCCAACCCACCTCATACAATTCCACCACCCCCTAGAGTAGGATCAGTATTGGCTGATCCCACTCCTAAAGACATAGACATGATGCTTAAAGCATATCAGGCCAGAATCCAAGAAGGGCCAAATGTAACGGATCATGACAAGTGCTACCCTAGAGCTGACCTAGAGATAGAAAGAACCAAGCTTTGCGCGAAAATGGTCGCATTGGCTCAGACTATGTTTGAAGCCAGTCGCCTTTTCAATTACTCGGGCTCAGCCAAGACGCAATTACACTTGGATGGACTTCTAGAGAAGTTAGAGGGCATAATTGCAAGATCCGCCAAGGAAGAAAAAAAATCAAGAAAGGGATAAAGTAAGCAAAAACATGACCCATCCCCCATCAGAAGTTTATGTGCCCAATTCCTCTGAACCAGACAACCCCCCCTCCCTAGAAAGAATAGAAAATCTAATGGCACAATCACAAAAGGAACCAGCCTCTCAACACAAGGACAAGGCAAGTGAAAGAGTAAGCATTCCTGCTCAGGAAGCCTATGTGCCTGAAGCCTATGTGCCTAACTCTACGGAGCCAGACACATCGTCTTCTATGAATCGGTTCACACCAGAATTCCTACGCGAGTTTCAAGAAGACAAATGGGCTAAAGAAAGTGAAGTCCCTCCTCCCATTGAACTTGTGGATGAGGCACATGACCAATTCCCACAAGACATCCCATCCATTTATGGAGAGCAGGAGAGCACCCAATCTCAAGAAAGATTAGACTTCGAGTCTAATTCTTTACAAGAACTACCCCATTTCACAGGCCCATAGGAAGCAAAGTCCACCTGTATGAGAGCACCTACAGTCATGGTAAGAAACAAAGATTCAGTCATACCTAGGAACACAGAGGTTGTGAAGAACACCAAAGTGCAGTGCAATCTCACTTTGGAAGAGCTGCTTAAGGTTAGACCAAAAGTGTGGAAACATGTAGCCAATCAAGTGCCTGAGATAGCAAAACCTCGTTCCCAGGTAGGATCACATAGGACAGTGCCAGAGATACCCTTGGATAAGATAGGAGATATGTGTGAAGGTGAAGAAGGGAACACCTATCTTCCCATTACCTACCAGGAGTACACCACCAAGGCAATTTTGGACTCAGGCGCAGGAGTTGCAATTGCCACCACTTCCCTATGGAAGTGTTGGGGCAAGCCAGCACTCAGGCCAACGAGAATGAAATTGCATATGGCCGATGGTCATATTGAGATACCCTTAGGATTGCTAGAAGGAATAACTCTCACCACTTGTGGTGTCGAGTTTGAGCACACATTTGCCATATGTGACTTCAGCAAAAATCATGCCTATGAGATGATCTTGGGACGACCTTTTATGCAGCAGTTGCAAGTGGTACAGGATTGGGGAACCAATTCTTTGTACCTACAACACTTAGGTGTTACGACCAAAGTCAATCTTAAGGATTACTCTCATAGAGATGTACCACCTATTCAATGGAATCCCATCCATAGAGCCAAAGATGAGACTGAGTCTGTGCATTCCCTAGAATCCGGATCCTCGTGGATGCATGAAGACACCCACTTATGGATGTGTAAGGTAGCAGTAGAACAAGAGAAGAGAGAGAAAGCCAGAGAGGTAGGTGCAAAAGAAAACCATAGATCAATTCAAGACCCAGCCTATGCACTTGTAGTCTTTCCTGATGAGGAATTTGAACCCCATGGCTGGGCAAAAATCCTAGCAACAATGGATGTAGCCATCAATGAAGAACAATGGACACCTCACTGTGACGAGGATGGCTATGACATTTCAGTTTTCTCCATAGAGCCAATCATGGGAGAGGCAGTGTTAGAAGAATGCGAACCTAACCCTGATGCATTTGAGGATGCAAGTGACTCCGATCTAGAGTCAATCATTATGGACCCACCTTTTGCATCAGATGAAGAATACTTCCATGAAGTAGAATTTCAACCCCAGAGGCATGGAGAGCTTACAAATGATGTAAGATTAGCCACACATGTGACCCCAAAGGAAGAAGGAAAGAAATGAAAGAAGAAAGAAGTCTCCCCAAAAGAGGAAGAATCTTTGTTTGAGGTCCCGAAAAATTTTAAGAAGTATGAGATAGACGACAGGAGAGTCATGATAAGAATGCCTAAACGAGAGGCACAATCAAGAGAGGCCTATGATAACAAAGAAACCACCAAGAAAATACTAGTGGCCCTAGAAGAAGGAGAGGAGAGATGCACGTACATAGGCCATGACCTAACAGAGGAAGAAGAGCATGCGTTAATAGCCTTGCTAAGAGAATACAGAGATGTATTCGCTTGGAGTTACAAGGATTTGAAGGGTGTTGACCCAGACATATGCTCACACACTATCCCCATGACCTCAGATGCTAAACCCTCTAAGCAAAAGCCCTATACATATAACGATAATTACGCTGCCAAGATTAAAGAGGAGATAGATAGACTGGTTGAAGCTGGATTTATCTATGAAATTGAGCACACTGAGTGGGTATCCCCCATCGTAGTGGTGCCCAAGAAGAATGGCAAGCTGCGTGTATGCATTAACTTGAAGAAGCTCAATGCAGCCACAATTCGAGATAACTATCCGCTTCCTATCACAGAGCATCTCTTAGAAAGAGTAGCAGGCAAGGAAGTGTATAGCTTCCTCGATGGATTTTCGGGCTACAATCAAGTAGCCATAGCTCCAGAAGATCAGCATAAGACAGCTTTTGCCACAGAGTGGGGCATATTTGCCTTTCGGCTAATGCCATTTGGGCTTACCAATGCACCAGCTACCTTCTAGAGATTAATGTGCCATGTATTTAAGGAGTTCTTGAGAAAAAACTTAGAAATGATCTTTGTGCTCATTCCAACATTAGACAAACCCATATTCCTGAACTCAGACGAATCTTTGACAAATGTAGAGAATATCAAGTCTGCCTGAACCCAGAAAAATGCGTTTTCATGGTCAGGCAAGGTAAGATTCTAGGACACATAGTGTCAAATAATGGCATATCCACCGATGAAGAGAAAGTAAGAGCCATAGCCGAGTTACCTAGGCCAAGGAATGTCAAGGAAGTACAAGCTTTCATGGGACATTGTGGTTACTACCGTCGGTTCATTCACATGTATGCGGTCATTGCAAAGCCCATGTACGGACTGCTGACAAACTTTGAGTGGACTGAGGAATGTGAGAATTCCTTCAATGAGCTTAAATGGCGATTATGTTCAGCACCAATCTTAACCACACCAGATTGGAACAAGCCATTTCATGTTAATGTGGATGCATCCAATTATGCTATTGGGTGTGTACTCGCGCAACCTACTGGTGAAGGTAATATGGATCTTCCAATTGCCTATGCCAGTAGACAATTGAATGCAGCTGAACGAAATTATACCACTACAGAGAGAGAAGTCTTAGGCATGGTATATGCAGTCAAGAAATTTAGACACTATTTGCTTGCAAATAAGTTTAAATTTTTTACTGATCACCAAGCATTGTTATATCTCGTGAACAAACCATGCAATATAGGAAGATTAGTAAGATGGTTTCTCTTACTAATGGAATATGATTTCGAGGTTGTGGTAAGGAAAGGGAGGACTCATTTGAGAGCTGATCATCTTTCTAGGCTCACATCTAGAGAAGCCCCACAAGGAGTATCAGATGACCTTCCTGACGCTTACTTGTTTAATTTGGAAGTGCTGCCGCAGTGGGCTAAGCCATTAGTGCCAGTATTGACATACGGACCTAACCATCCAGTAATAAACACGCAGGATAGAGAGGTAGTAAAAGCCCAAAAGTATCACATCATGGCAGGAAGTATGTACAAGCACACAGATCAAGGGATTTTGGCTTGTTGTGTGGAAGAGGATGAGTACACTAAATGGTTGCAATTAGCACATGTAGGTGCATTAGAGCAACACTACTCAAAACAACGAACCCTACAGACACTAAGGAGACTCGAAGTGCATTGGCCAACTATGGAAGCTGATGTCCAAAAGTTGTGCAAGGAATGCCCAATCTATTGCACTAAACCACCTGTGGAACATGCCACTCTTTATCAAGTGTCCATAGTGCCAGATTGGAGTGAACCACTAGTATCCTTCCTAAGGACGAAAACATTCCCTCCAGACATGACTCTGGCTAGGAAAAGGAGTTTAGAACAAGAAGCCTAGGATTACTCACTTATTGGAGATAATCTATACAAACGTGGTAAAGATGGATACCTGAGACTGTGTGTCCATGAGAGAAAATATCTTAAGATCTTGGAAACTGCTCACCAAGGTGTAGCAGGAGGACACTTTGGACCAGATCGGGTGATCAAGGCAATACTATTTGCGGGCTTCTGGTGGCCGACCCTTCACATGGACGCACATACCTATGTGAAATGGTGTGATGTTTGCCAGAGAACTCAGTATCCTATACGTAAAGATGAGATGCCATTGAAACCCATGATGGGTGGACGTGCATTCTCTAAGTGGGGAATAGACTTCGTAGGTCCTATTAATCCCCCAGCTAAGGGTTCTCATGCAGAATATATCATTGTTGCAACAGACTATCTAACTAAGTGGGTAGAGGTAAAAGCCACAACGAAGAACGATGCTCAAACAACAGCTAAGTTTTTATTTGAGAATGTGTTCACTAGATACGGGTTACCTATAGAGCTAGTTAGTGATAGAGGCACTCACTTCTTGAATGAAGTGATTGAAAATCTGCTCCAAGAATTCTTGGTAATACATAAGAAGTCTGCCCCCTATCACCCTCAAGCAAATGGCCAAGCTGAGAGCACCAACAAGATCTTATGCAATGTATTGACGAAATTAGTGAACAATAAACGCTCTGATTGGGACAAACAGCTACACCATGTTGTGTGGGCATACCGAGTCGCCTACAAAACGGTACTCCAAGCCACCCCCTTTCAGATGGTATTTGGCCAAAACGACGTGCTACCTTTGGACTTCTTAATACCTACATTGAAAGTAGCACAAGAGCACGAATGGACGGGTCATGAACTCTCCTCTAGACTTTTTGACCTTGAACGATTAGGAGAAACAAGACTGAGGGCAGCTGCAAGGATATATGCAGCAAAGAAACGACAGAAGGCATACTTTGACGCCCACGTTAAGGATAAAGGTTTGAAGGCAGGCGACTTAGTTCTAGTCTACACATTGAAGCAACATGCTAGAAAACTGGAGAAGAGAGGCTACGGACCCATGATCATTAACAGAATCTCAACAAGTGGAGCAGTGCAACTAGCCACATTAGAAGGCGATGTTCTCCCAAGTTATATCAGCGGATGCAGAGTCAAGTTGTATCAGGAACCTCTCACGGAGGAAATGCTAAGTCGACTCAACACTGCTAAGAAACGCAAAGAAGAAGAAAAACGAATTCGAGAAGAAGCTCAAGCAGAAGCCCTAGAGCGCATACAGAGAATGAAATTAAGAAGACAAGGTAGAGAGCACCCTAGGCAAGATGCATATGCAGATCAAGGATATGACGTGGCTATGTGTGAAGTTTCAGGTGTTAGCTCTCATAGGATAACTGATCGACGTCCTTTCATAACCTTAGATATAGGACAAGGAAAGAGTGCAAGGACTGTAAGAGCCTTGATTGACTCAGGTGCAACCACTAGTGCTGTTAAATTGTCTTACTGTCAAGAGTTGCAATTAACTGACAACCCTGTGGAAGCATATCTCATAGGATTGGGAGGCGTGGAAACCCCTTGCATGGGCGAGGTGGAACTTCCCCTCTATATTCATGATGAGGCAATGACAGTTAAAGTACTAGTGTGTCAAGATGAGGACCTCACTGAGCCCCTTGTCTTGGGTCAAGACTAGATCTATGACCAAGCCGTCAACTTAAACCTAAGAAGTGGACTTCTTCAGGTATGGGTGAATCAAACTAGAATTACAATTGAGTTAAATAATGGAGCACTCAAGGAACTAGAAAAGGCACAGACTCCTGGTCCCTCCAGGGGTACACATGAAGTTGACCATGCTGTTCTTGTCCAAGGCTATATGATACAGAAGAACGAAGATCTCAAGAAAGGAGCCAGAACCACAATGGAACTCCCTTCTTTTCCAAAGGCCAAAAGAAGGCAGCAACTAAGGGCAGATCAATCACTCAAGATTCTCCAGGTGAGAGACCAAAAGAACGCGCGAAGCAGAACAACTCAGTCGATGAAACAAATGTGGGTGCGGAAAGACGAGCTGCCGGCCGTAACTAAGTCGCAACAACGGTCTCAACTTCCTATTAGTAATCGACGACTTCATGCTAATACGAGGACTCCTAAAACCTCTGTTGAGAAAGTGAAATCCATTTGGGTACCCAAGAAGTCGATGAAGGCCGACCCACAATCAAGACAAATTTGGGTGCCTAAGGCTTGCTTGCGGGCTCAACTAACCCCACACAATTCACATCATACACGACAGGGTTCACGCGCTCAAGCAGCCGCCACCCACTCTTGTCTGACACACTCGAACACACTACCACCTAGAAGCACGCACAGACTCACTCGTAAATGGGTCCTAATGACACAACAACTCCCAGCAGAATTACTCATGCAACCCTCCCGAATCTCCACAAAACCAAGACCAAAAGCCATCCATGGTGTTTGGCAACCTAAGACTTGTAATAAACCCCCCGACCCCAATCTGTGAATTCATCTCCACTTACTAACTGCATTAGTCAGACAGTGCATCTTTCCATCTAGCTCCTAGGACTATCCAGATATTAACTACACGCACTGTCATCGTGCACTCACTAACCACTGACTCATCATCTACCTCTTGTTAATGTTGTAACGGGGACAACAACGGGTTTATTCTGTCCATTACGATGTTAACACCTGGTTCTATATTCTCACAGAACCAACAAGCAAGCAGGGCCATGGCAGAAGCCGGAGGTGCCAGTTCTCACGCCGGATCCAGCGCACAGATTGTGGATATAGAAACACTCCTCCTCGAACCACATCTCACCGAAAGACCGCAAGAACTTCAAGCTGTGCATGTACTCCCAGTTCAGGATCCTCCCCAGGGGCACACCTCTCAAGTGGGGAAACACGCTCATTGGTTCAGTGATGTTGCAAGACCATTGGGTGATGGAACCTACTTTTGGGAAGCTGAATTGGAGTTTAATGGTAAATGGGGACGCTACCATTTTTTCACGCGCGAATTTGAGAGCTATCAGAATGCCGAAGTCATGCGTTCAGTATGGACCAAAGCTGGCCTGGACAGTTATTTCAGGGCCCACTTACCGAAGCCAGATTTCTTACGTTGTTCTTATCTTATCAGTACCATCACTCCTAGCAGGGCCAAGGGAGGCGACAGCACTTTTGTGTTACCCTCAATATTGCCGGGCCACGAACTTAAAAGATTCAAACTGACCCTCAATCTGGTACGAGAAGCATTGGGCATGTATGGTATGCACATTCCTATTGAAAAGGAAACAATGGTTCCAGGCAGAATGAAACATAAAGATCTCAATAAGCTGAAGGATATGGTAGCAATGACACCGACCATCGCTCTTCCTCTACGGACCGTCATGTAGCATTTTGCTTTCCCCACCCAGGAAAGATTCACCATGCCCCCAAAGAAGATATGGTTTAGCTTGTATTTGGCAGAGACAGAAAACCTCCCTATCAACATACCACATTGGATCATAGATCAGATCCACCTAGCCCATCAACGGTGGAACAAGAAGCAGAAAAATGTGCTCCACGGGTGTTGTGCTCTGGCCAAAATAATCTATCGATGTCTAGCCTATGACGTGCCTATTCAGCGGGCACTCGTATGGTCCCGGGCCCAGGAATTCCAGAGAAGGCTATCGGCGGCAGGTCCCCCATCAAAGAAGATGAGAGGGGGAGTCCAATTACCCTGCACTCAACCAAGGGGAGCCACCACTACACCAGAAATTACCCCTCCCCAGACACGACGCATTAGACCATTCACCATTCGGCTACCAAGACCAAGTACAGAGGGACCCAATCTGGTGTTTCCACCCGTCCCATCGGACTTGGAATTTCCACAAGGCTTTACTCTCAATGATCTCACTGATGAAGAAGTGGCTAGGCTAATCTACGACTCTAATCTCGAAACGGAAACAGAGCGAGCTCAGGAACCACAAACCCATACAACAACGTCAGCCCCCACCCGACCGCAAGTGGTAGAAGTCGACGTAGATGAACAAGAGACCGAACAAGAGGAAGAAGCCTACAAAGAACAAGAGTATGATGAACTTTCAGAGTTAGCAAGTGCCCCCGCGTATTCGGCACAAATAAAAAGACTATATCGAACCATGCAGCTAGTTCAAGAACAGCATAAAATGTCACTTGAAGTAGGCAAGAAACTCATGAACCAATTGCTGGCAGAGGAAGGTGTGGATGATATGTTCATCGAGTCCATCAACCTACATGCAGATGCAGTAGGATTGGATGAGGCCATTCATGAGGCAATGGCCTACATTCACCGATTTGAGAAAAGAGTTCCCGCCCGTCCCATGAGGTCTGGGAAACAAATTCATATCAACGTATCAGCACCAGGAGATACAACGCAAGCAGACGAACATCAGGAAGCACCACTGTCACCACCATCCCCACCTCTCACTACACAACTCGCTCCACCACATGACACTATCACCACCACGTCCACTACCACCACAATCGTCATGGGAATTCCACTCTCTCCGGGAATCCAATTCGGGAGCGTTACCATGCCCACTTTCACCACTCTCTTCACTAACGTCACTTCCACCCCACCCACGATCCCCATCTACACGGTCACTCAAACATTTGACACTATGGAAACATCTCCTGCCACTGCACCGCTCCCTCCCCCCATGCAACCTCCGTCTCCCATACCCCCTCCACCCACATCTCCACTTGCAGCCACATCATTCACAACTCCCTTTCCCGCCCCCAGTCCCCCTGCATCTTCACCTCTCCTTGCATCATTTAATGTAAATAGTATATTTCTAGCATTAAATTAATGTGTATATCAGCTTTAGAATGAGTACAGAGCTCTTGACGACCGGTATCAACAACTGACAACAAATCACCAGAACTTACAAAGGCAACTTACAAGTCTTGAAGAGGAAAATGCAGATGTGAATCAACGTTATACAACGCTTGAGCAGGCTCACCAAACACTACTGGAGGCACCCCAACCATCGAAAGAATCAGGCGTCAAACAACTAGAAGCCTTGCTCGAAGTATACCAGGCCGATAACCTACGAGTCATACGTAACTTGGCGCTACTCAGGAAACATATGGCCACAGCACTTGAAGAGAACAAGAGACTTCAAAAACAAAATGAAGAGAATCTGGAAGCGGCAATGGAAGGCTCTCCCCACGAAATTGAACCAGAGAAGTTTAAAGCCGTACCTTTAGAGACAATGAAGACCATCTTAGAAAGCTATGCAGATCTATTAGATGCTCATGATGAGTTGGAAAGGGAACGTGATGAGCTGCGTGGCCAGCTCAAGGAACAAGAGGCTCCAACCAAAGTAATAGAGTCGGCCTCGACTTCAGAGGAAGTGAAGGCATTGACAGAGCAGGTGGTTGAGCTCCAGAAAAAGTTACTAGAGTATGAAAGGCAACCCTCTCCAGTTATTGAACCTGAGCCAGAAGACTTGGTTCCCATTGAGGTAGATGATTCGTACGAGGAACCATATGTTCCTATGCCAATGCCAGGAGAGCAACGAACCTCAGAGGGACTAGACACCTTGGAAGTAGAAGCACCCGAGTGGCTTCAGCGAACACCCACGAAGAACGGGTGGCCATTCAGATCCAATCACTAGCAAACCTAGAAGAAACTGTCATAAAGTCAGAATATTTCAGAAGCATGTCTCATCATAGATGGATCGGCACCAATAATGACCAATATGTGCCATACTGCATACTTTTGGCCGATTACAACGCCGAGATTCAACGACAATGCGGCAAGCCTCCCACATTTGCTACACAATTTGGTCCAGACGATATACCGGAAAGTGCTAAGCGTGGGTCCATCCATCAACCCACCTGGAGGATCAGGCTTTTGGAAACATATCCTGAAATGGTCCGAACCTGGAATAATATGCCGTTGTTTATTGAATATAATCCTTGTTACGTTCCAGTTCTTCGAAGACGCACCTGGTCTGAATTCACTATTGCCGTCAGAGACATCAAAGCCTGCGCAAAATGGTTAAATTACGTTTATCTAGCACCTCCACGAGGACCCCCCACGGTGAACTACATGATTTCTACAATCCGTCACTGGAGCATTTGGCTACGCAATAACCCCGATGTGATGGCCCAGATGTGTATGAAAATATTTGAATTAATGCTGATCTGGTGTACGATATGAGTACCACCCCCTCAATTGAAGTAATATATGCTTGGCACGCCAGAATCAAGTACCTCCCAGCCTGCTTTAAACAGACATTTGAGGAGATGTTCATCACAGGATTTTGGGAATATCACTCCGAAATCTTTATACCTAGACCATCACATCTCCTCCAATTATTTGCTGTGGAGAGAACTATTCACTCAGAACAATTGAGGGTGCCTCATCCAGATGTTCCCGGACCTGTGAATTGGGATGATTTGCTCACAGATCTAGCACGCGGCTTACGACTCGAAGAACACCACCTAGCCTCCGATGTCGTCCAATATTATGTTCAAAAACCCTCTAGACAAGGGTCTGTCAGGGGCGACAGACGCGAGAGTGGGGGGGGGGGGGGGGTGTTGGCAGCAGTCAGGGAACCGAAGGAGCCACAAGACGAAGAGAGTCAGAGCGAAGGGACAGCACAAGCAGACATGGCAGTCAAAGAAGATCTGGCAAGTAGGCCATCTAAATTTTTCAGACATCAAGGAGTTGAGCACACAAGAAGAAAGAGCAAGTAGGGATCTCAAAGAGGTGTATGACAAATCAACAGAGAAAATCCCTACACAAATAGTGATTTTAATCACTAAACACCATTGTAAATACCATTTCATATTTTTGTAGCTCCATTTTGTGCAAGCCAAGGAGTCCTTGAGCTTGAGGAGCTTTAGAAGTATCTACCTGCCAATTTTCGTATTTTTTAGATCTCATTTGAGCCCTCAAATAAGCCTTGGAACCTAATTTTTAACTAGGCCGGACACTAGGTCTGGACAGGGCCAAAGCTAGTCAAAAACTATAAAAGGAGCTAGAGAGCTCATTTTTGAGGTTGGATTGTAATTGAAATGAACTTGTAAGAGCTTTTTGAAAGTAATCTAAGAACTCCATTGCTTCTCACTCTTTGTCTTGCCGTGTGTGCGCGTGTGCGTGTATGTGTGTGCCTGCTTGTGTGCTTCTCACTCACGCACTTGTGCCTCCACTTGCTCGAGGTCTTCATACCATCCTCACGTCTTCCTGGATTGACATTAAAGGAGGTGTTACTCATCACTGAGCTACAGTATCCAGTAGATAGGCTCCCATATGATTCATTTATGGCAAATCATTATGCTTATATGAATAAAGTTGTAGAAGATCGTGAACCTACATGTTTTGAAGAAGCAAATAGGTATAAAGAATGGAAGGAAGCTATGAAGGAAGAGATTGAAGCTCTTGAAGAAAACAAGACTTGGAGTCTTGTGCCCAAGAAGGATGGCTTGAAAGTGATAGGAAGCAAGTGGGTCTACAAGGTAAAGAGGAAAGCGGATGGGACTATCTCTAGGTACAAAGCAAGGCTTGTTGCAAAAGGCTTTGCACAAACATATGGAGTGGATTTGAAAGAAACTTTCAGCCCCGTGGCTAAAATGAGCACCATCAGAAGCTTAATAGCTATGGCAGCCACCAAAGGATGGAAATTATACCAATTGGACATCAAGAATGCATTCCTCAATGGAGACTTGGACGAAGAAGTGTATATGGAGCAACCACAAGGTTTTGTAAGTAGTAAATTTCCTACACATGTTTGCAGGTTGAAAAAGGCTCTTTATGGCCTAAAACAAGCACCAAGGGCCTAGAATCATAGATTGGTGGAATATCTTATCAAGTGTGGATACAAACAAAGTGATGTAGATCACTCTCTCTTCATGAAGCAAAGAGGTGAACTAGCTGCCTACATTTGTGTTTATGTCGATGATCTTATTATCACAGGTAATGACATAAAGGGAATTGAAGACATCAAATCCAAGCTAGGTAAAGAATTCAAGATCTCAGATCTTGGGGAATTGAGGTAATTTCTTGGCATTGAAGTTGTTTACAAACAAGATGAAATCATGTTGATGCAAAGGAAGTACATTGTAGATGTACTTGAAAAGTTTGGAATGATAAATTGCAAGCCAATCTACAATCCAATGGAGGTTAATTTGAAGTTAAGCTCTATTGATGGTAATCCTCTTGAAGATGACACTTTGTATAGGTCTATTGTTGGATCACTTAATATGCAACCATCACAAGACCCGATATAGCTTATGGAGTAGGCGTCTTGTCACAATTTATGCATAGTCCAAGGACTACTCACTTGTTCGCAGCAAGAAGAATGCTTAGGTACTTAAAGGGTACTATAAATGAAGGATTATGCTATGCATATGATGATGATTTGCAGGTCAAGGCATACTCTGATGCGGATTGGGCCGGATCCAAAGAAGATAGAAGAAGCACTAGTGTTTATCTAGTGATGCTTGGAAGCAAAGTTATATCTTGGATGTCAAAGAAGCAACCGACAGTTGCTTTATCATCTACACAGGCTGAGTATAGAGCACTTGCACAAGTCACATGTGAACTTATGTGGCTTAAGAAGTTGTTTATGGACTTGAATTTGCAGGTTGATACATATCCTATCTATTGTGATAACTTGAGTAGCATACACTTCGCTTCAAACCCTGTTTTCCATGCAAGAACCAAGCACATTGAAGTGCATTACCACTTCATAAGGCAAAAGGTATTGACAAAGGAGATTTTAGTGATTCATATAGGTACAAAAGACCAAGTTGCTGATATGTTTACAAAGGCATTGGATGGCACAAAGCTCATGAACTTCAAGCAAGGCATTAGCATGAAGGACCTTGGATGAAGATGAAGATTGAAGCTTGAGGGGGAGTGTTAAAAAATCAAGCTTCAAAGTCCAAATTCGTGGGGAAATTAATTTTTACAAGTGGACCAATGTATGAAGGCCTCAAGTCACGAGATTTCCCCAAAAGGAATCACTCAACAACTCCCCAAATCATTCCAATCAATTCCTCTAACTTAGAGAGGAGCAATTTTAGGAAAAGAGGTTCCTAGATTGTAGGAGTCTACTTGCTCTATTTAAAATAGGCTTGGATCATGACTTTTTGTGTGATCCCGTGTGTTTCTTTGGTGTATTGGAGTGTTCTTAGAGTGTTGGAACTCCAGCAAGCAACCCCCTAGCTTAAGCAAGCCCCCTTCTTGCTTCCATCCCAAGTTTGGGTTAGGATATCTCACTGTCTATGCTAGAAGTGACTAGTCTCTATTTCTCTGAGTTGTATCCATTGGTTCTCCTATTGTAGAAATGCATTTGCTGTGATTTTACTCTTGTTGGATAGCTAATATAGTCCTCTAATTCTGGTTCAAATCTCAAGATCTGTCAGAGTCTGCATATTCTCTGAGTTATTGTATCTGGAGTGAAGGTGTGTCTCCGCACAGGTCTATGAGAGTGTTGGAAAAGTAGCCTGACTTGCAGACATTGCCATTTCATGTGTTAGCATCCATTTTAGATGAAATTTGTCTTTTTAAAAAGCTCTTTAAGTCTACTATGAGTGGTTAAAATATCTCGGGAAATCTCTGTACCAGCTCTGAGAAATAACCAGAACACTAGAACAGTGTCCAGTTGAGTGTACCTTGGGAGATCACATTTTGCTTCTAGTTGCATAGGGAGTTGTCAAATCTCCCAACAATTGCCACTCAGATGATTGCTACATCCTGAGTCAATATAAAACACCCTTTGGTCTTCTCCTACTGCTTCATGAGTTGCATCCAAGATGAGAGTCATGTCATCCTTTTGATCTGATGCATAATTATAATAGTTGTTGTTGTAGGACTGAGGTTGAAAACTTCTTCCACCTCCTCTAGGATATGATGTCCTACCACCTCTTCCTCTGAAGTCGCCTCTTTGGTTTCTGCCTCCTCTACCTCTTTGATTAAAACTTTGATTATTATTTCCTCCATTTTGATTGTTATACCAACAATCATTTGCCAAATGATTGGTTCTGCCACAAATCCAACAAGCTTTAGTATTATCTTTGTTCTTACCTCCTCTTCCTTTACCTCTGAAGTTCATCTTTCCTTTTGTAAAGTTAGCTTGACTTGAAGATCCTTCATCATCAGTTGAGTGCTTCCCTTTGCCATTCTTTTTCTTGTCCTTGGAGTACATAGCTTGACTTAAACTCCTATCATTATCTCCCTTAATGTCCTGCTCAAAAGTTAGCATGTGTCCTAGCAATTGATTAAGATCAGGAGTAAAGTGATCTAGTGACAATTCTATGGACAATATGAAAGGCTTCCACCTCTCATACCTGTAAGTATTTGCCTTACCAACTTATCCTCTTCAATGTCTTCATCTACAGCTCCCAAGCTATCTGCAATATCCTTCATCCTTGCCACATAATCAGAAATTGATTGTGAGCTCTTCTTCTTGAAAGTTGTAAACTCTACCCATAATGAGGACTTCCTAGACTTGGTTGTGTTTTGGAAATGCTCTTCCAAAGCATTCCACACATCTTTTGCACTTTCCAATCCTCTAATGTGAGATAGAAGATAATCATTTACAGCCATGTAAATGATGCTCCTAGCTTGAGCATCCTTTCTCATCCAGGTCTTCAAATCTACAAGCTCTTCCCTAGTTGGAATACTAGGATCTGCAAACTCAGGCTTTTCTTCTTCTCCTATAATGAATGCCATCAAATCTTTGCTCATGAGGTGTGCCTCCATCCTCATGGACCAAGCTGGATAGTTCTCCCTATCTAGCTTATCAATCTGCAAGCTTTCTCCCATCTTTGATCTTTTGTGTCTGCAATTACTATGATTTATGATAATAAAGTGTACCTTTGATATGAAGATCCAATCCTTTTTTATCCTTTGAACTCATACTTTGTACTTCTGCAAGTTATCTGCAAGAATTTGTCCTTGTCTGCCTTCAAATAGAAGGAACTTCAATATCTGAAGCAGTCGGGACTTCCAATGCCTTTACTTCACTTGTATTGCACCTTCAGCTCTGATACCACTGTTGGAGACCTCTTAATCTCCAAAGGTTTGATCTATACTGATCTAAGAACACTTCTATATTAGTTATGGATCAAACTTTACACAAATATTGTCTTCATTTATCAAAATTTCCACTAGCATTTCTCTGATTGAAGAAATTCCTTCTTCAGAAAGTCTGCTTCAGAAATTGACTTCAATACCTGCACATATCTTCAGATTTCTTCAAACCAATGATGCACAAATCTCCACACTACCTTTGCGCAATCATATCAACCATTAGTTCTTCAAAAGAATCATTAGAACTTTAATTTGATCCTTAAGATCAAAGGTATGTCAAAACTGTCTTCCAAAAATGGTGACTTTGACATGATCAACTTCTTAAGTTGATTTCTCACAGCACAAATCCCGTTTTGCTAAATGCTTTTAGCCATAGCTTCCTTACCTTCTAACTTAGCTTTTGAATGCTCACTGATTAAAAACTTTACACTATGCACTGAGATCTAAGCAAAACATTGACACAGAAAAGTGCGCGACTCTGAGAAGTCTATTTGCAGATGCTACATACAAATGTTCCTATTGATCATTCTCACAGTAGGAAAGGAATTAGATCATAAAACTCTGAACATAGCTTCATTAGCTTCCAGATTAGATGTGTACATAAGGATTTTTTATCCACATGATCAGACTGAGAGAAATCTACAAAATACTCGTCGCTATTTTCTGAAGATGACTCTCTTCACATCTATCTCTAAGACACTTGTCTTCAAATCATGACTCTTTCTCTCATATGTTTCTTTACATCATTGACTTATATACATATAGTTCTAGACTTATCCCACGTCTATTACATTACTCCTTATCATCTTAAGGATTATCTCTACTCAGATTACAAGAATTTCCACCTGTAATGTACATATGTATACAAACTTCATTTATGAGATCTCTTCACTTTCTCAAGTGTCTTCTTCCACTTCAATATCATCATGAGCTTGCTTCAAACTCTTTGTAATCACCAACTTGTGATTGCTGTGTTCCAACAGAAACACAAGTGGACAAACTCTCACCTTGAGAATCTCCAAAAGCTGCAAGTTGATACTTCATATCTTCATATTCTTCTAGGGCAAAATGTGACAGTACCTGCTTGAACTTCTTTTGGTTAACTTTACTTCTCAATCAAGTGATAGGATCTAATGGAACACCTTTTTGAATACAAGCATGTATCCAAAAAACAAGACAAACATAGAAAGCAGATTCTTCAACTGACTAGTACATAAAAAATCTGAATTTTCTGAAGTTTTTTGAAAATACTGAATATGAGGTAGTTTTTCCAAACATAAAACCCCTCTTCAAGTCTCCAACATCTTCTACAAATACTCTTTTGCCTCAAGAGTTAAATAAAGAAGAAATATACTTCTCTGCAACTTGTCATATACCAAGTAGCTTTGTATTGACACTCCAAGAAGTTTTTGAGGGAACATATAGCTACCTGCTCAAAATCTTCAACTTATATATAACTCATACATATGAGTCCAAATATACAAGTTGTCTTCAAAATCTGCTTCTTTTCTTTCTCTCAACGCCATTCTTTATCAAATATACTAAATCATGACCAAGTATAATGCAAAACAAGAAACTACTTATTCTTTATATTATCTTCACATAAGATGTTCTCGTAGACTTTTCTTTGGATGTAGAGGTTAAAATAGGAAAAGTATATGGAAAATATGTGAGAAAAGGAAGTCTTACTTTTCTTTTGGAAATATTGGACTTTATTCTTCTACATCTTTCTTCCACCTGATGATGTCAACATATACCTTTTGTTCTCTTCATCTTGAAGTAGCAAGCACTCTTATCTTATTCAAATGAATTTTTCTCTTCCTCTAGTGCTAAGAGTAAGAGACAAAACAAACATGGTATACAAATGGAAGTGAACTGTTAAGCTTATTGTTTAATCTGTTATCGATTATGGGTTCTTGGGATGGTTAGGGGTCTATAAAACAGAGGCCCTGTTTGTATTTTCCTGATTCTTTAGGTTCAATTATATACTACTTCATAGACTTAACATGCTGAATTAGATTATCCTTCAACTACTATCTGTTTGGCATTACAACATACTTCGACACAAGACAGTTAACTATGCATTACAATGTTCTTCACCACTAGACACATAAACACTCACTTCGTTACTTCACCGAGATGTCACTTAACTTAATACTTCATCAACTTAATACATATTGAACTCAACTAACAGAGAGACAAATGACTCAGAGTTTCAACAAGGTGATATGCTCCACTTCCGACATTCGCCCAGACCACAGTCTGGTGACATACCTTCTGTTCATGCATGCTTCCTTTATTAATCAAAAGTTACAAATGTTGTGCTACGCCCTTTTGGTATGCGTGCGACTTTTCAGGATTTCATATTACATTCCCACGGCTCACATGAACATAGAATCATGTTTTATCATCTCCTCATATCCTTGAATGAAAATTCTGCTTCAAATGACTGATATGACTAAATTCACCAACCTTTTGTCTGAATGATGAATTACCTTTCTAGAGTTACCTCTCTAGATACAAAATGTGAGCAAAAAACTTCCGACCAACTTACAACACAAGATTGGCTGAAAACAAAACTGATGCTCTCCACATTTGTCTTCTTAGATGAGCTTTCTTGCCATGAAAGAGATCTCTCAAAACTCTCTAGAAAAACCTCTAGATACCTGTTTTGATGTATCCTTTAACTTTCAAATAATGAAAGTGTATAAAAGCACTCCTTGAATCCTTCAAATCTCTACATAACTGCTCTTCTAAGATATGACCTGCAAATGATAATCTGATAGTAAAAACTGATACCTGTGATTTGATGTTGATCTGATTCCTTCATCTTCTCCAAACCATTGTTCTTCCTTGAATTTGAAGTAGCCTTCTCTTCATCAAGTATTTGTCTTCAAATAATACTTTCTGTAAAGTATTTTCATACTCTTCCAAAATTTATTTGACTACTAATAGATCATCAACCTCATACTCCACATTGATAAACAAACATGTGACTGAATTGTATAATTCACAAATCTTTACTCATCTAGATTAGGTGTGTATGTCAAATGTTAGAAGATGCTCTTAAATTATATGTTGTAACCTTAGGAATCTAGGAACTTGAGAACCTGATAACATAGGTACTTGTCAGCCTTGAAACCAAAGATCTGATACCAAAACCCTTAAGCTCTCATACCAAATGTTGGAAATGAAGTAGGCCCATAACAAATCTCATAGGTTCCATAAGTCCAGGATCTTCAACATAGATTCCATAAGTCCAAGATTCCATAGGTTTAGGATCTACAACATAAATTCTAGCAATCTTCCAATGTTGACAAAACAAGAACATACCACATTTAATCATACAAACAATGAAATAAAGATAGACAAAGGTTAGACAATATGTTCAAAGTGTTACATAATCCACTTCTTACTCACACTATCACATATACAAATGTCAATTTACAATGTGGGAGTCAAAACCTCAACCATTCTATGTGAACAAAAATAGATGGAAGAGTGTATGTACAAATGTAACAAAACATATTCAGATGTATGGACAGAAATTTGAATATATATGAGATGTGTGACAAAATAGGTTGTAGAAGAGTGAATATGAGTGACAAAAAGAGGAAGGATCAGTCTAAAAATGATAATCAGCAAACACTCATCTAACGTTAGAATATGGAAGAGCCTAAATTAGATACGTGTGTGAAAGATCACATACTTACAAAAGTAGCAAAGAATGCTAACAAGTTTGCTGCTAGAAATCCTCAAACTCATATGAACATACCTTCTCTAACACCTCATCCAAATATGCATAAAGCATACATGTATTTCTCCTTTAGATATGTCGAATAGGACTCCTCTTGATATGGATGCCACTGCCGCCATAAACTCCAAGTAGTATCTGTGTGCATAAAGAGAATATGTACCTGAATTCTTAACATAAGATGCAAATCTTCTGTTAAGCTCCATCCAATGACTTTGAAGTACATCGAAATCTTCATGTTGAAAACAATCTTCAAATACATCATGTGGATGTCTGATCCACACCACCAAGCTGCTGGTGGGTAAGTCTTCTCCATAAGCAAGAGTGTGGGCACACTCTTCTTCTCCAAGAAGAACTCCATAGCTGCTCCTCAACATGCTCCAAGATAGCACCATGGCTGCCCCATGTGCTAAGAGCACCACCTCTATTGAGGTACCAAACATGGCATTGAACTAGGTGTAGGATATTAGATAATGAGCCAATATACTTCTTATATAGCATAGCCTCCATGAATTAAAGAAGAACATCAACATGATGTTGAAAACTTAAGCTAAGATATCAACTCATGAAGGTATGAGTTGAAGATCCCAAGAAAATCCCATGGGTAAATATCATTGAAAAAAGGGATCTAAAGGAGAAAAGACTTGATCTTATCTCATGTTAAAGGAGATAGAGGAATTTCGAGAAAACCAAGTGACCTAACTTGGTCAAATATATCAAACCCTTTCTGGTTTGATAAGCCAAGTGGCATATAGTGGTCAAAGAGATCAAAACCTTAAATAGTCTGATAAATCATACCAAGGAAAGTTTAAAGATCAGCTAAAAGGGATCTTTGAATTACTTGGCATGAAATTTAGAAAACTTAGTCTTTGCTCTCATAAAAATAATGCCAAGGAGTTACAAGATAGAATTCATGATCATGGTAAATGATCAGAGAGCATTGAAAAGATAAGGGAAAGGAAGGTGGAAACATTGAGGATGTGGTTCTACGAATTTGAGAAAGAACACACTGGTATGGGACAGTGAGAACTAACTCCCATTGAGATTTTTCTCTGATGGCCAAAGAGAAAATAGGCTCAAGATCCGATCATGGAAACATCACAATAAGCCTTAAAGATAAGACCATTTAGATTAAGGTCTTAGGTTCATTATGAGGTGTAGAAATGTACCTCCTTGAACCAATTTAATACACCTACTTGTATGAACAAAAGGGTAAATAGAATGAACATGACATTTACCCTAGAAAAGGCTATCTGTTGGAGCTGGAGCTGAAGGATTGACAAGACAAGGAAGCACAAGAAGAGAGTCCGAGAGAAGAGAAGGCCCAAGCAGACAAGGAAGTCAACGAAGACCCGGCAAGTAGGCCAACAATTTTTCAAGAAGAAGCACTTATGAACATTCACGCAGATTTAGCACTAAGGCAACCTTAATCTTTCAAAACCTCTACACCCATTAAAAGTGATTATCATCACTAAGCACCATTGTAAATATCATTTCATCTTTTTGTAGCTCCATTTTGTGCAAGCCAAGGAGTCCTTGAGCTTGAGGAGCATTAGAAGTATCTACCTGCCAAATTTCGTATTTTTTAGATATCGTTTGAGCCCTCAAATAAGCCTTGGAACCTAATTTTTAACTAGGCCGGACACTAGGTCTGGACAGGGCCAAAACTTAGCCAAAAACTATAAAAAGAGCTAGAGAGCTCATTTTAGAGGTGAGATTGTAATTGAAACGGACTTGTAAGAGCTTTTGAAAGTAATCTAAAGACTTCCATTGATTCTCTCTCTTTGTCTTGCCGTGTGTGCGCGTGTGTGTGTATGTGTGTGCATGTTTGTGTGCCTCTCACTCACGCACTTGTGCCGCCACTTGCTCGAGGTCTTCATACCATCCTCACGTCTTCCCGGATTGACATTAAAGGAGGTGCTACTCATCACTGAGCTACATCAAATTTTGGCGCCGTTGCCGGGGATCGAGCTTTGAGGACGAGCGTGTGATGGTAAGACGTAGAGTTGACGCGTTGGAGTTGTAGGTATTTCCTTCACTCTCATCGATTTTCTTTTACTTTCTTCACCATTTTCATCACCATCATCATCATCACCATCTCCCACCTCCATCTCCATCATCGCGAAAATTTTCAGTTTTGATCATATCACCATCTCCACCTCATTTCCTCCATTCCACTTGTGAGAGAGAGCGAGAGAGCGATATTGCTTGCACTGTTTTTGCATGTTGTTGTGATTCTTGCAGGTACTGCCATCATCATCATCCCCAGCACGCTGCGCGCAGGTACGAAATTCGAAGAAACTGTCTCGCGGTCGCAGGCCTCTGTCGATCGCGACTGACAGAAATTTTGGGCTTTTCACAAAAGTAAGTGCACCACTAGAACAAGCACAAGGAGCACATTCCAAAACACTAAAAACAGTAGAAAAATTCCGAGGTTTTCTGTCAATCGCGACCGACAGCCTCTGTCAATCGCGACCGACAGACCCTGTCAATCGCGACCGACAGACCCTGTCAATCGCGATCGACAGACCTCCACGATCGACTGACTGCCACGTAGGACCCTGTCAATCGCGATTGATACCGTCGATCGCGATCGACAGCCACGACCGACACCTCTGTCAATCGCGATTGACACCGTCGATCGCGATTGACTGAAATTCCACGATTGATTGACTTTTGCGCGTAGCCACGTGTCCATCGCGATTGATAGGACCCCGATTGACTGAAATCTCGGCGAAAAATCCGGAAAACGTGTCGATCGCGATTGATACTGTCGATCGCGATTGACAGCCACGATCGACTCTGTCGATCGCGATTGACACTGTCAATCGCGACTGACAGCCCCGACGGACACCTCTGTCAATCGCGATTGACAGACCCGTCGATCGCGATTGACAGGCTTTTCGGCCAAAAAATTAGGGTTTTTTATTTCAAAATTTGGGGCAATTTTTGGGGCACAATAGTCAATCCATTAGCATTTTTGAGGTTCCTACACTTGTGTCTTGGGAGAAAATCTTAGGATCTGTCAGCCAGTTGAATCCTGTTTTAACCCCCTAAACCCTGAACAGTCATAACTTTTCCATACGAAATCCATTTTTTGAGCTCCTGGGCTTGTCGGAAAGCTCGTGGCATATACTACACGCCCTCAACTGTTTTTTATAAAGATAATGCGTTGATTTTCAGATAGTGTGAATTGAAGTTGACCATATCAAGGGGGATCAAAGTCAGGGGTTCTTAGGATTGCTTTCTTGAAAATCACTATACAAGTTTGTGTTTGTGCTACCTGAATGAAAATCATTGGTTCTGTCTTTGGAGTTTAAGTCTTGAGCTAACTTTGGAACTCTTACAGATCTATTGAGAGCATCGCAAGGCGTTTTGAGCAAGTGTAAGTGCAAGCTTGGGATCTTACTTCCTAGGCATTTGAAGGCAACCAAGCAGGAAACAAAAAGGTCGGAAATTCTCAACTCCCCTTGCCAATCCCTAGCTTAAGCTAAGAACGATTAGAGGTAGGAGTAAGCCAGGGCGACGGTAGGCAATTATCAAGTTGAAGACTACCTAGAAACTCAAGTTCAAGATAAAAACATAATCTCTGTACTGTCGATAACCTTAAGGTAAAGAACCTAACCGGGAACGATCAACCTGAAAGTGCGCAGAACATTCAAGTATTCCTGACGACGAAATATCAGACAAGACCTTAAACACGAGAAATATCTAAAAAGAATCAAGTGACTTGTACCAATTGATCGGCAACGAGGTTGTACTCTGGGCAAAGAATTGGGCTACTTAGATAGGCATATGAACCTTAGATCAGGACGACACCTAGTAAGAGAGAGACAAAGCCTTAGGTCTTCAGAGGCTAGTGTCAATCACACTGCAAGGTCTTGGGCCCAGCAGTTGAGCCACCACTCATACTACCCTAGCTCTGAGACCAGTGAGTCAGAAATGTCTCAAGGCATGGACAGACCTACGGGAAGTTCAGGAGTGCCTTACCTGTACAGGGTAGAAGGCCCTTACAAAACGCAGCTAGAGTACCTTAGGACCAACCGATTGGGTGCTAGCATCTATGAAGACGGCCTAGGAAGATCCGTGGTCCAGATTAGAAATCCTGATCAATCCATTGGACTAGAGCACCCAGCTGTCAAG
Organism: Ceratopteris richardii; assembly: GCA_020310875.1. Lineage (NCBI taxonomy): Eukaryota > Viridiplantae > Streptophyta > Polypodiopsida > Polypodiales > Pteridaceae > Ceratopteris > Ceratopteris richardii. Next base: position 16,475,197 of record CM035444.1, on the reverse strand, counting down.
TTCGAAAACGGTGCATACCTGGACAAAGAAGGAACTATATATGTAGTCACTAGTCACCCGGATAGGACAGATGAATTTGGTAATGTAATCTCAGAAGCGGGCTTAGGTGACTTGGAACAAGGAAACATGGGTGCGGAACCTAGAACCCCTCGAGGTAAATCAGTTCTCACTAGGATTATCACACCTGAGTGGGTACCCCAAGACAACAAGAGCATAGAGTTGCTCCTCAATCGGGAAACTGATGAAGCCTTTTGGAGATATAAATCCAATTAGCCAACTGATATAGGAAATATCATGATCTATGAGTTTAAGGATCCAGATAGCCCAGGTAGAGTGACCTACTTAGATCACACTTCGGAAAGGGTCTTTGTGGTGACAGAAAATGATAGGCATGCTTACACTTGGAAGGGTGAATTTATTTTCCCCCAACCAAGATCAAATGTATCCCATGGTCACCCTGGGGCTGGAACGTCCCAAGCTCATGGAACTCAAAGAGACAGAAGCAGAGATAGACCAGAAGCAAGTTTTGCCAACCCAGTAGGCAGAGAAAGAACGAGGACGGAGACGAATAGGGTAGAACCTGAGGTGCTTAGAGCTCACAGGAACCAAAGAAACGTGGATGGATTTCCTCTGCCGAGACCTAGAGAGCACGCAAGAACTTTGAGACCGACCCAGCTAGTTAAGTCCATGAAGAATTACTTTGATGGCACCGGAGATCCCTATGATCATGTGGCGGAGTTCAAGCAAGTCTTGAGAGCTGAACAAGTGGAAGATCTGTTCACGCAGTACAATGCCTTCGGTCTAACCCTTAGGAACACAGCACTTACATGGTTTCAACCATTAGATGAGCGTCAGTTCAGGAGCATAGACCAACTCCTAGAGGCATTCATTGTAGAGTTCTCTAAGAGCGGCATAAGACACAATACATCCTCATTGATTCACAGCTTCAAACAGACCCCCCAAGAGACTGTCAGATTGGCCGGAAGGAGATTTAGACAATATCTTGAAAGGTGCCCTATTTCGGAGCTACCCACATCCGCTAAACAAGTAGCCTTATTCCTTGATGGATTGTTGAGTACGAAATTGAGATCCTATGTGTATTTGAAGGACCCTAGGACTATAGAAGAGTGTGTACGCATGTGCATTGACATTGAAGATAACCTAGGGGAAGAACTAGAGCTTTCCAAAATCTACAAAGATTCAAATAGTGCATCTAGCCACTCTTCCACGCAATCTACATCAATTGAGGAACTCGCTGAGAAGGTAGCTCAGAAATTAGGAGTAACTAGCAAACAAATCCCAAGGTTTGCCCCTGTGAAAAGGTGCTATACATGCGGTGGTGACCATATGGCGAACGTCTGTCCCGTTATGGCTCAACCCCAAGTTAACCCTAGTAGCCAGTACTGCACCATAGAACGGAAGTACACAAACCATACTGCGCAAGATTGCCCATACAACAAGCAGGCAGTTAGGCAACCCTACCCTCAGCCCTACCAACAAGGCAGATACCAGAACCAGTACCCTCCACCACCACAATATGCTAGACCCCAACAAACCTACCAACCACAATATCAGGCCCAACAGAGACCCCAACCGGTGTTAGCTCAACAGCCTCCAAACCCCGCTAACGTGATTCCAGTAAAGTATGCTGTTGCAGAAGAAAACCTGAATAGGGCCATAGTACCAGTAACCCCATTGATCTCAGAAAGTGACCCGAGTGACCATAGCTTTGATTCTACACATGTCGATAGTCCCCAGGCTTACTACATGCAGTCTCCAGAACATGGTGAGTCCTACTATAGTGAAGAACCGAGTGAACCTAGTTGGGAGTCAGACTACACAAATGTCATGTATGCAAACCCCAACCCTAGGCCTCAACCTAGGCAGGTACGACCACCATTTCCTAGAGGACCATGCTACCGATGTCAGGGAGATCACTTCATTCGTGATTGTCCCTTACCTCCACCTACACAAAATCAGTCCGTGACGATCCAAGGCTTTTGCCAAGATTGTGGAAAAGAGCATCTTTTACGAGATTGCCCAAAGAACCCCAATAATATGCCAAAAATCACTCCTATCAATGTGATTGGTTTGGTTGTAGATTCCTCAGGAAGCGTCACTTCCACTGCACCAGTGCAGGTAGTCACTAGAGCTCAGGCATTGCAGCAAAACCAAGAGACAAGCCAGGAAAAGGGCCCAGAGGCTAGTGAAACCGAGAGCGTGACAAAGAAAAGGACTAGAGCATGGAAAGATAGTCGAGAAAGAATGAAAAGACAATGGGCTAAAAAGATGAGTGAGCTTGAGGAAAGCATAAGAGAAACCAAAGCGAGGATAACTGAACTCACAACTCAAACTCCCTCTCACATTACCCCGCCTCCACCACTCCCATCTCCATCCGACCCACCACCTCCCCCACCGCCTCATCAAATCCCACCACCCCCTAGAGTAGGATCAGTCCTAGCAGATCCCACTCCCGAAGACCTAAATATGATGCTGAAAGCATATCAGGCCAGAATCCAAGAAGGGCCAACCATAACCGATCATGAAAAATGCTACCCTAGAGCCGAGCTAGAGCTTGAACGAACCAAAGTTTGTGCCAAAATGGTGGAATTGGCTCAGACCATGTTTGAAGCCAGCCGCCTCTTTAATATCTCTAGCTCAGCTAAGACGCAGTTACACTTTAATGGACTGCTAGAACGAATAGAGAAGCTAATTGCACAATCAGAGAAGGAACCTGCCCCTCAAAGAGAGGAAAGGGCAAGAGAACGGATAAGCCAGCCTCTTCAGGAAGCCCATGTGCCTCCTCAAGAAGCTTATCTTCCCCCCGTACCTCCACACGTGACCTACATTCCTTCTCAGAGAGCGTATGAGCCTGTTAGGAAAAGTAATAGAATAAGTAATCCTCCCCAAGAAGCTTGTGCTCCAGCCATCTATGGGAACGAGGAGAGAGCCAACGATAGAATAAGCCCTCCTTCCCAGGTTGCTTATGTGCCCAATTCTACGGAGCCAGACACTTCTTCTTCTATGAATCGGTTTGCACCAGATTTCCTACGAGAGATTCAAGAAGACAAATGGGATAACGAAAGTGAGGTCGCCCCTCCATTTGAACTTGTGGACGATGCACACGACCAATTCCCACAAGACATCCCATCCATTTACGGGGAACATGAGAGTACTCAGTCTCATGAGAGATTGGACTTTGAGTCTAATTCCATACAAGAGCTACCCCACTTCACAGGCCCATGGGAAGCAAAGTCCACATGTATGAGAGCACCCACAGTCATGGTAAGGAACGATGACTCGGTCATATCAAGGAACACGGAGGTAGTAAAGAACACCAAGGTGCAGCGCGATTCCACTTTGGAAGAACTGCCCAAGGATAGACCAGAAGCGCGAAAATATGTAGCCAGTCAGGTAACTGAAGTTGCAAAACCTTGTTCCAAGGTAGGATCCCATAGGACAGTGCCAGAAATTCCCTTGGACAAGATAGGAGATATGTGTGAAGGTGAAGAAGGGAACACCTATCTTCCCATCACCTACCAGGACTACACCACAAAGGCAATTTTGGACTCAGGTGCAGGAGTTGCAATTGCCACTACTTCCCTTTGGAAGCGTTGGGGCAAGCCAGCACTCAGGCCAACGAGAATGAAATTGCAGATGGCCGATGGTCATATTGAAAGACCCCTAGGATTGCTCGAAGGAATAACTCTCACCACTTGTGGTGTCGAGTTTGAGCATAGTTTTGCTATATGTGACTTCAGCAAAAATCATGCCTATGAGATGATTTTGGGAAGACCATTTATGCGACAGTTGCAAGTGGTACAGGATTGGGGAACCAATTCTTTGTACCTACAGCACTTAGGTGTTACGACCAAAGTCAATCTCAAAGATTACTCTCATAGGGATGTACCTCCTATCCAGTGGAATCCCATCCATAGAGCCAAAGATGATACAGAATCGGTGCATTCCATAGGGTCCGGATCCTCATGGATGCATGAAGATACTCACTTATGGATGTGCAAGGTAGCAGTAGAGGAAGAGAAGAGAGAGAAAGCCAGAGAGGTAGGTGCGAAAGAAACCCAGAGATCAATCCAAGACCCAGCCTATGCACCTGTAGTTTTTCCAGACGAAGAATTTGAACCTCACGGTTGGGCAGAAATTTTAGCAACAATGGACGTAGCCATCCATGAAGAACAATGGACACCTCACTGTGATGAGGATGGCTATGACATTTCAATCTTCTCCATAGAGCCAATCATGGGAGAGGCAGTTCTAGAAGAATGCGAACCTAGCCCTGATGCATTTGAGGATGCAAGTGACTCCGATCTAGAGTCAATCATTATGGACCCACCATTTGCATCAGATGAGGAATATTTCCATGAAGTAGAATTTCAACCCCAGAGGCATGGAGAGGTTACAAATGATGTAAGATTAGCAACACATATGACCCCGAAGGAAGAAGGAAAGAAACGAAAGAAGAAAAAAGTCTCACCAGAGGAGGAAGAATCTTTGTTTGAGGTCCCAGAAAATTTTAAGAAGTATGAGATAGATGACAGGAGAGTCATGATAAGAATGCCTAAACGAGAGGCACAAGCAGGAGAGGCCTATGATAACAAAGAAACTACCAAGAAAATTGTAGTGGCCCTAGAAGAAGGAGAGGAGAGATGTACGTACATAGGTCATGACCTAACAGCGGAAGAAGAGCACGAATTGATTGCCTTGCTAAGAGAATACAGAGATGTATTCGCTTGGAGTTACAAGGACTTGAAAGGTGTTGACCCTGACATATGCTCACACACCATCCCCATGACTTCAGACGCCAAACCCTCTAAGCAAAAGCCTTATACATATAATGATAATTACGCTGCTAAGATCAAGGAAGAGATAGATAGATTGGTCGAAGCTGGATTTATCTATGAAATTGAGCACACCGAATGGGTATCCCCCATCGTAGTGGTGCCCAAGAAGAATGGCAAACTGCGTGTGTGCATTAACTTGAAAAAGGTTAATGCCGCCACGATTCGAGATAACTATCCGCTTCCCATCACAGAACATCTCTTAGAAAGAGTGGCAGGCAAGGAAGTGTACAGCTTCCTTGATGGATTTTCGGGCTACAATCAAGTAGCCATAGCTCCAGAGGATCAGCATAAGACAGCCTTTGCCACAGAATGGGGCATTTTTGCTTTTAGAGTAATGCCATTTGGGCTTACCAATGCACCAGCCACCTTCCAGAGGCTGATGTGCCATGTGTTTAAGGAGTTCCTGAGGAAGAGTTTAGAAGTCTATGTTGATGATCTCTGTGCTCATTCCAAGGTTAGACAAACCCATATTCCTGAACTCAGACAAATCTTTGACAAATGTAGAGAATACCAAGTCTGCCTGAACCCAGAAAAGTGCGTTTTTATGGTAAGGCAAGGTAAGATTCTAGGACACATAGTGTCAAAGAATGGCATATATACTGACGAAGAGAAAGTGAGAGCCATAGCAGAGCTACCTAGGCCAAAGAATGTCAAGGAAGTACAAGCTTTCATGGGGCACTGTGGTTATTACCGACGATTTATACACATGTATGCTGTCATTGCAAAGCCCATGTACGGACTTCTGACAAACTTTGAGTGGACGGATGAATGTGAGAATTCCTTCCAGGAGCTTAAACGAAGATTGTGTTCAGCACCAATCTTGACCACACCAGATTGGAATAAGCCATTCCACGTTCATGTTGATGCATCCAATTATGCTATTGGATGTGTGCTCGCACAACCTACTGGTGAAGGTAATATGGATCTTCCAATTGCCTATGCCAGTAGACAATTGAATGCGGCTGAACGGAATTACACCACTACAGAGCGCGAAGGATTAGGCATGGTATATGCAGTCAAGAAATTTAGACACTATTTGCTTGCAAATAAGTTTAAATTTTTTACTGATCATCAGGCATTGTTATATCTTGTAAACAAGCCATGCAATACAGGAAGATTAGTAAGATGGTTTCTCTTGCTAATGGAATATGATTTTGAGGTTGTGGTAAGAAAGGGTAGGACTCACTTGAGAGCAGATCACCTCTCTAGGCTCACATCAGGAGAAGTCCCACAAGGAGTGTCAGATGACCTTCCTGATGCTTACTTGTTTAATTTGGAAGTTATACCGCAGTGGGCTAAGCCATTGGTACCAGTCTTGACATACGGGCCTAACCATCCAGTGGTAAACACACGGAATAGAGAGATTGTAAAAGCCCAAAAGTATCACATCATGGCCGGAAGCATGTACAAGCACACAGATCAAGGGATCTTGGCTTGTTGCGTAGAAGAGGATGAGTACGCTAAATGGTTGCAATTAGCACATGTAGGTGCATTAGAGCAACACCATTCAAAACAACGAACTTTACAGACTCTAAAGAGATTCGGAGTGCACTGGCCAACTATGGAAGCGGATGTCCAAAAGTTGTGCAAGGAATGCCCAATCTGTTGCACTAAACCACCTGTGGAACATGCCACTCTCTATCAAGTATCCATTGTGCCAGATTGGAGCGAACCACTAGTATCATTCCTGAGGACAAACACATTCCCTCCAGACATGACTCTAGCTAGAAAAAGGAGTTTAGAACAAGAAGCCTTGGATTACTCACTCATTGGTGATAATCTATACAAACGCGGTAAGGATGGTTACCTGAGACTATGTGTCCACGAAAGTGAATATCTGAAGATCTTGGAAACGGCTCACCAAGGTGTAGCAGGAGGACACTTTGGACCAGATCGAGTGATCAAGGCGATATTATTTGCGGGCTTCTGGTGGCCTACCCTTCACATGGATGCACATACCTATGTGAAACGGTGTGATGTCTGTCAGAGGACTCAGTATCCTATACGCAAAGATGAGATGCCACTGAAACCTATGATGGGTGGACGTGCATTCTCTAAGTGGGGAATAGACTTCGTAGGTCCTATTAATCCCCCAGCCAAAGGTTCTCATGCGGAATACATCATTGTGGCAACAGATTATCTCACCAAGTGGGTTGAGGTAAAAGCTACAACCAAAAACGATGCTCAAACAACTGCCAAATTCTTGTTTGAGAATGTATTCACAAGATACGGGCTACCTATAGAGCTTGTAAGTGATAGAGGCACTCATTTCTTGAATGAAGTGATTGAAAATCTACTCCAAGAATTCTTGGTAATACACAAGAAGTCTGCCCCTTATCACCCTCAAGCTAATGGACAAGCTGAGAGCACTAATAAGATCTTATGCAATGTACTGACGAAATTAGTGAACACTAAACGCTCTGATTGGGACAAACAACTACACCATGCTGTTTGGGCATACCGAGTTGCCTACAAAACGGTACTCCAAGCCACCCCCTTTCAGATGGTATTCGGTCAAAACGCTGTGCTACCCTTGGATTTCCTGATTCCTACGTTGAAAGTAGCACAAGAGCACGAATGGACAGGCCATGAACTCTAGGATTTTTGACCTTGAACGATTAGGAGAAACACGACTGAGAGCCGCTGCAGGAATATATGCAGCCAAGAAGAGACAGAAGGCATACTTTGATGCCCACGTAAAGGATAAGGGTTTGAAAGCAGGAGATCTAGTTTTAGTCTATACACTGAAACAACACGCAAGGAAGCTAGAAAAGAGAGGCTACGGACCAATGATCATCAATAGGATCTCCACGAGTGGAGCAGTACAATTAGCCACATTAGAGGGTGATGTTCTCCCTAACTATATTAGCGGTTGTAGAGTCAAGTTGTATCAGGAACCCCTCACGGCAGAAATGCTCAGCCGACTCAATACTGCTAAGAAACGCAAAGAGGAAGAAAAGCGCATTCGAGAAGAGGCTCAAGCAGAAGCTTTAGAACGCATCAGAAGGATGAAGTTACGAAGGCAAGGCCGAGATCAGACTAGAGCAAATGACTATGCAGATCAAGGATGTCCCATGGCCATGTGTGAAGTTGCAGGAACAAGCTCGCATAGAATAATCGATAGACGTCCTTTCATAACCATAGATATGGGACGAGGAAAGAGTGCAAGAACCGTAAGAGCCTTGATTGACTCAGGTGCAGCCACTAGTGCTGTTAGAGTGTCTTACTGTCAAGAGTTGCAGTTAACTGTCAATCCTGTGGAAGCATATCTCATAGGATTGGGAGGCGTGGAAACCCCTTGCATGGGCGAGGTGGAACTTCCCCTCTACATTCATGATGAGTCAATGACAGTTAAAGTACTGGTGTGTCAGGATGAGGATCTCACTGAACCTCTTGTCTTGGGTCAAGACTGGATCTATGACCAAGCAGTCAATTTAAACCTAAGCAGTGGACTTCTCCAGGTTTGGGTCAATCATAGTCGAGTTACAGTAGAATTAGACAATGGAGCACTCAAGGAACTAGGAAAGGCACAAACTCCTGGTCCTTCCAGGGGTACACATGAAGATGACCATGCTGTTCTTGTTCAAAACCCTGTGCTGCAGAGGAATGATAATTGCAAAAAAGGAGTCAGGGATGCAACGGAACTCCCTTCTTTTCCACAGGCCAGAAGAAGGCAGCAACCAAAGGTGGATCAAAGGCAGAAGAAGCAGAGTACTATCTATGTCCGAGATCAAAAGTACCTGCTCAACAGAATGTCCCAGAAAATAAACCATGTGTGGGTGCGGAAAGGCGAACAACCGGCTGCACCACCATCAATGACACGGGCGAAGTTTCTTATTAATAACCAACAACATGACATTAATAAGAAGTCTTGCAGAAATTCTCCTGCTAATGTGAAATCTATTTGGGTGCCCAAGAAGTCGATGAAGGCTAGCCCACAATCAAGACAAATTTGGGTGCCTAAGGCTTGCTTGAGGGCACAAGTAGCTACGCCGAGGCCACAACCTAAACAGCATAACGCAGCTACGCATACTGCCCGTATTCACTCGTTCTCAACGCTCAAGAACACACCAAGACGCAAGAGCACGCATGTAATCACTTGTACATGGGTCCCTAAAAGGCCTCATTTTCAAACCGCGACACCTAGAAAGCTCTCTAGTGTCTCTACGAAACCAAAAGCAAAGCCCATCCACTGCATTTGGCAGCCTAAGACCTGTAATAAGCCCCCCGACCCCAACTTGTAAATTCATCCCCACTTACTAACTTCACTAGTCTCCTAGGACTACCTAAGCATTAACTACACACACGTGCACCGAACACTTACTAACCCATTATTCGCTCCCGACCCTCATGTTAATATTGTGATGGGAACAACAACGGTCCTCCCTTGTCCTGTACAATATTAACACATGTTTGTATATTCTCACAGAAACAGACAGCAAGAAGTAAAATGGCAGATACAGTAGGAACTAGCTCCCAGGCAGGCACCAGCCCACAAGTGGTGGACATCGAAAGCCTTCCAGTCGAGGAAGAATTAAAGGAAAGACCAGCGGCATTACGGGCATTGCACGCCATACCAATTCAGAATCCTCCACAGGGTCACACAATGTCGGTGGGCAAAACCTCACATTGGTTCAGTGACGTTGCTGGACCCCTGGGTGAAGGCACGTATATGTGGGAATCCGAAGTCGAATTCAATGGACGATGGGGCCGATACCATTTCTTTACCAGGGAATTTGAAAGGCTACAAAATAACGAAGGACTTAAGCCGATCTGGAAGAAGGCAGGGCTTTATGACTACTTCAAGTCCCAACTACCAAAGCCAGATTTCCTCAGATGCTCATATCTAATTAGTACCCTCACCCCCAGCAAAGACAAGAAAGGATACAGCTCCTTTGTGCTCCCATCACTCACAAGGGGCAACGAGCTGAAGCGTTTCCGCTTAACTATCAATCTGGTAAGAGAAGCACTCGACATGCAGGGAATGCACATTCCAACAGAGAAAGAGACAATGGTTCCAGACAACATGAAGAACAGGAATCTGACAAAGCTGAAGGACATGGTTGCAATGACACCCACGATCGCCATCCACTTACGTATGGTCATGCAACATTTCGCCTTCCCCGCGCAGGATAGATTCACAATGCCTCCCAAAAAGATTTGGTTTAGCCTCTACCTGGCGGATGCTTTTGAGTTGACCATCAATATGCCCCACTGGATTATCGACCAGATTCATATGGCTCATCAGAGATGGTATAAGAAGCAAAGATCTGTATTGTATGGTTGCTGTGCACTCACAAGAATTGTATACAGATGTCTCGCCTATGATGTACCGGTGCAAAGGGCTCTGATCTGGTCCAGAGCACAGGAATTTCAACGACGATTGTCAGCCGTAGGGCCTCCCTCAAAGAAGATGCGAGGCACCGTCCAGATGCCTTGTGCACAAGCTCGCGGTGCAACTCTGACGCCTGAGACAACCCCAAGACTCCCCCGACGAGTGCAACCGTTTACTATCAGGCTACCCAGGCACAGCACAGATGGCCCCAATCTTGTATTTCCACCAGTACCGACTGATCTGGAGTTCCCGCATGGGTTCACTCTAGAGGACTTAACTGACGAAGAAGTTGCAAGAATCATAGAAGCTGTAAATGCAGAAGTTGAAGAAGAGCAAGCCAGTGGACAGCAAACTGCCCCAGACCAAGCACAGCCCAACCAACCAGACGTAGTCAACGTGGACACTGAAGAAGAAGCTCATGGGGAGACACAGGGCGGACATTCAGAACCCGAAGAACAAGAGTATGATCCAGAAGCCCTACAAGTACTGGAAGGTGCCCCCGCCTACACTAGCGCATTAAAGAAGCTTTACGAAACAATGAACCGAGTTCAAGAGCAACACAGGCTCTCATTAGCTGCAGGTAAAGCTCTCATGAACCAGATTCTGGAGGAGGAAGGTGTGGACGAGCAATACCGTGCCACCTTGGAAATGATATCAGATGCTTTAGGAGTACCGGAAACTGTGCACACAGCACTTGTGCACTCACGAAGAACAGAGAGAAGATATGGAAGACGCCCCCCACGCACGGGAAAACAAATGAATGTATTAGGATCAGGACCACAAGGCACACCCACAACCACTGGCACGGCACACACAGTTCACGACACCGAGGAAGCCCACACATCGAGTGCACCCCCATCACCTCCCTTGCCACCTTCTCCCCCACATCGACCTCAATCACCTCCCTCTACCACTGTAACCTCCACTGTCACCACCTCTGAAACCACTGCACACACCAACGCACAATCCATCAGCCAACCCACACACTCTACTCCCACTGAAAACATAAGTCTAACTACAGCCACTGTACACATCACCACCCCGAGCACACTTCCTAGAAGTTCACAATTACACACACCTCTGTACACATTCACAACCCTCACCGCTACCACAATCCCCATGTTCACAGTCACTCCCATCACGAACCCCACTTTCATGGAGGTATCACCCACCTCTGCACCCCTCCCATTCCCCATTTACCCACACTCTCCCATTCCCCCACCTCCCCCCTCACCCATCCCCAGTACTGCATTCACAACCCCCTTTCCCTTTCCCTACCCCTCTGCATTCAATACTATTCCTCTCGGTAACTTATTTAATAATATGCATCAATGCATGGCCCAACTTCAGCAACATTACCAACACTTGGACAACCAACATACAAGGCTCTTCCGAAGCCACGAGGATCTCCAAGCAAGATGTAGGGATCTTGAAGAGCAGAAGCAGCAACTAGAACAGCAGCACGCGACATTACAGGAGCAATACGCACAATTAGAAGCCAACCCACCTCAAGCAGATGATGAAGAACGACGACATATGGACGAGCTGCTACATTCTCAGATCACGGAAAACCTGAAACTTCGGCGGAACTTGGGCCTCCTCCGCAAGCATATGTCGACCGCGTTAGAAGAGAATAAAAGATTACAGAAACAGAACGAAGAAAACCTGGAAGCGGCCATGGAGGGTTCCCCACAAGAGATTGACCCAGAACGATTCAAGGCAATTCCCTCTGAGAATATGCAGGTGGTGTTAGAAACTCATGCAGATCTAATGGAGGCCCATGCCGCTTTAGAGAAAGAAAGAGATGAGTTACGAAGACAGTTGGCCACTCGACAGACAGAACCCAGCCCGAGCATAACCGCAGAAGAAACAGCTGAAGAGGTCATTAAACTCCGCGCCGAACTTGAGGAATTACGCAGCAAGGTTATGCAGTATGAACGTCAGCCCTCCCCTCTGGTAGACCCCGAGCCTGACGACCTGGTGCCAATTGAGGTAGAAGAAACATTTGAGGATCCCTATGTACCACTGCCAACACCCGGCGGTAAGCGCACAGAACAGGGCATGGACACAATTGAGATCGAGGCACCGGAATGGATGCAGAAGTTAGAGAAAGTAGCCACGACACATGACGACAGGGTGGCAGTCCAAATCGCCTTGATGTCAAAATTGGAGGAGGTGGTCATAAAATCTGATTATTTTCAGAATCTTTCACACCATAGGTGGATCGGCCCGTCGGATGATCTGTATGTACCTTTTTGTGTGCTAATGGCTGATTATAATGCGGAGATCAAGCGCCACACCTCAAGGGAACCCACCTCTGCCACCCAATTTGCACCCGTTGACATCCCAGAGAGTGCCAAGCAAGGCCATATCCGCCAACCAACATGGAGAATTCGACTGCTTGAAACCTACCCGGAAATGGTCAGAACATGGAACAACATGCCATTGTACATCAAATATAATCCATGTTATTGCCCTGTGTTTCGAAGGAGATCCTGGCCGGAGTACACACATACAGTGCTGACAATTAAAGGATGCGAGAAGTGGCTAAATTACGTGTACTTTGCACCCCCTAAAGGCGCACCCACAATTGGCTATATGATTTCAACGATCCGGCATTGGGGGGTCCGTTTCAAGAACGTTCCTGATATCATGACTCAGATGTGCTTGAAAATTTTCGAACTTATGCTGGTCACCTTCAGGACCTTCAAAAATGTCAAGGAACCGCATCTCTCAGCACTAGGATTTAATGAAGGGAACCAGGACCTTGTATACGACATGAGCACGACTCCATCGATCAATGTTGTGTATGCATGGCACGCTCGTATCAAATATCTACCGGCCTGCTTCAAACAAACGTTTGAGGAGATGTTTGTCACGGGATTTTGGGAATATCATTCCGAAATATTCATTCCCAGACCATCCCATCTCTTGCAGTTGTTTGCAGTGGAACAAGCTCTCCACTCCGAAAAGCTACGTATGCCACATCCAGAGGTTCCTGGGCCGGTAGACTGGGATGCTCTTCTGACAGACTTGGCCAAGGGGTTGCGAATTGCTGAACATCATTTAGCACAGGACGTTGTCGAGTACTATATCCAGAAACCCTCTCAACAAGGGTCTGTCAGGGACGACAGACGCGAGAGAGGGGGGGGTGTTGGAGCTGGAGCTGAAGGATTGACAAGACAAGGAAGCACAAGAAGAGAGTCCGAGAGAAGAGAAGGCCCAAGCAGACAAGGAAGTCAACGAAGACCCGGCAAGTAGGCCAACAATTTTTCAAGAAGAAGCACTTATGAACATTCACGCAGATTTAGCACTAAGGCAACCTTAATCTTTCAAAACCTCTACACCCATTAAAAGTGATTATCATCACTAAGCACCATTGTAAATATCATTTCATCTTTTTGTAGCTCCATTTTGTGCAAGCCAAGGAGTCCTTGAGCTTGAGGAGCATTAGAAGTATCTACCTGCCAAATTTCGTATTTTTTAGATATCGTTTGAGCCCTCAAATAAGCCCTGGAACCTAATTTTTAACTAGGCCGGACACTAGGTCTGGACAGGGCCAAAACTTAGCCAAAAACTATAAAAAGAGCTAGAGAGCTCATTTTAGAGGTGAGATTGTAATTGAAACGGACTTGTAAGAGCTTTTGAAAGTAATCTAAAGAACTCCATTGATTCTCTCTCTTTGTCTTGCCGTGTGTGCGCGTGTGTGTGTATGTGTGTGCATGTTTGTGTGCCTCTCACTCACGCACTTGTGCCGCCACTTGCTCGAGGTCTTCATACCATCCTCACGTCTTCCCGGATTGACATTAAAGGAGGTGCTACTCATCACTGAGCTACACTATCCTTTATCCTCCTAAGCAGATGCATTTTTCTTAATAAAATGCATTGACAAATTTTATATGGAACAATAAATTTGGATAAGTAAGAGGGTAAATAATTTTGGGGGTTTACTAAGTTCAACTCCACAAGTAAAGTCAAGCATATTCAAGTATAATAACCTTGAATGAAAGAATGATCTATAAAAGATCTTCTTTTGAATGTTTGGTGAGAACAAGTGATTCAAGAATGTTCCTAGCAAGATCTGGGATATGATAAGTATCTTTCTTGCAAGTTCTTGGAACCAAAGCTACAAAACTTGAATCATCTCAACTCCACTCTATAGAAAATCTAGAAGGTATCTTGATGAAAGCATTATTCCTCAATTATGTTGAGGATTTGAAGGAATTGGTTTAGTAAGATCTCTTTCTCGTTGCAAAGCTTTGGTGACCTTTGAGGTTAGTACAAATAACTATCTCGAATATGAACCATAATCAGTTCAAGATAGTTAGTAGTGATTCTCATTGGAAAGAACCGGCTAACAAAGAACAAGGTAGAAACCCAAATAATTCCAATTCCTAAAGTCTTCTTTGGATCTAATTCTTGAATGTCGAATTTTCCAAAGGGATAAAAATCTACTCTGAGAATTAATTTAGGGAAAATCAAAGATGGTCAAGATAGGGATCCACTTGTAGATATGAACTTTCAAAATTGGGTATATTTTCATTCGGAATACTTGAACTTTATGTTTCAAGAAAACCAGGATGATTGAAATAAGTCCACCTAAGTTGCCAACGAATGAGAAGATAGTATTTCTCCTCATTTTATTGAGCATGTTTTGGCAGGGACTCACTAGATCCACTTTGCTAAGTTCACATCTTTAGCTAAGTCCTATCAAATACAAATAAATTATATTTGTATTTGAAAAGGACTTTAAAAGAATAAGTTAAGTTCAGAACATCTGAAGATTCCTCTCCTTTTTGTTGAAAGTGGAAGATGAAGCTAGTTTTTGGCCCTTTCAAGATAGAGATACGATCTCTATCATATACTCTAAAATTATAAATTCTAGGCAAGTACAAAGTGTAATGAAATTATTTTATGGAGCTCTAGGTTTGTGAAAGTGCCAAAAGAAAAAGACCACCAAAGAAGTCCACCCATCTCACTAGTCCATAGGTACAGGGCATGCATGTACATTCGGGTAGACTAAGAGAAAGTGATTTGGGCAGGGATTTTGGTTCCTTTCCTTTCAGATTAAGGTAGGGATTAGCCTTTATTTGATTACTGGAAATGAATCTAAAGAGAGAGATGAATATACTCAGAGTATAGATCATGGTGCACGGGGGAATACTTCACATATTATACCTACACACATTTTCGAGGATGAAAATGTTAAAGGGGGGAAGAATGTTGTATAATTCATGGGTTCATAAGGTTAAACATATGGATTCTAAAGGTTAGAATATGATGTATGTTTACTTTAGTCTAGCCCTTGAATTACCCTTGGAACATGCCTTTAACCTTTGGGTGAGACCCTTGGTTTTAACCCTTGAAGTATTTATTCATATGAGCTCCCAATTGAATGGTTAGAACCTTAGGCTTGATTTATCCTAAGGTGTGGGAACCTTAGTCTTGGGAGAAGCTTCCCTAGGAGCCACCTTGTGTGTACGTGAGAGAAGAATCCTCATTTGATTTAGAAGGCATGTGATAGACCTTGGGAAATTAAAAGGCATGTGATCACCTTTGGGAAAGTGTCTGCATGAGGGACACTTGGCTGGACACTTGGCCAATCTCAAGGACATGCACCCCCTTGGGCTAGAGGTATATATATGGGTGGAGTTGGATGGGTGGAGACGTGCTCTCTCTTCACCTTTTGGTGGTCTTGCTAGTTAATCCTTAGTAGTTTTGTTGTTATACAACACAAGGCCCCACTTATTGATGATATTGTACATAGTATAGCTCTTATTAAGACTATATTTTCTCAAGTCTACTCCAAATTGGAGGTTTGACTAAGAGAAACCAACGACGTCTTTGATCTCCACTAGATGAAGGTGGAGCTTGAATTGGCCCCAGATATCCTTCTCATGACCATCAATAATCCACCCTCTTTTGCCCCCCTCCACCATATTAAAGTCCCCAAAAAGAATCATGTTGAGGGGCATAGATTCCAATGATTTCCAAGTGGCAAGTCTTTTTGAATCGATATTGGGAGCATACAAAAAATCTATGGTGAACTACAGAGGACCCCCAAAAGAAGCACTAATCCATCGATGGTTCTTATCTACAAGGGTATCCACAAGTCTAGAGTACCAGCTACTTTTAATGACGATAATTGAGCCTGTGTTTCCCTTGGGGTGTGCGGTAGAGAGCTAGAGATGTGATGACGAAATAAATTTCAATCTCTTTTGAAGTTCCTCACTATTAATTTTGTTCTCTTTAGATAGATGAAGTCTGGGTCAAAGATTTTAACCTGGATCCACTGGACAATAACGACCACTCTTGAGGGGTCCGAGAACCCCCTAACATTGAAAATAATGATGATCATTATTAGAGGTTAAGTTCTTTGCAGGGAGGGGCCTTATCCCTCTTTTTCTTGTTTTTCTCATCGTCTTTTTTTCCTCGAGGTGGAGGGGTCAAGGCATAGGAGTTTACCCTTCAGAGGGGTCTTCCATGGTATCTTAGCTGATTTTTCTCCTTTCTTCTTCAAAAATGAGTCTAGAATCTTATAAAAAATTATGGATCCAATGACTAATTCTTGTCTTGGTTATCATCATTGTTGGTGGTGAATCCATAATCTTTGCGAGTGGTGTATCCTTCTTGGCTATCTTCCTTACAAGTGGAATCTTTGGAGTTTTCCCATCATTGCAATATTCATAGAGATTCATTCCCCTAGGTAATCCAAGTAACTAGATCTCTTTCTCCAAATTACAAAAAATGTTTGTTTTCGGAGTGGTATGAGAGGGACTCTCGTGAATACTATCCTTAGGACTTCTTCTCCCTCTTTGTCTCACTTTCGTGAAGCCTTCTGGGTTCATCTCCATGACTTGTGTTTCCTTCACTTTTCAACATCGAGACGATGATCTTCTGACATGCATTACTTTGGGCAACTGAAGCTTACCTTTGTTCCCCATTACATTAGTCTTTTCTAGATTTTGCTTGTTCTTAATGGAATTTTATCTCAAAAGATAAACTTTTATTCTATGGCCCTGGAAATCACAATGAAGTAAGCATTTGGCAAGTTCTTGTATATAATATCGTGCTCAATGGCTTTCTATTCTCCAATGTCTACATAGATTTTGGAGAGGAGATCTTTCTTTTGATTTGCTTTGACACAAATTTGTGGGTGCCATCTTATGTTGAAGAAGTGTTTTGCACCTTCATAGATGAAGTCCATGACATCTTTCCTAGAGGTAAGAGGTCGACCAATGAGTGACACAATTTTCTTAATAAAACCATATGAGAAAAAGGACAGGTTTTAGAGCTCAATCTAGAGCAGATAGCATATTGTCTTTGACCTATTTGAAAGGAATTCAAGAACCCTATTTGGTATCTTTGTCTTTTGAAACTATGAGGATGCTTATCTCATATACGTTATATTTTTCATGCTCTTTTGCCTGTAATATCTATTCTTCCACCTACAACTCTTAAATTGTCCTCTTTTGATAGCAAATTATCTTTTAATGTAGGAACAATATCTCTATCATTTCAATGAATAGACCATGTTTCAATGAAGCACTTCTTGCTCTTTGTAATTTCTACGCTACATGAATCCCTAACATATGAGTTATGATAATTAATATTTTCATTAAGACAAATGACTATTCTTAAATGAAGAGAATGCCTTAGAAAGGTTTGATTGATAGAACATCACGCAGATACTTTCGAGGTTCACCATTAAATAAGTTTTGGGTCACCTTTTGTAAGATTTTGGCAATTATAAAAAGTGAATGCTAGAGAGTAGTAATTTTGGAAATGAATAAAAAAAGAGTTAATAAAACCTAGAGATGAATAGATACATAATACATTCATCTATACAACGAGTAAAGTATAAAATTGTAATTCTTTTAAATAAGACAAAAAAGAGAATAATGATTTTCTAGTATTATTGTTTGACAAGAATTTAACTATTAAGAAAATAGCTTTAGTATAAGTTCTACAAAAGACTAGGTGATCCAATCCCATATATATATATATATATATATATAACACAAAAATTTAGAATAATAGTTATTGTCATTAAAATTTCCAGTAAAAAGCACCCCGTTCTAATTACATTTATGAGCATAAAATATAATATTAGAATCAAATTAAACATTCGTATGAGATAATATTTATATATTACTATTGTCCATTCATAATTATCTTATAAATGAGAAAAACCATGGAAGAAATAATTAATAGTAACTCAATAACTTTCTTTTTAGCTCAATAACCCTCCCATTAAAAAAAAAACAAAACTCCTATTTAAAGAAATAAAACTCACTGCCACAGTTCTAAAAAAATACCACAGAAAATGCACGATACCAACTATTAGACTCCTCATTTATCATCATATGTAAATCTCTTCATTGCACTCAACATCTCTCCCTCTGGATTAAGATAGATGAGATTAGACCTACGAACCCTAATAATATTCTTTCTATCTCTCTCTCTCTCTCTCTCTCTCTCTCTCTCTCTCTCTCTCTCTCTATATATATATATATATATATATATATATATATATATATATATACTCTCTCTCTCTCTCTCTCTCTCACACACACACACACACACATATATATATATATATATATATATATATATATATATATATATATATATATATATAATGTTCCTATATATATATATATATATATATATATATATATATATATATATATATATATATATATATATATATATATATAATGTTCCTATATATATATATATATATATATATATATATATATATATATATATATATATATATATATAATGTTCCTACCCGATTCATAATTTAGTTTCTGATTGGTTTAATTACAGTAAAGACATGCAGAAAGGTTAGATTTGCACACGCAAAAGACATAGTTACATTAGGAAAGCTCAAAAGCCTATCAAGTACACTCTTCAACACTTAGGTGTTCAAAGAATGTATACACGTTCGGGCTCTGTAAAAACTGCTTGTTTGATTTTCGAGCAATTAGGAAAAAAAACATTTTCCATCTTTAGGCCATTCAAACCAATCACCTGGTCTGACTTTAGGGTCGCTTCTTCTCAGTCATTAATTCAAATGATCTTTAGACTCTGTATCTTAGTGGTTGTTGAGTCTCTAACCTCTGTAATATGGAGAGAGAGAGAGAGAGAGAGTGATGTTGGTACAGACGACGATACAAGTCTCATCTCATTCAGATGAGGACATGCACGCCACTTATCAGCAACAAACGGCGATGGAAGTTGTCCTTTCCTTCAATCGCATATTCCGCCGACCACAGAAGTCTCTCTTTTTCTTCAATTGCAGAGGAAGAGTTCGAATTAGCAACGACTACATATGCAGAATCTGAGTGGACTTCATATGTAGTCCCTTTCGTCTTTTCCAGCTGCCAAGCTCAGACCATGGCGCATCATAGTATCAACGTCAGAAAAATACATGCGCAGTAAGTTGAAGCTGGTAGACATGGCAACTGGTTGCTGTGCGCGGATGCTTAATACTAGAAAATGGTAGCTGTCGCATGAATGCGACGAACTCAGAATCTTCTTTAAGTCGACTTAATCACGTGATTAACCGGCTTTCGTTTTACGTGCAGAGAAAGACTTCAACTTCAGTACGTTTTTCGGCGCAAGAATTTTCATGCTCTCTCCGTATTTTCGGCATTGATCTCATCACTTACTTGAGATCCCCGCAAAAATGATTTTTTTTCTTTTTTCTAATGTTTTTTTTTTTTTAAGAGTATAGGAGAGTTTTTTTTTTTTTAAATGGAGGTTCAGCCGAGGCCTACTCCTCCATGCTTTAACTTTGAAATTGCAATTGTACAAGGAAGGGCTTAGTACTCATGGGACCCCCCTTATCCCACAAGAACAAGGGTTTACATAACTGGATTAGACGGCGGTCACAACTACTGCGAAGCATGATAAATGGTGGTCATCAACTACATGATACAAATTTTCATGATAACATGTCCCTTACATGTTGTCGGTGGGCGTTGAACCCTTGCCCCCGCCTCAAGAGGCGAAAAGCCCAACCACCTAACCAAGCAGCTTGGGACAAAAGTATAGGAAAGTTGAAATGTCGAGTGAGTGGAACTTGAACCCTCTTGACTATTTATAAAAAATGAACATTGCTATGCAAGATGGGTCTTTTGAAGAAAATTATTTATTAAAAGGAAAGTTCGATCTTATGATCTATCTCTTTATAGGTTTCAATTAATTCAAAGTTTGACGTTTCAACTAATTCAAGGTTTGACTGTACAATGAATGGCATTGTATCACATAATCTCAAAATCCCACGAAATTTAAAGCCTTTCCTTGCACAGTTGCAATTTCAAAGTTAAAGCTTGGGGAGCTATTAAATACTCTCCAATGAACCCCCCTATTTTAGGGAACAACTTCTCTGCACTCAGCTCGAGGTTGAGGAAGGCATCGACTGTGTTCGTGAGTGAATACACGGAGAATCATCCTCTGATCCGCCCAGCCGCATGGTGATTTTAAGTATTTCTCTCATCATAAAAGTGAGCTCCCCCACATGGCCTCACACATGGGTGCCACATGGCACTCATGTGTGAGCCCATCTAATTACAAAGCTAAGAGGTGGTTCACACCTCTTCTTAAGGGTTACTCCATATAACATTTCCTTCCCCTTAGTTCCATTTTTGTCCTCAAAAATGGTATTGGAAGGTCTAAAAGAAAGAGAGAAATAATAGAATCACCACTCCCACTATATCCCCATGTATATAAATACATGGTCCTGTCTCCGTGTTGTTTCCCCATATCCTTCCCCTTAAGAAGACTCTTAGGAAGGTAAACTAAAATTGGGAAACCGTCTATGAAGGGTGCTAACCCGCTCCCATGTGGCACTATCTTCTGAACTATCTTTCCACTTTACTAGACACTCTTCATATAAGTGACTCCTCGTCCATTTCTCTCGAGTGTGTAGTATGCTCTCAGGCTCATGTGGAATAGATTGAACAAAGATAGGCTCTACTACCTCACTATCTGGAATGAGGTTGTCAGATTCACCCAGCCTTTTCTTAAGCCGGCTAACATGAAAAACTGGATGGATTTGACTATTCTCTGGAAGTTGGAGCTGGTAAGCCATCTTTCCTATTCTCTTAAGTATTTGGAATGGTCCACAATACCTAGGAGATAATTTTGGACAAGGTCCCGTCTGCAGTTCTCTACAAAGAGTCTAGCCAACTCTGGTGTCTTCACTGTAGTACGTGTCGGAATAAACCTAGCCATTTTGGTTAACCTATCCACAATTACCTAGACTGAGTCGTGCCCTCTCTGTGTCTTAGGTAATCCGACTATAAAGTCCATGGAGATACTCTCCCATTTCCCATTAGGAATATCCAATGGATGGAGCAGTCCTCCAATCCTCAACCTCTCAGCTTTGTTGACCTGCCATTTATTGCATTTAAGCACATACTCTAGGATGTCCTTATGAAGTCCACGCCAATAAAACTGCCTCTTAATAAGATCATAAGTCTTGTTAACTCCTGGGTGTCCCGCACTAGGTGTGTCATGACACTCATATAAAATATGCCGTCTCATTTTAGTATCTCTAGGGACACATACCTTACCTTTGTATAACAGATATCCATCATGGACACTGTAATTCTTCCACTTGAATCCTTCTTGAGTACCCTTTGATACTCCATCCTCATTGGAAACCCGTATATTACGATCCCCATTCTCTATGGCTTCCCAAATCTTGGAATATGCAAGATCAAGCCTACATTTTCCTCTAAGGGACTCAAGTAGCCCACTAGTGATCTGAGTAAAACTCAGTCCATTGAGCATAGGCATGCGGCTAAGTGAATCAGCCACTACATTAAACTTTCCCTTCCTATACCTAAGCTCATAATCAAACTCCTGAAGGGTCTCTGCCCATCGGGCCTTACGACCTTTAAGGTCTGTTTGATTAGAGAGCCACTTAATGCTCTCTTGATCAAACACTATCGTGACTTTGGCACCATATAAATAATGACACCATTTTTTCAAAGCATGGACTATTGCATACAACTCCTTCTCATAGACGGGGTAATTCTTTTGAGCTGGTTCTAGTTTCTTGCTCTCAAAAGCTATTGGTCGACCATCTTGTACCAAAACCGCTCCTATAGCAAAATCACTCGCGTCAGTCTCAACCACAAATGGTTTGTTGGGATCTGCTATATGTAAAAGTGGAGCTGTAGCAATTGCTACTTTCAACTTCTCCATACTTTGCTTCTGTTAGTCTCCTCAATGAAAGGCTTTCCCTTTCCCTTTAAGTTGTTCTGTCATCGAGACAACGATCTTGGCATAGTTCTTAATGAATCTTCGATAGAAACCTGATAAACCTAGGAAGATCTGCAGCTCTTCCAGGTTCCGTGGATGTGGCCATTCCATAATAGCCCTTACTTTTTCAGGATCCATCTGGATTCCATCCCGGGAGACTATATGCCCAAGGTATCTAACCTCTGTTTTGAAAAATTCACACTTTGACTGCTTAGCAAAGAGCGAATTTTCCCTTAGCACTTGAAATACTTTCCTCAAGTGTTCCAAGTGCTCTTCTTCTGATGCACTATAGATCAGAATGTCATCCAAAAAGTCTACTACAAAATGTCCTAGATAAGGTCGTAAAACACTATTCATGAGTTTCATGAAAGTGGCAGGAGCATTGGTGAGACCAAAAGGCATCACCAAAAACTCATAGTGCCCATATCTAGTCCTAAATGCAGTCTTAGGGACATCCTCTGCCCTAATCCTGATTTGATGATATCCTGATCTAAGGTCAAGCTTGGTAAAATACCTAGCTTGATGTAACTGATCAAATAGGTCTTCCAATCTAGGCATTGGAAACCTACTTTTGATAGTTACCTTATTAAGTGCTCTATAATCTATACATAGTCTCATAGAGCCATCTTTCTTTTTAACTAGGAGCATTGGCGATGCCCATGGTGAGTTACTAGGTTTGATGAAGCCTTTATCTAAATAATCCTGTAATTTCTTCTCAACCTCCTCATGCTCAGAAACACTAAGCCTATAAGGTGGTCTACAAATAGGGTTAGTGTTAGTAACAACCTCTATGGCATGGTCAATGTCCCCTCTCTTAGGTGGTAGCCCTCTAGGTAAGTCAGTGGGAAAAACATATCTATACTCAAACATAAGATCCTTAAAACTTTTAACTACACACTCTTGCAAAAAAGAATAGTAGAAAGTCTTGTTCATATTTACATTAAAAGCATGAAAATATACATCAGATGAGTTGTCTGTACAATGCTCCATATCATGACTATACAATAAAAACATGTCATGTACATGCTGTGAATAACAGAGACTATACAACTCTAATGATGAAATGAGAGGTGCACTAGGTACATCTCTCTCTCCCTGAATACAAACTTTACTTCCATTCTTTTCAAATTCGAGTGTGTTGTTTTGATAGATGCGTTTAAGTGTATCTCCCAACCCCCATAGCCACTCTCTTCCTAATACTAGATCTATCCTCTCCATGTTCATAATTTGGAAGTCCATATAATCTGTATAATCCTGCATTTTGACTTCCAAATTGGATACCATAGTATCCCATATTCTTTTATCTTGCCCTTGCATCATAGATACAATGTATTTATGTGCACTAGGCTGCTGGGGAATCTTTAGTTTCTTGACCAAAGCATAGTTTATGAAATTATGAGTGGCAGAGTCATCTATGATGACCCGCACCCTGGTCCCGTATACACTACCATG
Organism: Ceratopteris richardii; assembly: GCA_020310875.1. Classification (NCBI taxonomy): domain Eukaryota; kingdom Viridiplantae; phylum Streptophyta; class Polypodiopsida; order Polypodiales; family Pteridaceae; genus Ceratopteris; species Ceratopteris richardii. Next base: position 16,451,269 of record CM035444.1, on the reverse strand, counting down.
TAGCTTAACTAAGTCATGTGTTCCAAACTGTGGTGACCACAATGACTGAGTCAAACAACAAGTGTGCTCTAAATCCTCGTGCATCACCTCCACTCCCTTGCAGCTAGAGCTGCCATGAATAGGAAGGGTCTGCACTAGGTGGACCGCCTTTTTGCCCTTTTCAGGGGCCATACTAGACTCTGCTCCCTTCTTCTTTTCTTCCCCCTTCTTGAGTGGATAGTTCCATTGTGAATGGCTAGGGGATAGGCACCTAAAACACAGGTTCTCCCTCTTGGCCTTCTCAAACTGGTATGTGGATAGTCTAGGCCCTTGTGATCTTTGTTTTTTAATAAAAACTTTGTTTTTTCCAAAAGGCAACTTTTTCTTAAATTTAGTCGTACTAAGAGGCTTGAGGGGTTGATCCGTCTCCATAGGAGTGTACTGAGGACGGTTATGGTCCTCATATATCTGTGCATATTTGATCACCTCCTCAAACGTCTTAGGTGCATTCCTTCTGACTTCCCTCTTTATGGCTTTATCCAAGCCCCTAACAAACCCTCTGGTCTTCTGAAAATCATCTAAGCCCTTAAGTTTCAAAATGATCTCCCTATAGTGGGATAGATAAACTGAAAGAGGCCTGCCTCTTTGAGTAATCCTATCCCACTCATCCCAATTCCTCTCTTCCTCGTTCTCAGGAAGAAACTCTTTTAGAAAAAGAGTCTCAAACTGAGTCCAATCAGTAGGGATAGAGTTAGCCTCCTTAAGACTCATCCACCACTTATAAGTACGCGGGCCGAGGGAGAGACTCGCCTCTAGCACATGATACTCAGGTGGGGTGCCCTTCAACTGATGCAAATCATGCCACTTTTGTAAAAAAGTGTAGATTGTATCCTTGTTCCTGTCTCGGTCATCCCCCGTAAAGGTAGGTGGCTTCAAGTCTTTCAGGAGGGGAGCTTCCCTAGAGCTCTCTCCTTTGTGTTTACTAGGAAGAGAAGTCTCTTTCCTAGTAATCTCTAGAGGAATAGGAGGAGTCTCTCTTTCCTTCCTAGCTAGGAAAGAGGTGACACTAGTCTCAAGTGAGATCATTTGAGACTTAAGCTGCTGTATAAGAGATGTGATGCTACCCAAATCTTTCTCTAATTTAAGGGTTTGCTCTTTCAAGTCTATGAATTGGTCACGAGTGACAAATTCATCTATAAGCTCCTCATAAGTGTACTCTTCCTGTGAAGGCTCTTTGTCTTCTAAGTTCTCTTCTATTTCTTGCCCTAATTCTACTTCTTCCATTCTAGCATCAGGATCCTCTAGTTGCTCTTTAGGTGGAGAAGTGGTCTCAACTACCATGTTTAAGTTCCCTTCCCCCGTTTGCTAACTAGAGTGTATGAAAATGAATGGAAGTAAAGTTCAAATATGCAAGAAGAAGAGAAATATATCACAAGAGCACTTCCCTGTTACAAAGTAGAGCTGTGGAAGCGAAATCGAAGTGGTCCTTGATGTTTCAAGCCGCTGATTTTGAATCCTCGCCAGTCCCAAAAGAAAATTGGAAATGTCCGCTTGGTCCGGGGAGGTTCTCAACACCATAAACCATCCAAAACAATGTCAAAAACACGTGGGAAAAGCCCCAATCGGGCAAACAGAGTGAAACTGAGCAATTTCATAAATGTAACAATCCTTGCTAGTACACAAATTGCTGCCCAGCACCTATACTTTAAGAATTGGAGACTATCCCAAGTGAAAAAGGTGGATTTGGAGTCCGGATGACGAAAAACTAGGCCCGAGAGTGGCCGCCTAGTTCCTGCTGAAGCACTACAAAGAGATTTTGGTGGGGCAAATCTCGTCCAAATCCAACACCGATGGTTTCTATGCAAAGCTTAGGAGTGCAGCTTTGAAAAGTGACCAAGATTTTTGAAATCCGATATTGTATGAGGAAGATATGGTGCGGAGAAGTGGGGTATGTCACCGATGGAAAGTGAAAAACTTCATCTTCATAGATGGATGACTTTGGAAACTTCAAAACTGAAGAAATGAAGGTTTTTTTAATCAACCCAAGGCCCCTACCCCATCTCCACAGCCCATATTACATGTGTACTCATCATTCTTACAAAATCTTGATCTAATTCATGGATTTTATTCCCCCAAAGATTAAAAAAAACTCGAATTTTCTCCAAGTGCGAGCTTAACTTGTTGATAAGTTCGAAAATGGCTCAGGATGGTCGCCGATGGAGCCAATTATCCCATATGCAGAAGAAATTAGTTGAGAGCTCTAGTATATATAGAAGATTCACTTCATACCTTCTCCAACTAGAGAGGAGGGGAGGAGAAAGAGGCCCCCTTCGTGGGCTTCTGCTGTGGACTGATCGGGCGTATGTGTGCTATGTGGCGTCCGTCGCGCGTGCGGCATCTGTTGGCGCTGTCCTACTCCGATACCAGATATTAAATACTCTCCAATGAACCCCCTTATTTTAGGGAACAACTTCTCTGCACTCAGCTCGAGGTTGAGGGAGGCGTCGACTGTGTTTGTGAGTGAATACACGGAGAATCATCCTCTGATCCGCCTAGCTGCATGGTGATTTTAAGTATTTCTCTCATCATAAAAGTGAGCTCCCCCACATGGCCTCACACATGGGTGCCACATGGCACTCATGTGTGAGCCCATCTAATTACAAAGCTAAGAGGTGGTTCACACCTCTTCTTAGGGGTTACTCCATATAACAGGAGCAGTCCTCGGCCAAACCTCCATTAATAAAAAAAAAAGTCCCATGAAATTAAGGTAAGAACACTAAGAAAGCTGACTAGAAATCTATAGAGTTTGAAGGTCGATCATGAAGCAAAGGAAATGGGAAAGGATAGTCCTGCGGCTAGGCGAGAATTGATCAAGCACTACTACAACATGCGTGTGTATCATGGCCCATGCCACTACCATCAATAGATTCCAATGAGAGTGCCCAAAACATACTCAAAGAGCACCATTTCATCTCAAATATTTAATGAACATAAAGTAATTTCATATCACGTTTAACAAAAAAATTCTACTTCCCATTCTTTTTAGGGACCACTATAATAGGAGACAACCATGTGACCTGATTAACCGGTTTAATAAATCCAACTGCCAATAGTTTATCAATTTCCTCTACTTAGCAAAATTAGGATTCATCCGATATCTTTATGCACAATCTAAACTGCATCCTTCTTTAAATTAATGCGATGTTGATGTAGATTAGGGTCTATACCTCACTTGTGAGTAATCCCAAGCAAAAACATCCACATACTCCTTTAATAAGCAAATCAGGTCTTCCATGAACTGACCCTTGAGTTCTTTGCTAACTCTCACCATCTTTGGTTCAGTCTCCATCCCCAAATTAATTTCTTGAAGTTCATCCTCTTTTACCCTGCCAGAACTTGCATATTTTTTATCATAAAATTTTTCAACCAAATTAATTACCTCTTTCTCTTGCTGCTCCAATTTCTGCTACATAGGAATTTCCAGACTTTGTTCAAACATCTGTCGCACTTGTGCACCTTCAAATGCATCTCCTGGAACTGGCTCACTTGCCTTCTAGACTACTTCGTCATCCTTTGCTAACACACCTTCCACATCTACTTCTAAAATTGGTACCACAGTTGGGTTTGCTTTCAGAAATTCTTCCTCCTCCTCATCTTCTATCTCATCTACCAAACTAATAGTCTGAGCCATCAATGGTTTCTCCTGTACCAACATGTTTCTTCTACCTTTCATGGGAATTATCACCTGCTTTTCACCTTTTGTAATCATCACCACATTCGATCCCCAGTCCTGATTAACCTTAGCCATCCTCAACCAAGGTATGCCTAACAACATTTCATACATATATGCAGACTTAGACATTCTAATCACCACAAAATTTACCATGAATGAGATCCCTGAAATTATGATTTGTTGCTGCTTCAGAATGCCCAATGTCTGAACTCTAGTTTGATCCGCCATTTTTACTTGAAAAGGTGTTGGAGCCAAAGCTCCTTTCCCCATTTCTTTAAAACTATGCTCATGTAATATATTCACTCCTGAGCCACCATCAAGCAACACTTCATCAAATTACCTTTGATTATACTATACTTGAATTACTAGCACAACAAAATCTACATCGGTCGCATCAATATTATTAGCTGATGTCGATGGTACCTGCATAGCTGTTGGCTCTGACTGCTGTCCAACAAGCTTCTTCAATAACTTCTCTCTAAAAGATGGTACCAAAGATAATAACTGATCTAAGGAAAATTGTAAAGGAGAGTTATTGATTACTTCAAACCATTCATTGTCTAGATCTTGCTTCGACTGAGTCTTATCCTCCTTCTTCATTTTTTGTACGAAGATTGCATCATCCTCTTCCTGAGATGAACTTGCCAATTGCACTTGTTTTTGTTGATCCTGCTAGATTCGTCTCTGAGCTTGGTCTCATCACTTACTTCAAATCCCCGCAAAAATGATTTTTTTTCTTTTTTTAATATATTTTTTAAAGAGTATAGGAAAGTTGAAATGTCGAGTGAGTGGGACTTGAACCCTCTTGAGTATTTATAAGAAATGAACATTGCTATGGAAAATGGGTCGTTTGAAGAAAATTATTTATTAAAAGGAAAGTTCGATCTTATGATATATCTCTTTATAGGTTTCAATTAATTCAAAGTTTGACGTTTCAACTAATTCAAGGTTTGAATCTACAATGAATGGCATTGTATCACATAATCTCAAAATCCCACGAAATTTAAAGCCTTTCCTTGTCTAGTTGCAATTTCAAAGTTAAAACTCGGGGAGCAAGCCTCGGCCAAACCTGCATTAAAAAAAAAAGTCCCATGAAATTAAGGTAAGAACACTGAGAAAGCTGACTATGAAGGTCGGTCAGGAAGCATAGGAAATGGGAAAGGATAGTCCTGTGGCTAGGAGAGAAGATTTGATTTGAATTGATCAAGCGCTACTACAACATGCGTGTGTATCATGGCCCATGCCACTACCATCAATAGAGTCCAATGAGAGTGCCCAAAACAAACTCAAAGAGCACCATTTCATCTCACCACATGAATGAGTAGTTGCTAACCAATTCCACCAATACAGCTTGAGTCCTTGCCGCATCAATCACCAAAGACCCAACCAATTGGTCCACTCTATTAGATTATTTGAAGACTTCTAGTAAATCTTTTGATCAGAGCTTCACCATCAATTGAAACCTTGAATATTGTTGCAAAGGTTTCAAACACGAACAATATGAAATGGATTCTGTTCCAAAGTAATTGTGGCAAAGTTGAAACACACATCAATTTTCATATGTGCTAATCTTTAGGCAAGCAAGAACATTAGCGTAGTGCTTAAGTCAATGGGATGGGAAAGAGGAAGTTTTGGGTTCAAATTCCATGAGTGTTGTAGAACATTAGCGTAGTGGTTAAGTCAATGGGATGGGAAAGAGGAAGTTTTGGGTTCAAATTCCATGAGTGTTGTAGAAGATTATTTTTCACACTGAAGGACCCCTCTAGATCATGGCTCTATAATAGATGCTTGAGAGGTGAAGAGCACTGCTCAATGGTGTTATGCTATTCTAAAACGAGTTCAATATGATAGGATTTGATGGGAATTAATAGCTCTCCCTTTCGTGTGCAAACATGAAGAGGAATATAAAAAAGGGATTCTAATTTCCTTCCGTCTTTTAGGAGAGTTCTCTTTTGCCATGCAAGAGAGATTTAGATGCGTCATATGACCATGTATATGGGATTGAACAATGAAGGAGAGAGGAGGGTATGCTGTCCATGAGCTCCTCTAAATCTATTGCGTATGGGATTAAATGGGAGACATACATGGCTCCCTTATATTGTCATATTTTTGAGAGCCATGTGCTCTTTGACAGTGTTGAGATTGAAGGGACCTCATCTCTAAAGAGCCTAAACATATGGTTCCATTGAAAGGTATCATGAATATTTCCAAATATTTATATAGTTTCAATGGAAGGAATCATGGATATTATTCTCCCATATATATATATATATATATATATAATTTATAAACTAAGAAGGGATTCTTATTTTTTTCGGCTAGTGGTTAAGTCAATGGAATGAGAATGTGAGGTCTTGGCTTCAAATCCGAGTGATGTGATAGATTATTTTGGCCCAAGGAGCCTTCAACGTTTTACAAGCATCCAAAATCAAGTTAACTTGATTAGAGTGGGACACATGGTGGAGTTAACCTTAAGTGGACTGGAGAAAAATGGCACACATGTGCACACTTGCCAAGAAAGGACCCCTCTAGCTTATGGAAATAATGGAGAGGTGAAGAGAACCTCTTCTTTTCATATCACGTTTAACGAAAAAATTCTATTTCCAGTTCTTTTTAGGGACCACTATAATAGGAGACACCCATGTGACCCCATTAACCCGTTTAATAAATCCAACTGCCAATAGTTTATCGATTTCCTCTTTAACCTACTTAGCAAAATTAGGATTCATCCGATATCTTTGTTGCACAACCGGAACTGCATCCTTCTTTAAATTAATGCGATGTTGATGTAGATTAGGGTCTATACCTTTCACCTGTGAGTAATCCCAAGCAAAAACATCCACATACTCCTTTAATAAAAAATCAGGTCTTCCATGGATTGACCCTTGAGTTCTTTTCTTACTCTCACCATCTTTGGTTCAGTCTCCGTCCCCAAATTAATTTCTTGAAGTTCATCCTCCTTTACCCTACCAGAACTTGCATATTTTTTATCATAATTTTTTTCAGCCAAATTAATTACCTCTTTCTCTTGCTGCTCTAGTTTCTCTTGCATAGGAATTTCCAAACTTTGTTCAAACATCCATCGCCCTTGTGCACCTTCCAATGCATCTCTTGGAACTGGCTCACTTGACTTTTGGACTACTTCGTCATCCTTTGCTAACACACCTTCCACATCTACTTCTAAAACTGGTACCGCAGTTGGGTTTGCTTTCAGAAATTCTTCCTCCTCATCATCTTCTATCTCATATGCCAAACTAATAGTCTGAGCCATCAATGGTTTCTCCTATACTGACATGTTTCTTCTACCTTTCATGGAAATTGTCACCTACTTTTTACCTTTTGTAATCATCACCACATTCAATCCCCAGTCCTGCTTAACCTTAGCCATCCTGAACCAAGGTCTTCCTAACAACATTTCATACAGATATGCAGACTTAGACATTCTAACCACCACAAAGTTTACCATGAATGAGATCCCTAAAATTATGATTTGTTGCTGCTTCAGAATGCCCAATGTTTGAACTTTAGTTGATCCACCATTTTTACTTGAAAAGGTGCTGGAGCCAAAGCCCCTTTCCCCATTTCTTTAAAAATATGCTCAGGTAATATATTCACTCTTGAGCCACCGTCAAGCAACACTTCATCAAATCGCCTTTGATTATACTGTACCTGAATTACTGGCATAACAAAATCTACATGAGTTGAATCAATATTATTAGCTGATGTCGATGGTACCTGCATAACTGGTGGCTCTGACGGCTGTCCAACAAGCTTCTTCAATAACTTCTCTCTAAAAGCTAGTACCAAAGATAATAATTGATCTAAGGACAATTGGAAAGGAGAGTTATTTATTACTTCAAACTAGTCATTGTCTAGATCTTGCTTGGATGGAGTGTTATCCTCCTTCATTTTTTGTACGAAGGCTGCATCATCCTCTTCCTGAGATGAACTTGCAAATTGCACCTATTTTTGCTGATCCTGCTAGATCCGTCTCTGAACTTGGTCTCTTATATGTCTTTGTTCCTGCCAATCAATTGGACCTTTATGTTTAGACCTTGTAACTTCCAAGATATCCACTTCTTTAGCCTTTCCACATTGCTTGCAATCACAATTCCACTGATTTCATGATCAGATGTAGGCTTGCTGATGTACTAGCACCTACATCATTAGGACATGCCCGATCTGATAATTCTATCACTATAGCATTGGCCTGAGTAGCCTGCTGAGCCTGTTGCACTATTGGATCTCAAGTCAAGACTCTTCATAAGAAAAGTTGATTAAAATGCAAAAACAAGGGTAAACACAAAAACACAATTTTTTGCAGAGAAATAGATTCTCTATGGGAGCTAAAGATTACCAAAAAAATTGAAAAATATTTGAAAATATACAATGGAGGCAAGGTAAGAAGTATGAAAGCTAATCAAAAGGCAAACTAAATTTTCATTCAAAAATGCAAGGATCCCGATCATGAGTAAACAATATAAAAATGGGACTTAGACAAAAAATGCTCATTGTATGAGAGAGTGGATGATAGAATGAGAATAGAATCATGATTTCTAAAGCAATAAGCAAAAAATTGGTTTTTAAAATTTCCTTTTCCACCTAAGTTGAGGTAAGGGTGTATGATGTTGATACTTGATTACGTTGAATGTTTTTGTTTGACAAATGGAGAAAACAAGAAAATACTTGAATCACGATTTTCTTGAAGTATCAATTCTATTATCACCAAATTCCATGACTTTTTAGAAAGTTGTTGAACTCATTTGACATGTATTCACCTCCTCCATTAGATCTTAATGTTTGAATATAATTTCCTCTCTCCTCTATTAGATCTTAATGTTTGAATATAATTCCCTCTCTACTTTTCCACCATATCTTTAAAATTTTGGAAGTGAGTGAACACCTCACTCTTCTCTTTCATGAAATATACCCATACTTTTTGTGTATGGTCATCAATGAAAGTAACATAATGGTCCTTCTAGGACCCCAACATCTATATGTACTATTTCTAGCACATTCTCACCAACATGCTTGTCATGCAAAAATGATGCTCTTGACTTTTTACGAAATTGACATGCTGCACATACGTTTTGCATCTCTACAACCTTGAATTTGGTAGTCCATTGACAATCTCCTATGATTGTATCAATTTCAGCCTCTACAAGTTTGCATGTCCAATTTGTTTGTGCTAGATCTCTATATCAGCAGTAACTCTTGCACCTTTTTCAAACATGGTTGCATTCATTTCAAGAATTTTCACATTTAAGGTGTGAAAGGACTTGGAGAAGCTTCTAGGAGGTAGAAAATTGAGTTGCAAAGCGACAAACTTCAGTCCTAGCAATGGGCACAAGACCAGCCCTTAAGCTTATGGACAATCAAATAAAAATTATAAGCATCCGATAAGTGCAATAAAATGCACTATGTACTTTGGAGCATCAAGGAGAAAGAGTCGATACAAAACAGATAGGCTTGCGCATTGACTAATTAAAAAAACTTGATATCGTTGGATGAAACAATCAAATTCAAATGCTCATAGCAACCAACATGATTAAAATTTTGAAAGAGTGATACACATAGATTTGGGTGCATAGGATGCACAAGAGTACAAGAAATAGGCAAAATATGCTTTTGGAATGAACTAGACACTCAACAGTGGGTACCTCCTATTTTTCAGGAATGCATAGAGATAGACCCTAAGATAGAAAAACTAAGATTTCTCCCAATCTACTAAACCAAATGCTTTGAAAATTGATAGAAATAAACCAAACACTAATAGATCTCTAATGAGTCCTCATTGATTCAATTTGGAGCTGTGTAGAGAGATCAACAACCTCTACAAGCTTACTATTGTTGAAGAAGATGATGTAGAAAAATGAAGGAGCAAGACAATGATGGCCACAAGTGTATGTATATTGCTTCCATGTAATATACATGTGATTTGAAGTCTTTTTATAGATTGTTGAAGTGCTCCACATCTGAATGTGGATTTTGAATTCAAATGAAGGCAGGATTAGTTGTTGGAGGGAATCAATTCACTTTCCTACAATCTAGGAAAAGTAAAGATCTTGTTTGATCTACTTTTAGGTGATTGATTGATTTATTGATTGCAACTTAACCACACCAAATTTGTGGAAGTTTAGCTTTCTTTGTCTACTTTTGCATGTGTAAAGCTCTAGGCTTTTACACTGCTAAAAGATCCATCAAGAAAAATGTAATAAATGAGCTTAAGTAAAAGAACTCCGTGGATGACTCCTCAAGAAGCATATTCTGGCAAAAAGCCTTCAGTTTTGCATTTCAAAATTTTTGTTGTTATGCACATATTCTTGATTCAACAAGATCAAATTTGGATTAAAAAAGAATACACGTTGTGCAATCTCAAGCTCCTCTAGAGTTGGTACATGCTAATTGTGCGATCCTAAGGTTGTGCAATCAAATTCTAAAGCATACAGGTTGTGCGATTCCTAAGGCAAGGAAGATTTTTTTCAGCTTAGATGTGGTGTTTGATGAATGACTACACTTAGTAGAAGATAAAGGTAAATCTACTATCTCATCAAATGGAGAAATATCTTACCTTGTGCCTATCAAAAGACAGGTTAAAGTTAGGGAGGAGGAAACATTTAATGGTGAAATTTCCTCAATAAAAAGCCAACTGGTTGTAGCTGCACAACATAAGCCACTATTGAAGTGGGCACAACAGCTCTTTGATGATTGCGATCCACACATAGATGTACCAAAATCATCCTCGGATGGATTACAAAGATCAAAGAGAATAGAGGAGCAAAGAAGAACCTTAGAAAACATTGTTAACATGGCTCTAATGGCAGATGTCATGGGCTCAATAAAGGAACCTACCACCATTGAAGAAGCCATTGATGATCCATGTTGGAGAGCAGTAATGCAATCTGAGTATGATAGTATACTCAAAAATCATAGATGGGATCTAGTCGACTTGCCACCAAAGAAGAAGGTAATAGGTACTAAATGGATTTGGAAAGCTAAGTATAAAGCAAATGGCACATTAGAAAAGAATCAGGGAAGATTAGTTGCATAGGGTTTTCACAAATCAAAGGATTTGATGTTCAAGAAACTTTTGCACCAACAGCATGCATGACAACTATTCGGACAGTACTTGTAGTAGTTGCACAAAAGGCCTGGCCTATTTTTCAGATGGATGTCAAATCTACATTTTTTAATGGTCACCTCAAGGAGGAGGTATATGTATCTCAACCACCACGTTTTGAGGTTCCCAATTCAAAAAGTAAAGTTTGCAGGTTGAAGAAAGCTTTGTAAGGACTTAAGCAAGCACTACGGGCTTGGTACCAATGCACTTTAAAACTCTCAAAAAGGTTACATATAGCCTAAGATATGAGCTTCTGAAGTTTACTGTTCTAAGTGAGTATAGCAAAGAACAAATCCGAGAAAGAGTAAAAGATGAATGTATATATTCACATATGATTACAACCATATTGGCAATGAATATTTGCACAATGGGAGTAGAATGATAGAGCTATGGAGTAAGCTCTTCAATCTCTACAAATGGGCACGAATCAAGCACTCCTTTGGTGACTTCACCTAAAAGTGATGCTAGGAATTCAGAAATATTCCCTCAGCTAATGGATTCATGGTTTTAGGTAGTTGGAGCCACGGATTTGCTTTTTACATCATGGATGACTTAAGCCATTCTTTCTTTTACAATTACAAGAGATGAAATGTACTCTTTTACAAGAGGTGTTCATATGTCTACACAAATGAATATCATATCTAGCATAGCAAGCATGTAGGCTTGGGTAAAATATACCAACAGCTCCCCCTCAAGCCTAACATGCTTGGCCTCCAAATAAGTCTTCAATTGTCCTTGATTTCCTACAATACAATCATCAACTTGAATCTACTCAATTTTGTACCATCAAGAGCTTTAGTCAACATGTCTTCACATTGCATATCTGTAGAGACATAGGTTAGTTGAATATCCTTTCTCATTAGCTTCTCCCTTACATAATGGTAGTGTACTTCAATATGCTTGGTTCTAGCATGGTATACTGGATTAGCTGCAAGATGTAGTGAGCTTGTGTTGTCACCAAAAATGTGAGGTGTTGAACAATGAAGTCCAGGATCTGTATACAAAGATTTTAACCACATGATTTCTTGAGTTGCATTAGACAAACCTCTATATTTGGCTTCAATAGAAGATAATGCGACTATTGGTTGCTTCTTGGATGACCAAAAAATGATTTTTGAACCTTCAAATGATACACACCCGGATGTGCTTCTTCTATCATCGCTAGATCCGGAGCAATCTGCATCTGAGTAGGCCTTTAGCTCAATATCTGAAGTAAATGGATAAAAAAAACCTTCATTCATGGTCCCCTTTAGGTACTCGAGGACTCTCTTGGCCGCTTCCATAGGTGGTCTTCTTGGCTTATGCATAAACTGAATCAACATGCTACCACTATAGCATATATCCACCCTTGTGAGTGTTGCATAGTTCAAACTTCCAACCAAGATTTGATAGATTGTGATGTCTTCAATTGGCTCTCCTTCATAAGCACTAAGCTTATGATTTTTCTCCATAGGTGTACCTACGCACTTGGTGTTTTCCATCTTGAACTTGATGAGCATGTCATGCACATACTTCCTTTGTGTGATGTATATACCTGAACCTGTGTAGATTAACTCCAATCCAAGAAAATAAGTTAGTGGTCCAAGATCACTTATTTTGAACTCCTCCTTCATTTGACTCTTTACCTGTTTGATTCCTTCAAGATCATTCCCTGTGACAATGATATCATCAACATACACACATAGATAGATCACTTCAAATCCATTCCTCTTTATGAACAAAGAGGTATCCACCTTGCTAGCTTTCAATCCTTGGTCTTGCAAATAAGTCACCAATCTGAAATTCCAAGCTCTTGGAGCTTGCTTCAATCCATACAAGGATTTCTTTAATTTTCATACATAGTTAGGATGATGTGCATCCTCATATCCAGGAGGTTGTACCATATACACTTCCTCATAAATCCATCCATTTAAGAAAGCATTCTTTACATCAAGTTGACAGAGCTTCCAATTTCTAAATTCAGCAATACTAATGAGAACCCTAATTGTAGGCATTTTTGCAATAGGAGAGAAAGTCTCCTCATAATCAATACCATGGGTTTGAGCAAACCCTTTAGCAACTAACCTTGATTTATGTCTATTTATACTTCCATTTGGATTCCTCTTGATTTTTTATATCCATCGAGATCCAATTACCTTCATAGATGGCTTGTTAGGTACAAGCTCCCAAGTGTCATTCTCCTTCAAGGCTTCCATTTCTTCATCCATTGCATCTCTCCAAGTTTTCTTACTTTGTTCTTCTTCAAATGTGGTAGGTTCTTCATTGGTTGAATCCTTTGCAATGTAGATTAAGTGCTTGGTGACCAAAGAAGTATCATAACCATACCTCTTTGGTTTCTTCTTCTCCCTTGAAGACCTTCTAAGTGGTTGATGTGAGCTCTCGGGTCCATATGTAGCATCTTGCATGTTTGCTTTACCTTTGCTCTTCCATAGCTTTAGTCTTCCCAAGTCTTCTAGGTCAATCTCCGAATCACTTTCTTATTTGCTTTGGCTCGTTTGGTTGAAGGTGATGGAAAATCTTCATCCAAGTCATAAGGTAGCTTCACTTTCCTGTCATCATCAAACCATGATTTGTTCTCATAAAAAATTACATCTCTACTCACAGAAAATCCTTTATTAGTTGGATTGTACCATCTCTGCCTTGGGATCCAATTTCCCTCTTACTTGAGACGGAATGTGAGCATAGGCTAAGCATCCAAAGATTTAACAATGCTCTAGACTAGGTCTTCTTCTATTCCACACTTCATATGGAGTGGTTCCATCTAGTAGTCTATTTATGAGATATGTGGCTATAGACCCAGCCTCTACCCATAGGTAGTTTGGCAATCCCTTTTCATTGAGCATGAACCTTGCAGCTTCAACAATAGCTTTGTTTCTCCTCTCTTCTACACCATTGAGTTCAGGTGTATACCTTATAGTGATTTCCCTTTTAATGCCTCTTTCATGCAAGTAGGCATCAAATTTAGAAGAGAAGTATTCTCCTTCACCATCTGATCTGATTCTTTTCAAAGTCCTGCCTGTTTGGTTTTCAACAACAGCAACATACTTCTTAAAGCAATTAAAAACTTCATCCTTGTGCTTCATGAAAAATAGAATGGTCCACCTGCTACAATCATCTATGAAAGACACATAATATCTTGAGCCTAGTATAGATGGCTCCTTACTTGGACCCCACACATCCGTGTGTACTAGATCCCAAAGATTTTGGTACACATATTCCTTCTTATTGAAAGGTTGTCTATGTGCCTTGCCGAGTTGACAAGCTTCACACTTATAAATCATGTGTTGCCTTGTGATATTAGGAAAACCAAGTACACTTTGGTCCCTACAAATTTGTTTGAGTCCTCTCACCAATGTGAGCAAGCCTTTTGTGCCATATCTCCAACTCTATGAGAGTTTGAAATCCATAGCTAAATAAGGCTATATTCTTTGTATCTTCCACTTCAAAAGTGAAAAGCCTTCCTGTCTTTTCTCCTTTGGAAAACCTTCTAAAGACTTGCCTTGGGTCTTCAACATATGCTCCAAATCGATTGAATCTAACCTGCAATCCTTTTTCAACAATCTACCCAACACTTATTAAATTTTTGGTAATTGTAGGGACATACAAAACTTTGCTTAAGAGGTTCATATTCCCATCGATGTCTTCACATTACCTATCTTCTCCACCAAGTGATTTGTATCATCTCCTGTTTGCACTTCATGTTTGTTGTGAGGATCTTCCAAATGAGAAAGTAAATCCACATTTCCTGCTACATGATTTGAGCATCCTGAATCAATGTAAAAGATGTGATCATCAACCTTACCCTTCTTCACTGATAGATTCATAATGAATAATGAATCTTCTTGACTTTGGTCCTCTGCATAGTTATTGTAATCTCTTCTTCCTCTATGGCACTTTGATAGTTGTTGTTGTTGTTGTAATTGTTGTTATAGTTGTTGTTGTAGCCTCCATTGTATCTGCCTCTATTTGATCCATAGCCACCTCTATTGAATCCTCTTCCTCTTGAGTTCCTCGGGAACCTGAAACATTGTTTAGTAGTATGATTAGATAAGCCACATATATTGAAAGTTTGAGATGATTGGAATCTCCCTCTGCCTTGCTTTCCACCTTTGCCTCTTCCTCTAGCTCTTCCTCTAGCTCTTCCTCTACCTGCAAAGTTTGCTTGGAAAGAGCTACCTTCATCTTTATTCTTCTTATTCTTTGACTTGTCCTTGATCTTAACTTTATCATAATATAAGGCAGAAGTTTGATTACCTCTTGAGGACTCACCACCTTTGCTAATCTTTAATTCATGAGTGAAGAGTTGGTCCATGAGTATGTTGAGGTCGGGTACATGCATATCCATGTACAAGTCCATGGCTATTGTGAAGGACTCCCACTTTTCATCTGATTTGATTCCATTTATGATTTTTCTAATGATTTGTTCCTCTTCAATTACCTCTCCAATGCTTCCAAGTTGATCTGAAATCTCCTTCATCTTTGTGACATAATTAGTCACACTTTGCTTGGGGTTTTTCTTCATTGTTGTGAACTCCATCCACAATTGGTTCTTCCTTGCTCGAGTGTTGGAGGAGAAGAAAGAAGCAAGTGTATTCCAAGTCTCCCTTGATGTCTTGCATCCCTTGACATGAGGTAAAAGAAAATCAGAGATTGACTTTAGAATATAGGACCTTGCAAGTGCATGTTTTGAACACCAATTTGAAAGTATTTCCTCTTCTTCATGTGATGATTGCCCTTTGTTCCTCATGGTTGGCATAGCTTCATCTCCAAATGTGTATCCAAATAGTTTCCTCCCTTGAAGATAAGCATCCATCCTTAGAGACCATGCTGGGTAGTTGTTTCTGTTGAATTTGTCAATTGTTGATGGAAATCCATCTCCCATGTTGATTGACTATGCTCTAATACCATTGTGGAGAGAGATGATGGATGCAATCTGAAGATGAATTGGTGGTGCTAGAACAACCTTCACACCAGCCAGCTGAGACTTCAGAGTTGGTTAGTATACCCTTTGAGCTTCCTAGATCCACAAAAAAATCACCCAAGTGTTTTGGAATAGGTATCTCAAAAGTTTGAGTCAAGACAGACTAGCTGCAAAATGACTAGCTCCCAAAACTTGCTATTTTTGTACATACACCTGTTGGAAAAAATGAGCAGTGCTCTCAACCTCGTAGGAATTAGAAAAATTAATTTTGTACATACATAGCAAATATACTTAACAAGCCTCCCAATCCAAGTTAAAACACTTCAATTCATCAACTGAGCACTGAGAAAAAGTTTTAGCAAAATCAAGAACACTCCCGCCATTTTCGGGCTCTAGAGAGATAGACTAGTAAGCAGTAAAATGCAGATTTCTCATAAATAGTAAATTCAATGATAGACTTAAAGAGCTATCCACTCCACTTTAAAAATATCAAAAAAGTTAGGTATAGCCCAAGATATGAGCTTTTGAAGTTTATTGTTTTGAGTGAGTATAGCAAAGAACAAATCTGAGAAGGAGTAAAAGATGAATGTATAGATTCACATATGATCACAACCACACTGGCGATGAATATTTGCACAATGGGAGTAGAATTATAGAGCTATGGTGTAAGCTCTTTAATCTCTACAAATGGGCATGAAGTGGGCACGAATCAATTACTCCTTTGGCAACTTCCTTCTTGCTCATTTTATACCTACTTTTGGAGGTAGTTTTGAATTTGAATTCAAATGATTTCACCTAAAAGTGATGCTAGGAATTAGGAAATATTCCCTCAGCTAATGGATTTGTGGTTTTGGGCAGTTGGAGGCACAAATTTTCTTCTTACATCATGGATGACTTAAGCCATTCTTTCTTTTATAATTACAAGACATAAAATGTACTCTTTTACAAGAGGTGTCCATATGTCTACACAAATGAACATCATATCAAGCATATCAAGCATGTAGGCTTGGGTAAAATGTACCAACAAGAATCATACAGGTACATCACTCAACAAGCTCAGATCTGATGGAGGGGGAGAATACTTCTCCAAAGATTTTGACGAGTTCTTGCAGGATAAAGGTATCAAAAGGGGAGTGACTACTAGGTACTCTACTCAAATAAATGGAATTGCAAAGAGAAGAAACAAGACATTGGTGGATTAGCCAAAACAATGCTTGAAGAGAAAAGGTTGCCACATTATTGATGGGCAAAGGCTATTTCAACTGCCGTGTACCTTATCAATAGACTACCATCCAAATCACTTCAAGGTATGACTCCTTACGAAGCATGCCATGGAAGAAAACCTAGTATTGGACATTGTAAGGGTTTGGTTGTTTAGTTTATCTTCATGTACTATCAAAACTAAGAGGTAAGCTAGATGAAAGGGCAACAAAAGCAATGTTTATTGGGTATGACTCAACTCAGATGGGTTATAGGTCTGATAATCCTTCAACCAAGCAATTCACTACAATTAGAGATGTTGTGTTTGAAGAACAAAAGTCTTGGGATGATGAAGACAAACAAAAAGTAACTCTTCCATATGATCTTGATTGTGATTCTCATCAATTAGGAAGCAAGCATGATACACAGGTCCAAGATCCAAGACGTGATATACAAGCTATGGAAGTCAAGAGGCAAAGCAAGCTCCTAGAAGATCAACAAGAGAGAAGAAACAACCAGAAAGGTATGGATATTATTCCACATTTTTACAAAGCACTGAATCTACTTGGCAAAAGACTCAATTTCAGAAGAACCCTAAACCTATGAATGTAGTCAACATCTGTTGTTCACAACTATAGTGTAGCAACATTAAGTCTTGTCTTCCTCAGTCCATGATCATTCTTTTCAGTAGGCACCAATCTTCATAGTCTAACTTGAGACTATTGTCCATGCCCTCTCTCTTAATATGTTTATTTTTTTCATGTTCTAATGATCCTTCCAATTGGGAAATCCTTTGAACCAAAGTCTTGGTAACTAGGCACATATTGTTTTTTTGGATAGGGTACACTCTAGAAATAAGAAAAAAAATGAATTCATTTTTTTGTATGTTGGAAACTTGTTTCTAGTCAATATATAGGAGGCAAAGGGGTTTATTTTGTTCTAGAATATCCATAGAGATGATACTAAATTAGAACCCTTGATAGAAATTTCATATGGGAGAAAAAGCACATAGGTGTTATGGTCCTTCGAATGATTAGAGGCAATGATCAGACATACTACTTGTTTAAGAACATTAGTTGGGTCCATGATTCTCGTTGTTTGGGCTACACCTTAGTCATGCACTTTACCACCACCATTGTATCCACCATAGCAATGATATTGAGAATCCCATACTAAGAATGTCCCATCTGATATTGGGAATCCCCCTTATATTGGGGTCCTTTAGCCAAAGCAAATTCATGCATGTCACCTCTAGCTTTTGTAGCTCTTTTTATGTGGTCCTTTAGAAGGAGGGAAAGTATATGGTGGAGGAGATAAGAAACATATTGAAAAGTATGTTCTTGATTGATGTACGAAACATCACAAGAATTAAGCTATTGTAATGTTGGAAATCCTCTATAATCACCATTAGCTTACTAAGAGTTCAATCTTTGAAGTATTTACCACTTTATGTAAGAAACATTACCATTTACTTTCTTTGAAAGTGCACTTTTTTGTTGACTTCAATCGTCTCTCATATTTGATAGAACCTCTCATAAATCTTTTGAATAATGACTAATTAAACTTGCCTTATGTACTAAAGAAATGATTCAAAATAATGCATTGAGTCTTTACCTTATAAATTCCTCCATTTCTATTCATGGATTACACCATGTCTAAAAGTGTCTTCATCTCTCTTTAATTTTACATACATGTACTCTCAAATTGATTCTCTGAACTCACATCCTATTTGTACAAGATCTTTTAGCCAAAGGTAGCTGAAGGTTATAGCTTTCAAGCGAGCTATTACTTATCAAAAGCTTTATATTGTGCTCATAGATCTTGTGCTAAGAAGATCACAAAAATATGTGCCTATCCCTTCTAATTGTCAATTGTCACACACATAGTTACAAATCACATTGGATCTTTTCACATATTAAGAATTGGACCAAATACTTCTACAAAAGGATTGATTTACTATTTGAGAAGGTGTTACATGTACAAAATGGCTTGGATTGCTTCTGCTCATAACGACAAAAAAGTCTCTATCTATGAAGGACTTTTCTTCACATCCTCTCACCCCAGATATCTTGATTGCCTATAGAAAAGTCTAGGACTTACTATCGAGTAAATGATTCATATCTCTACAAGTTTATGCTCGTAATTAACTTATATACATTCTAAGTTTATGCCTTTACCACTCAAATCATATTTTTGAGCATTTTAGAACTAATATGGATCCAAATTCTCATTGTATATTACATGTGTGAACTTGTCCCTTCATATAGGCATGGTTTTATATACCACGATTCATAATCTTTTTTATCCTCAATTCTTCACTTATGTCGACATCAATTTACTTCATATGCTTCATATCTTCATGCTCAATTAGTGAGTGAATCTCCAAAATTTCCTACCACATTAATCTCCATGCCCTTCCATTATTGTGATTTCATATTTTATCAATCCTAGCATTTGGTTATTGATATCTATAAAAATCCGAAGTAGCAAAAAATTAGAACTAACACAATCTCTTGACATGCTTGATTGATGATAAATTGGGTTGACAAACGAAGGAAGGTCCTATTAGGTTCTTCAAGTTTGATCTTGAACCTACAATACCATGAAAAAAATTTCATGACATTCCTTAAGATCCTTAATACACTTTTCAATGTTGTACAAAGAAAGTTGTTGGTATCATAATCCGATAGTCTTAGCACTAGTTTATCTTTGTGTTTGGGAAGGGTGATTTTCTTGATAGATCCTTTATTAATTTCATCCTCCATCAAGCTACTAAGGCCCTTCAATACAATTAGAAAAAGAAGTGTGCCAAGAGGCACCTGTTTTTGTTGTCCTCTTTAGAGGTAAGGAGGCTAAGAGTTGTCTATTAATATTAATCCCTCTAGAGGAATTTCCCAAAAGAGTAGAGAACATCTTTGTAGATTTATAACACAAATGTAACCCCTTAAGTGATTTAAGGATGAAATCCCACTACAATCTATCATACGCTTTGTCAAGGTCAATCTTTTAGGAATATGAAATCTTGATCTTATTCTATATAGAGCTTGATCCCTTCTTTAGTATCTACAATGGCTTCAAGAACGGATCCTTCTTAGGTGAACCCTTTTCTAGTATTTATCAATCCATTGTTTGCCATAGTTAGTTATATAGGTAGCAAGTGCTTTGAAAATGATTGTACACCCTACCTAAATCATGATTATGGGTCACAGATTCCCAATGGAGTTTTGTTATATTTGTTATGAATTATTTTAATCGCTTCCTTGTTCGGCCATGTGGAAAGGGTTGGGATTCTATGAGATCATGATGAGGGATCTTATGGAAAGTTTTGAAGGCTATAGAGCTTGTTGGTGAACCTATATAGACCTTGACTTTTTCCAAGAGGAAAATGTTTGATGAGCGCATTAAGATTTAATCCTCTTATTGGATCGTCTAGCCACCCCAACACAGCCTTTCACTATGCCTCATGTTAGATTTATTTAGACCTCCATGGTCTACCATTGGTCTACCTGCATTTGGTCAAGGACCCTAGCTGGGTCAAGGACTAAAGCTCAAGAGAGTCAATGCTCTAGCACGAATCTTCGAGGTTATTCCATCTCCTCAGAGTGGCCATATGAGGAGTGTTAGGACCTTAGAGAAGATTCCAGATGTACCAAGGGCAAGGGCTATTTAAGGTTAGGAGGAGAGTGGTAGCTAGCTTATTCGGATCTTTCATTTGGTATCAAGAGCTTGAGTGAGAGAAGGACAAGTTTATGGAGAAAGGGCCACTTCACCATCTTCTCCAAAGATTTTTTGTGGGAGAGTTTTGGAGCAGCTAACATGCAAATTTTGGGGACGTGCATTCGTTGTATGTGACCATCTTGGGATTTGTGCAAAGCATGGAGCTTCGAGGTTAGACCAAAAAAGAAAAGGTTCCAACCACCATCGCATCATAGGTACACTTTCAAGCATAATACTCACAAGGAGAATCTCATCAAGTTCCATCACTCACATGGGACTAGAGTAAGAGTGCTCCTTGAGCTCTCTCTCTTCTCTTGAAACAAGAGTAAGTGGCTTCTTCACTATTATATGAAGGCCTCTGGGGGTGCAAAATCAGGCATATGTGAGATTGCTTCCATCATGCGCACACTCTCACGGATGAGGAATTCAAAGTGGAGAGGAGGAGGAAAAAGAAGAGAGCAAATTCTCTGAGTTGATCCCCTAAAACACCTAAGTAGGCTCACTAATTTGGCCATAACTTTGTCTACAAATATCCAAATTGAAAACTCCAAGGTGCTATTGATTCCTTGCTTCAAGAGCTTTCCAATGATAGAAATAGCTAGGGTTTGTTTAGATTTGACCATCTCTCTAGAACTTTCAAGTTGACTAAGTGGAGTTATGAGAAACTCTTGAGGTTTGAATTATTTTGTTGTCTTCTTATAGATGCTTAGGTAGGTGATTTTATCTTATTAGAAATAATTTTTCCTTACTTTTCTCTTTATTTAGAATCATAAGTATCACTTTTTAGGAAATGAATTACAAGAAAGGGAAAAATTTGATATTGATAGCTAGTCTTTTATGCTAAATTCGATTTTGAATTTCTTCTTTGATTGCTTTTACTAAATGGATTTCTTTATAGATTAAAGAATGAGTGCTTATGTATTTATTTGCACATGGATATTCAATGATTCGTTCATCAAATTCTCTCTTCAAAGACATTTTTGTAAAGATTGGAAGATACGCATAGTTTTATGATTGGTTGATTATGAGAGGACAAATACATGTATGCAATGACAAGAATGAATTAATTGACTGTTGAGCATGAAAATGCATGAATTCATTTATGAATGTTCTTTAATAATCAAAATAGGTTCACATGATTGCTTTATTGAGTCAAGCACTTGATTTTGATGTGTATTTTAGCATTACTAGAACCAATTTATGATTATTTTTTTGCAAACAAATATCCACTTGATTAATTATCTATTGCAAATTAATGATTTTATTAGTAATGAGGCCATATAATTATGCATTCTAATCTATTAAAATGTTTTAATTATAGGCGAAAGGTAGTTCAAATGCATAGAAAGGATCATGAAAGTACATTGAACTTATTTTTTGCATCATGAAAGGGTACTGCTGCATATTGTTGTATTCATACATCTAAGTAGAAAAACCCAATTAGCATGAAAATATGTTTGATGGTAGATGATTAGGTGCTTAACATTCTCACCAATTTTCATGTCTTTTGACGCTTTTTTGATAGGTCAAATGGTTCAAAAGGTGCAGACTTGTTGTGTCAAAACTTACCCTCTGGAAGGTATACAGGGGTAACTTTACAGGGCCATATCTCCTCATAGGTGTGTCTAATTCCTGAGTTTGTTGTTGTTTTTTAACGCCTATATTATGTCATTTTGGGCATCCAAATTTCATTAAATTTGGAATTTTTGATAAGAGAAAAGTAAAAAAAACTCTCTAGTGATTGTGTAGGGAATTCTCTCGAGCAATTTATTGAAGGTGTGCAGAAACTTGGGTGTTTCTCTTATATCACTTGTCCAAATGATATTAAATTTTTTAATGTGATAGAGAATAGTGTTGTCATGCACAGGTATAAGCTCCATATGATTTGGATAATATTCAAAGGGCTTAATGTCTATCTTAGTTCTCTAGTATCTGTGGTGAGGACTTGCCAGAGAAGTGTGCAAAGGTCTGGTGATTATGCCATTGCTCTTTGATGGAATGTTCAATTAGGGTAAAACCTTTTGGAAATATTTGATAGCTATATCTTCATAATGTTCACCACATTGGAAGTTATTTGGAGTCAATTTGAGAAGTCTATAAATATAATCTTTCCTCTAGTTCTAGTTTCTGAGTAGTGCAAAATGTGTAGGTATTGTAGACACTATTTTGCTTCTTTCTCTCATTTGAAGAGTGATATTCTGATGAGACTTGATTAAAAATAGATGCATAGTTAAGCTTTTCAAGGACCCAAATTTCACTAAATTAGGAGTTCATTTGGTTAGTCTACTCAGTGGCTCTTGGGAGCTATGTATCACTCCTAGGACCTCCTGTACATAGGCATAGGTTTGCAACGTTTTGGTCATAAATGCATGAACATAGATCCAATTCACTTGTTTCGACTTGGAGGTGAAACATAACATCTACAACCATATTGATACCAAAATTCATTATTTTTGGATATGTCTAGGTACTTCTAATGTTCTGGTCGTTGTGTAGGTACTACACTTTTTGATATAAGAAGTTAGGAGAAGTTAACAAAGACCTTAAATTATAAATGTTTAGGGAAAATCACTTGAATTTAGCTTGTATTAGACTTTTCGTTAGTATAGGCTCATTCATAATCATTTTTGGAAATGTATAAATCTTGTATAGCTTGTTCATGGCGCTTGTCCCCAAATGTATTTTAGGATATGCCATAACTTGTAAACTTGTATAGCACATGGGGATTGAGTGAGGTTTGTCTTTTATGGATATATGGGATTGAGAGAGGATTTTGACTACATATTTTTTATTCAGGTTTTTCATGGATGAATCATTAATTAGGAGCATTTTTAGTTAGGTATGGCATTTTACATTCGGATGACTTATCAATTATGCTATTTGATTAGAATGAGTTTGGAAGAGACGGTAAATCCCATGGATGAGGTCAAGCTTGATTGGCCTTAAACTATGGAGATTACGGCTCTTAATGCCAAGATAAGAGGCATGGAGGATACTCTTCAGATGATCCTCGAAGAAATTAAGAAACTAGAGGTGCCGCTAGTGGCTACACCAATGCAGATGGAAGTTCCATCTATTGCACCATCTAGTTCGCAAATACCACTTGCAGATGTGGGGGTGTCTACTAGTAGAGAGGTCAAGTGGCAAGTAAAGGACTTGAATCCATCGAAATACCATGGACAAGTTAGTGCCAAGTCGACAGATGTGGTAGAGTAGTGGATAAGTAAGTGGGAGCAATGCTTTTGGCTTTGCAATATTGAGGATGAGAAACAAAAGATACAGCATGCCACTTACAATTTAATAGATGTTGCTCATCGGTGGTTGAGGAAAATAGAGCAAGATAAAATAGAACCTGCCACTTGGGCAGATTTCATGATCATATTTTATAATAATTTGGTTCCTCCAGATGAGCGTACCAGGGCTCTAGATGCATGGTTTTTCCTACAACAGAGAGAACTTTCAGTGCATGAGTATGCAAACAAATATAGGGAAATCTTATTGAAGATTCCAGATCAAGTGCTTGGTTTTCTTCAGGTGCATAAATTTGTACTTGGGCTTAGGGAGACATTGCCTCCACTTGTGAGCGAGGAGCACTACCACACCTTAAATGAGGCAGTAGAACTTGCCTTGGTGCTGGAGGATGGGTGATGCTCTCGTTTGCAATCCATAGAACAAAAGAATACTTGGACAAGATTCAAGAAGCCCATAGCTTCAGTTCCAGCATCTAATAGATAGATGAATATCATTCAGACTTCGAGCCATGGGAAGAGAAAAGTAAGTGCATCCATGGCAGATGGAGCTTTTCAAAGATCCAATCTCACATAGCAACAAAAAGAAACCACTCGTTGTGAGGGCCTCTGTTATGAATGCCTAGGTCAGCATGTTTATAGGATATGTTCTAAGAAGAAGAAAAAGATATCTGCAATGATGGTGGTGGAGAGGTAGCAGTCCTCGTCGTCCACTCCATCATCTCCTTTGGATTTTGATCTTCTAGCTATAGATACTAAGATGGATCATCCATCTAAAAATAAACAGCCTATATTAAATATAACAGTCACTAAGAAGGTTAAGCATGTTCTAGATGTAGTGCTATCCCAAGTTGCTCAAAAAGGGTGTCAGTCTCTGAACACCAAGCTGGTTGTCATGAGTGGGGAAGTTCATGGCCATCTTGTTAAAGTTCTATTTGACACAAGATCAACACATAATGTTATTCACTCTTCTCTAGTGACGAAACTAAAGTTAAAGACTACTCCCTCTAAATACACCTATAGAGTAGAGTTGGCAGATGGGAAGGAATCTAAGACCTAGGATTGATGAGTTGTCAGATTACCAGTCCAGATTCAGACTTATAGAGATGAGCTAGATTCTTAGATCGTGAGGTTGGCTAGATTTCATCTCGTCCTCAATAAACATTGGCATGCAAGCAAGAAGCTGACTATTGATTTTAAGACTCACATATATCAATTTAATCATAATGGTCACTACATCATCATCATCCATGGAGAGTCTGATAATAAGATGTACAGACAAGCATCTACCTCTCCGATGTGTAAAAGCAAAGTGTAAGTATCTTTATTTCTTATATTTTGAGCATAAGGAGTTGTTAAGTTTACAAATTCAAACTAGTTTGGAAGCTCAACTATCTTCTAGAATGAAAATTGAATTTCAACACTTGTTACCTTTACATCTTCCACCTTGTAGAAAAGTGGAGCATAGGATTGAGCTAGTACCAGGAGCTCATCCATCGGCTAGACAACCATATCCAATGAGTTTGGAAGAGGAAGTAGAAGTACGTCATATAGTCAAGGAGTATCTTGACAAAGGACTCATCAGATCCAGTTATTCACCTTTTGTAGACCCAATGCTTTTGGTTTGCAAAAAGGATGGATATTTTAGGATGTGTATGGACTTTAGAGCATTAAATAAAGTTACAATAAAACACAGATATTTGATGCCTTGCATTGATGATATTTTGGATGCACTAGGAGGTGCTATTGTATATAGTAAAATGGAATTAAAAGTGGTTATCATCAGATAAGAGTTAAGGACGATGATGTACATAAAACAACCTTTTGTACTAGATTCGATCATTAGGAGTATCTTGTAATGCCATTTGGTTTAATTAATGCTCCAACTCTAGGAGGTGCTATTGTATATAGTAAAATAGAATTAAAAAGTGGTTATCATCAAATAAGAGTTAAGGACGATGATGTACATAAACCAACTTTTTGTACTAGATTCGGTCATTATGAGTATCTTGTAATACCTTTTGTTTTAATTAATGAATATAGCTACAAATACATTATCTCGTATTTTACATCAGATTAGCTTCACAGTTCTTGATAGTGAATTAATCCAAGAGATCAAAGATTCACAAATTGAAGATGATTATTGTCAGTCTATAATTAGTAAGTTGTCCGAAAGTAATGAAGATAAAGCACTTTCTAATTTTTAAGTGGAGCAAGGTTTCCTCAAAAAAATGGAAAGATTTGCGTGCCTAATTCTCAAGAAGGAAAGTTTAGAAAAGAAGTTATTTTCGAGAACCATGATGTACTTTGTGTAGGACATCCTCGTATTGAGAAAACTTTAAAATTGGTCAGACGCACTTTTTGGTGGCCAAAGATGGTCAAAGATTAAACAATTATGTAAGTCAGTGTTTTAAATGTCAAGTGAATAAAGCAAAGGGGATTAGTCCTCCAAGTCTGCTACAACCATTGGAGATACCACAATATTGTTGGAAAAGTATTTCCATGGACTTCATAATGGGTTTACCTAGGACACCACGACAAAAGAATGCTATTCTTGTAGTGGTTGATCATCTGAGAAAAATGGAACACTTTATCCCTATAAAGGAATCATTGGAGGCTCCGCAAGTCACGAAACTATTTATTCAGAATATTTTTAGACTGTATGGTCTATCAAAATCAATATTTTCAAACACGGATCCCAGGTTTACAAGAAATTTTTGGAAACACGTGGTCAATAAGCTTCAAGTTCAACTCAAGATGAGTAGTCACGAGCATCCACAAACAGACGGTCATACCAAAAGAGTTAATCAGATATTGGAAGATATGCTACAAGCACATGTTTTAGAAAAGCGAACAGATTAGGATAGTTTTCTCCCATTAGTTGAGTTTGCTTATAATAGTTGGAAGCACAAGACTACTAGGCTCGAACCTTTTGAGGTGATCTATGGATTTATTCCACATATTCCAGCTACTATTGGTTTACCCAAGAAATCTCTGAGTGCTTCACAGTTTTTAACGGATATGGAAGCTAACTTGAAAATAGCTCACTTCAATCTATAGCAAGCTGCTGAAAGGATGAAAGCATTTGTAGATCGACATAGTACACCACGAACGTTTCAAGAGGGTGATCATGTGTTTTTACAGGTTCCACCTAGTTCATCATTGATAGTGGGTTAAAAACCCAAGCTATCCCCTAGATTTTGTGGACCTTGGATAGTAATCAAGAATATTAGTGATGTCGCATATAAATTGCAATTGCTAGATAATTGCAGAGTTCACCTAGTTTTGATGTTAGCAAGTTGAGACCATACATTTCTCGAGATGAGAATTATGTAGATGGTTTAGTTGCTTTGGAAAACAGACCATCTCAACCAGATGTTCCTTTTCAGGTTCTTGATAATAGGGAGCGAAAGTTACAAAATCTCTTCATACCAAAGTATTTAGTAGCATGGACTAGCCATCCACTCACAGATGCTACTTGGGAATCAGAAGCTCTTATTCGCAAACACTTTCCTTCCTTGATCACCGAGGACAATGATCTCTAGAACGGGGAGAGAGTGTTAGATTTATTTAGACCTCCATGGTCTACCATTGGTCTACCTGCATTTGATCGAGGGCCCTAACCCAATCAAGGACGAGAGTTCGGGGGAGCCAAGGCTCTAGCATGAATCTTCGAGGTTATTCCATCTCCTCAGAATGGCCATATGAGGAGTGTTTGGACCTTAGAGAAGATTCTAGATGTGCCAAGGGCAAGGGCTATTTAAGGTTGGGAGGAGAGTGGTAGGTAGCTAATTGGGATCTTTCACCTCCATTCATCACGTTGTTCTCACCTTGATTCCCTCCCCTTCCTAATAGTTCTCGTTAGGGTCTTCAAACATATTTGAGAATCATAACCACCAATTGAAGAAAAAGCATAAGAACATTGATGGGTTGGAAAGGATCAAATATGATCTCCTAAAGCTTCATCTTGATCTAGTTAAGGTGAAAGATAATCATCTCAATAGATTATACACATCAACAATGATTGGCAAGAACTTCAATCCCTCCAAGGTATCTCTTTGTACAAACATTGTTCTCTCGGACCATCACACTAACATCTCTTTTAGTACGCATAGTAGGGATGGTAGTACTCACTATTTTCATGCTTAGTTGCTTGTTTACATGTGGAGCTTAGGGCAATACCGACCACATCTTTGAAACTTTCATGAAAATAGTGAGGAAAACCACTCATATTGAGGATTTGATCATTATTGAATGATTTTATGCACAAAATTCTATTAGCTCCGTACTCATAAAAAAAGCTTGTTTTAGGAGAAACAAAACTATCAACCCATCGAAAGGGCACAAGTGAACACATACTCAAGATTTGCCTTTTGTGAATGCATAGATTTGGTCAAGTCTACAGATTTATGTCTCGCATATCATGTTTCTATGGAGCAGTACATGTCAAGAAATATGTCAAGAACATTCATCGATTTCATATGTGTGATAAAGCTTGCAGATTGAAATAGCTCTGCAACTGCAAGCAACCATGAATTTTGAGTTAAGCGGCATATCCTAGTATTATGTAGCTGCATACTTCGCTCATCTTTTAAGATAAATTGCGATATCAATGTCTATATACCAGTGTTGCATACACAACGCATTGCGAACATTCGCAAATTTCGCAATGCAACTGCACATTCGTACATGTTTGCAACGCATTGCTAAAAAATAAAAAAATCAAACCTTTCCCAACAAGCCAAAAATGATCCACAAGGAAGATTCTTTTGTCTTTTAACCATTACAACTTATGAACAAAAAAGCTGATGAGCTGAATAATCATATAAGAAAGGTCAATGCCTCAATGAGAAAAAAAACGGAGGGAGACAAAAAGAGTATAGAATGTCCCACTTACCATATGATCATTCCAACGTCATGTACCATATAAGATCATGCATATGCATATATATGTATCTACGTATGTATATATATGTACTAAACATATAATATATGTATGTATATTCCTATATGTATGTATATTCCTATTTCTATATGTTCACCCAAAAAATTGTTTATTCACTTAGTTATGTATGTATGTATCTATATACGCATGTATGTATGTATGATGAAATTCCTATAATCTATTACTCTATGTTTATTTAAAAAAATGTGTATTTACTTATGTATCTAATATATATGTTTGTATGTTTGTGGTATGTACCTAGTACCTACTATGCATGTATGCATGTATGTATGCATCTATATGTTATGTATATATGTAATATGTATATAATATGTAGATATGTACATAAAAATGTATGTATTACGTATGCATGTAGTATATATTTACTACTATGTATGTAATATAATGTAATCTATGCATGTATGCACTATGTATATATGTATGTATGTATGTACATGATAAGACAATTTGATGATCTACATATTTGATATGTACATTGTATAAATGTTTTAATGCCTTTTTATGATACTTAAGCATTTATAAGAGGATTTATATACCTAGGATATTTAGAATTTTAAAAAATATATAAAATAAAAATTGAAGTGTACGCAACTTTATCACAACTTGGAGTTTGCAACTTCAACCCGTTGCTAAATGCGTTTGCAACCTGTTACCTACAATGTTGCCTTCCCATTGTTAACCACTCACGATATACGTATAGCCCATGAGAATCGCTTTATTGCGAATGTAATTATCGTCAAGTCTTCTTCTGGAGCTCAAGGCAAAGATACTTTGTCGCCTTCATGTGATAACAAACATATCGTTCCTTTCAATATTCATGAAATGTCCAATAAATGGAATGAAAAAAGAGATAAGAATTATGTTAAACCATGATAATAAGCATATAAGGTCACGCAATCTAATTATTGCATTCACATATTGGGCATATCGTTGAGAAAAAAGGGTTCAAAAGCTCGGTGAAGATTTTTTTTTTTTTTAATCTTCCTCTTGAATAACTAAAATTTACCCACAAAAATGTTCATCTAACTTGTATATCTTCTGGATACTCCTAATATTCACGCTATTTTTTGGTCCAAAAGAGAGTCAATTATCATGAAAAAGGCTTTGATAGAGGTTCAAGGACTCCTTAACCTCATGGAAAAGTAATTTTTCTACTAGAACAACCATAAGAATATGTTAGAATTAAATTCACCACCTACATAACATCCGGTTAGTGATATGTGATCCTCCAAGTTAAAAGGCTTCATTATGAGGACAAGCCATGTTGTGAGTCTGAACAGTCTGGTTTGGTCTTGATAAGGGACTAAGATGAGGTCTATGAGATTAGATGGAAAAAAAGATGCTGATTTATTGGTCTTACTTTTGGGTAAGTTGGCATGATTGAGGTGGTAGATAACTGAGATATACTCTAGAGACAAGGAATTACAAAGGTCCTCGATTGTGGGGTCCAAACTAGCAATGAGTAGCCCCAACTAGCTGGGCAATGACCCCTTTGGTAGGGCTTTGTGAGCAACACCCTTGGGTTCACCATAAATGGAACATTTTTTATCTAACTAGGGGTTCCTTCATATTCTTGAGGTCTCATGAATCGACCTTTCTGCTTTCAAACATTTTAAGGTAGCTAATAGTCTATATATATGTGACCCTTTGAAACCCTAATCATGGCTGTTGTTTCACCTAACCAAAACTCTTCACCAAACATTTATTTTTATCACCATCTAAGCCACATAGAAAGAGGGCATAAGTGGATATAACCATCGTTTTATTGGTTATTTGAAGGATTATAATCCCCGTTTTTAATATTTGTTATGTACTCACTATCTCTTACATGAATTCAATTTGTTTCATTCTCTATATTCTTTTACGCGGAAATCAAATAATGAACGTTTTGCCCACTTAAAACTACATAGATGGAGACGGAAAAGGGTTTCAACATAAGAACAAGAGGAATGCCAACTTCCATAAGCACTTCTATTGTATTGGGAGCTGATGCCACTATACAAGATATCCAAGCACAACGAATTTCTTCACAAACCTTAAATGACCGCAAGTAAGATGATATGAAATAAAGTCATAGAAAGTATAAATTTAGGGCTACCCTTGCTTCGTATGATCTCCTAGAGATTGTGGTCACTAGACCATAACATAACCTACATTTACTCACCAAATTGAGTTATTTTATAATATAGATAATCTACGTACCTTTAGGAAGAAGAGAAAATTCCCAACATTCCTACCTCGATATATATATATAGAGAGAGAGAGAGATTGATAGATAGATACACACACACACACACACACATATATATATATATATATATATATGGATATATAGATAGATAGATAGATAGATGGATGGAAAATAGATAGATAGATAGATAGATAGATAGATAGATAGATAGATAGATAGATAGATAGATAGATAGATAGATAGATAGATAGATAGATAGATAGATAGATAGATAGACAAACAGATGAAGTATTTTGATAGCAATGCACCTCAATTGACTCTCCTTCTTGAGAGCTCCACGATGATGCCCTTGAACCTAGATCCAGGCGCCACACACAATACACCGCAGAGAGCCTATATAATACGTAGAAAACACAATACATAGAGAGCAAGAACACAGATTCCTTGGGTGTTACAGAAGTAGTCGAAGATAGAGTCTGTGATGGACGAGACCACTATATGTTTTACTAAAGAACCTATATAAAATTGCTCGATGGCCACTTGGCCTTTCATATGGATGCTAATAGTAACAATCCCCCACTAAAGGCCAATATAGCCAAAGTGTTTATTGGACAAAAATAAAGAAGGCTAAAGAATACCTGATTGTAAGTATACGAACTATACCTCCGACCTGGTGTGAATGCTACATAATATATAGGTTACAATATAAGCTCATGGATCAAGTAACTGCCATCAAGTGACAATAGTGTCGAAAGCTATCTTGTGGTAGAGCTTTAGTCAAAGCATTTGCAACATTATCTTGAGTATGAACCTTCTCAAGAATAATGTGCTCATTGGCTACGCAGTCTCTAATGAAGTGCTACCGCACCTCAATGTTCTTGGTCATTGCATGATAGACCAGATTCTTAGCCAATGCAATGACACTTTAACTATCACTGAGAAAACAAGGTACATGCTCAGGTAGACCTATATCATGAGCAAAATGGGAAAGCCACAATGCTTCCTTACATGCCTCACTTGTTGCAACATACTCTACTTCTGTAGTGGAAACAATTGCACATTCTTGGAGACGACATCTCCAAGAGATAACACCTCCAACAGAATGAAAAATGTACCCTGATGTAGACTTATGATTGTCTACACAACTAGCATAATCAGAATCTGTATGGATGCTTTACATCTACCCAAGCATAGACACTTGTCCTTAGTGCCACTCAAATATCTCAAAATCATATTGATCACTTCCCAATGTTTTTTGCTCGGATTAGACATATATCTGCTCACAACTCCCACAAAAAATGCAATGTCTAGTCTCATAGCAACCATAGCATACATGAGACTACGAACATCAGACCGATAAGGAATTTTGGCCATAAATTCATTTTCCTCATCTACTTTGGGGCAATCATACTTGCTCAATTTCATATATGTGGATAAAGATGTATTCAATGCCTTTCCGCCATACAAATTGAGCCTATGATTCATATCAAATGTCTAACTCAACTTCTTTTTGAGAATTGACAAGTCATAAGAGGACTTCCCAATAATCAACATATCATCAACATAAAGTATATCAATCTTCCATCTGAGCATCCCATTATGTAGAGAAAATGATCCTCATTGCTTCAAGAATAGCCTTGAGACTATTGATATATTTTGGTTATGATGTGTGTCAAAACAGTAAGACCATCAGGGCACTTTTTTCCCTCTTTAGGAGGTTTTCTCCCCCAGCTTGTATATACGCCTATAACCCTAATAGGTCAATTATCTTTGTACATTCTCTTAGTAATACATTTAGTATTGTGTGTTGTGCTCCAAGCTTCTCTTCTTCCTTGTGTTTTTTGCATACTTTCACAAACCCCAAGCTCCAATAATTGGTATCAGAATATGTTGCCTCTTCATCTAGGGTGTCACTGACACCCCTCCGGTCATGAGAATAATACTTTTGGATTTAGTGTATATGGGAGATAGTAAAAACTTATTATATGGATTTTTTATTCTTTATTTTCCTTGCCAAGAGTTCTCTTAAGGGGAAGGATACACAAAAACAACACATATAGATGAATATTTACCTTGTATTTTGTGTAGGGGCAAATGGGAGAAATTATTAAAGATCCTTTCTAGATGCCCTCTAATGCTATTTTGAGGATAAAATGGAGCTAAAGGGAAGAAAATGTTATAAAGGTCTTAGACCTTAGATGCTAAAGGAATGGCTAGAAAGCCATTCAACGATCACCACCCTTTAGTTGGGTGTGGTGCATGAGAAATGAAGTGGTGCAATGAAAATGTACCATGGTGGCTCCCCTTTGAGTGAGCTTGAAGATGATGTTCTTGTAGTAGAAAACCAAGCTCTGGGATGACATGCACAATGCTCCATAGAGACCTATAGAATATGTTGAAACTACACATTACACCAAGACCTTGAAGATATATTTCATAGGTTTTAGAAAATCTGGTAGAACCCCTAGTTTGTGCCTTATAGAAAATCTGAATCCTAGGTTTTAGAAAATCTGGTAGAACCCCTAGTCTAAGAACATATACAAAAGTGTCCCATGACCATTTGGCCTTTCACATGTACATTTGGCCTTTCGCATGTACACTAACAGTAAGAAACTCCCACTAAAGGACAATATGTCCAAAGTGACTAAAAAATAAATAACTATACCTCTCATGTAATGGGCATGTTACACAATGTACAAGTAATTGTGCAAGATCATGAATCAAGTAACCCCCATCAAGTGACAATGGTGTTAAAAGCTATCCTATGATAGAATTTTAATCAAAGAATCCAAAAAATTATCTTGATTATGAACCTTCTCAAGAATAATGCACTCATTGGCTAAGCACTCTCTAATGAAGTGATGTTGACTGGGCATTTTGTGCATTCAATCATATACTTTAGGATGCCCTTATGAAGTCGAGGCTAGTAAAACTGTCTCTTAACAAGATCATATGTCTTGTTAACTCTTGGGTGTCCCACACTAAGTGTTTCATGACACTCATACAATATGTGTTGTCTCATGTCAAAGTCTCTAGGGACACAAACCTTAATTTTATACAATAAATATCCATCATGGATACTATAATTCTTCCAGTTGAATCATTCTTGATTACCCATCGATACTCCATCCTCACTAGGAACCCATGTATCAAGATCCTCTTTCTCTATGGCTTCCCAAATCTTAGAATATGCACAATCAAGCCTACATTTCCCTCTAATGGACTCAAGTAGTTCACTAGTGAAGTGAGTAAAACTTAGTCCATTGAGCATAGATATGCAGCTAACCAATCCTTCCATCGCATTAAACTTTTCTTTCCTATACCTAAGCTCATATTCAAACTCTTGAAGATTCTCTTCCCAACTAGCCTTATGAACTTTAAGTTATATTTGATTAGGAGGCCACTTAATGCTCTCTTGATCAAATGCCATTGTAACTTTGGAACCATATAAATAATGATGCAACTTCTTTAAAACATAGAAAATTGCATATAAATCCTTCTCATAGATGGAGTAATTCTTCTGAGTAGGTTCTGGCTTTTTGCTCTCAAAACCCACTTCTTGACCATCTTGACATATACTCCTACTATAGCAAAATCATTCGTGTCATCCTCAATCGAAAAGCATGTATTGAGATCTGCTATATGTAAAAGTGGAGTTGTCAAAATTGCTTCCTTCAACTTTTCCATACTTTAATTCTGTTCGTCTCTTGAATGAAAGGTTTTCCCTTTCTCTTTAACATGTTCCATCATTGGGACAATAATTTTGGCATGATTCTAAATGAATTTTTTCTAGAAACCTAAAAAACCTAAGAAGATCTGAAGCTCTTCTAGGTTCCTAGGATGTGCCCATTCTATAATAGCCCATACTTCATCAAGGTCCATTTATATTCCATCTTGGAAGACTGTATGCCCAAGGTATCTAAATATTGTCTTAAAAAAATTCACTTTGATTCCTTGGCAAAGAATAGATTTCCCCTGAACACTTGGAATATGTTCCCAGAGTGTTTGTGTTCCTAATGTGATCTACTATGGATCAAAATATCATCCAAAAAGTATACTACAAAATACCCTAGATATTATTGTAGTAAAACTATTCATGAGCTTCATGAAAGTGGTAAGATATTGGTGAGACCAAAAGGCATCACCAAGAACTCATAGTGCCCATATCTAGTCCTAAAAAGCAGTTTTAGGGACATCCTTTGTTCTAATCTTAATCTGATGATATTGTGACCTAAGATCAAGTTTGGTAAAGTACCTAGCTTGATGTAACTGATCAAATAGCTCTTCCAATCTAGGCATTGGAAACCTATTATTAATTATTAACTTATTCAATGCTTTATTATCTATACAAAGTCTCATAGAACCATCTTTATTTCTAATTAGGAGCATTGGTGATCCCCAAGCTAAATTATTAGGTCTATGAAGCCTTTTCCTAGATAGTCCTAAAGTTGATTCTCTACCTCCTCATGCTAGGATACACTAAGACTATAAGGTAGCTTACAAATAGGGTTAGTGTTAGTCACTACCTCAATGGCATGGTCAATGTCCCCTCTCTCAAGTGGTAGCCCTGTAGGTAATTTGATGGGAAAAACATCTTTAAAATCAAACATAAGATCCTTAAATTTTTAACTACACACTCTCTCAAAAATGAGTAATAGAAAGTCCTATCCTTATTAACATTATTGGCATCAAAATATACATCAGATGAGGTGCCTATACAATGCTCAAGATCATGGATATACAATAAAAAGATATCCTATACATGCTCAAAATGAAACAGAATGTACAACTAAAATATGAGATGAGAGGTGCAATGGGTCAATCTCTCTCTCTCTCTCTCTCTCTCTCTCTCTCTCTCTCTCTCTCTCTCTCTCTCTCTCTCTCTCTCTCTCTCTCTCTCTCTCTCTCTCTCTCTCTCTCTCTCTCTCTCTCTCTCTCTCTCTCTCTCTCTCTCTGAATACAAAATTTACTTCCATTTTTCATGAATTCAAGAGTGTCTTTTTGATAGCTACATTTAATTGTGTCTCCCTATCATGGCTCTCACCCTAGTCCTATAAACACTACCATGGAGCTTAACCAAGTCATGTATTTCAAATTGAGGTGACCACAATGATTGAGTCAAATAACATGTATGTTCTATATCCGTGTGCATCACTTCCACCTCCTTGCAACTAGAGCTGCCATGTATTGGAAGTGTCTACACTAGGTGGATCAACTTATTATCCTTGTTAGGGGCCTACTAGTCCCTGGTCTTCCTTTATTTACTTCCTCCTTATGAAGTAGGAAGTTCCATTGTGCATGATTAGGATAAAGGCACCTAAAACATAGGTTTTTTCTCTTGGCCCTCTCATATTGCTTGGTAAGTAGGTTGGGCCCTTGTGATCTTTCTTTCTTTATGAACATTTTGCTTTTCCCCATAACTATTTTCTTCTTAAATTTAGTGGTACTAATTGGTTTGAGGGGTAGATCTATCTCCATAGGAGTGTATTGAGGAATGTTATAATCCTCATAGATCTATGAATATTTGATCAGCTCCTCAAATGTGTTTGGTCTTCTCACTTCTCTCTTTATGGCCTTACCTAAGCCTTGTACAAACCCTTTGGTCCTCTGAAAGTCATATAATCCATTAAGCTTCAAAATGATCTCTCTATAGTGGCATATGTAGGTAGAAAATGGTCTACCCGTCCGTGTAATCCTACCCCACTCATTCCAATTACTCTCTTCCTCATTCCCAAGAAGAAAATCTTTCAAGAAAAGAGTTCATTCTTTTTAATCCAACTTTTCTCCTAAAAGCAATTTTCTCCTTACAGTGATATTTAAATGTCATGGTGTGTATATTCTTAGTCTGTTGATAATATTTTGCATGTATTCCTTTGTATTTGTCTTCTAAAGAATCATTTAAAAATCTCTTGGATAGGATTAATTTTTGTCACTCCTCCTTTTCTTGTGCATCTAGAGAAGCGTGTTCTTGCTTAATAATGAGGCTTTTCCATCCCCTAAGTCTTTAACATAAAGGTTAAGATCTTCAAAATTCACCAAGTAGTAAGTTATGCCTTTCACACTCAAAGCCTCTATGATGGCTTCTATAAGCTTTGTGATTGCCTTTTGAAATCAATCACGTACACATAAGAAATAACCTTTTGCCTCATGATCTTCAATAATTCATGTAGTTTAAGCAGCAGCTGCATTCTTTGCTATTCCTAGATTGTTTTTTACATTTGTTGTAAGCTTACAAAATTGTTTACAACATCTCCACATTGCATTTAGTTTCTTACCATCATTGTTGCTAAAAAATCTTCTTACTTTTGCACCTCCAATTAACACATCCTGTAGCATCCTGTAGTACATCACTTGTATTTTTTGAAAGCTTTGGATCTTTTCTTAGATGAAAACATCTACCATGAAATCCCATTTCTAAAAGAAAAGCTTCAATTTTTTTATGCATTCATCTGCACGAGCTATAGGCTTGATGGAATATGCATAATCCAAGTGAAGACAAATGAACTTGTTAATGATCCTTACCTCTGCATGCAATGGATATTATTTGTCAATTGTATTCAAAATATAGGATCCCAAATCATGGAAGAATATGCAAAATTATGTGGATTAAACTTTTTTATGGAGCAGCTTCTTCAACCTTAGTTCTAGCTATCCACCCTCTTATATCTAGAGTTTGCATGCCATAGAGACAAGGGTACTTACAATTTGCACCCTTTCTTATACAAAGCATGCATTTAAGAGAATTTAAGCCTCCACTCAATTTTAAACTTCCCATAGTTCTTAACAACCACCAATTCACCTAAATTTTGCCTTTTGATAACATTTGAAATGTCCTTTCACCTAAACAACCACTTAGGTACTTTATGATTCTTGAACTTGAGCACACCCAACCCACCATAACTCCATTTTTTATCATACTTTGAGAGATCAAGTATTTAGTTTACCAAGGCTATAGTCCAAAGCTTTGTTCATTAGTGCAATACTAACTCTCTCCATCTTTTGATGCTTTTTTATTTGAGCTTCATCAAGTTTTTTTACAAATTTCAAAAAGGCCAGAACATTCATTTTGTTTTATATCATATAACGGAACCACATATGTTTGAAGTTTCCTAATATCTACACATATATTGTTAAACACATTAAAACAAAAATGTAAAGTTTTCATTCCTACCTCATAAGACATTTTTCCATGAATATGTTTATAATCACCAAATATGGATGTGATTTTCTTATTCAAGCAGAGTTGATACTTTCCTACATGATGAGGTCTAGGAAATCTAAATCTTTTTACTTAAATAAATTTGAGAAATTCACACCAAACTTTTGAAATTGCTCCATAAACCTTTTTAGTCAATCCAAAATGATCACAAAACCCTTGAATTTGAGATGTGTCTAACAACAAATTCATTTCTTTCATTAATTTTTTCAAAAATAGATCATTTGAAGCATGCATTCTCATCCATTTTCAATAGTTTGAAAACATCATTTTGATTCATAATTTCATTACAAAATCCTATGCATTCAAAACTCATCAACATGTTTAAACCTAGCACATTTGTTACATGATCTTTTGCAATTTTCATTCTCTTTTTTTTTTAGCAAAATTTTTTCTGTCAAATCTAAAAAAGTCTTTATTTGTTTTGAACACATTCTCAGTCCTATAGGAGTTTCTTGCATTTGCTTAAAACCTCTTATCTTAGAATTCAAATGCAACAACTTTTTTTTAGATCCTTCTTATGTAAATCCTTCTGATGTAATATATTTTGTGGATAGTTCATGTATTGCATGTAGTTGTTTGACAACTCCTAGATCCTTGAACAATATCCACATAAATTGTCATCATCATCTCCTAGAAATCTAATCAGATCATCAAGATTATGAAAAGGTGGGTACCTTCAAGTTTGAGGGTCAATTGGATAAATAACTTTCCATATGTTAGTATAGTTTTTTTCTTCTTGGCATAACGCATCAACTTCACAAGGTTGTAGAGATATTTTGAATACCTTTCTTTTTGTTGAATACTCATGAATTAGTGCAATATTGGTATGAAACTTATCACAAAAAGTCTTGCTGGTTGAAATTTTAGTGAAAGCATTTGGATTGAGGCTCTCCATGGAAAATGCATTTAGAATTATGAAAAAGAGAGAAGCTAGTTTGATTTGGAGAGTAGAGTAAAAAAGTGGAGCACATCCTAAAAACACATTATATAGGCCAAAGGATAACTTGAAAAAGTTCAAATGTTCCAAACATTTGAGGGAAACAAACTTTGATGCATATCAGTTTTCATGATTTTCACACGAACTTTCTCTCTCTTCCTATATTTGTGTAAGCTATGTTTTAAATGAACCTGTATGCAATTTTTAAAAATGATTTAAAAATATTAATCTAGATAAAGCAAAAATAATGGAAATGCTTACATGCCCCATTCTTTGTTATTTTTTGCCTTAATGCAAGATCTTTCTTCAAATATTGATCTTTTGAAGCAAGTTCCTCTTCTAAATAGTGACCCCCTTGTTTGTTCAAATAAGAATACTCTATGAAATCCAAATTTTGATCCAAATCAGAGTCCAAAATAGAGATGTTCTTCAAATGAATTTCTCTTATGCATGTATATATAGCTGCTTGAATCAATGAGGACCACAAATGTAACTAGAGTCCACAAGTGCATGTGCAATCTCCTCCACTCCTTTCATACCTTCCATTAGAGTCCACTAGTGGTTGTTGTACTCACCTCTTGAGTTAAGTCTCCTTGGACTCAAGTTAACTCAGGTTAACTTGAGCTAGAAGGCTCCAGAGCACCTTGGGTAAAACTCTCTCCCCATGCTCTCCATGGGAGTTGAACCCAAGACATCCTCCTTCACAACCATGAGATTTAAACACTAGCCTAAGTGGATTACTTGAATATGAGAGCACATGAACTTATGCTTGATTCTATACTTGAGATCTTTGGTCCTACAGACGAGTGACCAAACAGTATCCGATTTCAGATCTGTCTGAACCAGCTAGACCCTTAGATCATAGACTTACTTTATTACATTCTTCCCCCTTGGGAAAGATTTTTGTCCTTGAAAATACTATATATATAACTGTAGGCAACCCCCGAGCCTCATGTTCTAAAACTGGAAGAACATGGTCATGTTCTAAAACTAGAAGAACATGTCTCATCTCTGTGGTGGCATCCCTACCCATATGATTCAAAACACTATCTCATTTTGCACTTTGATGAATTGGACAAATTACAAACTAGTGAAAGAATAATAAGGGTGGATCTAAAAACATCCCTGGCCAATTCATAGTTTCGCGATGTGCAATCTAGGCACAAACATGTGAACTGGGTGGATTCAAATTACTAGTCCATTTCTAGGCATAACTGGTGCATGGACTTAGTAATGAAGGTGGGATTCTTATCCCTAGTAAAACTTTGAGAAGTCTTGATTCACTTGAATTTGTTTTGGAGAACTTGAAGTTTTGGTTGTCAAAACATCTAACTTAGATGTTTGTTCAATGGTTTACTTTGATCCAACAATTACTTGATTTTTTTCATCCGTCTAGAGGACTAGTTTGTCCTAACTGAGTTTAAAAATCCTATGTAAATTGTAAGAGAAGTTACCGTTTTCTTTGGGTCAACCATACTATAACTTTCTCAATACAAATCCGCAATGAAATTTGTCCAACTTAGGACACTTTTCTCATAGACTAGTTTTTTAGCTAAAAGTTCTTGGGAATTGTCAATCTGATGAGCAATTCCTAACTTCTCTATTCTAGAGTATAATAGACTCTATGAAATATTTTATGCTATAACTTGAAGCAAACTCAAATAAATAAGTCCACTTAGACTTATTATCTTTTGAAGATTGAAAAGGTTTTTGTACTACATAACATCTAACTAGGATGTTCAATTTAGTTATCTAATTCTAACCTGCCAATCCTGGTCTTTTGCAAAAGGAATCAAATACCATGTCTGAGCCAATTCCAAAAGTTTTGGAAAGCAAAAAGAAATAACTAAAACTTTGTACAATTAATTCAAGCTTTGAAAATACGTAAACTTGTTATGAGTCAAAGTCTAGATGACTTAGGATTTTAACTTCTCAAAGATCTGTTTCAATAGGATATTAAAGCATTTTTTCTATCTTTAAGAGAAATAAGCTAGATTTGCAAAAAGATTCGAAGCAAATCAAAAACATCATCTAACCACAAGATATTAGTGTGGTAACAAACATTAGTGTGTCGACCCACTGAGGTTCTATTGATGAGTTTTGTATTCAAATAGTGCTTTACTCGAGACTTAGTTCAGACCACATTCAATCTTTTTTACTCCTTACTGAGAATGCAATTCTTGTGCATTTTGAGTCAAAAGAGTGAATTTACCAAGTTACGCTAGGAACTTGATGCTTGACTTAGTCAATCAAATCCTTTGTTGAAAAGATCAACTGAAAATCAAAGTCCAACTTTTTTCAGAAATTTATCAAATATTTCTGATCGATAACACTTAGTCTTGAAGTGTTCTAAGAAGATCTTGGAAGTTACTTACTTCATTTCTTCAGTTTCCTTGATCTTGAAGTTATCTTGAAGTTATCTTGAATTTATCTTGAAGT
Source organism: Ceratopteris richardii (assembly GCA_020310875.1). Classification (NCBI taxonomy): domain Eukaryota; kingdom Viridiplantae; phylum Streptophyta; class Polypodiopsida; order Polypodiales; family Pteridaceae; genus Ceratopteris; species Ceratopteris richardii. The sequence goes on along the minus strand of CM035444.1, from coordinate 16,409,599 downwards.
ATCTTAAGATACTACTTTTATCCTTCTTGAATTAAACTCCTTCATAGAAGGCTTAATGCTCTTGAGGATCAAATCTAACTTCAAGATTCAATCTAGGACTAAAAGATAATTATCCTCCCATGGTTCGATGTCCCATACCATCTTTCCTACATCAATCTGAGTATAAAATCTGGTGTCCCATACCACACTATTTTATATTCACATTAATGTGTGGGTGATACTTATCCTAAAGTCTAAACATCTCTTGATAGAATACCTTCTTGCTTCAATTCTTGACAAGAATTTTGAAGTTTCAGGCATTATCTCTAACTAGATATTCTAGGTTTTGATTCCTACACATGATCGTCTCACAATCATGTGGTTTGGAAACTTGAAAACCTCTTGACTGAATATCAATTCTTCTTTGCTAGGGTTTTCAAAAAACCTATCAAAATTCAAAGTACTTGATTTTCACAAACTCAAGTTCAACTGGTTTATCCTTGACCAATTTGTAGTGACAAGAGCTTTTAACTTCTTATCTTTAGATTCCTTTCTTTATTGATGCTTTAGGTACCTACCCCAGGGACTTTATATAGGAATCTCTCTACTACTTAAGTCTTAAGCATCCGCTCATGTTCTTCTGGATTTGTACCAAAATCCCTTTAAGGATAGGTAAAAAATTTATGTTTTACCTTCCACAGACTTAAGTACCATCTTCACGGTTGCAAACTACATTCTTGGAATATCTACTCTGTTCAAACTTGGAACAGCTTACTATTTCGATTGCCAATACATGGACAAACTTCACAATAGTTCCAATCGCAATTATCTTGGATGACCATGGCCAAGATTGATCAAGTCTTGTTGATCATGCGATAATCATAAAGACTTTATCTTTATCATTTAAGATCTCCAGAACTATCTAAAACTTCTTTGCTTACCTGCAGGATTTTTAGAGATCTTTCCCTTACTCAAGTCCAAGCATACACTAATGCCTCTCAGATTCCAAAACTAAGAATCCTTGATATACCTTTAGGTTATATCACAATTTGGACGTTAAGTACCACTTTTGGTGGTTTGGGACATCCAGGGAACTAATTATTGTTTTAAAGAGTATGAAGAACTTCATTCTCAATACTTGGAAGAATGTTATTTTTCAAAGACTTGAGATTCCTTCTAGGGAATCAAATATCTTGAGCAAATGATTCATCTTGGAATCTTTTGCAATGTTGGAAGGATATGTGAAAGAAATTCTTTCAAACAATATCCTCAAAGTTTTATTGATTCAATTGTATTCATTTCCTAAGTCAAACTATAGACTAAATATCACTTTTTAGATATGGTTTCCCATGCCACTATGAAAGTTTAAGATGAACTTTCATTTATATGATATTGACTCCTACTCTTGAGTTTGATACAAGATTCATTATTATTGGTCAATCTTTAGATGTTACTAGAGTCCTTTAAACATATTTCACTAATCAAAATTATGTTTTAAAGTCCAATCATCTATTGATGATTGATCCAATAGTAATGCTACTATGAACACAAAACTTTTGAACTTTATAGCCTATTTAGGAAAAGTTCATGGACTGGAGATCCATTTCTTTGAACTTTCTATTCCTAAATAAAAAGTTCACACTTGCTTCAAATCCTTAGGAACTTGTCTTATTTCCTAAAGATTGTCTGGGTCCTATCATATAGTATGAATTTATGTGTATTTTGGGAAGAGTTCATGAATCAATTAAGATCCTCTACTTGGAACGTCTGCCTTCCCAAAAATAAATTCATCTCGAACATGGTAGGAGAATGATCTCACTTGGAATAGAAAACTTGACTATTTAATTTTAGTGTTCCTCTTTTAGGAAATATCTCAATTCCTAAAAGTCTCTTACCGAAGTTTCATCGTGAGATACGAATCTTGAAACCACAAAGAAACTTCTTAGAACTTTCGAAATCTTCTAAATAGAAGAGTGCTCATGGAACTTGAAAATATAGCTGAAGTTATCATCCAATCTTGGGGTGTTTGATAAGTTACATGAATTACGTAACTAATCACTAAAGCTTATCCACATGACTTTCTAAATCTCACCTATACTTAGACTAATCATTATAAGCTTATCTTCATGACTCCCTAAGTACATCCGGGACTTAGAGTCACCATACGTTGCAAAAGGTTTGCAAGTAATTAAATTTTCTTGGTCGTATCAAATCAAACCTCCTTGAAGCAACACTATTGTAAGCGAGTCTCAGTTTTTGGCATGTCTTGATCCCCAATACAAGTTGTAGATGTTGATGTACAACAAGATGCCACTCTAGTGCAATTTGCAAAAAATGCAAAAATAATTGCAAGCACTTATGAAATGAAAAAAGAAGCCAAGCCATTTGCCCCAGATTACAAGGTAGTAGACTACTCACTCACACCTGAATGAAGACATTGTACCTAGTTTATAGGATCTTTTGAAAGATTAGTGCTAGTATTCACCCTCTTATAGGACTCTCCTTTGTAATGGTTACTATCTACATATGTGACATCATCCAAAACTATTATCTCTCACAAAGTTTTGTAATAAACCTATTTTGTAATGATGTTATTAAAATATTTTGTCTTCTATTCTTCATATTATATACTCGTGAACAATTTCTTATAGCTCAATAGTGTCATTGATTGTAATGATGTTTGGCTATAGGTTGGATGGAGAACAAAGTTCCATCCATAGTCATTGTGAAAGATAATGCTCCATCCTCATCAAATGAGTGTCGGGCTACAAAAAAAGTTGAGCAAAACATTGCTCAAGAAGATAGAAAACTAAAGAAAAATATATCAGTTTCAACTCAAACTGATCATGTACTAGTGTTTACACCATGAGGGAATCAAGAACCTAGATGGTCATGGTTGTTGTGCAATCACACGGATAGTATATATGTGCTTGGCTTATGACATTCCTGTCGAGAGATCCCAATCTACAGAGGAATTAAAAAGATTTAAAGCAAGTACCAAGTCTAGTAAAACACTGAAGCCAAGAACTGGAAAGCGAATGAGGGGAACAATTATGTGTCTACAAGTACCTGCCTCATCATCACCTCAACCATCACCCCCACAATCACCTACAGAACCTCCATTGGTGGTACCCCCTATCAAAATCCACTTGTCACGATCGATCAGAAGGTACCTCGAGCATAGTGATAACCTCTCAAGCAACTATTGTAACCACCACAACCACCAGAACTACAGATGTAAGGGACGTCATAGAAATGGTCGGCCTTGATGCATTTACTTTTCTAATACCCAACTTAGAGACAGAGCCACTTAATACCACATTTGACTTTGAAATGTAGGATACCTTCTCAAGTGACTTTCAAAATTTGAGAAGCTCAATTTTTCTCCCAAGAGTACAAATGTCCAATCTATCCTAACTCCCCAACCAAATATGAGGGCACTCAAACTGTATCAAGTTCAGATGAGGATGATAGAATAGTTATAGAGGATGATGATGGAGATGATGAGAGTCAACAGAGCCAAGAATTACAAAAGGACCATCAATAAGGGCAATGAGAGAAGCAGGCAGACACTCGAGGTGACACAAGCACTAGAGAGGAGGAAACCTCCGAGGTATTCATTTACACTATTGCAATTGAAAGATTGTACAAGCAGTTTGGGAGAGGATTCAAATAACCGAACAACAAAGTAAAGAGATTTTGCAATAGGAGTTGGGAAATAGTGGATTCAAAGCTTCTTTTGTCAATGCTTTTAATGAGCTAGTTCAAGTAGTGGGTACAATGGAAGCACTGCATTTTCTCAAACCAGAGCCCCTACCAAAGTTCGTCCCTGCAAGGATAGTTGTCAATACGCCACCCCAAGGTGAGACCATTCTCATTGATTTGCCACCACATCTATCGACATCCCTGCCTACCACCATTGTGGACCTTGCCTCTACATCCAAATCCACCCTCCAATCACCTTTACATCTACTTTCACCCACAGACCCTAGTTTATCTTCACTCAACCTCCCAATCTCCAGTGCCATATCTCCAGTAACAATTCCTCCTTTTATTATCTCATCCACAACACCACCCACATGTGTTACCACCTCAACTTTTCCCCCAATTCTTGTTAACCCTTTCCTATCTCCCTTTTTTTCATCTATCCCCTCCCCCCAACAACCACCCCATAGAGTCCGTTCAATCTTTTATCCATGATACAGCCGACTCCCCCCACACTATTACAACAGTCTCCTATTCATCAACTGGTCTTTGAACCTTATCATGTAACATACCAATCAACCTTTGTAAATATAGTGTTTACACCTACACAATCACCCATGGTCATGCCATTATTCACAATCAGCTCACTAGACCACACTTGTAGTGACATGGATATTTCACCACCCACTACACTTCCACCCACGTTGACACCATGCCAAACACACTCATGTCTGTTGAAAATCAAGTCGCAATCATGCAAAAAGGCACAACCATGAGTTTTGCAAGTGGACCAATCAAAAAGGAGGACCCAAAGTTGTGGAGTAAAGTTAGAAGCTCCACCAAACTCAATCAAATTCAAATCACATCAAATCAGCCACCAAAAAGTGCACCTACATTGTTTGGTGGGTGGTTAGCTAGACTATGGGAAAAGTAAAACTCTATATAAGCATCATCTTGATTTTCTTTCTTGATTTTTATGTACTCCACAAGTTTCCCACTTAGTTTAATGAAGTCATAAACTCCAGCAAGCAGACCCCTTGCTTGCCTACCTCATTTTCTCATGATTTTTCTCCTCTCTATCTAGAGGTGTATTTAGGCTTTTCCAAATCTGATTGTACCAGATTGTAGAGCATTGTTTGCTCTCTCATTGTACTCATTTCCATTGATTTCAAACTTCATTTGGGCTTTCATATAGTTCCCTAAAGTTTTCCAAAGTTTTAAGTTATTTTATTGAGTGAGTTGTGAGAAATTGCCAACTTTGTGAAGGTATATCTCTGCACATAGGCAAAGAGTGTGGGGTAGCCTATTTTGCAGAGGGTGTTTCTCCCATCTTGAATATCCATTTGGGATGATTTAAATCTTGTTGGGTAGCTCTTAAAGTCTACTCTAAGTTTGCAAAATTTCATTTTAAGTAGTTATACTAGTTTAAAGAAACATTCCGAATAGTGATCATATATCAGTGCTTGTGGACCTAGTGGAGGGCAGCCATCTTCCATTTTTGCATTGGGGTGTTAGAATCATCCCCCATCAGTGGTATCCAAGCCATTTTGTAGGCTTGGTGACATCAGTGGGCATCATATTGAAGAATTGAAGGGAGCAAGACAACTCATGGAAGCACAAGGAGGACTTATCAAAGAAAGAAGACATCGAAAGGGGGCTACATCGATCGAGATCTCAACTAGTCAAAGGTTAGCAAGGGAGAATCTATCAAAAGGTAATATCCACACCTTCTAAATCACACAATCACTTGAGGAGAAGCTAGAGGAGCATCATAGAGCTCAGCATGGCTGAGTATAATGCACAAATAGAAAATTTAGAGAAAGGCAATTATCAATCATGGAAATTTAGAGTTAGCAACTACCTCATGGGCAAAGGATTGTGGGGATTAGTGAGCGGCATGGAGCCAATGCCTACATGATCCACCACTTCAAGGGCAGTTCAAGGCACTTAATGAAGGGATAGCAAGGGATAGGAGAGTCATATTCATTCTACCCCAACATATAAGCAATAGCATGATAGGTCATATACAAGACTTGGACACATCCAAGAAGGTTTGGGAGACCTTGGAGAGATTGTACTCTTCATCAACCAAGGCAAGGAAGATTCAGCTCAAGAATGAGCTAAATAATCTTAAGAAAGCACCAAGTACTAACATAAATGATTACATTTTGAAGGTTAAGGCGCTTTCAGATGTTTTAGGCTCAATTGGGAGCCCAATTGTAGATGAGGATCTTGTCGCGCATACTCTCAATGGCTTGAGAGAGGATGAAAGGTGGAAAGCATTCACCACATCAGTTTATATGAGGGCTTCCCTACCAGAATTTGATCAATTCTTCACATTGATGGTGACCAAGGAGATGAACTAAGTTTCATAATCAAAGGGCAGCCAAGCCCAATTTTTATATGCAGGTAGAGGCAAAGGCAAAAGAGGTGGACAAAACTCCCAAGGCAGAGGGAGAGGAAGGCCAAACTCAAGCTCAAGCAACCAAGAAGGCTCCAACCAAAACCATGGATCAAGAGGAAGAGGAAGGAATAGAGGAAGAGGAGGAAGATCACATGGAAGAGAAGCATCCAATGGAGAATGCTACAATTGTGGAAAATCGGGCCATTATGCAAGACATTGTTGGTCCAAAGGAGGAGGCAATCAAGGATACAAAGGGAACCAAGATAATTATGCTATTACTTTAGCAAATTCAGAGAGTAAGAACTTGCTTATGATGTATGGGTCAAGTGAAAGAGTGAATTCAAATTTTACATGGTACATTGATAGTGGTGGTAGCAAGCATATGAGTTGCAATAAAGATGTTTTCTTTAATTTACACTCACCCATCACTCAAGGACATGTAGAGATAGGGGAACATCAAAAGGCAATTCACTTGCAGGTATACACCTCAACAAAATGGGGTGGCAGAGAGGGAGAATAGATACATAGCAGAAGTGGCTACAGCTTTCTTAAATGAAATGAATGTTCCTAAATCTTATTGGGATGATGCAACAAATACAGCCATATACATTATGAATAGGTTTCCAACCTCAAGAGTACATGGAGTTACACCTTATGAAGCTTGGTGTGGTAAGAAACCCAACCTTTTGTAAGACAATAGTTACGCAATATAACACAGGAGCAGTAGTAGAGAAGATACCATATATAAGAGAATCTCAACAATTTCCTACTAATAGCAAGTACAAAGATGATGGCGTTGTCCACCTGTGTGCTCTCAAGGTAGAGCTTAAATGGTGATCTAGACAACTCTAGATAGGGAGATACAAGGTAGAGGTATGCTAGCTCAATTCAATGTTTGAGGTAGTGCAGAAGTCATGTATATGTAGAATCATGGGTGGCCTTCAGTGGACGGCTATACATGGGCGATAGAGTGTGGGCGGCCACCACCCATGTAATTTCCATACATGGCTTAGACTGGTTGAACTGACCTAACAAATATAAATGATTTTTTACTCCGATAGGGAGTATTCCATGGAATATTCCCTTTGCTGTCGCATCAGGGTGCTACCCCCAGACCCCCACCAGGGGGCCTGTTGGCCCCCTGGGACCCCCCCAACCAAGAGGCCCATTGGCCCCCTTGGACCCCCCAATCATGACTACTCAGCGCTGCCCCGGACCCCACAATTGGGGACCCTAGTAACTCCCTTTCCTTACAATACCTTACATGGTCCAATATGACCTTCATCCAACATGCAAGTTGGCATTCCCATCAATTGGGTATATGCATGCTTGGCTTCTCCTCATAATGGGGGCCTTACAAAATGTGCATACAATCATGAGGGGTAGACATTGATCATATACTAACAACCCCCTCAATGTTTACCGATGATAAATCAAGTAGGTCTCAGTCCTATGCCCATCTGTTGAAGATGCTTGTTGAGCTGCTCTCTTCCAAGTGCTTTAGTGAATATGTCAGCACAATTTTCCTCTCTTGGGTAATATTCTAGCTCCACAATTTCATCTTCAATTAGCTCACGAATGTAATGGTATTGTACTTCTATGTGCTTGGTGGGAGCATGAAATACTGGGTTCTTTGCAATAGCCATACAACTTTGATTATCACACTTAAGTATAGTCTCCATATTTGATGGAAAGCCTAGATCTGCAAGAATTCTCCTTAAACAAACTGCCTCACAAGAAGCAAAACAAGCTGCTTTGTACACTGCTTCAGTGGAGGAGAGTGCGAGAGTTGGTTGCTTCCTACTTACCCAAGAAAATATTCCTGAACCAAGTGAGAAACAATATCCAGAAACTGATTTTCTAGAATCACAATCTCCATCCCAATCTGAATCACAATATCCTTGAAGTGTATCACTTGTGGTATAAAAAATACCAAAATCCAAGGTTCCTGCAATGTACCTTAGAATTTGTATTCCAACATTCGAGTGACTCTCCTTAGGTTTGTTGGAAAACCTGCTTAATACTCCAATAGCATAGCAAATGTCTGGTCTAGTGTTACACACAAAAATAAGACTTCCAATGAGCTTCCTATACTTTTTAGCATCTACATCATGGCATGTTATCATCCATAGGTAGCTTGTGATTTACCTCCATAGGTGTGCTAGTCGGTTTGCAGTCCATCATTCCAAATGCCTTGAGAATTTCTTTGGCATATTTTTGTTGTGAGATGAAAATGTCATCCTTCCTCTGCCATACTTCAATTCCCAGACAAAAATGGAGTAGACCTAAGTCTGTCATTTCAAACTCAATTTGCAAGCTGATTCGAGTTTGATTGATGAGTTCTTGATGATCTCCTATAATGATCAAATCATCTACATATACAATGTCCTAGCCAAAGCAATGGCACTCTGACTATCACTGAGCAAGTGAGGTACATACTGAGGTAAACCCATATCACAAGCAAGACGAGAAAACTACAATGCTTCCTTACAGGCCTCACTTGCTGCAACATACTCTGCTTCTGTGGTGGAAACAGCTGTACATTCTTGAAGACGAGATCTCCAAGAGATAGCACCTCCAGCAAAATGAAAAATCTACCCTGATGTAGACTTACGATTGTCTACACAACCAGCATAGTCAGAATCTGTGTAACCAATAATGGATGCTTTCCCTCTACCTAAGCATAGACACTTGTCCTTAGTGCCACTCAGATATCTTAAAATCATCTTGACTGCTTCCCAATGTTTCTTGCCAGGATTAGACATATATCTGCTCACAACTCCCACTGCAAATGCAATGTCTGGTCTCGTAGCTACCATAGCGTACATGAGACTACCAACAGCAGACTGATAAGGAATTTTGGTCATGAATTCCTTTTCCTCATCTGATTTGGGGCAGTCATCCTTGCTCAATTTCACATATGTGGGTAAAGGTGTACTCAATGCCTTACCACCATGCATATTGAACCGGTGAAGTACTTTGGATATGTACTCACTTTGAGACAATTATATGCATCTTTTACTCCTATCACGAGTAATGTGCATGCCAAGAATATGTTTGGCATCCCCCAAATCCTTCATATCAAATGTCTGACTCGACTTCTTTTTGAGAATTGACAAATCATAAGAGGACTTCCCAGCAATCAACATATCATCGACGTAAAGTATCAAGCATATGAAGCTTCCATCAGAGCATCTCTTTGTGTAGAGACAATGATCCTCATTGCTCCGAGAATAGCCTTGGTACTTCATAAAAGCATCAAACTTTTGGTACCATTGTCTAGGAGACTGTTTAAGTCCATACAAGCTCTTCTTGAGCTTACAAACTAGACTTTCCTTGCCAGGAACTACATAACCCTCTGGTTGTTCCATATAGATCTCATCTGTAAGATCTCCATGCAAGAAAGTTGTTTTCACATCCATTTGGACTAGCTCTAAGTCCTCCATTGCAACGAATCCAAGCAACATGCGCAAAGTAGTCATCTTGACCACTGGAGAGAAGATTTCCTCAAAATCAACACCATGTTGTTGCTTAAAACCCTTTGCAACAAGTCGTGCTTTATATTTGGAGAAGTACTATCTGATGTGAATTTCAGCTTATATACCCATTTACATGGTAAAGCTTTCCTGCCCTTTGGCAAAGGTACTAAGTCCCAAGTACCATTCTTGTGAATAGAATCCAACTCACTCTTCATGGCACGCTCCCACTTGACATGATCCTCTGTCTGCATAGCCTCTTTGTAGCAAGAAGGCTCACCGGCATCTGTTAGCATAACAAAATCAAAACCTGGAACATATCTATCAGGTGGATATGAGACACGTGTAGAACGTCTCAATGGTTGCTGAACAGGAACATGTGCAGACTGATCTGAATGGACATTCTCTTGAACATCCCTCTGTGCAGCATTTTTATGCATGCTAACCGGAGGACTAGTATCCTCAAACACCACTCTTCTCACTTCAACCTCTTTAATGGGCTGTTTATGCATCTTAGACTCATTAAAAATGACATCACTACTTTTGATCACTGACCGTGTTTCAGGATCCCATAAGCGATATCCAAATTGTTCTTCTCGACCATATCCAAGAAAAATGCATTTCTTTGACTTATGGTCCAACTTTTGTCTAAGATTCTTGGGTATGTGAACATATGCTTCACACCCAAAAACTCGAAGATGATCATAATATGGTGGTTTCCCTATCCATAACTCTTGTGCCACTTTCAGACCTTTGGCAGTACTAGACGAAAGGTTAATCACATGAACTGCAGTCAATACTGCTTCTGCCCAAAAACCTTGTGAGAGGTTTGCATGATGCAACATAGAGACTACTCTATCTTGAATAGTTCTATTCATCCTCTCAGCTACACCATTCTGTACTGGGGTATAAGGAGCTGTAAACTCTCTACGAATCCCTCTAGACTGACAGAAAAGGCTGAATTCATGTGAGGTATACTCACCCCCATTATCTGAACATAAAGCCTTAAGCTTAGTTCCTTTTTTAGTCTCAACTGAAGCAAGCCATTTTCTGAAAATAGGGAATGCATCATCCTTTGATTTGATAGGATATACCCAGACTTTTCTAGTAGCATCATCTATGAAAGTGACAAAGTACAGAGAACCACCTAAGGACCTAGTGGGCATAGGACCACACAGATCTGTATGAACGAGATCTAAAGGCTGAATTGAAGAGTCAATGTGCCTTCCATGCACATTTCTGGTTTGCTTTCCATATTGACAATGCTCACAAAATGAAAAATCAAAGAAAGATAACACAGGTAAGTAGCCAGAACCAAAAATATTTTCCATTCCACTACGTGATATATGGCCCAAACGACCATGCCAAATACAAGCCATAGGCTGTTCAGTAACAGCTAACAAGTGTTCTTTCTGTGATACAAATAAAGGATAAAGTGAGCCAACTTTGTTTCCTTTTGCAATAACCATATTGCCCTTTGATAAATGGAAGGACTGAGAATAGAAGACCACCTTGTAACCAAGGTCATCAAGTTGACCAACTGACATCAAACTGTGTGATAACTGAGGTACATGGCGTACGTTATGCATAGTAAATTTTGAACCATCAATGAACTGCACAACCACATCTCCAATCCCCACAACATCGCACTGGTAAGAGTCACCAAGTCTCACGGTACCAAGAGACTTTGCTGCATAATTAGAGAACCATTCTCTATGTGGTGTCACATGGAAAGAAGCACCAGAATCTAGCAGCCAGGTGTGGGAAAGAGAATCAGCCATAAGTGCCTCAGATGGCACAGTACTATCAAGTGGCAACACATCAGCATCATCAGAAATAGCATTGATTTCTTCAATCTTCACAGTCGAAGTAGATGGTGCCGGTAACTGTTTAACATGCCCATCAACATTCTGTTCTTTACCTTTAGCATTCTTTAATGCATAACAGTCTTTCTTCATGTGTCCTTTCTTATGACAATAATGGCATTCGATATCCCTCTTCCTTGATTTACTTCTACTCTTATTCCGTTGACCATTCTTTTCCTTGTTCTTGCTCCTACCACGTTGCTGATTCTTTCCTTCGTAAGAATCACGAACATTGTATGCATCTCCACTCTGAGTGCCAACCATAGATTTTCTACGAATCTCCTCACTCAAGAGTGCTCCACATATGTCATCATAGACGAGTTTACCACCAGGTGCACTGTTGCTAATAGCTATGCAAAATGTATCCCATGATGATGGCAGGGTGCATAATAGCAATACTGCTTTCATTTCATTATCCATATCCATTTTCTGAGCCTGTAACTGGGAGAATATCGCATCAAACTCATTTAGATGAGCAGCAACACTATATGTGTCCTTCATATGAAGGTCATATAATTTTCTCATCAGATACACCTTATTTGATGCCGTCTCTTTTTCATATGTATTGCATAACTTCTTCCAAAGCTCCTCTGCACTTTCACAGTCTAATACTGTAAAGTAAACATTATATGCCATGTGCAAACGAATGGTAGACCTAGCCATTTCATCTAGCTCATCCCAATCATCTTCATCCATGTCAGTAGGCTTCTTTGAAATCCCATTTATCGGCTTCCATTGCCTCCTTTGAATCAGCACATCTTTAATTTGATTCTTCCATAGAGAAAAGTTTGTGCCATCAAATTTTCGGATTTCAAAATGGTCTTTGCCCTGCAAGTTATAGCTCCTCCTCGGAACACTAGCACTAGACCCTGATCCACCGGATGTGCCTGAGACCTCTGATGCCATGATGGTAGAGAACTGAATAGAATGATAATGGAGCTAGAGGAGTCCAAACACCAACAAATAAGTGTATCAAGGAGTAAATCGACCACTGTATAGTTGACTAAACCAGAAATCTGAAAAAATTTTGCCAGAGTATCCTCTGCAAAATTAGCATATGACCAGTGTCAAAGTATCATAAAACTGCAAGTACTGACATGTCTACCTGCATAGTGAATCACTGACTCCACTGCATATAATCAATTACCTAATAGAAGCCAACTAGGCTTATCGAGCACCTATGAACAACTATCATACATCTCCTATGGCGAGGCTGGGTAAGTCTTCCACCTGCATCACCGAAGAGACCCCGACATCTGGGTATCTCCCAGTTAAGAAAACCTCACCACGACCCTCTTTATCAAACGTAAAAGGCTTTACGCAAAGAACGTAACCGCTATATCAATGACCACATGGACGTACATAAGCGGTATCCATAGAAGTGTACATGTTGTGTATGTGCTCAATATATGCAGTAGAATAACACTAAAAGGCTGAATACATAGCCCAAAAACTAGCCAATAACACCTGCAAGTGTCTGTCAACTCTGATGTTTTAAGCTTAAAAACCTGCATAAATTTGCAGCGACTGCTCCCACCAAAACTGAAAAACTCTCGAGAAACCTGTAGTTTTACGAGTGTGGCTGAAAATACAACCCCAAAGGTTGATATTTATTTTCTGAGAAGTACAAAGAACACTCTTCTTGATGTTCTTGGACCTGTGTGAAGAGAACTATGTGTGAAAGTACTCCAAAATGGCTCCAAAAGACACCCCAAAAAAGCTTCAAAAATAGGCTTTGAAAGCAAAGAATGAAGCTTTGAGGGACCAAAAACTTGTTGAAGGTAATGTCAACCTTAGTCTTTCCCCTTCTTCAATCACCACAAGAGTGTAGCTTAGTGGCAAGAGATTGCCACGGTTAAGCGAGCTCTGGGGGGAACAGTACTGAGATGGGTGACCTCCCGAGAAGTACCGGGAACCTCTATATTCCTTGATCGTTGAGGTCCTCCCTCGCGCGCAGCCAACAGTGCCAACGGCGCCAACGGTGACTTCGGTGACTCGGATGACAAGGTATGCCAAGGTCTATGCCTTGTTCGCCGCCTTAGTCGTAAGCCTTGGGGGGGGTCCTCGCTTCGCTCGCACAAAAGGAACAAAGCTTTTTCCTCGAACTGCTCTGATACCAATGAAGTATTTTGTGGAAAAGTACCACAGTGCGCTCTCCTCCTTGAGAGCTCCATGACAATATGCTTGGAGTAGAAAACCGAGCTCCTTAGGCTGCACGCAGTACTCCGCATAGAGGCTGCAGAATACGCAGAAAAACACAGTACACAGGGAGCACGATGACAGACTTCTTAGGTCTTAGAAGTTCGGTCGAACTTACAAACTGTGACTGACCAGGCCACTATATGTTTTATTAAAGAACATATACAAAGAAGTGTCCGGTGGCCATTTGGCCTTTCACATGGACACTAACGGTAACAAAAACATGGCAGGAAAAAGAACAAGGAAAAGAATGGTCAATGGAATAAGAGTAGAAGTTCATCAAGGAAGAGGGATATCTAGTGCCATTATTTTCATAAGAAAGGACATATGAAGAAAGATTGTTATGTGTTAAAGATTGCTAATGGTAAAGAACAGCATGTTCATGGGCATTTTAAACAATTGCGTGCTCCATTTGCTTTGACTATGAAAATACAACAAATCAATGCTATTTCTATTGATGTGATGTGGTAACACTTGAGAGTACTATGCCCAATGGGGTTCTTATGCTTGATTCTATTTCCCAACCATGGCACTAGATTTTGGTGCTTCTTTCCATGTGACACCACATAGATAATGGTTCTCTATTTATGTAGCAAAGTTTCTTTGTATTGTGAGACTTTGTGATTCTTCTTAGTGTGTTGTTGTTGGGATTGGAGACGTGGTTTTGCATTTCATAGATGGTTCACTATTTGCTATGTATAATGTATGCCATGTGCCTTAGTTATCATGCAGTTTGATGACAATTGGTCAACTTGATGACCTTGGTTACAAAGTGTTTTTCTATGCTCAATCCTTTTGCTTATGAAAGGGCAATATGGTTATTGCAAAAATTTGGCTCAATTTATACTTTACTTGTATCATAGAAACAACACTTGTTAGTTTTCATTGAATAGCCTATGGCTTGTATATGACTTGGTGGTTTTGGCCTCATATCTTATAGTGAAATGTAAATTTTTTCTTGTTCTAGTTATTTACCTATGTTATCTTTCTCTTATTTTTCTTTTTGTGAGCATTTTCAACATGGAAAGCAAAGTAAGAATGTGCATAAAATGCACATTGACTCTTCACTTCACCCTTTACATCTCGTTCATATAGATATGTGTGGTCCTATGCCCACAAGGTCATTAGGTGTTTTTGATTACTTTATCACTTTCATAGATGATGCTACTAGAAAAGCTTGGATATCTCCTATGAATTCTAAGGATGAGGTATTCCCTACTTTCACAAAATGACTTTCTTCAATCGAGAATCGAAAACAAACTAAGCCCATAGGCTTTATGTTCAAATAATGGAGATGAGTATACCTCCCATGAATTTAGCCTTACCAATCTAGAGGAATTTGTACAGAGTTTATAGCTCCTTATACCCTGGTAAAAAATAAGTAGTTGAGAGGATGAATAGAACTATTCAAGATATAGTAGTTTCTATGTTGCATCATGCAAACTTTTCACAAGGCTTTTGAAGCAGAACTAATGTTGACTTCCGTTCATGCAATTAACCTTTCATCTAGTACTACCAAAGGTTGGAAAGTGGCACAAGATTTATGGACAATGAATCCACCATATTATGATCATCTTCGAGTTTTTGGGTGTGTGTATACTCAAGAATCTTAGACAAAATTTGAATTATAAGTTGAAGAATGCATTTTTCTTGGTTATGGTTGAGACTTTCAATTTGGATATTCCTTATGGGATCCTAGAACATGATCACTAATCAAAAGTAGTGATGCCATTTTCAATTAGTCTAAGATTCATAAACAACCCTTTAAGGATTTTGAAGTGAGAAGAGTGGTGTTTATTGATACTAGTTCATTGCATGCATAAGAATGCTACACATAGGGATGTTCAGGAGAATGTCCAATAAGATCAATTTGCAAATGTTCTTGTTTAGCAACCATTGAGACATTCTACAATGTCTCACATCCGCCTGATAGATATGTTATAGGTTTGGATTTTTTTATGTTGATAGATGGTTGTGAGCCTTTTTGCTACATAGAAGCTATGAAAACAAAGGATCATGTCAAGTGGGAGCATGACATGAAGAGTGAGTTGAATTCTATTCACAAGAATGGCACTTCAGATTTGGTACCTTTTCCAAAGGGTAAGAAAGCTTTACCATTTAAATGGGTATATAGGTTGAAATGCACATTGGATAGTGTTTCTCCAAACTATAAAGCATGACTATTTGTAAAGGGTTTTAAGAACATCATGATGTTGATTTGGAGAAAATCTTCTCTCTGGTATTCAAGATGTCTACAATGTGCATGTTTCTTGGATTTATTGCAATGGAGGACTTAGAGTTGTTCCAGATGGATGTGAAAAGTATGGAGATCTTACATATGAGATATATATGAAGCAACTAGAGGGTTATGCAATTCCTGACAGAGAGGGTCTATTTTGTAAGTTGAAGAAGAGTTTATATGGACTTAAATAGTCCCCTAGACAATGGTACCAAAATTTTGATGATTTTTTGAAGTCTCAAGGCTATTCTTGAAGCAATGAGGATCATTCACTCTACACTAAAAAATGCTTAGATGGTAGCTTGGTATGCTTGATACTTTATGTCAACGATATGTTGATTGTTGGGAAGTCCTCTAATGACTTGTCGTTTCTCAACAATAAGGTAAGTGAGACATTTGATATGAAGGATTTGGGGAATTCCGAACATAATGTTCGCATGTGCATTAATTGTGGTAGAGTTAATAGATGCATATATTTTTCCCAAAGTGAGCACATATCCAAATTACTTCATAGGTTCAACATGCATGGTGGAAAGGAATTGCGTACACCTTTACCTACGTATGTGAAGTTGACAAAGGATGATTGCCCCAAATCACATGCATAAAAGGAATTCACTACCAAAATTCCTTATTAGTATATTGTTGGTATTCTCATGTATGCTATGGTAACTACGAGACCAGAGATTGCATTTGCAGTGGGATTTGTGAGTAGATATATGTCTAATCCTGGAAAGAAATATTTGAAAGCAATCAAGATGATTTCAAGATATCAGATTGGCACTAAGAACAAGTTGTTTATTCTTGGGTAGAGGAGAGGCATACATTATTGGTTATAAAAACTCTAATTATGTTGCTTGAGTAGATAATAAAAATTCTATGCTAGGTACATTTTTCACATTCATAGTACACTATTCTTCTTTTATTATTTTCTCAATTTTCCCATTCAATTGGTTACCAAACAATTTGTAAAAGCTCTAGGGGTGGCTCATGGTTTTAGATCATCATAATATTTTTTGGTACTCTATTTGGGTGAGTGCTTTCCTTGATTTCATTGTTATCATCAATTGACAAGTTTTCAATTTCGTTTCTATTGAGACAAGGGAAAGATGATGTCTCTACAAGTGACAAGTTGTGATAAGTAAGTGGTCAAGGCCTATGCATCAAGATTCTAGGGATACCCTGAGTACATATGATGTGCACACAAGGACTCACTAAGCCTCAAAGGGATTCCAAGACTATTCCCAAGGCAAGTACTAGTATTACTTTGTGTAAATAATACATAGGAAGTAGAGAGACTAGTACATATGTTCTATTCCAAAGTACATAGTATTTTAGATACCTAGACACTCTACTCATATTACTTGGAATCATATGTTTTGATTTTATGGTTTTTGTAGTTTCTTCTATGTCATTGAGGAAAATTATCTTTAGAAGGGGTGAGTGTTATATTCGAGATATGTGTGTCTCTAGAGAAACTAAACGTTCCTTGTTGGGGGGATAATCAAGCCCAAAAGCCACAGGTCTTTGCACGGAGGTAGTTATTCATGATGGCCATACAAATAGAGGAACCTTCGATAGAGATGTAGATGGTGATTAAACAAGGGTTCTAAATAGTATGGGAGGTGAGTACCAAGAACATTATTGATGATTATTAGTAATTAGGCAGATGCATGATTCAAAAAGAATTTTCCAAGACTTCTATTATATGCAAAGCTTGTTGGATATTGAGGATAAGTTGGATGGTACCAATTACCCATTATGGGCATATATGTTGTGTCATGTATTGTTCACAAAGGGACTATGGAATATTGTGCAGGGTGTTGGAAAATGTCTTGTTACACCTACAAATACAATTACTCAAGGTGATGCGGATGGCATCGAAGATGATGATATTCTTCAGGTTCTTGTTCATGCTACAATTCCCGTTGCACCTAGTGCAAAGAAATTTCATTGGGATGGCAGAGATGCTCAATCACATGCATTGATATCCTTGTCTATCAAACATGCCATTATTCCCCACATTTTCTCTTGCAAAATAGCAAAGGATGCTTGGCATACACTTACCACTTTATAGCAGGCAAGGAATGAGGTTCATGGTGCTTACCTCCAAAAACAATTGAGGAGTGAGCACATGAATGAAGAGATTCCATGGACAGTTTTTTGACAAAGATCAAAGATTTGAAGGAGTAGTTGATTTCTATTGATTAAGTCTTCCCAGACAGTTCACTTGTGCAAAGTGTTATGAATGTTCTTCCAGACTCATATCACAGTTTTTCTTCTACTCTTCTATTCATGATGAAAGAAAAACAAAATGCCTTAACATTTGAGGAGTGAGTCTGATCTATTCTATCGGACGAAGATCAGTCTAGGCAAAATAGGTCCATTATGCGTGTTGCAAATCAAGCTTTCCTAGCTAGTCAAAAGCTCAGAAGGGCAAAGGTAAATGGAGCTCATCCACTAGAAAGCAGAAATATGCTAATTCTCCACAATCAAAGAAGGATGACAAAGAAGAGAAGAAAACAGAAAAGAAAAAAAGTTTTTGCAAATATTGTAAAGGAAATGAACATGTCATAATGAGTTTTCCAAAGTTGGCTGCAAAAGAGGCAAAGAAAAAAGAGGTTGGAATGATTGTTATAGAGGCCTCTACACCCAAATTAGAATCTAAAAATCTTGAGGAGAATGAAGAATGGGCATTTACTACTATTTGCAATTATGATTATCTTCTCATGAACAATGTATGTTTGTAGTAGACTCAGATGTTTGGTACTTTGATAGTAGGGCAACCAAACATGTTACCTCGCAGCTCAGTTTCTTCACTTCACTTGAGCCTTCCCCTATAGGGAATACTGTCACATGCGCCAATAACTCCTCTTATCCTATCATGGGAGTTGGTAAGATCATTTTGACTACTGCTGATGGTAGTTCTTTTACATTATTGGATGCTTTATTTGTGCCAGGGTTCAAGAAAAATATTAGTTAGTTTCAGCATTAGCCAAGATCAACTTGGTTGTGAAATCCATTGACGACACATGTATAGTTCATGATCTATCAAATTGCGATATCAATATTACTTCTTGCATTTAATTTCATGAGCCATATAAGATCATAGATTATGCAAAATCTATGAATGATTCAACATATGCAGTTCAAGATTCTCAGGCTATGTCAAATGCAAAGCTTTGGCATGCACGCTTTGGTCATCTGAATTTTGCTAGTTTGTTACACTTCGAGAAATCTCCAATAGTGTCCTCTCTGCCCAAAATTGATGCACTTGGTAAACATGTCTATGAAGGCTGTATTTTGGGAAAAATGGAGTGTTCCTCCTTCCCAAAAGATGGTTGAGCTCGAGCTACTCAAAAATTGCAGCTTGTTCATAGTGATGTATATGGTCCTATGCAGACACCTTCTTTTGGGAAATATCTTTACTTCATGACTTTCATTGATGATTTTTCTAGGAGTGCATGGGTATATCCAGTGAAAACAAAGTCCTAAGTAATTTGTCAACATGTAAAATGGGCACCCTCCATCCTGATCGAGAGGGTGAATGTCTTCTGATTTTAATGCATTTCTGGCTAAATGTGGGATAAAACATCAGTGTGTAATGTTGTATACACCCCAAAAGAATGGATTTGGTTAAAGGAAGAAAAAGTCAATCATAGAGATGGTGAAATGTATGCAAAAGAATCAGGCTTTACCAACTAGTTTTTGGCTTTAGTGTTGGGAGTGATGGTTGGATGCACTCAAGAAATGAGTTGGTGCTGCTATACCTGCTTCACACCAGCCCTCCTTTGATTCCAGAAATGCTTAGTACACACCTTGAGCTTTCAAATGATACCAAGAAAGCATATATGTGCTTTGCAAATGATTTGTGTAATGAACAAATCAAAACAGACAACTTTGCACTTCACAAATTCTAGAAAACTTGTTATTTCTGTAATGATACCTGCTCAGTGTTATGCTCAGTGTGACCAGCACACTTGCAATTGAAACAATTCCTTTTGGGAGTATTAAAGTACCTTAATAAGCTACCATTTGCAAGTGGAATGAGATGAAATGATAAACCACATCCAGAGAAATTGATTTAGCAAAATTATGATTACCCCCGACTTTTTAGGAGAGTTGCAGAAATAGACCAGAGGTGACTTCGAAGCCGATTTCTCGAAAATGGCTGAATGAAATCTTCTGAAATTTTGTATGCTTGTAGAACACCTTGAGCTGGTTCCAACGAGCTATTAAACTCTTGATTTGGTTAAGTGAGCACTGAGAAATGCTCCTTGAAAGTTAACAGACTTGAAGTAAAAAACACAGAGAACCAGATATGATGAATGTGTATATATCTATTGATTGATATGATTATACAAGCTCATTAGCATGACAAGCATAGCTAATTGAGGTGTGTTGGTGTAGGCTATGGAGTAGCACTAACACACACACAGTTACAACAGTAGAATGCCTCGGGGAGTGAGCTAAAGTGAGTGACACACTAACCCGCGAGTTTTGCCTTCACTTTTTATATGAGTTGAATGATCATTTGAATTTGAAATTCAAATGTAGGCTCCCTAGAATATCTCTACTAAAAGTAGGAGATATTCTCTCCATTAACTCAACTAAGAATCCACGACTAATCAAGTTGGTGTGATTACATGAGATGCCAAGTCATTCTAGACTTTTACAAAAGGAGTAAATGGTAAGAAACTTTAAGCATAAGTTCCTATGGGTCTTCCCTTATGTGGAGTCTTCAAATCAAATGTCCTAGCCAAGTGTGATGGCTTGAATTGCACCAACAGCTCCCCCTCAAGCCAAACACTTTGGCTTAAGTCTTCTCTTTCAATCTTCAATTACATCCTGCAATCCAATCATGGATTTAAATCTGCATAACTTGTTTCCATCCAATGCTTTAGTGAGCAAATCTGCACATTGCATATTAGTAGACACATATGTCAATTGAATGTCTTTACTAAGCAACTTCTCTCTCACATAGTGGTAATGAACCTCTATGTGTTTGGTTCTGGCATGATATATTGGATTAGCTGCAAGGTGAAGAGAGCTTGTGTTATCTCCAAAGATAATTGGAGGTCTAGTGTATAGACCCAACTCTGTATACAAGAGCTTCAACCAGATAGCTTCTTGAGTTGCATTGGCAAGCCCTCTATACTCAGCTTCAGTGGATGACAATGCCACTGTAGGTTGTTTCTTGGCTGACCAAGAAATAGGCTTATCTCCTGCAAAACAAATGTAACATGATGTGCTCCTCCTATCATCCTTGCATCCTGCCCAATCTGCATCTGAATAAACTTTAATGTCAATATCTGATGTATAAGGAAAGTACAAACCATGATTCTGAGTTCCCTTCAAGTACTTCAAGATCTTCTTAGCTGCCTCTAGATGAGGTACCCTTGGTTTGTGCATGAATTGACTAAGCACACTTACTCCATATGCTATGTCAATTCTGGTCAAGGTAGCATAGTTCAAACTACCTACCATACTTTGATATCCTGTAATGTCTTGGACTTCTTCTCCTTCATGAGCACTTAGCTTTAGGTTGACCTCCATTGGAGTAGTAGATATTTTAGCATCCTGCAAGCCAAACTTCTTGACCATATCCTGCACATACTTCTTTTGAGTGATATATATACCTTAGTTGGTGTAGACTAACTCAAGACCTAAGAAATACTTTAATAATCCAAGATCACTAATCTTGAATTCTTCCATCATTTGTCCTTTGATGTGCCTAATCCCATTGACATCATTGCCTGTAATGATGATGTCATCAACATAAACACACAAGTAGATTACCTCTGTACTACTTCTCTTTATGAATAGAGAAGTGTCTGCTTTACTCATCACAAATCCTTGGTCTTGGAGGTAGGTTGTCAACCTGTAATTCCATGCTCTAGGTGCCTGCTTTAAACCATACAGAGCCTTCTTCAATTTGCAAACATAATGTACCTTCTTTGGATCTTCATAGCCAGGTGGTTGTGACATGTAGACTTCTTCAGATATCCATCCATTCAAGAAAGCATTCTTGACATCTAATTGATACATATTCCAATTCTTGGATGCAGCTACACTCACCAATATTCTGATAGTTGGCATCTTGGCCACAGGAGAAAATGTCTCCTCATAATCAATGCCTTGGGTTTGTGCAAAACCCTTGGCTACCAACCTAGCTTTGTACCTGTTTATTGTTACATCTGAATTCTTCTTTAGTTTGTAGATCCATCTGGATCCTATTATCTTCATAGAGTCTTTCTTGGGTACCAAGTCCCAAGTATCACTTTCCTTGAGAGCTTCCATCTCTTCATCCATGGCTTCTTTCCATTCTGGTTTGGTAATTGCTTCTTCATAGGTACCTGGTTCTTCATTCAACAAGTCCTTTGCAAGATATACAGAATGTTTAGTTACAAGTGATGTGTCATACCCAAATCTGATAGGCTTCTTCTTTTCTCTCTGAGATCTCCTCATTGCTTGAGTTGAGGATTCTGGTTTATCTTCTAGTTGCTTCATCTTCATCTTCCCTTTGGATTTCCAAGCCTTGAACTCCTCAAGATTTATTGTATCATCATCATCTGAGCTTGAATCTTCTTTCTGAATTGATTCCTCCTTGGTGAGCTTTGGGAAATCCTCTTCCATGTCATAGGGTAGACTAATCTTCCTGCATTCATTTTCATACCAAGAGTCATTCTCATCAAAAATGACATCTCTGCTTACCTTGAAACCTTTGTTTGTTGGGTTGTAGAATCTGTATCCCTTTTGGTTCAAATCATAACCAATGAAGATACATTTTTCAGCCTTGGGGTCTAGCTTTCCCCTTACCTGTGAGGGAATATGCACATATGCTACACACCCAAAGATTTTGCAATGATCCAGAGAGGGTCTCTTACCATGCCAAGCTTCATATGGTGTCATGCCATCAAGTGATTTGGATGGCAACCTGTTTATGAGATAGGTGGCAGTGGATACACTCTCTGCCCAAAGATAATTTGGTAATTTTTTCTCATTAAGCATAGACCTAGCTGTTTCTACTATGAGTCTATTCCTTCTTTCAGCTACCCCATTTTGTTCAGGTGAGTACCTTGTAGTAATCTCCCTTTTGATGCCTCTTTCCTGCAAGAAATCTTCAAACTCATTGGAGAAGTACTCTCCTCCACCATCTGACCTTAGCCTCTTCAAGCTTCTTCCTGTTTGATTTTCAACAAGTGCAAGATACCTCTTGAAACAATTAAACACTTCATCTTTATGCTTCATAAAGTATAAAATGGTCCACCTGCTATAGTCATCAATAAAGGACACATAATACCTTGATCCTGAAATGGAAGGGTCCTTGCTAGCTCCCCAAACATCTGTGTGTACCAAGTCTAGGTAGTCTTCATGCATGAAACCTTTCCTTGAATAGGGTAACCTGTGAGACTTACCAAATTGACATGATCCACACTTGTAAATCATGTGTTGCTTGGACACATTAGGTATCCCAAGCACACATTGATCCCTGCATATTTGCTTTAGGGTTCTTTCACCTATGTGCCCTAACCTCTTGTGCCATATTTCTAACTCTGATAGTGTTTGATCCTTGTAATTATACAAAGCAATGTTCTTGGTGTCTTCTAGCTCAAAAGTAAACAATCTACCTGATTTCTCCCCTTTGGCTATCCTTCTGAATCCATGTCTTGGGTCCTCCACATATGCTCCATGTTGTGTGAATCTGACCTGCAAACCTTTCTCCACAATTTGACCAACACTCATTAGATTCTTGGTGATGGTTGGTACATAGAGTACCCTGCTCAATAGGTTCTGGTTACCATCACATGTCTTCACATTTCCAATCTTAACAACAGAATGTTTAGTGTCATCACCTGTTTGTACCTGATGTTTGCCCTTGGGTTCTTCCAAATCAGAAAGTAGTGCCACATTGCCAGCTACATGGTTAGAACATCCTGAGTCAATATAAAATAAATGATCATCATTTGTACCTGCCTTGGAGGTCATATTCATGATCAATAGGGAGTCATCTTGCTCCTCTGTGTAATTGTTGTAATCCCTTCTATTTCTGAATCCACCTTGGTAGTTACCATTGTGGTTGTGGTTGTAATTGTTGTTGTATTGATTGTTGTATCCATTGTAGCTTTGATGTTGGTTGAATCTGCCTCTCCCTTGAGAGTATCCACCTCTTGAGTAGCCTCTTCCTCTCTGATTCTTGTAGTTCTTGTAGCATTCATCTGTGGTATGATTGGACAATCCACAAATGTTGCATGGTGATGAGTTGTAGGGTCTCCCCCTACCTGACTTACCTCCTCTGCCTCTTCCTCTAGATGATCTACCTCTCCCTGCATAATTAGCTTGAGAGGTAGAGCCTTCTTCATCCTGTTTCTTCCCTTTACCTTTATCTTTAACTTTCTTATCAGTATAAAGAGCAGAGGGGTTGTTACCTTTTGATTGATCTCCTGCCTTTGTAAACTTTGCTTCATGTGTGAATAGTTGGCCCATGAGTGTTGTGAGATCTGGGGTATGCATGTCCATATAGAGGTCCATTGCAGTGGTGAAACTTTCCCACTTATCATCTGCCTTGAGTCCATCTGTTACTTGCCTGACTATTTGTTCCTCTTCAATCTCCTCTCCAATGCTTGCTAGTTGATCTGCCACATCTTTAATCTTTGTCACATAATCTGAGACTGGTTGCTTGGGCTGCTTCCTAAGGGTTGTGAATTCAATCCACAGTTGATTCTTCCTAGCCCTTGTGTTGGAAGAAAAGTAGTTTGACAAGGTTTCCCAAGTCTCTTGGGAAGTCTTACAGTTCCTTACATGAGGTAAAAGAAAGTCAGATATAGAGTTAAGAAGATAAGACCTTGCCAAAGCATCCTTTGCACACCATTGATTGAGTCTTTCATGTTCATCCTTTGTGGGTAGTCCTCTAGTCTTGAATGAGGGCAATTCCTCATCTCCTGATATGTATCCAAATAAACTTTTGCCTTGTAGATAGGTCTTCATTCTCAATGACCAAGCTTGGTAGTTGTTCCTGTCCAATTTGTCAATGAATGAAGGAAATCCATCACCCATGTTTACCTTGTTTGCTCTGATGAAACTGTTGGGAGTGATGGTTGGATGCACTCAAGAAATGAGTTGGTGCTGCTATACCTGCTTCACACCAGCCCTCCTTTGATTCCAGAAATGCTTAGTACACACCTTGAGCTTTCAAATGATACCAAGAAAGCATATATGTGCTTTGCAAATGATTTGTGTAATGAACAAATCAAAACAGACAACTTTGCACTTCACAAATTCTAGAAAACTTGCTATTTCTGTAATGATACCTGCTCAGTGTTATGCTCAGTGTGACCAGCACACTTGCAATTGAAACAATTCCTTTTGGGAGTATTAAAGTACCTTAATAAGCTACCATTTGCAAGTGGAATGAGATGAAATGATAAACCACATCCAGAGAAATTGATTTAGCAAAATTATGATTACCCCCGACTTTTTAGGAGAGTTGCAGAAATAGACCAGAGGTGACTTCGAAGCCGATTTCTCAAAAATGGCTGAATGAAATCTTCTGAAATTTTGTATGCTTGTAGAACACCTTGAGCTGGTTCCAACGAGCTATTAAACTCTTGATTTGGTTCAGTGAGCACTGAGAAATGCTCCTTGAAAGTTAACAGACTTGAAGTAAAAAACACAGAGAACCAGATATGATGAATGTGTATATATCTATTGATTGATATGATCATACAAGCTCATTAGCATGACAAGCATAGCTAATTGA
This sequence comes from Ceratopteris richardii, assembly GCA_020310875.1. Lineage (NCBI taxonomy): Eukaryota > Viridiplantae > Streptophyta > Polypodiopsida > Polypodiales > Pteridaceae > Ceratopteris > Ceratopteris richardii. The sequence goes on along the minus strand of CM035444.1, from coordinate 16,383,975 downwards.
GGTGTGTTGGTGTAGGCTATGGAGTAGCACTAACACACACACAGTTACAATAGTAGAATGCCTCGGGGAGTGAGCTAAAGTGAGTGACACACTAACCCGCGAGTTTTGCCTTCACTTTTTATATGAGTTGAATGATCATTTGAATTTGAAATTCAAATGTAGGCTCCCTAGAATATCTCTACTAAAATTAGGAGATATTCTCTCCATTAACTCAACTAAGAATCCACGACTAATCAAGTTGGTGTGATTACATGAGATGCCAAGTCATTCTAGACTTTTACAAAAGGAGTAAATGGTAAGAAACTTTAAGCATAAGTTCCTATGGGTCTTCCCTTATGTGGAGTCTTCAAATCAAATGTCCTAGCCAAGTGTGATGGCTTGAATTGCACCAACATTTAGGTTGTTATGTGTGCAGCATATGTACTTAACAGGTATCCCACTAAAGCATTGTAGTCTATTACTCCATATGAGGCTTGGCATGGTCGCAAGCCATCTGTTGCTCATATGTTTGTCTTTAATTGTCTGGCATATGCATTAGTGCTAGAACAACAACACAGGAAATTGGATGATAAAGAAATGAAATGTATTTTTGTTGGGTATAGTTTTGAAAGTAGGGACTATCGTTTGTATCATCCAGAAACTAAATGCATTTTGGTTATCCATAATGTTATTTTTTTGGAAGATGCAATTCAGTTATTACATTCATGTACTAAGGAGACATCAATTAGCTCCAAAGATGTGTATGAAACTTTGCTTCCTCTTTTTATAGGTGGATAGTCTAGTGCTAGTCTAAATGAGGCAATTTCTCAACCTTTGTAGGTTCCACAAGATGATATAGATCATTCAAATTCTAATGCAAATTTACATGATGCACTTGTTGATCAGAGGTCTGATATAGAGAAGGAAAAGACTATGCCTAATGGGCTAGTGTAGACTTTGAAGGATAGAAAATAAGATGTCTCTCAATCATATCGCACTTTATTCAAGGTCTCATAGTGCTTGTTTTGCATCAGATTGCTATGTTATGGCTGCTCTAGTCTTTGTGATGAGAATGACCTTGTTTTGTTTGATGAAGCACAAAAAATTACCAAAATTGGATGGTTGTTATGCAATCAAAATAAGATGCTATTATGAAGAATGGTACCTAGTCCTTATGTGATTTGCCTCCTTGCAAGAAGGCCATTGGTATTGAGTGGGTATACAAGCTAAAGTGTAAGCCTGATGGAATAGTTGACAAGTATAAGGCTAGGCTTGTTGCAAAAGGTTATGCTCGAGAAAGAGGAATTGATTTTGATGAGACCTTTGCTCCTACATGTTGAACGACTACTTTTCATAGCATCTGTGGACTTGCAGCTCATCATGGTTGGAATGTACATAAGTTGGACATTAAAATAGCATTTGTGAATGGTGGCTTGCATGAAGAAGTGTACATTTTTCAAGCCCATGGATTTTTGTAGAAAGGGCATGAAAACAAAGTGTGCAAGTTGAAAAAGGCATTATATGGTTTGAAGCAAGCACCATATGCTTGGTATGAAAAGATACATGCCTACCATTGCATCTGAATCATGCCAAAACCCTATGATCGATTGTCTGTTTGCTTAATTCTTGTCAGGAGAAAGGAGAAGGAAAAGAGCTCTCACACAATCTCACACAAAAAGAGAGGAGCACACACACATTGAGGCAAGGAATAATGATTTTCTTCTTCTATTACATAAAGAGAATATAAAAGAATGACCTTCACCATTAATACAAGTAGTGCAATATATGAAGAACATATATAAGGGAAATCCTAATGTTTGTGAATGCATGAGTTGGTAGGAAACAAGTGTGCCATCACTCTTGGAAGATAAATCTAGTTAAAACTCACTAAAGTATCCTTGACATACACCGGTGTGACCACTATACATGTTAGAGAAATAAGTGACCTGCCATCCCCGATGATCACATGTTGAGCTTGATATTTCAACACTCCCCCTCAAGTTCAATGTCATGTCTTGTAATCCAAGCATCTTTCAAAACTTCTTCAGCTTCTTTGCTCCAAGTGCTTTAGTGAAAATATCAGCAACCCGCTCATCTATCCTCATATAAACAAGATCAATATCACTTGCTAATACCTTTTCCTTGATAAAATGTAATGTACCTTGATATGCTTTGTTCTAGCATGCAAAATAGAATTTCGTGCTAACTCTACGCTACTAAGGTTATCATAATAAATGATGATAGGCTTTTGTGCTTCCACACTTAAATCTGCAAGTAACATCTTTAGCCATATTGTTTCACATGCTACCATTGCAACACCTCTATAATTAGCCTCTATAATCAACAAAGAAATAGTGAGTTGCTTCTTATTGCTCCATGTAATAGTTGCACTCCCAAGTGAGAATAGAAAGCAACTGTTGGGTGTGTGTAGAAGTGCAAGAGACACACAAGAAGCACACACAAGGAGCAAAAATGTAGCAAGACACACGGAGAAGATGATGGCTGGAATAGCTCTCTCTATTGATCGATGAACTGAACTGAAGTGAGAGCTGAATAATATCCCTAAGTACAAAGTACCACCACATATGAGAGTATCAAGTATGTGGTAACATGGGGGAAAAACCTCTAGCCAGCACTAGAGTAAAAAGTGCCCATGTATAGGGAAAAGGTTCACATCAAAGCTACTCAAGGAACACATGAGTGTAACAAACCCCCCTAGAGCGAATGATGTGAACACATACAGGGAGTGACAGATCAGCCCCCACAAAGTAACAAGCCTAAAGCTTTGCGAAAAGCTTCAAACTTTTCCCGTGGAAGAGCTTTGGTGAATATGTCTGCCACATTATCTTGTGTAGGCACATATACCAAATCAATATCTCCTGCATGAAGGCGCTCTCTCACATAGTGATAATGCACCTCAATGTGTTTGGTCCGTGCATGAAACACTGGGTTTCGTGCAACAGCCAAAGCACTCTGACTATCTGTGAGAATATGCATAGCAGCATCAATCTCCATGCAAAGATCCATCAATAGGCGTCTCATCCATATACACTCCACTATAGCTGTGAAAACTGCCCTGTACTCAGCTTCACAACTTGATGTCGCCACTGTAGGTTGCTTCTTACTCAACCAAGATATGCATGAGTCTCTAAGGAAAAAGCAATTACCACTAGTGGACATGCAAGTATCATAACAACCAGCCCAATCACTATCTGTAAAAGCATGCAAGCATGGCTGAACATCTCTGCCATAAAAGAGACTTAAGCTCAAAGTGACTCAGAGATATCTAAACACACGTTTCACCACTTGCCAATGCTTAGTGCCAGGGCTGTGCATGAATCGACTCAACTGGGAAACTGCATACTGTATATCCGGCCTTGTGTTGCATGCATATATAAGACATCCCACAGCTTGCTGATAAAGAGAAGTTTCAAATGCATCACTGGAATCCTCAACTGAGAACCTGAATCCTGTCTCAACTGGTGTGGAATCTGGCTTACAATCCTCAAAGTCAAAACGCTGAAGTAGTTTTTCAACATACTTTGCTTGATGCATAACAATTCCCCCCTCAACGGATACAAACTCGATGCCAAGATAGTAGCTCAAAAGACCAAGATAAGTGACATCAAAAGTATGCTTCAAATCAGCCATAAGAATGTCAAGTTTTGCATCACATGACCCAGTCAAGAGTATGTCATCGACATAAAGAACAAGCACTATAAGATCAGCCCCATTTTTGCATACATAGAGTGTGCTTTCAATCGGACTACATGTGAAGCCAAGAGCAATCAAGTGCTTATGTATTTTGTCATACCACGCACGTGGAGCTTGCTTGAGACCATACAAAGCTTTATGCAAGCGACAAACCATATGCTCTTTCCCTTTCATAGCAAATCCAGGAGCTTGCTTCACATAGACCTCTTCTTGCAAATCTCCATTCAAGAAGGCTATTTTTATGTCCAATTGATGCACTTTCCAACCTCGATGGGCAGCCAATGCAACCACGGTACGAATGGTAGCCATATTGTTGCGCATATCCTTTGGCAACCAATCTAGCTTTGTAGCGATCAATGCTACCATCATATTTTCTCTTAATCTTATAAACCCACTTTGTACCAATGGCATTCTTTCCTTTTGGCAATTCACATAACTCCCAAGTACCATTCCTATGTATGGAATCCATTTCTGATTGCATAGCACTCATCCATTGTGGATCGTCACATGCATCTTCAAAAGAAAGTGGCTCTTCATTACATGTTGTAGCAATAAGAGAATAATCCACAAAATTACTTGATGCATGGTGAGAGCTTGATCTTGTTCTACCAAGTAAATGTGCACTCAATTTGCTATCCTGCAAAGTTTGTTTCAGTCACTTTGGCATAGATTGTGCACTCTTGATAGACATGCGTTCATTATGTAAAACATTTTGAATATGTACATCATGCGTGGGCTGAATTTCATTCTCAGTTTCAGTCATATTTTGACGCAAATGTTCAGCCATATGTGGCTGGAAATTTCCAACAGTTTGGACATTTTTTGAGTGAAATCTTTCAGCCATGTTTGGTTGGAAATTCTTTGCATTTTCAGCCCTATTTGGCTGGAATTTTTCAGCCCTTTGAACTTGAGTTGGATGGTCTACATGGCCATAGTCAAGTGCACCATTTTGGAACAAAGGCATGAGTGTATCGAACACATCTTGTGAGCTAACTGTTGGTAGTTTTTTGCATTCAAGTAGAGGGAAAACTGAATTTTCAGCAAATACCACATCTCGACTCACAATAATTGTGTTCGTCAATGGATGGTACAACCGATACCCCTTACTTTCAGCACTATAACCAACAAATATACATTTCTTTGCCTTTTCATCAAGTTTGTGCCGTTGTTGTGATGGCACAAGAGCATATGCCAAACAACCAAACACACGCATATGACTAACCATAGGCTTATGACCATTCCAAGCCTCATAAGGAGTGATGACTCTCAATGCTTTTGTAGGACAGCGATTCAACACATAATTTGCACACATGACCGCTTCCATCCAAAACTTATCAGGAAGATGCTTTCCTTTAACCATACATCGTGCCATTTCAAGTAGAGTTCTATTTTTACGCTCAGCAACACCATTTTGCTGAGGTGTATATGGCACCGTACATTGGTGTGAAATACCTCTTTCACGAAGAAAAGCATTAAACTCATGTGACATGTATTCACCACCACGATTCGTGTGTAGAGTCAAAAGTTTTTGTGAAGAAAAATTTTCAGCCATAGCTAAAAATGCTTTGAAGCAAGAAAATACCTCATTCTTTGCTTTCATAGGATACACCCATGTATGGCGAGTAGCATCATCAATGAAGGTAACAAAATATACATGCTTCCCAAAAGATGGAGTCTTGACGGGACCACATACATCACTATGAACAAGCTGTAATTTTCTTGTAGTGTGTGTATGACCATCTTTTGGAAAAGAAGCACGATGCATTTTTCCAAGAATGCAACCTTCACATGCATGCTTTTCAATGGACCCAAGTGTAGGCAAGCCAATAACCATATCCTTCTTTTGCAAGTAAAGCAAACTATTGAAGTTCAAGTGACCAAAACGAGCATGCCAAAGCTCCATTTCAGCCATGGAAGAAGTATGAGCAACTAAGGCATTCGAGGCAGCCCTCTTGTATGTATCCATGCGATACAAACCATTACATAATGTACCCGACATCACGATAACATCGCCATTGCTGAAATCATGAACCATACACTTATCATCAACAAAGTGTACATGAAGTCCAGCTTTGGCAATCAACGGAACGGAAATTAAGTTCTTCTTTATACCGGGCACATACAATGCATTTTTCAAGAGAATCACACCTCCATTTTCAGCCGTAAGCTCAATTTGTCCTACTCCAATGATAGGATAAGAGGCATTGTTTGCACACACCACATGTCCTCCTTTGAGGCAAAAAATCTTTTGCATGATGTTATGTGCTTTGAAGCACCACTATCAAAGAACCAATCCGAATCAGCCTCACTCACAACCATACATTTAGAATGTAAAGAAGCATCATAATGACATGTAACAACACATGCCCAAAAATCTTGAGCCATGTTAGCTTCATCATTCTTTACATTTGCTGAATTTTCAGCAATAGACATGCCGGATTCCTTCTTCTTTTCATTGTGTTTAGCAAGCTTTCTACACTCATCAATAGTATGACCAGCCTTCCGGAAATATTTGCATCTCTTCTTCTTTTGCAAATCACCATCATTAGAGGAATGAGTGGAAGAGGAAGCTTGAGGCTTTGGTTTTGATGAACCCAAACCTGAACCATACTTGCTTTTCCCCTTTTGTGAGATAGCAAGTGCTTGCGTTCCCTCAATCAAACCACTCCTATTCACTCTAGATTGCTCTTCTTGCAAAAGAAGAGACACAACCTCATCAAATGCATACATATTAATCCTTTTGCAACCAAACGGAGTGTAGTAGCAAAGCTTTGATAAGATTCCGGTAATCCTTTCAACAATGTAGAAATGAGTGATGCATCCGAAATGATCTCATCTATGTTTGCCAATTGCTCTTTCAAGTCCTTGATGCGTGTCACATACATATCTACCGACTCATTTTCATCCATACATACATCTTCAAGTTGCTTCCTCAAGTATGCAACACGTGCTTCATTACGCACGGCATACAAAGAAGCAAGAGTGTCCTATGCCTGTCTCGATGTAGAACATGGCCGAATGTGTGGAGCTATATGACGCTTCACTGAAAGCGCAATCAAAGCATGAGCTTGAGCATCTTTTCCATCCCATCTAAGCTGCTCCTGTGTAGGTGGAGAAGGAGAAACCACTGTACTCGAAGAAGAAGCTCCAACTGTGACAGTAGACTGTGAAGTAGAAGCACCTGCCGGTCTTCGATCTACATCTACCACTACGTTCCAAATTTGTTTTGCAACAAGAACATGCTTCATCATGTAAGACCACATCGGATAGTTGGTCCCATCAAGCTTATCTTCAGCTTGAAGCATGCCAAACAAGTCATTGCTGCCCGCCATTTCACTAAGGAACAAGAATGTGACAAAATCTTCACTTCAATGAAAGCTAAAATGAGTGCTGAAATTTCAGCTCACAAACCGTCACTCTTATGGCGATTCTGATTGCACGAATGGCTTCGAAATGGGGATAAAACTCCAACGCACTTGGTGGAAATGTTTTTGGGCTATTGAAATTCACTCTTCTATGCTCCGAAGTCGATTTGCACTGTTAAAAGTGCACGCATGCCATGACGCGAAAAGCCGAAACTTGAGAAGAAGCTGAACCTCCTCTGATACCACTGTTGGGTGTGTGTATAAGTGTGAGAGACACACAAGAAGCACACACAAGGAGCACAAACGCAGCAAGACACATGGAGAAGATGATGGCTGGAATAGCTCTCTCTATTGATCGATGAACTGAACTGAAGTAAGAGCTGATAATATCCCTAAGTACAAAGTACCACCACATTTGAGAGTATCAAGTATGTGGTAACATGGGGGAAAAACCTCTAGCAAGCACTAGAGTAAAAAGTGCCCATGTATAGGGAAAAGGTTCACATCAAAGCTACTCAAGGAACACATAAGTGTAACAAACCCCCCTGGAGCGAATGATGTGAACACACACAGGGAGTGACAAATCAGCCCCCACAAGGTAACAAGCCTAAAGCTTTGCGAAAAGCTTCAAACTTTTCCCGTGGAAGAGCTTTGGTGAAGTATATCAAAGGAGAGAACGAAAATGATCCACAATTACCAGAAAGAAATCAGACTGCAGATCAGTTAAGAGCATATGAGGAATGGAATCAAGGAGCATGAAAGGTAATGTATTGGCTATCTGTTAGCATACAATATAGCATGATTGAACACATACAAGATGCCAAGAGTCTGAAAGAGGCTCGGAACAGTTTGGTCACTTTGTATGAGACCAATACAAAGGCACAAAAATTGCAACTCAAGAATGAGTTGCATACGTTGGAAAAGAAGAGCATGTCGGTAAGTGACTACACTCTGAAAATCAAAAGCATATGTGAGTCACTTGCATCTATTGGCGTGAATGTAGATGATGATGATAAAGTGGAAGTGTGCCTTCATGGTTTAGGAGCTGTATATAAGCAGTTCAGAACTTCTATACAGACCAGGGAAAGTATTCTGAATTTTGCTCATCTAGTTTCTATGCTAATTATTGAAGAAAAGAATCTTGGTGAGGATTCAAACTCCTAAGGAAAATCTAGTTCTGAGTAGGTATTCTACTCTGGCAGAGGAAGAGGTAGAGGTAGAGGTTTCGGAAGTGGAAGAGGAAACAGTAACCAAGACCAAGGTCAACAACAGAATCATGCAGGAGGAAGAGGACAGTTTCGAGGCAGGGGAAGCCAAAGAGGTTGCAAAATTTTTCAAAGAAATGATTCAGGTAACGACAGTAAAGGATGTTGGGATTGTGGTAAACCTAGACACTTTGAACATGATTGCAAGTTGAAGAATCAAAATAACAAAAGGCAGCAAAACAACTATGCATCCACAAGTGTAGATGATTTTGAGAAGTTGTTCATGGTTCAACATCACATGATGAATATGATGTCTGCTAGTGTTTCAAAATTGAATGATAATGTCTGGTATGTTGATTTAGGTGTTTCAAATCACATGACCAGTCATGCGGAATGGTTTAGTACTTTGCAAAAATTACCAGTTCATGGATATGTTGAAACAAATGATGACACATCACACCCTATCAAGCCAAGAAATATAGCACTATCTATGGAGGATGGGAAAGTAAAACACCTTGCTAATGTGTTGCATGTTCCAAATATAACAAAGAATCTGGTTTCTGTTGGACAAATGGTTGACCACAGATTACAAGTCAGGTTCAATGTTTGATGGGTTATATGTAGAAGAATACAAACAGGATGGAAGATTGATTGCCAAAGGAAACAAAGTGGGTAGGATGATCACCGTAAATGTGAAATTTCGTGAAATGAATGCATCCATGTTTGCAAAAGGTACAGGAGTTATTGTTGATAAAGAGATGTGGCACAAACGGATTGGACATGCAAACTTACAAAGGCTGAAATTGATGCAATATGTGCAGCATGTCAATTTGGTAAACAGTCAATATCATCATTTCCGCATGACAAGAATGTTAGTGAGAATGTGTTAGAAATAGTACATACAAATGTTTGGGGTTCTACAAAGACCACACCTATGGGTGGTTGCAGGTTTTATGTTACTTTCATTGATGACCATACATGAAAAGTGTGTGTATATTTCATGAAAGAGAAGAGTGAGATGTTCACTCACTTCCAGAATTTTAAAGCTATGGTCGAAAAGAAGACAAGGAAGTATATTCAGACAGTAAAGTCTGATGGAGGAGGTGAATATATGTCAAATGAGTTCAACGACTTTCTTAAAATTCATGGAATTCGATGTCAGTTTTCATGCAGTTACAGACCACAATAGAATTGCATTGCTGAACACAAAAACAGACATATTGCAGAAATAGCAAGAGCTTTGATGGCTGAGAAGAATATGCCTCATTGTTATTGGGCAGAAGTTGTGCATACAACAATATACATTACCAACAGAACTCCAACTACTGCTATACATCAAGTTACACCTGAAGAAAAGTTCATAGGTAAAAAGCCAAACGTATCACATATGAAAGTTATTGGTTGTATTGCATATGTACATGTTCCAGATGAGCTGAGGATGAAGCTTGATCCAAAAGCAAAAAATTGTTTCTTCATTGGATACTCCCTTGAGCAAAAGGGATATAAATGTTATAAGCCACTTGTATGACAGGTGAAGGTGAGCAGAGATGTGGTATTTGATGAAATCTCAAACTTCTATGCAGATTCCAAAGAAGGACTGAACCTTGAACCAAATGATAAAGAAAATGTTGAAAACGTTGGAGATAGATGTCTGCGGAAGCATGTGAACAGCACAAGGAAGAAGAAGAAGCTTGGAGCACAAACACACAATACTGAATGTATTACTAGAGAATGTACAAAGATAAGTAGCCCATTAGAGCAATAGGCATATATACAAGCCGGGGGGAAAAAATCTCCTAAAGAGGGAAAAAAGTGCCCCGGCAGTCCTAGTGTGTTCACACACATCACTACCTAAATATATCAACAAATCCCCCCTGGGAGTGATGCGGTGAACAAGGAGCTGGCACTCATGTATAAGGAAGATCCAAGCTATGTGGAAATCACTCCACAAAAGGAAGTAAGCCCAAAGCTTTGCGGAAATCTTCAAACTTCTCCCGAGGCAGAGCCTTCGTGAAAAGGTCTGCAATGTTCTCCTGTGTGGGCACATATGCCAAGCTGATCTCCCCAGCAGAGAACCTCTCCCTGACATAGTGATAATGCACCTCAATGTGCTTAGTGCGAGCATGGAACACAGGGTTCCTCGCAACTTCCAATGCACTCTGACTGTCAGTGAAGATGGTGGTGGCAGAAGATTGGCCAACACCCAAATCAGCCATAAGGCGTCTGAGCCACACACACTCAACAGTCGCTGTGAAAGCTACCCTATACTCAGCTTCACAACTGGAAGTGGCCATAGTAGGCTGCTTCTTGCTCAACCAAGATATACATGCGCTACCAAGCATGAAGCAAAAACCACTGGTGGACACACGAGTGTCATAGCAACCAACCCAATCTGAGTCAGAAAAAGCATGCAAATCCGGTAGTAGTGATCCCCCCTTGGGATAAAACAAACCAAGTAGCCGAGTACCACTCAAGTAACGAAAGATGCGCTTAACCGCCTTCCAATGCGTGACTCATGGGCAATGCATAAACCTGCTCATCTGTGAGACAGCAAACTACTATTTGACCGAGTAATGCATAAGTAAATCAAGCATCCAACAGCCTGCTGATAGAGAACAGCATCAAATGCATCCCCAGCATCATGAAGACTCAATCGTAAAACTGTCTCCATAGGAATGGCAATAGGCTTACAGTCTTCAAGGCCAAAACGCTGCAATAATGTGTCAATATATTTCGTTTGACACAAAGCCATTCCACCATCAACTTGCATAAACTGAATGCCCAAATAGTGATGCAAATGCCCCAAATCAGACATCTCAAATGAGGCATGTAAATCAGCCTTGAAATCAGCAATATGCTTCTCAATAGGACCAGTGAGCAGCATGTCGCCAACATAGACAACAATGATCAGAAGCACATCATTAGCACGCTTAACATATAAGGTGCTTTCAGTTGGACTGTTCTCAAAACCATGTGCAACCAGATAGGCATGTATCTTCTCATACCAAGCACGTGGTGCTTGCTTTAAACCATATAATTCCTTCTTTAACCTGCACACCTGGTTTTCATGCCCTTTCTGCACAAAGCCACGGGGCTGAAAAACATACACTTCTTCATGCAAGTCACCATTCAGAAATGTTGTTTTAATGTCCAACTGATGTACATTCCAACCATGATGGGCTGCAAGTGTACAAATGCTCCGAACAGTAGTCATACGACATGTAGGTGCAAAGGTCTCATCAAAATCAATGCGCATAACCCTTTGCAACAAGCCTAGCCTTATACCTGTCAACTGTACCATCAGGTTTACGCTTCAGCTTGTATACCCACTTAGTGCCAATGGCCTTCTTGCCAGGAGGCAAGTCACATAAAGACCATGTACCATTCTTCATTATAGCATCATATTCAGATTGCATAGCAACCATCCAATTTTCTGAATTCTATGCTTCATCAAAAGAAACAGGCTCATTCTCATCACAGAGACTAGACGCAGCCATAGCATAGCAATCTGATGCAAAGGAGGCACTATGAGAGCAAATCTTCATTAGAAATGGAATGATTTGCATCATCATATGAAACCTGCAAAGGCTGAGAAGTTGCCTCAATAGGACCAGCATTAGAATGTCCACCTGTAAAAAGAGGCATCAAAGTATCATACATGTCTTTGGAGCTAACAGATGTCTCCTTAGTACATGAAAGCAATGGCTGAATAGCATCTTCCACAAAAACAACATCACGGCTAACCAGAATGTGTTTAGTCTGTGGATGATATGGATGATAGCCTTTACTTTCAGAATTGTACCCAACAAAAATACATTTTACTGCCTTATCATCCAATTTTCTACGATGTTGTTCAGGCACTAGTGCATATGCCAAACAACCAAAAACACGCAGATGAGCAATAGATGGATTGTGGTCATGCAAGCCTCATATGGAGTGATAGACTACAGTGCTTTAGTGGGACACCTGTTCAGTACATATGCTGCACACATGATAGCCTCAAGCCCAAAACTGTGTGGTAGAGCCTGGCTCTTGACCATACACCTCGCCATCTCCATGAGTGACCTATTCTTTCGTTCAGCAACTCCATTCTTTTGAGGTGTATATGGCACTATACACTGATGTTTTATCCCACGTTCAGCCAAAAATGCATTAAAATTAGAAGACATATATTCCCCCCCTCGATCAGAATGGAGGGTGCCCATTTTACATGCTGACAGATTTACAGCCAAAACCAAAAACTGTTTAAAGCACATGAACACTTCGGACTTTTCTTTGAGTGGATATACCCATGCATGCCTGGAAAAATCATCAATGAAAGTCACAAAGTAAAGATAATTTCCAAAAGAAGGTGTCTGCATAGGACCACAGACATCACTATGTACAAGCTGCAATTTCTTAGTAGCCCGAACTGGACCATCTTTTGAAAAGGATGAACGCTGCATTTTGCCCAAAATACAGCCTTCACAAACATGTTTTCCAGGTGCCTCAATTTTGGGCAACAAGGACACCATTTCAGATTTCTGTAGGCGTAGCAAACTAGCAAAATTCAGATGGCCAAAGCGTGCATGCCAAAGCTTTGCATCTGACATAGCCTGGGAATCATTTACTGCACATGCCAAATCATTTACAGATCTTTCATAGTCTATGAGCTTATACAGCCCACGACATAAGATGCCAGAAGCAATAATCACATCGCCATTTGACAGATCATGAACTGTACACAAATTTCACAACCAAGCCAATCTTGGCTAATGCAGAAACTGATAACAGGTTCTTTTTTATCCCTGGCACAAATAAAGCATCTGGCAAAGTGAAAGAACTACCATCAACAGTAGTCAAAATGATCTTACCAACTCCCATAACAAGATAAGAGGAGTTTTTGGTGCATATAACAGTATTCCCTATAGGGGCAGGCTCGAGCGAAGAGAAGAAACTGCGCTGTGAGGTAATATGTTTGGTCGCCCCACTGTCAAAATACCAAACATCTGAGTCTACTACAGACATGCACTGCTCATGAGAAGATGGGTCAAAGTTGTAGACAGTAGTAAACGCCCATTCTTCTTCCTGCACAAGATTTGCAGACTCTGTTTTTGGTGTAGAGGCCTCTGCAACAACCATTCCAACCTCTTTAGCAGCCAATTTTGGACAGATCTTTATGATATGATCATTCCCTTTACAGTACTTACAAAACAATTTCTGCTTTTCTGATTTCTTCTCATCTTTATCTTCCTTCTTCGAATATGCAGAATTAGCAGATTTCTGCTTACTAGATGAAGAGCTCCATTTTCCTTTGCCCTTCTGACTAGCCAGGAAAGCTTGATCTACAACTCGCATAATGGACCTGTTTTGCCTGGACTGATCTTCCTGCAACAGAACAGAGACTAACTCCTCAAATGACAAGGCATTTGGATTGCCTTTCATCATCAATCGAAGAGTAGAAGCAAAACTCTAATATGAATCAGGAAGACCATTCAAAATGGTCTACACACGTGAGCTATCTGGTATAACCTCATCAGCAGAAATCAACTCTTCCTTCAGTCTTTGATCTTTGTTAGGAAACTGTCCATAGAATCACCTTCATTCATGTGCTCACTCTCCAACTGTTTTCGGAGGTAAGCAACACGAGCCTCATTCCTAGCTTGGTACAATGTGGTAAGTGTATCCCAAGCATCCTTAGCTGTTCTACAAGAGGGAATATGAGGAATAATGGCACATTTGACAGATATCAATGCATGTGCCTGGGCATCTCTGCCATCCCAACGAATTTGCTCTGTAGTAGGTGCAGCAGAAACAGCAGCACGAACAGCAATCTGCGGAATATCATCTTCGACACCATCTTCATCAGCTCAAGCACCTATATTTGCAGTACCTGTAGTTAGAGGTGTAACAGGACGTCTTTCAACACCCTCCACAATGTTCCACAATCCTTTTGCAACCAATACATGTCGCATCATATAAGCCCATAATGGGTAGTTGGTACCATCCAACTTATCCTCAACAGCCAACATACAGAATACATCACTACTTTCAGCCATGGCCGGTGACTAAAATACCTTGATGCAAAAAATTGACTGTATCTCAAAATGTTGAACAGAACTGCCCCAACGAATTCTGCTAGACCTCTAGCAGACTTTGAGACGCTTATAATGGCGAATAGAAACTGGTATATACCTTTGGCACAAAAAGACAAAATAGCCTGCACAAGCGTTGCGTAATGTATTCGGAGGCTGAAACGAGCTCAGATCACGATTTTGGCACCACAGAGCGAAGCAGTTTTGATCTCTGAAACACCCTGAGTATGCTCACCAAATTTCGTGTGAATCTGAGACTGCAAACAAAGGAGTGTCGACGACAGCCTAGATGAAGCAATGACCTGCTCTGATACCAATTGGTGGAGATAGATGTCTGCGGAAGCACGCGAACAGCACAAGGAAGAAGAAGAAGCTTGGAGCACAAACACACAATACTGAATGTATTACTAGAGAATGTACAAAGATAAGTAGCCCATTAGAGCAATAGGCGTATATACAAGTGGGAGGGAAGAAAACCTCCTAAAGCGGGAAAAAAGTGCCCCGGCGGTCCCAGTGTGTTCACACACATCACTACCTAAATATATCAACAGAAAAATCAAGTGCAAAATCTTAAGTTTTGAGTGGACCGGATGCATCATCAAGCAATAGTTCCAACTCAAATCCATGGAGTGGAAGATTGCATGGAAATTTTAGTCCATCAAATTCATCGAATACATCCAAGAAAGGTAAAGAAAAGCTTTCTACTGGTCATAAAACATGTGTAGGTTTTGAAGACATTGATGGAGATTCAAGTGGTTAAGAAAAAAGTCTTGATGAGGAACTTGTATTGCCCTCTATGAAGACTCCAGGAGTTAGAAAGGCACATGCAGATGATACAAGGAGAAGTGACCCATGACAAGAAGATTTGGGAGGATGTGGAATTATGTACAACGATTAACGTATGATAGTTACATGGCTCGTCGTTGTTCCTACATGACAATGGTAATACAAGATGTTGAACCTTCTTGTTTTGAAGATGCAATTGGAAATGCAGATCAGGAAAAAGCTATGGATGAGGAGATGGTTGCACTTTATGGAAACGAAACATGGAAGCTGGTTCCATTGATGCAAGGAAAGAAACCCATAGGCTGCAAGTAGGTTTACAAGGTAAAACACAATGTTGATGGTAGCATAAGCAAGTACAAAGCACGATTGGTAGCAAAAGGATATGCACAAACATATGGCATTGATTATGAGGAAACATTCAACCATCTAGCTAAAATGCCTACTGTCAGAACACTTTTTGCATTAGCTATAGCAAAAGGATGGACTTTGCATCATATGGATGTGAGGAATGCTTTCTTACATGGTGAGTTACAGGGAGAAGTATACATGGACCAGCCACAAGGATATGAAGATTCAAAGCATCCAGAATATGTTTGCAGGTTGCAAAAGGCTTTCTATGGGTTGAAGCAAGCTCCTCGTGCATGGCATGCAAGGATTGTTGATTACTTAACCACCATTGGGTTTTCTATGTGTGATGCAGATCATTCACTATATGCAAGGAAGGGTGATGATGGCATCACAATTGTGGCTAACTATGTTGATTACTTGATTGTAGGTGGTGATAATGAAGAAGGCATTAAAGAGGTAGAGCAACTTCTTATGCATGATTTTTACATGAAAGATCTTGGTGTGCTTCACTACCTCTTGGGCATTGAGTTTATACATACAAAAATAGGTATGTGGATGTCGCAAAGACAATATGCCTTGAATATGCTGCAAAAGTATGGTATGGTTGATTGTAAGCCAATTTCTATGCCATTAGATTAGAACTTGAAGTTTATTACTACATCAGGTGCAGCATTGGAAAATGCAACTACGTACAAGAAAATTGTGGGAAGTCTTATATATCTCACAATTACAAGGCCTGATTTAAGTTATACTGTTGGAATTGAAAGCCAATTTATGGAGGTTCCCAAGAAGCCACATTTGGATGCTCTAAGGCGCACTTTACATTATGTGAGTTCTACTTTGGATTATGCATCGTTTTATGAAGTTGGTGTAGATTTGCAAGTTCATGGATACACCGATGCAGATTGGGTTGGTAGCATTCCAGATAGAAGATCTACTAGTGGCTTTCTATTCTCGCTTGGGAGTGCAACTATTACATGGAGCAGCAAGAAGCAACCAATTGTTGCTCTATCGAGTACAGAGGCTGAGTATAGAGGTGCTGCAATGGAAGCATGTGAGGCATCATGGCTAGAGATGCTACTTGCAGATTTAGGTGTGGAAGTGCAAAATCTCATCATTATCTATTGTGATAATCTTAGCAGTATATAGTTAGTACAGAACCCTATTTTTCATGCTAGAACAAAGCATATTGAGGTACATTATCACTTCATCAGAGAGAAGGTATTAGCAGGTGATATTGATCTTCTTTTTGTGACAACAGATGAGCAGATTGCTGATATTTTCGCTAAAGCACTTGGAACAAAGAAGTTGAAGAAGTTTCGAAAGATACTTGGATTAGAGGACATGACATTGAGCTTGAGGGGGAGTGTTGAGATATCAAGCTCAACATGTGATGATCCAGGATGACATGTATCAATTTTTCATTTCTCTGACATGTATAGTGGTTATGCCGGTATATGTCAGGGATACTTCATTGAGCTTTATTAGATTTATCTACCGAGAGTGATGGCACATTTGTTCCTTGCCAGCTCACTCATTCATGGACATTAGGTTTTTCTTTATGTACTGATCTTTATATATTGCACTTGTATTCTTGCTTTTTAGGTCATTCTTGTACATTCTTTTTTATGTAATAGAAAAAGAAGAAGAAGATCATTCTTCCTTGCCTCAATCTGACTGTGTGCTTCTCTTTGATTGTGAGAGTGTGTATGAGAGTTCTCTTCCTTATCTCCTTCCTCGTGACAAGTTCCTCATCAAGGCTCTTTTATGAATTGCTTGATTCTCCATCAATGTCTTCAAAACTTATTCATGTTTTATTACCAATAGAAACCTTTTCTTTACCTTTCTGGCAATGAATTTGCTCGACCAAAATTTCCACATAATCTTCCACTCCATGGGTTTGAGTTGGAGCTATTGCTTTGTGACATATTTGATTTGCTCAAAACTTACGATTTTGCACTTGAGTTTAAGTCTTTTGGCATCTGCAAAGAAGAAAAATATTACAACAAAGACCACATCTTTGCTTACCTTGACATGTCGTGTAAGTGGGTTGTAGCATTTATATCCCTTTTGCTCTAGGTTGTATCCAATGAAGATACATTTTTTTGCTTTTGGATCAAGCTTCGTCCTCAAATCATATGGAACTTTTACATATGCAATACAATCGAATACTTTTATATATGATAAATTTGGATTTTTACATGTAAACTTCTCTTCAGGTGTAACTTGATGTACAACAAGAGTCGAAGTTCTATTCATGATGTATACAGCAATATGCATAGACTCTACCCAATAACAATGAGGGATACTTTTCTCATCCATCAAAGCTCTTGCTATTTCCGCAATATGTGTATTTTTGCATTCAGCAATGCCATTCTATTGTGTTGTGTACCTGCATGAAAAGCGCCTTCAAATTCCATGACTTTTCAAAAAACGACTGAATTGGTTTGACATCTCCATCAGATCTTAATGTCTGAATATACCTCCCTTTGCACATACCTTTGTATTTTGCAACCTTGAAATTTGGTAGTCCATTGACAAGCTCTTTTGACTGCATCAACTTCAACCTCCACAAATTTTCATGTCCAATTTTTTTGTGTCACATCTCTATATCAACAATAATCCTGCACCATTTACAAACATGGCTGCATTCATTTGAGGAATTTTCACATTCAAAGTGAACATCTACCACCTTTGTTCCCTTTGGCAACCAACCTTCCATTTTGTTTGTACTCTTCTACATATAAACCATGAGCATTGAGCCTGACTTGTAATCCCTTGTCAACCATTTGTCCAACAAAAACTAGATTCTTTGTTAACAATAAATTTCTGCAAACTACTAAACCATTCTACATGGTTGTTCATGTGATTTTAGGCCTTGAATCAACATACCATACATTTCCATTCCATTTTGGGACATCAATAGACATTGTATTCATTATCTAATATTGGACCATGAATAGCTTTCTCCAAATTTCTTCACTTGTGGATGCATAATTGTTTTGATGCCTTCTATTATTTTGATTCTTCAACCTATAATCACGTTCAACATGACCAAGTTTACCACAATTCCAACATCCTTTACCATCATTACCTAAATCTTTCCTTTGGAAATTTTATTGGCCTCTTTGGCTCCCGTTGCCTCGAAACAATCCTCTACCTCCTGCATGATTCTGTTGTTGACCTTTGTCTTGGTTACTATTTCCTCTTCCGCTACCAAAGCATCTACCTTCGCCTCTTCCTCTCCCAAAATAGAATACCTACTCAAAATTAGGTTTTCCTTTAGAGTTTGAGTGCTCACCAAGATTCTTTTCTTTAATAATAAGCATGGATGCCAGATTAACAAAATTCAAAATATTTTCCCTGGTCTGAATAGAAGTTCTGAATTGCTTATATGCAGCTCCTAAACCAAAAAGGCACTCTCCACCTTATCATCATCATCTACATTCACACCAATAGATGCAAGTGAATCACATATGCTTTTGTTTTTCAGGGTATAGTCACTTACTGACATGCTCTTTTTCTCCAGTGTATGAAACTCATTCTCGAGTTTCAGTTTTCTTGCCTTTGTATTGGTCCATACAATGTGACTAAACTATTCCAATTCTCTTTTGGCTTCTTGGCATCTTGTATGTTCCTAATCATGCTATTATGTATGCTAACATATAGCTAATACATTGCCTTCCATGCTCCTTGATTCCATTCGTTATATGTTCTTAATTGATCTACGGTCCAATTGCTCTCTAGTAATTATGGAGTGTTTCCATTCTCTCCTTTTTGATGTACTTCCAATAGCCTTTTCTCGTTACAAAATTCATAATTCTAAATCTCCAAGTGTCAAAGTTGTTCTTGTCTAACTTATCACTCATAAGTTGACCCATTCCATCAACATTTCCCATTTTTGTAGCAATTCACAAAAACACTAGAAGCAGTACCTCTACTTGAGCATTGTCACATTGTGACATGAAAGTTCGATCTCAAAAAAACACAGTTTTCATGTATTAATAGTATACGGAATCGTTTGACATTCTGGGTCTCAAATATTTGATTATCATGGAACAAAACACAAGTTGCAATTTTACAAACTGACCTGTCTTCTCCATGGGCCCCACCTTGCAAGCCTGAAACGAAGGTTGAGATGGCTTCGAAATAGAAATATGAGGAAAACAAGTGATCTTAAAGGGGTAACTATCAAAAATATTTTGATGCCTTCTACCTTGACACAATATTTCATAGAAATTTGAGATCGTTTGTGAAGCATGCATTCTCCACGTCTTCTCAGGTACTCTTAACCGTCAACCTCCTCCATGAGCTCTCTATAGCCACATTAGCTCTGATACCATGTCACGAGAAAGGAGATAAGGAAGAGAGCTCTTACACATTCTCACACACAAAGAGAAGAGCACACATAGATTGAGGCAAGGAAGAATGACCTTGTTCTTCTTCTTTTATTACATAAATAGAATATACGAGAATGACCTTCACCAACAATACAACTAGTGCAATATATAAAGAACAATAAATAAGGGAAATCCTAATATCCATGAATGAGTGAGTTGGAAAGAAATAAATGTGCCATCACTCTTGGTAGATAAATCTAGTTAAAGCTCACTAGAGTATCCCTGATATATATTGGCATGACCACTATACATGTTAGAGAAATAAAAAAGTGATACATGTCATCCCCAATGATCATATGTTGAGCTTGATATCTCAACAACTCTAACACTCAGAGGTCTTGTTTTGAACTGATGACATCACCGATCACATCATCAATTCGTAACCACCATTGATGAATTGACCTTGAAAACATGTATAAGGAGGGGTTGGCCACATATATACTCATTCTTGCTAATGCCAATCTTGGAAGCTCAAGGAGTTGTGATCATCAAGTAAGTACTTTCAAAGTTCTAGTTCTAGTTCTTGTCATGCTCCTTGTTCTTGTCCTGATTAGTTTAGTTCTTGGACATCTAGTCTTGTCCTCTTGTAATCTCATAGTATGAGATCGCATCAAGCTATTTCTTGTATCTAGTTCATCTCCTTAAAGGGAGTTCTTGTAACCCAAATATATTGCTTCATACTTAGAGTCTTGGGTTGTGGGATATCTTGTATCATTTCTAGTCCACTTATCCATACCTATCAGTCTTGGTTTGTGGGACTTCTTGTATCAATTATATATTCTTGTATTATTTTCCCTATGGGAGTTATCTTGTAATCAAAAGTATAATGTTAGAGAAATAAAAAAGTGATACATGTCATCCCCAATGATCATATGTTGAGCTTGATATCTCAACAACTCTAACACTCAGAGGTCTTGTTTTGAACTGATTACATCACCGATCACATCATCAATTCGTAACCACCATTGATGAATTGACCTTGAAAACATGTATAAGGAGGGGTTGGCCACATATATACTCATTCTTGCTAATGCCAATCTTGGAAGCTCAAGGAGTTGTGATCATCAAGTAAGTACTTTCAAAGTTCTAGTTCCAGTTCTTGTCATGCTCCTTGTTCTTGTCCTGATTAGTTTAGTTCTTGGACATCTAGTCTTGTCCTCTTGTAATCTCATAGTATGAGATCGCATCAAGCTATTTCTTGTATCTAGTTCATCTCCTTAAAGGGAGTTCTTGTAACCCAAATATATTGCTTCATACTTAGAGTCTTGGGTTGTGGGATATCTTGTATCATTTCTAGTCCAATTATCCATACCTATCAGTCTTGGTTTGTGGGACTTCTTGTATCAATTATATATTCTTGTATTATTTTCCCTATGGGAGTTATCTTGTAATCAAAAGTATAATTATGAAATCTTGTCTAGTCTATTCAGAGGGCACAATCTATTGCTCCCCTGACATTTTGACAAGACTACCTTCATCAAGACCAAGCACCATGGAGATTATTCGTGAAGAATTTTTTTTTGAACTTAAAGTTATTCAACAACAAGTCCAAGAGATACGAGAAAATCAAGAAAGGACTCAACAATAGAATATTCAAGATGTAATCACAGAACTTCAAAGGCAAATTCAAGAACTGCATATCATTGTAAATCAATCTTCTTCAAGTACCCCCATGGAAACCAATATGAACAAAAGTCTTAACATGAGCATGCATGAGAAATTTGATGGGACAAGATCAAAGTTTTGATGATTTCTACAAAAAATGAAAATATTCATAAGAGTGTAATCATACAGGTACCCGGATGATGCTTCTCAAGTAGTCCTCATAGGAACTCTATTATTTGGTCCTTCTCTTTCATAGTTTGCAGCTATCCTTAAGAAGAATAAGGATATTTTGTATCATTTCAATGCCTTTTTTTGAGAGTTCACGTCTTCTTTTGGAGATACTAATTGTTCACATGTTGCCAAAACAAAGCTAAGGAAGCTACATCAAGAAAATAGGCCTTTGTCTACCTATGCATCAGAATTCAAACAAATCATTTATGATCTCACATGGCATGAGGATTATTTTATCAAATAATTTCGATGGGGCTTACATAATGATGTCAAGGACCTCATGCTAACCATGCGCAAGGTAAACACTTTGAATGAATTCATGAATCAAGCAATTGAGTGTGATAATAGGTTGTTTGAGAGAAAGCAAGAGAAGAAAACTTCTATTAGAGATGGAGAATACAAGTTTACCTCCATTCCACAACAAGATATATTGGAAGAAACTCAATGAGAACCCTTCCAATTGGATAACATCAAGGTCAGAAGACTTACACCAAAGGAAAGAAAACATCGGAAGGATAATGGATTATGATTTTATTGTAGTGACCATAAACACATGGCATTCAAATGTTCTAAGAAGAAGAAACAAGATGGGTTCAAGGCTTCCATGATCATCATCTCATATCAGAAGGATCATCAGAGTCAAAAGAGGAGTATTGTCCATCATGAGAATCATGCCCTTCATTTTGTACCTAGATATACTACAAACCCTTTCTAACTTCATCATAGATATCCATCATTTTCGTGTTCTAGTAGCACATATCAAGAACTCTACAAAGACCAAGAGCTATGAAAATTCAAGTTCTCAAAGATCTCACAGTCACATAACCACTCCTCGTGGAGCTTGTCGCTTGAGGGGGAGATGATGTCACAAACACAAAGGAAATCACCCGAACCTTAGATTCTATGTGCACTTCTATATTTAGAGAAATTAATCCTACCATAGTATCCGGAATATGCCAAAAACCCTAAGATTGACTGTCTATTTTCACGATTATGACACTTGAAGGTCTTGTGTTGAATTGATGAAATCATTGATGATATCATCAATTCATAACTATCATTGATGGACTTCCCTTGAAAACCTATAGAAGGAGGTTTTGTCCATATATATCCTCACTTTTGCCAATGCAAGTCTTGGGAGCTCAAGGAGTCGTTATCACCAAGTAAGTACTTTCGAAGTTCCAGTTCCAATTCTTGTCATGTTCCTTGTTCTAGTCCTAATTGGTCTAGTTCTTGGGCATCTAGTTTTGTCCTCTTGTAATCTTGCAGTACGAGATCCCTCAAGCTACCTCTTGTATCTACTTCATCTCCCTTAAGGTAGTTCTTGTAACCCGAATCTTTTGCTTCATATCAATTGTCTCTAGTTTCGGTATATCTCGAATCATCTCTAGTTGAGTTATCCATATCTATGAGTCTCGCATATCATGGACCTCAGATTCCATGTGACTTCTGTATCTCATGGTTGATTCAGAATTTGGAGAAACCTGAAAGAACTTGGGAAAGCTTGTAGGAGGTAGAAAAGTGAGTTGCGAAGTGACGAAGTTCGGTCCAACCAACCAGCACAAGACCACTCCTTGAGCTTATGCAGACTCAAATAGACCTTATAGGCATTGATAAGTGCAATTAAATGCACCAAGTACTTTGGAGCATCAATGAGAACGAGTCAATACAAAACAAATACGTTTGCACATTGACTAGCTCAAAAACTTAGTATCTTTGGATGAGATAATCAACTTCAAATGCTCATAGCAGGCAACATGATTACAATTGGAAAAATTCCTTTTGCAGGAGTGATACACATAGGATTGAGTGTATAAAATGCACAAGATTACAAGAAATAAGCAAAATATGCTTTTGGAATGCACCTGTCACTCAACAATGGTACCTCCTATTTTTTAGGAATGCATAGAGATAGACCTAGAGACAGAAAAACTAGGATTCGCTCCAATCTACTGAACCAAATGCTTTGAAAATTTACACACATAAACTACATACTTATATCTTTCCAATGATTGCTTGTTCAACCAATTTGGAGCTCTCTAGAAAGAGGCGCAGCCTCTACAAGCTTACTGTTGTTGAAGAAGATGATGCAGAAAAATGGAGCAAGACAATGATGGCACAAGTGCATGTATATTGCATCCATGTAATGTAAAAGTGATTTAAAGCCTTTATATAGACTCTTGAAGTGGCCCATGACTTCTACAAGTGGATTTTGAATTCAAATAAAGGTTGTATTAGTTGTTGGAGGGAATCAATTCACTTTCCTATAATCTAGGAAAAGTGAAGATCTAGTTTGATCTACTTTTAGGTAATTGATTGATTCATTGATTGCAAAGTAAACACCTCAAATTTGTGGAAGTTTAGTTCTCTTTTTCTACTTTTATACATGTAAAGCTCTAGGATTTTACAATGGTAAATGATCCATAAAAAATCTTTTAAAAAAATACAATAAATGAGCATAAGTAATAGAATGGTTCAATGGATATTCTTTCGACGTAATCCAAACAATAGCTTTTTGATATAGATCAAATCCACCTCAGACATAGTGTAAGCATGATATCTCCTTTTCATGAGCTTCTCCTTGATGTAGTAATGAACCTCTTTGTTTGGTTCTTGCATGGAAAATAGGGTTTGCTGCTAGATGCATGGAACTTACATTGTCTCTAAATATGTGAGGTTTGGAACTCAGAAGTCCCAAATCTTTTCATAATGGTTTTAACCATATTGCCTCTTGAGTTGCTATAGTCAAACCTCTGTACTCTGCTTCAGTTGAGGATAAAGCAACAATAGGTTACTTCTTGGAACTCCATGATGCTAGCTTTGAACCTACGAATGCTAAGTTACCAAAGGTACTTCTTCTATCATCCTTAGCTCCTGCCCAATCTACATCTGAATAGATTTTGATATTTAAATCTGAAGAGTAAAGATAGAATATACCTTCATTGATTGTATCTTTGAGATACTTAAGTACTTTGTTAGCTGCATCCATGTGTGCTCTTCTTGGCTAGCGCATGAATTGGCTTAGCACTCCTACACTATATGAGATGTCTGTCCTTGTATGACTAGCATATATCAAGCTACCTACCAAGCTTTGATATTCTTTATGGCTTCTATTTTCTCACCTTCATAAACAATAAGTTTATGATTCATCTCAAAGTTGTACCTGCGGGTTTAGTGTTCTTGATTTTTAACTTAAGTAGATCGTGAATGTATTTCCTTTGAGTCAAATACATTCACTTATCTGTGTATATGAACTGCATCCCTAGGAAGAATGTGAGCTCACCTAAATCATTGATTTTGAACTATTCTTCCATGTGTCTCTTGATCCTTTGAATGCCATTCAAATCATCACCTCTCACAATTACGTCATCTACATATACACATAGATGGATAACATCATTCTGATCCCTTTTGATGAATAAAGAAGGATTTGAGTTGCTAAGTTTGAACCCTTAATCTTGAAGGTATGGAACCAACCTGTACTTCAAAGCTCTAGGAGTTTGTTTCAATCTATACAATGCTTTATTAAGTCTGCAAACACAAGATGCATAATTATGGTTTTCAAAACCTGGAGGTTGTGACATGTATACCTCTTCACTTATCCAACCATTTGGAAATGCATTTTTTACATCAAGTTGGAGGAGTCTCCAATTTCTTGCAGCAACCACACTTATCAATGTTCTGATTGTAGTCATCTTTGCAACTGGTGAGAATGTTTCCTCATAGTCTAAACCATGATTTTGTGAGCATCCTTGGGCAACTAATCTTACCTTGTACCTACAAAATAATCCATGTGAGTTTCTTTTAACTTTATACACCTATCTACAACCGATTACCTTTTAATTGGATGACAATGGAACCAAATCCCAAGTGTCCATCTCCTTCAATGCATCCATTTCTTCTATCATGGCCTTTTCCAAATGAGGATTTCCCTTTGCCTCCTCATAGGTTGAGGGCTCTTCTAAATTGAGTCTTTTACCAAGTATTGAATGCTTTAAAACAAATGTTGAATCATATCCATACATATCTAGTTGTTTCTTCTCTCTTGTTGATCTTCAAGAGCTTGCTTAGAGCATTCTCCACACTCCTGCATCTTTGCTTTGCATCTTGAATTCCATAGTTTGTAATCCTTTTCCCTTTCATCTTGGTCATCATCTGTATCACTTCTTGGATCTTAGACCTGTGTATCATGCTTGCTTCCTAATTGATGAGAATCAGAATTAAGATCATATAGTAGAGTTACCTTTTGTTTGTCTTCATCAAACCAAGACCTGTGTTCTTCAAACACAACATCTCTACTTGTAGTGTATTGCTTGGTTGAAGGATTATAGAATATGTAACCCATCTGAGTTTAGTCATACCCAATAAAAACTGCCTTTGTTGCCCTTTCATCTAGCTTACCTCTTATTTATGATGGTACATGAACATAAGCTAAACAACCAAAAACCTTACAATGTCCAAGACTAGGCTTTCTTCCATGCCATGCTTTATAAGGAGTCATACCTTGAAGTGATTTGGATGGTAGTTTATTGAAAAGGCACACAACAGTTGAAATAGCCTCTACCCATAGATAATGTGGTAACCTCTTCTCTTCAAGCATTGTTATGGCTTATCCAACTAATGTCTTCTTTCTTATCTTTGCAATTCCATTCAGTTGAGGAGAGTACCTGATAGTCCCTTCCCTTTTGATACCTTTATCCTGCAATAACTCATCAAACTCTTTGAATAAGTATTCTCCCTCTCCATCAGATCTAAGCTTTTGGAGTGATCTACCTGTATGATTCTCCACATGTGCTAGATACTTTCTGAATCAATCAAACACTTCATTCTTACTCTTGATGAAGTATAGAATAGTCCATCTACTATGATCATCAATAAATGAGACATAATACCTTGATCCTGCCAATGAAGGTTCTTGACTTATCCCCCATACATTTGTATGTACTAAGTCCAATGAGTTGTTTTGGATATAGCCTTTTGTGGTTGAATGGTTGTCTTTGTACCTTCCCAATCTAACATGCATCACATCTGTTGATCATGTGTTGCTTTGATATGTTTGGCATTCCTAGAACACTTTGATCTCTACATATATCCTTCAAGGTTCTTTCATTCATATGAGCAAGTCTCTTATGCCACACTTCAAGCTCACTTAGGGTTTGAGAACCAAAAGTGAATACAGCTATGTTCCTGGTTTCTCCTACTTCAAAAGTAAAGAGAGCCTACTATGCTTCTCATCTTTGGATATCTTCTTGAAGCCTTGACATGGATCTTCCACAAAAGCTCTATGTGGGTTGAACCTAATTTGCAAGCCTTTTTCAACTATGTGGCCTACACTTATTAGGTTTTTAGTGATAGTGGATACATAAAGAACCTTACTTAGAATGTTTGTCCTGCCATTGAAAGCTTTGAAATTACCAATCTTCTCCACATTGTGCTTTGTATTATCCCCTGTTTGTACTTCATGTCTATGCTTTGGACTTTCCAAGTCAGATAGAAGAGCAATATTGCCTACAACATGATTTGAACATCCTGAATCTATGTAGAATAAATGATCATCTTCTTTACCTTCTTTTTGGCTTAGATTCATAGAAAGAAATGAGTCTTCATATGGTTGATCTTTTGAATAATTTTTGAAGTCCCTTCTATTATGACCTCTATTGTTATTGTTGAAGTTGTGTCCGCCTTTGCCTCTATTGCTACCATATCTACCTCTTCCACTTCCTTTCTGGGTCTTCCCATTGAACCAACAATTCTGAGTGGTGTGGTTGGCCTTATCATAGATGGCACAAGGTTGAACATTCTAACCTTTGGCTTTGTCATGTTTTGATACTTTGTTCTTCCCTTTCCACTTGCTCTTGCTTGCGAAGTTGGCTTGAGAAGTCTCCTCTTCATCTTCCTCCTCCTTGCCTTTCAACTTCTGGTCCTTCTTATCTACATATAGAACACTAGTTGAATTACCATGATAGGAGTTACCTTTGTTTATGCTATTGTTGGCCTCTTGGTTGAAGAGTTATCCAAGAAATATGTTGAGGTCTAGAGTTTGCACATCCATGATGAGATTATAAGTTGTGATTAAAGCTTACCAATGCTTCTCACCTCTAATCCCATTGAGAATTTGCCTCATGATGGACTCTTATTCAATGAGCTCTTCAATGGATGCTAACTAATCCACAACCTCCTTGATCTTGGTAATTAAATATGTGATAGTTTGTTTAGGTGTCTTCTTCATTTGTTTGAACTCGTTCCAAAGATGATTCTTCCTTACTTTGGTACTACCAAAAAAGAAAGTCTCTAGGGCATCCCAAGTCTCTTGAGATGTCTTGCATCCTCTAATATGTGTTAATAGAAAATCAAAGATAGAGTTTAGTATGTAGTACCTTGCTCGATCATCCCTTGTGCACCAAAGTTTGATCTTATCTACCTCCTCTTGTGTAGGTCCTCCTTTGGATCTTGGAATAGGAATAGCTTCATCACCTGCTACAATACCATAAAGATTTCTACCTTGCTACAATACCATAAAGATTTCTACCTTGCAAATAGGCCTTCATTCTAATTTGCCAACCTGCATAGTTATGTCAATCAAGCTTCTAAATCATTGAGGGAAAGCCATCACCCATCTTGATCTAGCTTTGATACCACTGAAAGAACTTGGGAAAGCTTCTAGGAGGTAGAAAAGTGAGTTGTAAAGCAACGATGTTCAATCGAGCCAACTAGCACAAAACTAGACCTTGAGCTTATGGAGACTCAAATAGACCTTATAGGCATGCGATAAGTGCAATAAAATGCACTATGTACTTTGGAGCATCAAGGATAAAGAAAAATAGATAGGTTTGCACATTGACTAGCTCAAAAACTTACGATCTTTAGATGAGGCAATCAACTTCAAATGCTCATAGCATCCAACATGATTACAATTGGAAAAAATTCTTTTGGAGGAGTGATACAGACAGGGTTGAGTGTATAAAATGTACAAGAGTACAAGTAAGAAAAATATGCTTTTGGACCGACACTCAATAGTGGTACCTCCTATTTTTCAGGAATGTGTAGAGATAGACCCCGAGATTAAAAAAAGCTCATATTTCTCCCAATATAATAAACAAAAGTCTTTGAAATTTTACAAATATAAGTTAGAAGCTAACAGCTTTCCAATGAGTTCTCACTTATCCAGCTTGGAGATCTATAGAGAGAGAGAAGCAACCTCTGCAAGCTTATTATTGTTGAAGAAGAAGATGCAAAAAATTAAGGAGCAAGACAATGATGGCCACAAGTGTATGTATATTGCTTCCATGTAATGTACAAGTGATTTGAAGTCTTTATATAGACTCTTGAAGCACTCCACGACTTCTACAAGTGGATTTTGAATTCAAACGAAGGTGAGATCAATTGTTGGAGGGAATCAATTCACTTTCCTAAAATCTAGGAAAAGTGAGGATCTAGTTTGATCTACTTTTAGGTGATTCATTGACTGCAACTCAACCACCTCAAATTGGTGGAATTTTAGCTCTATTTTTCTACTTTTACATGTATATATCTCTAGGCTTTACAATGGTAAATGATCCATAAAAAATCTTTTAAAAAAACAATAATTGAGCATAAGTAAAAGAACGCTTCAATGGATATTAATTCGACGTAATCCAAACAACTTTTTGATGTAGACCATATCCACCTCAAGCATAGTATAAACTTGATGTTCCAACAAAACCAATGATTCCATTGTCTTTGAAACATGCCAAAATCCTAAGATCAACTGTCTTCTTGCTTGAATCTGACATCTAGAGATCATGTTTCGAATTAATCACATCATCAATTCATAACCACCTTTGATGAAACCTTGTTGAAAACCTCTATAAGGAGGGGTTGGCCACATATGTACTCAGTCTTTCCAATACCAATCTTGGGAGCTCAAGATCACCAAGTAAGTACTTTTGAAGTTCTAGTTCCAACTTTTGTCTTGTTCCTTGTTCTAGTCCTGATTAGTCTAATTTTTGGATATCTAGCCTTGTCCTCTTGTAATCTCACAGTATGAGATCTTTTCTAGTTGTTTCTCGTATCTAGTTCATCTCCCTAAGGGAGATCTTGTAATCCAGAGATCTTGCTTCATACCTATGGTCCCGAGCCGTGGGATCTCTTGTAGCATCCCTATTTCAGCTATCCATACCTAATAGTCCCAAGTTGTGGGAATGCTTGTATTAGTACATATATTCTTGTATTATTTCCCTACGTAGGTAATCTTGTAATCGAAAGCGTAATTCTGAAATCTTGTCTAGTCTAGTTAGAGGGCACAATCTAGTGCTCCCCTAACACCAAGTTGTGGGACTTCTTGCATCAACTATATATTCTTGTAGGAAAAATACATGGATGATCTTGTAGTCAAAAATATACTTTTAAAATCTTGTCTAGTCAAAGGGCACAATCTAGTGCTCCCCTAAAAGGCAACATGATTTGAATGCACCAAAACCCATTTTCGAGAAACAAAATGCATCCACTAGGTCCTCTGCATTTTCAACCTCTTCATTTCCATATCTTATATTCATATATTAAATATGATTCATTCATATGATAAATATGGTTGTCTTATTAAAGTCCAAAGAGAGGTAAAACACACAAATAATATAACGAGAACAAAGATAAATATCCCATTATGTTATTGGAATACATACAAGCTAAAGAGATAGAAAATCTTATAAAGCTATAGATAATAACCTCTTAATGAGGGTAGAAGATACTTGCATACCAAAACACACACATTATCTACTTGCGAATTCCCCTTGAAACAAGAGTTTGCACTCATGTGAATAAGTGCAAATGCTAAAACCCAATGCTTTGGACTTCTTATTCAAAAGGATCTTTGAAAAGGATCTACACGGTTACACTTGGTGGCAGATAAGAAAAAATATGATCTCTTAGAAAGTTCTTCTCTCTAACATAGTGATAGTGCAACTCAATGCGCTTTCTAAGAGCATGGAACACTAAGCATCTTGCAACTTCTACAAAGTTCTATGTATGCCCAATATCAAAAATATCATACAACTTCACAACTAGAAATGATCATAAAAGGGCTACTTCGTGCCTAATTCACTCATTAAAAAGAATATAAACATCATGTCAGATTTGGTGATAGTGATCCATTTACAATAAAATATCCGAAGCTTGTGTATCGTTCACGTAGTGGAATATATTCATTCACTATTTACCAATGTTTCAAACCTAGGCTAGATGCATATATCCACTCATAGGAGAGAGATCATCGTAAACATTAAAATTTTCAGTGCATACATAAATCAAATATCACACTTGCAAATTCAAATGCATGCCTAGCATCATGACAACTCAATCGTAAACATGCCTTCATGTGACCGAAGATGGATCAATAATCTTCGAGATCAAAACTATACTTGCTACTTAACTTGGTTTGACACAAAACATCCCATCTGGTGTCTACATTGAATGCTCAAAGAGTGAAGCAAAAGGATGTAATAAGACATTTCAAAATAGGCATCCAAATCAGTGTTAAAAATCAGATGTGCCTCATTATGACTAATGACTACAACAAGATGCTACTTAACTTTGTTTGACACAAAACATCCCAACTAGTGTCTACATTGAATGTTCAAAGAGTGAAGCGAAAGGACGTAATGTGACATTTCAAAATAGGCATCCAAATCAGTGTTAAAAGTCAGATGTGTCTCATTATGACTAATGAGGAACATCATCTGCATTAACCAGTGACAAAGGAATATATATTAATCGCCAAATCATTGGATTAAGATATACGAATTTTGTAGGTAAATCCCCATTCGAAATAACATTTGTAATGTAAAATTGCTGTATGTATGCTTACATCAGTGTATGTCAACTATCCTCCACGTCATATGCCTCAGTCCTGAAATACCTATCTTTTCCAGCGTCTGTAAATCTTTAGAAAACTATGTAAAGATTCTATGTAAATATTCCGAAGTGCCAATATGTCTATCAACTGGTGTGAGAAGCTTGTTTGTGGTAATTTTGATTTCCAAAAACAAAGCTGTGTACCTAGGGGCATGTACTTGCATCAACTACATAATCACATATATGGGTATACTTTGTAGTCTTCTCCCCAAAGACCAACTCAATTCACTAAGATTTAACAAGATCAAAGATATAATCGAATGAGTATGTCAGAGTAGGTCTAAAAAAAGACTTCGTGGGAACTGAGACCTTCTTAAGCTATTTCTATGTGGCCTAGTATATGTGCACGGTGTAATTCAATGAAGTATACATGTCGCTTAGCTGTTAATACCTACCCAACCACATCCTCCCTTATATTGTAACTAAAAATTTTGTTTGCCTTTGATACAGGTGAACTTATACCTGAAAGCCCATAGTTCCTCATAAATTAGGTAGCTATAGCTAACTAAATCACGCAAAGACAGCCTGATACCATTGTTAGTTGGAGTGCTAGCCATAACTTGAATGATAATGGCTTCGAACCTAGACGTTTGGGGGTCTTTGGTATGAACTGAGTAGTTAACTAATCCCATAGACTGGTAAACTCAGTATACGATTAGTGTCCAAATGTGTTTACCATCCACAACATAGGTCTTTTCTGTGCATGAAGATGAGATTTCTCTTGATAAATTCTAGCTCTTTGCAGATAGTCATGGAGCAAAATCTACCAGAAAACAAGTTACATGCAACATGACAGAAGACCCAAAACTATATTTAATGCAGCCCAATGAGAACTTGATTCTAATCCAAATACATCAAAAAGAAAGACCCAAAACTATATTTCATGCAGCCCAATGAAAACTTGATTCTTATCCAAATACATCAAAAAGAAAGACCCAAAACTATATTCAATGTAGCCCACTGAAGACTTAGAAGCTATTATGGAAAAAGCGACCATGCAAACACAAAGCATGAGGGGTATATTAAAAAAATTTTAAAGATACATAGATAGGTAATAGCGAATGAAGTCTAGGGCAATAACATAATCCGTTGTAAAATCATTCAGTTACAAAGTTGTAGAACCAAAAGAGACAGGTGTATCATCAATATATCAGGAGTACGTTAAAATTTTTTTAGAAGATACATAGATAGGTAATAGCTAGAGAAGCAAGAGCAATAACATGATCCGCTGCAAAATCATGAGTTGTAGAACCAAAAGAGTCATCATCAATAGTGTATAATCCAATAGTGTATAATGCACCATGTATCATCAACAGTGTATAATGCAATAGTGTATAATGCACCATGTATCATCTCACCTTCCATCATGAGACTGCAGATACATAAGGTGATCACAAATGCACCATCAGACATCAATTATGTGATGTAAAGTTTTCAAAGTTGATTGGTAGACACATCCATAAGATCATGACCCCAAATCTATCACAAGGGGGCACGATGTTCTCTAGAGCATTGGGATTCAGATGTGCACATCCACTGAACATCTGGCTATTGATAAATCAAATGAATGCTCAAAAACATATTAAGAGGACAAATGCTGAACATGTTTGGGTTCATAGTATCCTTCAATGAATAGACAAACAGCCATACAATTTATGTACGAGTATAGATACCAAACATGATTCAACTCATTGTATCCTTCATGGTTCCGCTCATATCCTTCAATGAATACCGAACATGTGAATATGAGCCAGGAATAATCTCACCACTTCACATACTTGAAATCATGCAGAAAGTCTGATTGCACAAACCCCCTGTGCTTGTTTACTGGAATTTAGAAATAACGATGTCTAATAAAAGGCTCCTTTGCCAATGACTACTCCACATATTCACAAAGCAAATTTTTACTTCAAAAAATCCTACAAACATGTAAAAACTTCAAAAATCCAATCAATCACGTTACTAATGATTCAAACCTGGTAAATGAGTATGCTACAGATCATATTCATAGCAAACTTCAGTATGACAAAGCTGATCTAAACTGAATGAAAACACATGGTACACTCTTACAACATACTCGATGAATGAAACAAATTCAGCTTGGAAGGGCCAAAACTACAATAGATCCAACTTGTCACAATAAAATAGTTGCACCGGATTCCCAAAGTCAATAAATTGAAATAGCATGCAAATATAGTAGTGGCAAAAGACATTTATAAATAAGAACTAGCTATGTGCCATAATGATAAGATATTAGACTTCTTATCTCAACCTTACATATGAAAATCACAGATAACCAAGAAATCTTACAATTTAACACCGTAACTAAACATATGAAACAGCGTCAAATTTAACTGTCAGGGATTGCACAATGAGGAAACCAGCTAGTCATACAGAAAGGAATCCAACACTTTGAGCACATTCTGTGACCTTTGATCAAAGATCACTGACTTCGTTAATCAAATATATTCTTATCATACCTTTGGTAAGACTGAACATTGACATTAAAACACGTACATAACTACAGTGGATTTCTCAGTTACATCATTATCATGTGATGATCTTACATTGAGCCCATGAGGAATAGAGTACAAAGACATCATACTAGAACGACGTTAAAAAGAAGGAGAGTCATTTGGCAAGTAATGCAGTTAAATCTGGCCTATAAATGGTTACACATCGAGACACGAGACATAACCAGAAATATGCAACGGCACAAAAGACTAGCTTCCACATCAATACATACAAGCATGGACATCGTCTCAATCTAACAGCTTTACAACGCATGCCATTAACACATCTTAACGAGTCCGTCGAGAACACCAGGCCTCCTGATCGATGTTCATATTGTAAACGAAGATAGGGTTTCCCTAATGCTCTCGCTCTATGCGGTTGGAACTATCAAAAGGACAAATCAAGATAAGTATGAACCAAATCAAGGGTTTGAGGGTCTTGCCATTTACCTATTATCACCGTAAGACACGAAATCAGTACCTAGAGCCATACCGATTACTAGTGCTGGCGCTCACGGTAAACTTTCTCTCCGGTGGAGCATGTTCCGGCTTCTTGATTGAAAGAATTTCCCGTCCACCGCCGCCTATGGACGCCACGCGAACAGTAATCTCTTGACCTACTTTGAATAGGCGTTCAAGGATGGCGAGGCCTCCTGTAAAGCCCAGATCCTGAGCCGGAAGATACGCCTCCTTACCACTGGGCATGGTCACAAAGTAGCCAACTGGAATGACATCCTTAATTATTGCCTGCTGGGTGCCAGGATCACCCTTCTGCAGGAGCTTATGGGGAGCAAGATCTATGTTCTTCGCTTCCTCCTCCATCTCTGCTTGTACCTGCGCTTGGGATATGGGCTCTCTCCGAAGAGAGCGTACACCCCCCAATTGAGTCTGGAACCTGTTCGCAGGTCGTCCATGAACGACCGTGCTGGCCTCTAATGCGCCCTCTTTAGCGACTACAGTTGTTACTGCGAGCCGTCGGAGGAGCCTCGATGAAGGTCGGAGCAGAGCTGCGGTCCTCATCACGGAGCCTTAAACCCTAACCCCTCGCACTCCACGCAATGCAAGTAGATCAGCAGTCTGGAAGAAAGGGGTTAATTATAACCACAATATGGATGTGACTTGATTTACCAAAAGGTCCCTAAACTCTGCACTCATGACAAAAATTATATACACGATTCATGTCATCTTTCGTCATAATAATGAGAAGGTTTTTTTTTTCTTTTTGAGAGTCCAATGAATTTGGAAAGACACACACCCGACCTCGTAAGGTAGAGGCACCCATCTTGGGAAACTCTGAGGCATCCAGCCCCGGGCGGGACTTGAACCCCGGCCATTTGCCTAGGAGTACAAGGCACATCCCCTAAACCACACCCACTGGATGAGAGGTTTCTTTTTTGAAATATGTAAACCAATAGAAGATGAGAGGGGTCGATACAATTTTGATCAAAATGTACCATGAGTTGCCATCTAAAGAAACCACTTTCATTATCGAGTGGACATGGTTTAGCAGTTGTGCCTTGTTCTTTTAGGCAAATATCCAAGGTTGAGTCCCGCTCAGGGTTGGATGCCTCAACTCTAAGGAGTGTATCTCTAAGTCCTTTGTACCATATGTTGGGTGTGTGAGTGTATTTTCAATTCCTATCGTTCTCAAAAAAAAAATGCACTTCCACTACCCTTTGTGAAGAGGGAGTTCACATGTAGACAAAGTGATATGGTCCTTTTACATTATAAATCATAACCAAAAAAGTACACCTCAAACATGTTTTAGAGATGAGAATTCTATGTTCTTTCTCTAAATGTAGTACAATATCAACTATGTGATTTCTTGGACAACTCTAATCCACCTCCAAAGGTTATGTACCTTAGAAACAATCAAACATAGATGTAGAACTTAAAGATTCTACACATCATTATTGCTTTTGCACAACTTCAAAATATTTATATGTTTGATCTTATTGTCCTAGCACCCAAATGTGCTAATGGTAGCATCACTTACATAATTAAGCATAACCACCCTTGACAACCTACAAAAGGAGGGGACCTCCAGATCTTTTCTAAACATTTCTAACAATAGTGCTATAGTGTCAGACATTGATCCACAGGGATCATGACATTAGTCCATAGGGATCAGTCCATGTGTGTGAGGGACAAGGACAAGTTAGCCAAGCTCTCAAACTCGGGGGATAGCCTAAAGGTACTTGATAGTAATGAGGATGAGTGTTGCATGATGGCCACATGTTGACACTAGACTATTCCAAAACATTGTTATTTTTAGAGTACAAGAGGGTATATATGGATGGAAGGAGAGACACACACACATCAATCAAGCAATTCCTGACATACACATTCACAACAACAATGCCTTATCGATGTCAAGCATGATGGATAACTCTACAAAGCCAATCAATGTATTTGACCATTCTACAAAGTCAATCCATGTATTTGGCTTTTCTACAAAGCATATCAAGACACAAAACAAGATCTGGTGAGCAATGGAGAGAAAACTCACAATCTCGTGATGAAACATACAAAAAAACAAGATAAAATCACTTCTAAAGGTGGACAAGGGGGTGGGTTATCACAATCCACTCTTAGATGCATGAGGACAAGAGAAAATAGGTTCGAAAACATATAAAGAAGATTGATCACGCATTTTTTGAGCTTACTTCTTGCAAATTGAAGTTCAAATTGCTTACAACTCATGGAATTGTCTTTTATACCCTTTACAATAGCCTTTATTCACACTAAAATGACTACCTAAACTTAAAGGCGATATGGAAAGCTAAAAACACCTTTGTTTTACCATCTTAAAACTGCGTAAAAATTAAGGACCAAAATCCTATCTCTATAAAGGATTCACAAATCATTTGGCTTTACATTTTGGAGTTTGTTAGACTTGGAAATACGTTTGAGGAGGAGTTTATGTACAAAATTGACCTAAAAATAAAAGAAAACTATGAAGATCTCTTTTAGGACCTTCCCATCCATATTTTGCATTTCCTTGGTTGTCCCTAATTACTTCTTAATGCTTTTGTAGTTATCTGCTAACAACTCCCCTGCCTTGTTTTTTGTTATCATTGATAGACCCCATACTAGGATGGTGGCTTGTGTAAATGATCTTGTATCTCAAAAGCTTTTTGATACTTGACACATGACTCTGCTATCTATCTTACTAGTTGGTGTTAAGATCATTTGGTAACTGTGATTATATATATTTTAGGTTAGATATACCAAATTCATTGTATATATCATGGATATGATCATTAGATTGTATCATAGATCAATTGTAGGATTAGGTAAAGAATGGTTTTTTCTTGAAAATTGTCATCCCATAACAATAACCTCATCATTGTTTTTGCTTTATGCTTTTATTGGAAAGTTATTCGATCCTCTTCTTATATAAAGACATAGTAACTATCACTCAAATGCACAGCCCAAGGTGGAGTTCTTCTCTTACACTCATATAGAGGAACTCTCTTTGTTGGATCTTGGTGTTGGAGCTTGGTTGAAGGGGAACTAAGATTGTCTTATTCTCTTGGAGGACTTGGAAGACTTAGAGTAGAATATGCTCATAATATTGGAGGAATCTCACACCCTTTGTGAGAGGTTTCTTTGGAGTTCTATCTTCAGTCTAAACCTCTTCTTAACTACATCTTCCCTTACGCATGCTTGCTTTGGTACTATATGAGTTGTGAGTATAAATTTTTTTGTATTAGTCGGACCATATCATCATCTTGTACATCCTTCTTGTCATTAGCTCTCAGCCCATCTTTTGATCTACTTAATTATTATTCAACTTCAGCTCTATTTTTGAATTGTTTCTCTCATCCATACACTATTTCTAGCCATATAATGATTTTTCCAGACATATATGTTTGTAATTACAGTACATAAGCACTTTCTATCTACCTAAGTTTATCATTCATGTGCTAAAATATTAACATGAATCTCAGTTTTTAGGCAGCCAACACCTACATTCGGGTGATGATTTTTATGTCCATTAAAATAGCTATCCTTTTGATTTGTAATACTTTTGCATCGTGCTTTGATTAAAGTTTTGTAGGTGTAATTAAAAATTGCAAGTTATCTTATACTCTATTAATTTAGAGGTTGATGTTCTTTTATGAACATAAAAGACAAGATGATTTTTTGGTTGGAATAATTAGTTGCGCATATAGAGATTTTGGTAGCATACTTTGTCCAAAACATCTACTTTGTTTTTCTCCTTATTTTTTAAATGCTTTTTTTGAGATATAATTTCAAAAATTTTGATAAATAGATTGTCTTCTAGGCTCATAGTTCCTTGTCACCCTCCATAAAGATTAGTTTTAGACTTATTTAGGTACAAGGTTTTGTAAACTACTTGTAACTCGTATAGATCTTTTATTTGAGCGTCTAGATTGTGTATTTAGGTGTTTTTAGAAAAAAATTGGTTTATGTTTACATAATAAGTATGTTGCTCTTGTTTTGTCTCTAAGAGTTCTTATTGAAGAGCTTTGGTTCTACCCTCCCAAAAACTCTTAGTGCCCATATCTAGTCATAAAACCAAATATAGGAACATCCGTTAGCCTAATTCTAATCTAACATTATCTTGACCTAATATCAAGCTTGATAAAGTTTTGAGCCTAATGTACTTGATATAATATATATGTATTGATATAGACTATTAAGACCACCACTGACTAGAGAGATGACTCTCCTCCCAACCTTATGCCTCTATATATATACTTGAATCAATGAGGACCACAAATGTAACTAGAGCCCACAAGTGCATGTCTGATCTCCACCATTGCTTTAGCATCTTTCACCAGAGTCCACTAATGGTAGGTGTACCCACTACTCGAGTTAAGTCTATCTGGACTCAAGTTAACTCACATTAACTTGAGTTAAAATGCTCTAGAGGTTTTGAACCCAAGGCCTCTTCCTTGTTGATATATTTAAGTAATTATGTGTGTAAACACACTAAGGACTGCACTGACACTTTTTTCGCTCTTTAGGAGGTTTTTTCCCCCAACTTGTACATATACCTAGAACCCTAACAGGCGATTTATCTTTATACATTAATTTGGTAATACATTTTGTATCATTTTGTGCTCCAAGCTTTTTCTTCTTCCTTGTGTTGTTCGTGTTCTTTTGCAAAAAAGGAAAAAATTATATATATATATATATATATATATATATATATATATATATATATATATATATATATATATATATATATATATATATATATATATATATGACACAAAAGGAAAAAATTGCCTACACAATCATTGTGGCACTCCTTTTGCAGGTCAAAACAAGCTCAAATCAAAATTTTAATGTCACAAAGAGATGATGTTTTGAGCTCCTAATCACCATGGGTATGTTCAACAATTGCATGCAATTCTGGGCTTGTGATCGAAAGGATGTCAAAGATGCACTAAAGAAAGGAAAAACCTACTCTAATACCAATTGTTGGAGTTTGAGAACAATAGAAGCACATGAACAACATAAGGAAGAGGAAGAGGCTCGAATAACAACACAATTTTGATTGTATTATCAAGTGAACTTTTCAAATATAAGTGACCCCATTAGGGTTATAGGCATATATACAAGCCGAAAAAAACCTCTTGAAGAGGGAAAAAAGTGCCCCATTGGTGCTAAGTTTGTTCACACATGTCACTACCAAAAAATGACAACAATATTTGCATGATTCATTGTTAATTTGATAAGCGTACAACTATAACTTCATTAGAATATTAAGTTAAGCTTCCTCTAAACATCTCATCTTATGCAAACACAATTAATAAGATTCATTCTCTTGTTGCATAAACATCTCATCTTATGCAAACACAATTAATAAGATTCATTCTCTTGCTGCATGAATAGGGTGCCCAATCTTATGATGTAGTAGAAGAAATTTGTGCAGTTATAATGCAATTCAAAGAGAAAATTGAAATGAAACTTCCTTGAATCATTCTTAATAATGATCCCTTTGAGCACATCCCTTTTGGTTCTTGTTCATTTGAAGGCTTCACCAATAGAGGCTTCACTTTCCTTTGATCATCGATCCATCATAGATTCCAAGGGATTTCTTTTGGTATTTTTCCATTTAGGTAAAGAAACTCTTGAAGGATGGCTGCATCGAACAGTTGTGGAACATGTTTCTTGAAGTCTTATAGACGGAAATCACCCATTTTTTAGTAGCCATGGGGATAAAGAGAGAGGATCAAATGTAGATTCTCACATGCACATGATTGAGGGAGTGTCAAGAGGAATAGCATGTGGGATGATATTCTTGGCTTATTAGGAATAAGAAAAGTTTCTAAAGTTAATAAATAGAACTATGCATGGTATGTTTGATAGCCCATGACTGTCTACATGGGCGGGTTGTGGGTTCAAATCCAGCACCCCTCAAAAAGGAAGTCCTTGCAAACATCCCTTTTTTGCAGATCTTTCTACCCACCACACTAAATTGTGAAGCAAAAAGAGAGAGCACATGTCTTAAATGTGATGCTACCCACAATACTTTGTAGGAAACAGAAGAAATGATAAACAATACTTGATGGATGAAGAAAATTTTGAAGATGATCCAATATCATCAAATGATTTTTGTTTCTTTATTTCCTATTGTTCACATTTCTTTTTCATTACACTAAATATTTTGCATTCATATTGCATATTTTGAAAAATTCAAAAACCAGTTCATGATGGATCTCCAATTAACAAGTGAAAACTTTTTTACTTGAGTAGGAATGCAATTGCTTGTAATTCTATTTGAAACCATTATGAATGAAGTCAAGGGATGATAGGGCAATTTGAATTTGAAACTCAAGTAGCAATATTGATTTGTTTAATCTGTATCAACAGGAGTATGTTTGTGCATGATAAGCATATGTGATCGAGATCCTATCCTACCTATGCATTCCCCTAGATTCTCTTCTATGAATAGGGGTTAAGCCTCTTCCCCTATAAAGAAAAAGAGTTGTGAATATTAACAAAAATTGACAAATGGAGGAAGTTTGTACTTTCTTCCACCTAGAAAAGTAGAAGCTACAAAATTATGATCCAATACATTAATGGTTGACGATGTCATAAAGAAATATAAAGAAAACCAAGAAGTTGATTGAAGAAAAGAAATGAAAGAAATTGGTTGTGGTCTCAAAATCACTTTCAATAATATTCAAATCGGGGAAAATGTGGTAGATTTATGCATGAGTGGAAGTAGTAGTACTTCTTGGATTTTGTGTAAGTGCCTTGCATGCAAATATTTATATGAGATGATGATTGACTTTGAAAGAGTAGATGGGGATAATTGCTTCCTGAAAACCTAACCAAGTTTATGATTGTATTTTGAGCTTACTTCCAAGTACTTGTTGAACAAAAAGGTTAATAGTTTTAACTTGATTTGGAGCTGTCATATGCCAAGCAAAAGAAAATTTAATTGCAGTCAATGAGCATGAATTGACAAGAGTTTTGAATTCTATTTTGAACAAAAGGAAATTTTGATGTTGTTTTTTGCTTTGACTTCAGGATTGGCCCATCGAAGAAGATATGCAATCTTATAGTAGGGGTGAATTTCATAGAGATCCTCTCTCCATGCTTTGAAGAGGGAAGATGAAAAATCATTACCAACTGAATTCAAACTCAATCTCCTTGATAGTCCACATTCTACAATCTTCGGAGCCATTGTTTACCTTCAAAGTAGTAGTCTAAGAAGAAGAGAGGTATGAACTCTAATGTTTCAATTCTCTCAAACTATAATATAGGATATAACGTACTTGAATGAGAGGAGAATTGATGTATAAGATTGGAATAGTATATTATTGTCCATAACCAAATGGAATAGTGGTTTAAGTTAACAATTCCTTATGTTCTCAATCGCTCTCCAAAATTTTGAGATGAGGAGTTGAAGGCGGAAAAAGTCGTTTATGTCTAGTAAACATTCAAACGTACTATTAATATTACACCTCAAGAGATTGTAGACGATTTCAACTTTCCACGTACATTGAAAAACAAACTTTGAAAATGGAGGCTTCGATACTCCATTTTTCTTCCATTGTTCTTCTCGGATTCTATTCCATAACTCCTTTGGCCATTCTGCCTCTAGGTCAGGTATGGTCGACATTAGTTCATCCTGAGTTCTTATTCGCTCTTGCTTGCCATTCTTCCCTCTAGGTTCTTTATCCAAGGCTCCAACGTGTTCTTTATATTGATTATCTGGTATTCTCGTCTTTGGTAGGGCTGGAATAGTCTTTTCTAGGGTAGCTTGTGCAACCTCTATAAGCTTTCGACATATTGCAAGCCTTTCTTTTTCTAATTCTCCTTGTGGGTAAAGTTTTTCATGTTGTTCTACTTTCGGTCCAGTCTTAATTCTAGCTTGGTAAGCTTTCAGCCACATGTCTAGGTCGTCGGATTTTGCATCAGCTAAAATGGATTCTGGTTTCTCTACTTCTTTCTGAATTTCCTATTCTTTTTGTTCTTTCATGCTTCTAGTTTGTTTCTTATTATCTTGACTTTTGTTTTTCATCCATTTATCTTTGAGTTTTTCTCTTCTTTCCTTCCATTTCTGTGCTTTAATGGTATGGGTACTCTCACGTGGATCCTCAGAATCTTCAACTATTTGAATCTTGGGACTTACCATTTTTTTGCTCTCTCGTTCCTGTTCTGGTTGTTTTCCTTTTTGTTCTTTCATTTGAGCTCTAGTAATGGCCTTTAAAGGTACAGTATATTCCTTATCACTTCCAGATGCTTCTATCACTTCAATTACATTAATTGGCACAGTGTCTTTGGACTTTGGTTGGATTCTTAGGGCAGTCCCTGAAAAGATGTTCCTTTTCGCAATCATTGCAATATCCTTCCCAAGTCCTAGGGTGTGGTGGATTGTAAGGCCGAGGACATTCTCTAATAAAATGGTCTCCTCCGCATCTATAACAAGGTCCTCTCGGTATAGGTGATCTAATGGTTGGTCTCATAGGTGGTTGTGCTTTAGGAGCAGTATACATTAGAGTTGCTACCTCCATTCCATAAGCTTGATCATATCCTTCATATCCATAATAAGCCGAATCATAAACCGATTCATACTCTAACGTGTTGGCTTCATATGGATAATAATCTCTTAGAGCCAACTCATATCCAGGGTTTGTTGATTCCACATTGATCGTCGTCGATGCTGGCACTATGGCTCTTTCCAAATTTTCTTCTAGCTGAGCATACTTCACAGGTACTACTTGTTGAGGTTGTGACAGTTGTGGCCCTAACACTGGTTGTGGTGGTGGATATGGTGCTGGTTCATAAGGTCTCGGTGCTCTTGCTGGTGTTGGATAGGGATTGTATCTGGGCATCTCTCTGCCTGGCTCTCTAGGTGGATATATGTATGGTCGATACTGCGATGGTTGTAAGGGGCGTGACTGCCTATTGAATGGACAATTCTCTATGGTGTGATTAGTGTATTTTTGTTCTATGTGGCAATACAAAGCGGTTCCTTGTTGGTGTTGTCTGTTGTATGGATATGTCTGGTGTGCGCCAATCCCTCCTCGCACACACATGTGTGTGGGGTGATCTCCTCCACATAGGCTACACCTTCGTAACATAGGCACTCTTAGGGCTGGGTGTTGGTAAGTTCTTTGTTAGGGCCACAACTGTCACAACCTCAACAAGTAGTACCTGTGAAGTATGCTCAGCCAGAAGAAAATTTGGAAAGAGCCATAGTGCCAGCATCGACGACGATCAATGTGGAATCAACAAACCCTGGATATGAGTTGGCTCTAGGAGATTATTATCCATATGAAGCCAACACGTTAGAGTATGAATCAGTTTATGATTCGGTTTATTATGGATATGAAGGATATGATCAAGCTTATGGAACAGAGGTAGCAACTCTAATGTATACCGCTCCTAAAGCACAACCACCTATGAGACCACCCATTAGACCACCTATACCGAGAGGACCTTGTTATAGATGCGGAGGAGACCATTTTATTAGAGAATGTCCTCGGCCTTACAATCCACCACCCCCTAGGACTTGGGAAGGATATTGCAATGATTGCGGAAAGGAACATCTTTTCAGGGACTATCCTAAGAATCCAACCAAAGTCCAAGACACTGTGCCAATTAATGTAATTGAAGTGATAGAAGCATCTGGAAGTGATAAGGAATATATTGTACCTTTAAAGGCCATTACTAGAGCTCAAATGAAAGAACAAAAAGGAAAACAACCAGAACAGGAACGAGAGAGCAAAAAAATGGTAAGTCCCAAGATTCAAATAGTTGAAGATTCTGAGGATCCACATGAGAGTATCCAGACCATTAAAGCACAAAAATGGAAGGAAAGAAGAGAAAAACTCAAAGATAAATGGATGAAAAACAAAAGTCAAGATAATAAGAAACAAACTAGAAGCATGAAAGAACAAAAAGAATAGAAATTCAGAAATAAGTGCCCATTCCACCACCTATTCAAGAAGTAGAGAAACCAGAATCCATTTTAGCTGATGCAAAATCCGACGACCTAGACATGTGGCTGAAAGCTTACCAAGCTAGAATTAAGACTGGAC
Organism: Ceratopteris richardii; assembly: GCA_020310875.1. Taxonomy (NCBI): domain Eukaryota; kingdom Viridiplantae; phylum Streptophyta; class Polypodiopsida; order Polypodiales; family Pteridaceae; genus Ceratopteris; species Ceratopteris richardii. Next base: position 16,339,332 of record CM035444.1, on the reverse strand, counting down.
CGAAAGTAGAACAACATGAAAAACTTTACCCACAAGGAGAATTAGAAAAAGAAAGGCTTGCAATATGTCAAAATCTTATAGAGGTTGCACAAGCTACCCTAGAAAAGACTATTCCAGCCCTACCAGAGATGAGAATACCAGATAATCAATATAAAGAACATGTCGGAGCCTTGGATAAAGAACCTAGAGGGAAGAATGGCAAGCAAGAGCGAATAAGAACTCAGGATGAACTAATGTCGACCATACCTGACCTAGAGGCAGAATGGCCAAAGGAGTTATGGAATAGAATCCGAGAAGAACAATGGAAGAAAAATGGAGTATCGAAGCCTCCATTTTCAAAGTTTGCTTTTCATGATATCTTTTGTTATCATGATGAACTTCGAAGATGAAGTTATGAAGTAAATTCAATCACTTTTCAAAGTAAAGGTGAAAATGTATGCTTTGAAAAAAATGATTCCACCTTTGTAGTTATCACTACTTGAAACTTTGAACATGTCTGAACTTGTGTGAAGAGTTATTTTTTTTCCAAATCCCTCGATGATATGATAAGTTTTGAATGAGATCTAATCAATATCCTTGAGATTCCTCATGTCACTTGAGCTTGCTTGAAGCACCCCGCGTGCGCCATCATTAAGGACATTGACAATTGGAATTGATGCACCCCTTCGTGACAATGCTAGAGAGAATGGCCTATGATTCTCCACCCAACCTGTCATTATACAGAATTGGGAATTAATCGTGACCTTTGGAGTAACTAGAGTCCATATATGCAAATCCAATCTCCACCACTTCTTTAGCACCTTCCACTAGAGTCTACTAGTGGTAGGTGTAATGACCACTTGAGCTAAGTCTCTCTAAACTCAAGTTAACTTGAGTGGATGATTCTAGAAGGCTTTAGAAAATTTTTAACCAAAATACTCTCTATTAGAGTCTCCATGATCATGAGGATGAATGAATGCCTCTCCCCCCATCGTAGTGCTTTACTGTAGCTTTCTTGAACTAACCCTTGCATGAGCAAGTCACTTCTAATTAGTCCACGTATCCCACTCAACTTGAGTTAGAATTATAAGTGAAGAGTCCAGAACTTTGACCAATCCTTGTGGGAAAATGCTTCTAGGGGGATTGAACCCCTGACTTCTTGATCCACACATGAAAACCTTAACCACTAGGTTAACTTGATGTCAACTTTGTTGATATGATGAATTCCCGATTCAAAGAGGGCTAGAGAACAAATAGAAAGTGCTTGCATGGTCATCCATACATCAACATGAATGGACTAAATTCAGTTGATGTATTCTTGCCATTATTATAGGCAACTTTAGATAAGGATAAATAGTCTTTCCAATTTGTTTGTTTGGAAGTCACATAAGCTTTTAGTATGTCTTCCAAGAATAGTTTGACCACCTATTCTACTTTTTGGTTTGAGCATCTATTCCACTTTTTGGTTTGACCACATATTCCACTTTTTTGCTTTGACTTTTTGGGGAAAGTTTTAGTAGATTTCCTTGTTCAACTGTGCTCACTTTGGTTTCCAATCTATTTGGGAATGGTTACCAAAAGTGGCCCGTAAATTTAGCATATGTACCAAAAAGTATGTCTAACAGAAGTCTTTAGTGTTGATAAAGCTAATTTACAAATATTTTTGCCAATTCTAGAGCCTTATAAGTAGTCTTTATTGGAATAAATTGAACCAAGTTAGTCAATTTGTCAACTATCACCCAAACTAAATCATTGCCTTTTTGGGTGCAAGGTAGTCTCATAATGAAGTCCATTGAGACACTCTCCCATTTTCCTTCTAGAATCTCCAAGGGATGAAGCAATCCTCCAATATTTAACCTTTCAACTTTGTTCATTTTGGCATTTAAAACACTTGGACACATATGATTAAATGTCTCGATGTATACTTGGCCAGTAAACATGGCATTTAACTAGTTCATAGGTTTGGCTAATGCCTAGATGTCCAACACTTGGAGCATCGTTCCATTTGAAAAGGACTTGATTTCATATGTCTGGCTTGCTTAGGACACAAATCTTATATTTGTAAGCACATATTCACCATGGATGGGATAATTCTTAAATTTTCCTTCATAACTACTTTTGTCACTTGCTTTGTTCTTTTCAACTTCTTTTCGTGCTTGATTGTAGCTTTGATAATATTTATAAATTCTTTTCAAAGATGAAGTGAATTCACTTTGAAATCTTACAAAACTTAGATTATTCAACATAGACATCCAACTTGTTGGAGTTGGAGGTCTATGGAAGCACGCGAACTGCACAAGGAAGACGAAGAAGCTTAGATCGCAACACACAATAATGAATGTATTGCCACTAGAATGTACAAAGATAAGTGACCCGTTAGAGTAGTAGGCATATATACAAGGGGGGGGGGAATGTCCTGAAGAGGGAAAAAACTACCCCGACAGTCCTAGTGTATTCACACACATCACTACCTAATGTATCAACAAATCACTCTTGGGAGAGATGCGGAGGAAGTGCTAAGCTATGTGGAATTAATCCAGAAAAGGAAGTAAGCCCAAAGCTTTGCAAAAAGCTTCAAACTTCTCCGGAAGCAGAGCCTTTGCGAAAAGGTCTCCAATGTTGTCTTGCGTGGGCACATATGCCAAATTGATCTCTCCAATAGAGAACCTCTCCCTGACATAATGATAGTGCGTATCAATGTGCTTAGTGCGAGCATGGAACACAGGGTTCCTTGCAACTGCAAATGCTCTCTGACTGTCAGTGAAGATGATGGTGGCAAAAGATTGACTAACACCCAAATCAACCATAAGGCATTTGAGCCACACACACTTAATAGTTGTTGTGAAAGTTGCCCTATACTCAACCTCACAATTGGAACTGGCCATACTAAGCTACTTCTTTCTCAACCAAGATATGGATGAGCTACCAAGCATGAAGTAGAATGCACTAGTGGACAAACGAGTGTCATAGCAACCAACCCAGTCAGAGTTGGAAAAAGCATGTAAATCTGGTGGTAGTGATCCCTCCTTGGGATAAAAAAATCCAAGTAGTTGGGTACCACTTAAGTAGCGAAAGATGTGCTTAACTACCTGCCAATGCTTAACACTTGGGCAATGCATAAACCTGCTCATCTGTGAGACAACAAATTAAATATCTGGCGGAGTAATGCATAAGTAAATCAAGCATCCAACAACCTACTGATAGAGAACAACATCAAGTGCATCTCTGGCATCATGAAGACTTAATCATAAACCTATCTCCATAGGAATGGCAATAGATTTGCAATCTTCAAGGCAAAAATGTTGTAATAATGTGTCAATATATTTTGTTTCACACAAAGCTATTCCGCCATCAAATTGCATAAACTGAATGCCCAAATAATGATGCAAATGTCTCAAATTTGACATCTCAAATGATGCATACAAATCACCCTTAAAATCAACAATATGCTTCTCATGAGGACCAGTCAGCAATATGTCATCAACATACACAAACATATAAGGTGCTCTCTGTTGGATAATTCTGAAAACCATGTGCAATCAGGTAGGCATGTATTTTTTCATACCAAGCATGTGGTGCTTGTTTCAAACCATATAATGCCTTCTTCAACATGCACACTTGGTTTTCATGCCCTTTCTGCACAAAGCCACGGGGCTGAAAAACATACACTTCTTCATGCAAGTCACCATTCAGAAATGTAGTTTTAATGTTCAACTGATGAACATTCCAACCATTATGAGTTGCAAGTGCACAGATGCTATGAACAGTAGTCATTCGACATGTAGGTGCAAAGGTCTCATCAAAATCAATGCCTCTTTCCTGTGCATAACCCTTTGCAACAAGCCTAGCCTTATACATGTCAACTATTCCATCAGGCTTACGCTTCAGCTTGTATACCCACTTAGTGCCAATGGCCTTCTTGCAAGGAGGCAAGTCACATAAAGGCTAGGTATATTCTTCATTATAGCCATATTCAGATTGCATAGTAGCCATCCAATTTTTGGAATTTTGTGCTTCATCAAACAAAAGAGGCTCATTCTCATCACAGAGACTAGACACAGTTGTAGCATAGCAATCTAATGCAAAAGAGGCACTATGAGAGCCTAAACGAGTACGATATGACAGAGGTGCATCTAATTTTCTATCATGCAAAGTCTGCACGAGCCATTTTGGCACAGTTTTTGCCTCCTCAATATCAGCTCTCTCATCAACAAGTGCATCATGTAAATATGCATGAGAAATGGAATGATTTGCATCATCACATGAAGCTTGTAATGGCTGAGAAGTCACCTCATTAGGACCATTACTAGAATTTCCACTTGTAAAAAGAGGAAGCAAAGTATCATACATGTCTTTAAAGCTAACAGATGTCTCCTTAGCACATGAAGTAATGGATGAATAACATCTTCCACAAAGACAACATCACAGCTAACCAGAATGCATTTTGTCTATGGATGATACAAACCATAACCTTTGCTTTTAGAACTATACCAAAAAAATACATTTCACCCCCTTACCATCCAATTTCTTGCAATGTTGTCTAGGCACTAATGCATATGCCAGACAACCAAAGACACGTAGGTGAGCAAGAGATGGCTTGTGATCATGCCAAGCCTCATATGGAGTGATAGACTACAATGCTATAGTGGGACACCTGTTAAGTACATATATTGCACACGTAACAGCCTCAAGCCAGAAACTATGTGGTAACGCTTCACTCTTGACCATACACCTCCACATCTCCATGAATGACATGTTTTTCCGTTTAGCAACTCCATTCTGTTGAGGTGTATGATATTTTATCTTGTGTTCAACGAGAAATGCGTTAAAATAAGAAGACATATATTCCCCCCTCGATCAGGATGGAGGGTACCCATTTTACATGCTAATAGTTTTTCAGCCAAAACCAAAAATTGTTTGAAGCATATGAACACTTTGGACTTTTCTTTCAATGGATATACCCATGCATGCCTAGAAAAATCATCAATGAAGTCACAAAGTAAAGATAGTTCCCAAAAGAAGGTGTCTGCATAGGACCTCAGACATCACTGTGAACAAGCTGTAGTTTATGAGTAGCTCGAACTAAACCATCTTTTGGGAAGGTAGAACACTGCATTTCGCCCAAAATACAACCTTCACATACATGTTTACTAGGTGACCCAAGTTTGGGCAAAGAAGTAACCATTTCATATTTATGTAGGTGTAGCAAACTAGCAAAATTCAGATGACTAAAGCATGCATGTGAAAGCTTTGCATCTAACAAAGCTTAAGAATCATGTACTACACATGTTGAATCATTCATAGATTTTTCATAGTCTATGAGCTTGTATAACCTATGACATAAAAGGCTAGAAGCAATAATGACATCATCATTTGATAGATCATGACCTATATATCTCTCATCAATAAATTTCACAACTAAGCCAATCTTGGCTAAAGCTAAAATAGAAAATGTAAAAGAACTACCATCAATAGTAGTCAGAATGATCTTATCAACTCCCATGACAGGATAAGAGGATTTGTTGGTGCATGTGACAATATTCCCTGTAGGGGTAGGCTCAAGTGAAGTGAAGAAATTGCACTGCCAGGTAATATGTTTGGTTGCCCCACTATCCCTTCTGATTAGCCACAAAAGCTTGATCTGCAACATGCATAATGGACCTGTTCTGCCTAGACTGATCTTCCTGCAATAGAAAAAAGACTGATTCCTCAAATGTTAAGGCTTTTGGATTGCCTTTCATCATCAAATGCAGAGTAGAAGCAAAACTCTGATATGAATTAGGAAGCCCATTCAAAATAGTCTGCACAAGTGAGCTATGAGGCAAGACTTCATAAGCAAATATCAATTGTTCCTTCAAGTCTCTGATCTTTGTCAAAAAACCGTCCATGGAATCTCCTTCATTCATGTGCTCACTCTCCAAGTGTTTTCAAAGGTAAGCAACACGAGCCTCATTCCTTTCCTGGTACAAAGTGGTAAGTATATCCAATCATCCTTACTTGTTCTGTAAGAGCGAATGTGAGGAATAATGGCATGTTTGATAAACAAGCTTATCAATGCATGTGCCTGAGCATCTTTGCCATCCCAACCAATTTGTTCTTTAGTAGGTGCAACAAGAACTGCAACACAAATAGGAATTTGTAGAATATCACCATCTTCAGCTTCAGTACTTGTATTTGCAGGTGTAATAGGAAATTTTTCAACACCCTACACAATATTCCATAGTTCTTTTGTGATCAATACATGACACATCATATAAATCCATAATGGGTAATTTGTACCATCCAACTCATCCTCAACAACCATTATAGGACATACATCACTTCTTTCAGCCATGGCCATTGACTAAAATACCATGATGCAGAAAAATGGTTCTATCTAAAAAAGTTGAATAGAACTATCATGTCAAGTTTTGCTAAACCTATAGTAGACTTCGAGATGCTTATACTCGCGAATCAAAACTTGTATATATATTTGACACAAAAAGAAAAAATTGCATCCACAAGTATTGCGATAGTGCGTTTGGAGGCCGAAATGAGTATGCTCACCAAATTTCATGCGACTCTACTTGGAGCACAACACACAATACTGAATGTATTACCACTACAATGTAGAAAGATAAGTGACCTATTACGGTTGAAGGTGTATATACAAGTCGGGGGAGGAAAACCTCCTAAAGAAGGAAAAAAATTCCCCAATGCTCCTAGTGTATTCATCACACACATCATTACCTTAATATATCAACACAACTTAAGGTGTCTACCACTACGTTGAATTTTCCCTTTCAGTATGTGAGTTTGTTGGAAAACAATGTCTCAACGTCCCATGGTCAAATGGTCCATATTGCTCAGGGTATACAGGATATGCAGATTTCGTTAGTAACTCCTCTATAGCAAAAAGGCGTGGGCGCCTTGGATAACACAATCGCCTCCCATCTTGAGCATCCCGGTTCAAATCTTGTGAACAGTAGCGGCGTAGCACGAAGAGATTTTTGGCAATCTATGTTTAGCATACGATTTCGAAGACGTCTATTTTTAGAAGACATGCATAGCTAAAAACAACAAAGGATGTTTAGAAATCGCAAAACTGATCACTATTAAAAGCAAAAATGAATTACGAAATTGCTTTATGGAGGGCTTTTCATTTGTGTTTTATTTCATGTAGGCTATACTATATAAGAAAGGCCTTTGGTCACTTTTAAGACATCCTACACCAATTGCAATGCCGGCTTTGGTCCCTCAGTAGAGGTGGTGCTCTAGCACACATGGGGCAGCCATGGTGCACTCTAGGAGCATGTTGAGGAGCATCTATGGAGTTCTTCTTGGAGAAGAGTGTGCTCACACTCTTGCTTATGGAGAGGACTTACCCATTAGCAGCTTGGTGGTGTGGATCAGCCATCTACATAGTGTATTTGAAGATTGTCTTCTACATGAAGATTTCGGTGTACTTCAAAGACATTGGATGGAGGTTAACATAAGATTTGCATCTCATGTTAAGAATTCAGGTACATATTCTCTTTATGCACATAGGTAATACTTGGAGTTTATGGACGTAGTGGCATCCATATCAGGAGGAGTCCTATTCAGCATATCTAAAGGAGAATCAGTACATGCATGCTACATGCATTTGGATGAGGTGTTAGAGAAGGTGTTTCACATCAGTATGGATTTCTGATAGCAACATGTTAGCATTCTATGCTAATTCTGTAAGTATGTGATATTTCACACACACATCTGATTTAGGATCTTCCATAGCCTAAAATCAGATTAGGGTTTGTTGAATATCAGTTTTCAACTGATCTTTCCTCTTTCTATCACTCATTTACACTCTTCTACAACCTATCAGGTCATACATCTCATACATATTCAGATTTCTGTCCCTACATCTGAATATTCTTCTAAATTCTATACATACACTCTTCCATCTATTTCTGTTCACATAGAGTGGTTGAGATTTTGACTCCCACATTGTAAATTGACATTTGTATATATGATACTGTGAGTAAGCATTGGCTTATGTAACACTTTACACATGTTGTGTAAACTTTCTCTATCTTTATTTCATCATTTGTATGATTAAGTGTGATATGTTCATGTTTTGTCAATATTGGAAGATCAATGGATTCTATGTTGTAGATCTTGGATCTATGGAACTTGGACCTATGGTATTAGTTATGTGCCTACTAAATTTCTAACATTTGGTATCAGAGCTCATTCAGGCTCTCAGATTCCCAGGTTCCCAAACTTCGACGTTTACAACATATGATTTAAGAGCATCTTCTAACATTTGACATACACACTGTTGAAGTTGAAGGTCAAGGACAAAGCACAGGAGCACATCAAAGAGGTGGACACACAAGAAGAAGGAGCAAGTAGGGAGCTCCAAGAAGTGTATGTCAAATTTTTAGAAGAAATCCCTATAAAAATAGTGATTTTCATCACTAAAAACCATTGTAAATACCATTTTCTATTTTTGTAACTCCATTTTGTTCAAGCCGAGGAGTACTCAAGCTTGAGGAGTATTAGAAGTATCATCCTACCAATTTTCATAATTTTTAGACTGCATTTGAGCCCTCAAATAAGCCCTGGAACCTAATTTTTAACTAGGCCGGACACTAGGTCTGGACAGGGCCAAAACTAGTCAAAAAACTATAAAAAGAGCTAGAGAGCTCATTTTTGGGGTTAGCTTGTTAGAGAATAGAGCTTTTGTAAGAGAACTCTTTTGCAATCGAAGCTTTCCATTGTTCCTCTCTTTGATCTTACCTTGTGCACGTGTGTGTATGTGTGTGCATGTTTGTGTGCTTTCACTCATGCACTTGTGCCTTCACTTGCTCGTGGTCTTCATACCGGTCCTCACGTCTTCGCGGATTGACAAGTAAAGGAGAGAGCTTCGCGACGAGCATTGTGATGGTAAGATCGTAGATTTGCGACGTTGGAAGGTAAAAAAATTGTCATTTTTGTTCATTTTCTGATTTTTCTTCTTCATCTTCATCATCATCACCATCTCCATCTTCTTCCATTTCCATACCATCTTTCATGCATTATTGTGCGAGGAGGAGCTAGGAAGTGCAAGAGAGAGCAAGCGCTTGTGTTTTTTCATGATTTTCTGCACATACGAAGCTCGCCATTGCTCGGCGATAGGAAATTTGAATTTCCCACCCAAAAACACGATTCTGTGATGAAAATCGCGATTCTGTGAAAAATTCAATTTTTTTTTTAAATCACGATTTTCTATTTCCTACTTAAAAGCTCTCTGAAGGAAACACGATTCTGAGATCATTCTCAGAATCGCGATTCTCTAGTTGTGCTCAGAATTGCGATTCCCTAATTTTTTCAAAAACACGATTCTTTGGTTGTGCTCAAAATCACGATTCTCTAAATTTCTCAAAAAACACGATTCTGAGAAGACATGATTTTCAGTGAGCTCAAAATCACGATTCTCACAAATCACAATTTTCAGCCAAAAACACGATTGTGATCAAACACGATTCTCTGTTGGCAATCGCGATTTTCAAAAACACGATTCTCTGAAAACACGATTTTCACTAAGGTACAAAATCGCGATTTTCAAAACACGATTTTCAAGCTCGACTCAGCATCGTGATTGTCTCACAACATCGCGATTGTCTAGTTTTCAGAATCGCAATTTTCATAGGTGCTTAGCATTGCGATTCTCTTGAGATTCACAGCATCGCGATTCTCTTGAGATTCACAGCATCGCGATTCTCTTGAGATTCACAGCATCATGATTCTCTTGATTTCATAGCATCGCAATTCTCTTGAGATTCAAAGCATCGCGATTCTCTTGAGATTCACAGCATCGTGATTCTCTTGAGATTCACAGCATCGCGATTCTCTTGGGATTCACAGCATCGCGATTCTCTTGAGATTCATAGCATCGCGATTCTTTTGAGATTCACAACATCGCGATTCTCTTGAGATTCACAGCATCGTGATTCTCTTGATTTCACAAAATCGCAATTTTCACACAAAATCGTGATTTTTCCAAAAGGTCCTGTTTGCTTGTTTTGACCCCTAGGAGCCTGATTTGACATAACTTTTTCATCCAAAGTTCATTTTTTGAGCTCTATAGCTCATGGGAAAACTCGTTTTGAATCCTACACGGCTTCAACTCTTTTTTATAAGAATAATGCATTGATTTGTAGATAGACTAATTTGAAGTTGACCCTAAGGTGGGACTAGGGAACCAAGGGGACTCCAAAGGATTTTGAACCATACCAAGGGGAAATTTTGGACTCTTAACCAAAGCTTATGAACTTGAGATCTTGTAGACACCTAGGCAAAGATAGACAAAGCATTAGATCTTCTCAGTCTAGTGTCAACCATACAACTAAGTCTTGGGCACAACAACTAAGTGGTTGTCCTTACGTACTAAACTCTGACACAAGTGACTCAGAAATGTCTTTTAGCATGGGGAAACTTGCAGCTGACTCAGGAACTGCCCATCTACAAACACCAAAAGGTCCCTATAAGACACAATTGGAATATATTCGGACCAACCGATTAGGTGCTCGCATCTATGAGGATGGTCTGAGGCGATCAGTGGTCCAACTCAAAAATCCAAATCAACCCTTTGGACTTGAACACCCGATGGTCAAGTTCGAAGAGGGTTCATACATTGATAAGGAAGGAACCATGTATGTGGTCACCAACCTACCAGATAGGACTGATGAGTTTGGAAATGTCATTCCAGAGAATGAGATACGAGACCTAGAACAAGGAAATGTAGGACAAGGACCCCAGACTCCTAGAGGTAAGTCAGTTTTGACCAGGGTGATCACTCCAGACTGGATCCCTCAAGACAACAAAAGCATAGAACTATTCTTGAATAGAGAAATAGACGAAGCCTTTTGGAGATTCAAGCCAGATCAACCTAGCCAATTGGGCATAGTCATCATCTATGAGTTCAAGGATCCAAAGATACTAGGCAAAGTTGTCTACTTGGATAACACATCAGAGAAAAATTTCTTGGTAACGGAACATGATAGACATGCATATACTTGGAAGAGTGAATTGATTTTCCCTCCACCAAGATCCAATGTGTCCCATGGCCTCTAAGGAGTAGGATCATCCCAAGCTCATGAAGCCTAGAGAGAAAGAAATAGAGAGAGACATGAGGTTAGTTTTGCACGCACTGTGGGCATAAATAGATCAGGATTTGAAAATGAAAGGCCTGAAAGGGAGAGACATCAAGCACATAGGCAACAAAGAGATGAGCATGATTTTCCATTGCCTAGACCCCGAGAGCACACAAGAACCGTTAGACCCACTCAAGTGATCAAGGCAATGAAGAATTATTTTGACGGGACAAGAGATCCTTATGATCATGTGGCCGAGTTCAAACAAGTGTTAAGAGTTGAACAGGTTGAGGATTTGTTCACCCAGTATGAGGCATTTGGTTTGACTCTTAAGCGCACTGCCTTAGCTTGGTTTCAACCATTGAGTAGTCGCAACTATCGCGATATAGGTCAGCTGCTAGACGAATTCATTGTAGAATTTTCCAAGAGTGGTATCAGGCATAACACATCATCTTTGATCCACAGTTTCAAGCAGACACCCCAAGAAATAGTGCGACTAGCAGGTAGAAGGTTCAAATAGTACCTAGAAAGATGCGCTGCTCCAGAGTTACCCACACCAGCCAAACAAGTGGGATTTTCAGGTTACAATCAAGTAGCCATTGCCCCAGAAGATCAACACAAAACAGCTTTTGCCACAGAGTGGGGAATCTTTGCATTTCGTGTGATGCCATTTGGGCTCACCAATGCACTTGCAACATTCCAAAGGCTCATGTGTCATGTCTTCAAAGATTTCTTGCGAAAGAGCTTAGAAGTGTATGTGGATGATTTATGTGCTCATTCCCAAGAAAGAAGATTTCACATCCCTAAGCTCAGACAAATCTTCAACAAGTGTAGAGAATATTGAGTGTGTCTGAATCCAGAAAAGTGTGTGTTCATGGTGCGTCAAAGTAAAATCTTAGGTCATATTGTTTCTAAGAATGGAATCTCAACAGATGAAGATAAGGTATGATCCATAGCGGAGCTGCCAAGGCCAAGGAATGTTAAAGAGGTACAAGCCTTTATGGGCCATTGTGGATATTACCGTAGGTTTATCCACATGTACGCGATCATAGCTAGACCCCTTTATGCCTTGTTGTTGAATTTTGAGTGGAACGACGAATGCGAGAATTCTTTCAATGAACTGAAGAAATGTTTGTGCACAACACCAATACTGACCACTCTTGATTGGAATAAGCCATTCCATGTCCATGTGGATGCATCCAATCATGCCATAGGATGTGTACTAGCACAACCCACAGGTGAAGGAAATTTAGATTTACCCATAGCATACACTAGCAGATAGCTAAGTGCAGCTGAACGAAACTATACCACCACCGAGCGAGAGGGCTTAGGCATGGTTTATGCTGTGAAGAAGTTTAGACAATATTTATTGGCCAACAAGTTCAAGTTTTTCACTGATCATCAAGCTTTGTTATATTTGGTCAATAAACGTTGCAATATAGGATGCTTAGTAAGATGGTTCCTCTTACTAATGGAATATGACTTTGAAGTCATTGTTAGGAAAGGTAGAACCCACCTCCGGGCAGATCACCTTTCTCGCATTACTTCAGGAGAGTCACCTCAAGGAGTGCCTGATGACCTACCCGACGCTTATCTGTTCAATTTGGAGGTTGTTCCTAAATGGGCAAATAAGTTGGTATCAGTCCTCACCTTCGGACCCGCAAATAAGAATGTGAAAACATCACAAGAAGAAATTGTAAAATCACAAAAATATCACATATTGGCAGGAAGCATGTACAAACAAGATACTGAGGGTGTATTAGCTTGTTGCGTTGAGGACGATGAACATAGTAGTTGGTTGCAACAAGCTCATGAAGGATTGCTAGGAAATCATTATTCTAAACAGCACACGTTACAAAATCTAAAACGTTTAGGAGTGTATTGGCCTAGGATGGACAAAGAAATACATGAGTGGATTAAGAATTGTCCAATGTGCAGAGAGAGACCACCAGTGGAGCATGCCACCCTTTATCAAGTGTCATTAATTCCTGATTGGAGTGCTCCATTGGTAGAGTTTATGAGATCGGGAACCTTACCCAAAGAGGCTAGTCTAGCAAGAAGACGAAGCATGGAGCAAGAGGCTCAGGACTATGCTTTAGTTGGAGACAACTTATATCGAAGAGGCAAGGATGGTTATCTAAGATTGTGCGTTCACGAATCAGACTATTTGAAAGTCTTAGAAACTGCACACAGCGGTGTTGCAAGTGGACACTTTGGTCTTGATCGAGTAATCAAGACCATTCTATTCTCAGGACTTTGGTGGCCCACTCTTCATATGGATGCTCATACCTATGTGAAGAAATGTGACACATGCCAACGTGCACAATATCCAGTTAGAAAAGACGAGATGCCTTTGAGGCCAATGATGGGAGGGCGTGCATTTTCGAAGTGGGGCATAGACTTCATAGGTCCTATTAACCCCCCAGCTAGAAACTCCCATGTAGAGTATATTATTGTAGCCACAGATTACCTTACAAAGTGGGTAGAAGTGAAAGCCACAACAAAGAATGATGCTCAGACTACGGCTACGTTCTTATTCGAGAATGTGTTCACGAGATATGGGCTACCAATAGAGTTAGTGAGAGATAGAGGCACACACTTCTTGAATGAAGTCATTGAAAATCTTCTCTAAGAGTTCTTGGTGATACATAAGAAGTCTGCCCCTTATCACCCACAAGCTAACGGACAAGCCGAAAGCACCAATAAGATCCTCTGTAACGTATTGACAAACTGGTAAATAATAAACGCTCTGATTGGGACAAACAACTTCATCATGCTGTTTGGGCTTATCGAGTTGCCTACAAAACGGTACTCAACACCACCCCATTTCAGATGGTCTTCGGACAGAATGCTGTGCTACCTTTGGACTTCCTCATCCTAGCCTTAAAAGTAGCACAAGAGCATGAGTGGAATGGACATGAATTGTCCTCTAGGATCTTCGATCTAGAACGCTTAGGTGAGACGAGGCTACGCGCGGCAGCAGGCATCTATGCTGCAAAGAAAAGACAAAAGGCATACTTTGATGCACACATCAAAGATAAAGGATTGAAAGAGGGAGACCTAGTGCCGGTTTATACGCTAAAGCAACATGCCCGTAAGTTGGAAAAAAGAGGATACGGACCCATGATCATTAATAAAATTTCCACTAGCGGTGCAGTTCAATTGGCCACTTTAGAAGGAGATATCTTGCCAAACTATATTAGTGGATGTAGAGTCAAGTTATACCAAGAACCTCTTATAGAGGATATGCTTACGAGACTCAACAGTGCTAAGAAGCGAAAAGAAGAGGAGTTAAGGGTGAGGGAAGAAGCACAGGCAGAGGCCAGAGAGCGTATTAGGTGAAATAAGTTAAGGCGACTAGGCCTAGATGTCAACTCAAAAGCCCCAAAATATCACATGGATATGTGCCAAAAATCGGGCATAACTACTTCTCAAGTCATTGACACAGATCATGGCACCACACACTCTCTTAGTTCCTCTAAGATTAATCTTCACGAGCAAGATGTTGTATGTGTCAAAAGCTCTATGATCTAGAATGACTCAATCATGGAAGGACAGTCGCAAAGGCAAGCAAACCCTCCTTCTTTTTTGAAGAGTAAAGCATCCATAGTAGTTCAACCTCAGAAGCAAGCACAACAATTCAAGACAACTGCTATAGCAAATAGAAAGACACCCTTCAACAAGAAAGTGGTTCCGAGCATGAAGCAGATCTAGGTACGCAAAGGAGAGCAACCACCAGCCTTGCCCCCACAAATCCCATCCAGGCAAGCCAACCAGGCCAGAAGACAAAGGAAGAAGCTTGGACAAGCTCAACCACGAGATATCTGACAAATTTGGGTGCCTAAGAAATTAGCTGCAGCTCAACAAGGGCGATTAGAGATGTGGGTACCTAAGAAGTTCTTACATCCACAACAACCTATGTTCTCCCACATGCGAAAGGTCTCAACAAAGAAGCCACAAAGCGAAAAGGGTAAGAACCACATACAAAGATTGAAAGAAAATCAAATCACCTCTTCAACCATAGTAGGAAGACGTGTAAAAAGGGTATGGGTTTGGAAGCCAAAAGTACAAGTAGCCTCCACCGAACCAAGGCGCCAATCACACTGGATACCATAATTCAAAAAGCATCCAAAGAGGAAGATGGCTGAAGTGATCTCTACAGTGCCAAATGCTATTCTAAAATGGACTCCAATAAAGAGGATTACATCAGTTCGAGACCCAATGGATACCTCCACCAAAGTCGGCATCAACATCCGCAAATAACATTGAAAGCCTTGACGAGCGAGAACCATGTGGTCCTTGCACAACCTTGTCTTTTGCACCATTCAGGTCATGCATTTCCAAAGTATGCATTAATATAGGGCCACATTACATGGCCATGCATAGACACAATTGAGAGTCCCATGCACGAGAGCACATTGACACATGTAAACCATTTTTTGATACTAAACTTTGTCTTCTTGTTTTGTGACATTGTTCCCAAAAAAAAAAGAGAGAGAGAGAAAGAACTTGTTCCCAGGTTTCGCTCATGGAACATGAATGAGTCATGCTTAGTTGAAGATTGAACCATTGATTACTGGGCATTTATCAGTTTTGATAGAAGTGTGTCTCAGCTAGCAGATGATGTAATTGCTGCCTTATCTGGAAGATGTCAAGAACTTGGCATGAACATGGCATCCACAACTATGGTTCCCCCTTACCATGGTAGGAGTGAAGAGCTTGAAGGTCCGCAACTTGAGAGATGCTTAACTACCATATGTACAAGAGCATCCAAGGAGATATCTGCAAGGGATAGTTTTGGTACCATGCAAATCCTTGTATGTATACTGGATGAGAAGATTTCTACTTATGGTGAGCTAATGAGAAGATGTGAAACTAATCTTGGTGTAGTTACCCAATGTCGTTTGTCACGGAATATAAAGAAATTCAATTCTCGGTATTTGGCAAATGTTGCTTTGAAGAGAGCAGACAGGACCAGACACTCAAAGAATTTCATTAGTGGATCCTCAACACGGACATTCATCGACAATGTCCATCACAAATGCCGGGAGTACAACAGGACGAGATAAACATTGATCGATGCCTCACCATGGTAAGTATCCTCTACTTTGGAAACATCATAACCATGATAGCTTAGGAAACCTCTTCGTCGGCATACCCTTGAGCACTTAGCTCAAGACCCCCAATTTTTGCACCATACTTATTCCGATGCATTTTCCAAGTAAGCATGCATAGGGCTACATTACAAGGCCGTGCACAAGGCACATATTTTCCTCAACCCAGGCACGAACACACTTACCCATCATCCATTATGGGTTATTAGTACTTGGCGTGATTATTATGAACATCATCTTAAGAAGATCAAGAGGCCATCAATGGCGACTCACAACGACACAATCATGCTAGAATCTAAGAAAGGAGTGCATACCAAGGGACAACAACTTCCAAAGGCTTTTAGTGAAAAATGAAGAACCGGACAACCAACCCTGGCACATTTGGAAGGTAGATGGCTCTTGTCCCTACCGAACAGACAAGACCTCTCAAAGCACTACAAGGAACAACCATTACAACAAGGGTCTGTCAGGGATGACAGACTTGAGAGGGGGGGAGTGTTGAAGCTGAAGGTCAAGGACAAAACACAAGAGCACATCAAAGAGGTGGACACACAAGAAGGAGCAAGTAGGGAGCTCCAAGAAGTGTATGTCAAATTTTTAAAAGAAATCCCTATAAAAATAGTGATTTTCATCACTAAAAAACCATTGTAAATACCATTTTCTATTTTTGTAACTCCATTTTGTTCAAGCCGAGGAGTCCTCAAGATTGAGGAGTATTAGAAGTATCATCCTACCAATTTTCATAATTTTTAGACTTCATTTGAGCCCTCAAATAAGCCCTGGAACCTAATTTTTAACTAGGCCAGAAACTAGGTCTGAATCGGGCCAAAACTAGTTAAAAAACTATAAAAAGAGCTGGAGAGCTCATTTTTGGGGTTAGCTTGTTAGAGAATAGAGCTTTTGTAAGAGAACTCTTTTGCAATCGAAGCTTTCCATTGTTCCTCTCTTTGATCTTACCTTGTGCGTGTGTGTGTATGTGTGTGCATGTTTGTGTGCTTTCACTCATGCACTTGTGCCTTCACTTGCTTGTGGTCTTCATATCGATCCTCACGTCTCCACGGATTGACAAGTAAAGGAGGTGGTGCTTACGCTTGAGCTACACACACTTAATCTAGATGAGTAGAGATTTGAGAATTAGACAATTCAGTCACATGTTTTTTGTTCAGTGTGGAGTATGAAGTTGATTATCTGTTTGCAGCCGAATACTTTTGGAAGAGTATGAAAATACTTTATAGAAGTATTGTTTGAAGACCAAGACTTGATGAAGAGATGGCTACTTCAAACTCAAGGAAAAACAATGGTTTGAAGAAGATGAAGGAACTAGATCAACATAAAATCACAGGTATTGGTTTCTACTATCAGATTATCATTTGCAGGTCATATCTTAGAAGAGCAGTTATGAAGAGATTTGAAGGATTGGAGAAGTGCTTTCAAACACTTTCATTATTTTGAAAGTAAAAGCATTAACTACATCAAAACTATCAAGAACAAGGAGATTAGATGAGTTTTGATAAATCTCTTTCATGGCAAGAAAGCTCATCTAAGAAGACAAATTTGGAGATGATATGAGTTTTGTTTTCAGCCAACCTTGTGTTGTAAGTTGGTTGGAGTTTTTTTTTATCTAGGTACAAAATTTGAACTAGAAAGGTAATTCAGCATTCAGCCAAAAGGTTGGTGAATTCATTCATATCAATCACATTTCAAGCAGATTTTTGATTCAGAGATACGAGGAGATGGTAAAACATGATTTTATATTCACTTCCATTCATATACCATGTTTGTTTTGTCTCTTAATCTTAGCACTAGAGAAAGAAAAAAATTCATTTGAAGAAGTTAAGAGTGCTTGCTACTTCAAGATGAAGAGAACAAAAGGTATGGAAGAGAAGTTTGAAGATGTTGGCATCATCAAGTGGAAGAAAGATGCAGAATAAGAAGGTCCAACATTTCTAAAGGGAAAGTTAGACTTCTTTTTTCTCTTATATTTGTCCATATAACTTTCCTACTTTAACCTCTACACCCAAAGAACAAGTCTACAAGAACATCTTGTGTGAAGATAGACTAAAGAAGAAGTAGTTTCTTGTTTTGCATGATACTTGGTCATAGGTTTTCACAAAGAATTGCATTGAGAGAAAGAAAGGCAGCTTATATGTTTTGACTCATATGTGTATGGGTTATGTACAAGTTGAAGATTTTGAGCAGGCAGCTATATGTTCCCTCAAAGAATTCTTGGAGTGGCAATTCAGAGCTACTTAACAAGTTGCAGAGATATTTCTTCTTTATCTAACTCTTGAGGTGAAAAATCTTTTTTGTAGCAGATGTTGGAGACTTGGGCTGAAGTTTTTTGTTTGGAAAAGGAAAATTCAGATTTTTATGTTGTACCAGTCGGTTGGAGAATCTACTTTCTATGATTGTCTAGATTTTTGGATACAGGCTTGTATTCAAAAAGGTGTTCTATTAGATTCTAACACTTGAGAAGTGGAGTTAGCCAAAAGAAAGTCAAGCAGATATTTTCACATTTCACCCGGGTAGAATATGAAAAGATGAAGTATCAACTTGTAACTTTTGGAGTTCTCAAGGTAAGAGATTGTCTACATATGTTTCAAGTAGGAGTTACAGATTCTTGGGAAGGATTTGGTTGAAGAAAAGTTTTACAACTTTCTAAGAAGCATGAACGCTTAGAGACATTCAGGTAGCAAATCAAACATTCAGTCATGAAGGTTTGATGAGAGCAGATTCTACACAGATATTTTTTTAGAGAGATCTAGATAGATCTTGAAGATCTTGAGTATTTATGAGTCAGTTGTCTATCATTTGTTTGTAAAGTTCTTAACATTGGAAGAAGTAAGTCAATGATTCAGATTCTATCAGATTTGTGTTGCAGAGAAATAGAAGAAAATACTTTTTATGTTGCAGAAGATTATGGATCCTTATATGCTTTCGGTAAGGTTTTTGTTATGATGTAATAGATCAGCTAACCTTATTCTAGATTATGGGAAGCTGAGGAATGACAGTGAAAGCCATTAGCATCTGCATTGCTAATAAAAAAGGGTTCATAAATTTTGTTTCGCACACAGGTATTGATCATTGAAGATCAGATTTATTGAAAGAATGAAGACATTCCAGATTTCATAAAGTCTGATATATTTGAAGAATTCTCGAAACTAGTGTTAAATCATCCAAGGGATGATGAAACATGAAGACTTATTTTCAGCCATATGTGAAAGAATGCAAGTCATACCTATAGGTCTTCCTATATTAGGTACTCCTATATTTCCTTTGTTAGTTTTCGCTTTATGTTCCATCTTTGAAAGAAGAAGGAAGAAGGAGAATATATGGAGAAAGTTCCTATTAGGTGTTCCTATTCAGGAGAAAGTTCCAGAATTCTATTGAAGAGAAATTTCATATTTCAGAGAGGTATGTTTTAGAGGTGCGCACATATATGTTTATACAAGATTCTGAAGGAAAGAGGTATGAAGGACTTACAATTAGAACAAGGATGATGACAAGATGACATCATAGATATGAAATTTTGATGAGACTCATGAGTTGAGTTGAGTTGAGTACAATCAGAGATGAACCAGCTAGTGTTCATAATACACTAAGTTGTGAGTTGTCAGTCACAGGTTCCAGGATTCAATTCCTGATTTTGTTTAGTGTATTTACATGACACAGGAGAAGTATGTTGAGAAACCTTTTGTAAGGTAAATGCAAATATGTGGATCCTAGTGTATGCTTACAGGTTTGAGAAGACAAGAGATAGCAAATTCAAATCAGTTCATGCTACATATGTTGTCAAGCAGTGATTGCTTGATGTATACACTAGTGTATATCTAGTTTGCATATTTTCTCAGGTATTATGGTTCAATTTCAGCAAGTTCAGTTTTTTTATGTTTGAAGAAATTCAAATTTAGTTTTGAAGAAGATTTTTGAAGAAAAGGATTGAAGGTCAATTTGGGAGTACAAGTTTGAAGCTTATGATAGTTTGCAGATGAATAAAGTTATATCTCCAGTTCATTTTGTACCATTGTGACATTGAAGGGGGGATTGTTGGAAAACAATGTCTCAATGTCCCATTGCCAATGGTCCATATTGCTCAAAGTATACATGATATGCAGATTCATTAGTAACTCCTCTACAGGAAAAAGGCATCGACGCGTTGGATAACACAATCGCCTCCCATCTTGAGCATTCGGTTTTGAATCCTGTGAACAACAATGGCGCAACGTGAAGAGATTTTTGGCAATCTATGTTTATCATAGGATTTTGAAGAGGTCTATTTTTAGAAGGCATGCGTAGCTAAAAACAACAAAGGATGTTTAGAGATCGCAAATCTGATCGCTATTAAAGGCAAAAACGAATTATGAAATTGCTTTATGGAGGGCTTTTCGTTTGTGATTTATTTCATGGAGGCTATACTATATAAGAAAGGCCTTGGGTGACTTTTAGGACATCCTACACCAATTGCAACGCCAGCATGGTCCCTCATTAGAGGTGGTGCTCTAGCACACATGGGGCAGCCATGGTGCACTCTAGGAGCATGTTGAGGAGCAACTATGGAGTTCTTCTTGGAGAAGAGTGTGCTCACACTCTTGCTTATGGAGAGGACTTACCCATCAATAGCTTGGTGGTGTGGATCATCCATCTACATAATGTATTTGAAGATTGTCTTCTACATGAAGATTTCGATGTACTTCGAAGACATTGGATGGAGGTTAACATGAGATTTGCATCTTATGTTAAGAATTTAGGTACATATTCTCTTTATGCACACATGTACTACTTGGAGTTTATGGAGGTAGTGGCATCCATATCAGGAGTCTTCCTATTCGCCATATCTAAAGGAGAATCAGTACATGCATGCTACATGCAATCGGATGAGGTGTTAGAGAAGGTGTTTCACATGAGTATGAGGATTTCCGATAGTAACATGTTAGCATTCTATGCTAATTCTGTAAGTATGTGATCTTTCACACACACACACACACACATCTGATTTAGGATCTTCCATAGCCTAAAATCAGATTAGGGTTTGCTGAATATCAATTTTCAACTGATCTTTCCTCTTTCTATCACTCATATACACTCTTCTACAACCTATCAGATCATACATCTCATACATATTCAGATTTTTGTCCCTACATCTGAATATTCTTGTCAATTCTGTACATACACTCTTCCATCTATTTCTGTTCACATAGAGTGGTTGAGATTTTGACTCCCACATTGTAAATTGACATTTGTATATATGATAGTGTGAGTAAGCATTGGCTTACGTAACACTTACACTTTTACACGTGTTGTCTAATCTTTCTCTATCTTTGTCTCATCATTTGTATGATTAAGTGTGGTATGTTCATATTTTGTCAATATTGGAAGATTGTTGGATTCTATGTTGTAGATTTTAGACCTATGGAACTTGGACCTGTGGTATTAGTTATGGGCCTACTAAATTTCCAACATTTGGTATCATAGCTCATTCAGGCTCTCAGATTTCAAGGTTCCCAAAGTTCCAGGTTTTCAACATATGATTTAAGATCATCTTCTAACATTTGACATTTGACATACACGCTTAATCTAGAGATTTGAGAAGTAGACAATTCAGTCACATGTTTTCTCATCAGTGTGGAGTATGAAGTTGATGATCCCTTTGTAGCTAAATACTTTTGGAAGAGTATGAAAATACTTTATAGAAGTATTGTTTGAAGACCAAGACTTGATGAAGACAAGGCTACTTCAAATTCAAGGAAAAACAATGGTTTGGAGAAGGTGAAGGAAACAGGTCAACATCAAATCACAGGTATTAGTTTCTACTATCAGATTATCATTTGCAGGTCATATCTTAGAAGATCAGTTATGAAGAGATTTGAAGGATTGGAGAAGTGCTTTCAAACACTTTCATTATTTTGAAAGTAAAAGCATTAGCTACATCAAAACTATCAAGAACAAGGAGATTAGATGAGTTTTGATAAATCTCTTTCATGGCAAGAAAGCTCATTTAAGAAGACAAATTTGGAGATGAGATGAGTTTTGTTTTCAGTCAATCTTGTGTTGTAATTTGATTGGAAGTTTCTTTATCTAGGTATAGAATTTGAACTAGAAAGGTAATTAAGCATTCAGCCAAAAGGTTGGTGAATTTAGTCATATCAATCACATTTGAAGCAAAGTTTTGATTCAGAGATATGAGGAGATGGTAAAACATGATTCTATATTCACTTCCATTCATATACCATGTTTGTTTTGTCTCTTACTCTTAGCACTAGAAGAGAAAAATTCATTTGAAGAAGTTAAGAGTGCTTGCTACTTCAAGATGAAGAGAACAAAAGGTATGGAAGAGAAGTTTGAAGATGTTGGCATCATCAAGTGGAAGAAAGATGCAGAAGAAGAAAGTCCAACATTTCCAAAGGGAAAGTAAGACTTCTTTTTTCTCTTATATTTTTCCATATAACTTTCCTACTTTAACCTCTACACCCAAAGACAAGTCTACAAGAACATCTTGTGTGAAGATAGTCTAAAGAAAAGCAGTTTCTTGTTTTGCATGATACTTGGTCATAGGTTTTGACAAAGAATTGCATTGAGAGAAAGAAAGGCGGCTTATATGTTTTGACTCATATGTGTATGAGTTATGTATAAGTTGAAGATTTTGAGCATCCAGCTATATGTTCCCTCAAAGAATTCTTGGAGTGTCAATTCAGAGCTACTTGACAAGTTGCAGAGATATTTCTTCTTTATCTAAATCTTGAGGTAAAAAAGTTTTTTGTAGCAGATGTTGGAGACTTGGGTTGAAGTTTTTTGTTTGGAAAAGGAAAATTCAGATTTTTATGTTGTACCAGCTAGTTGGAGAATCTACTTTCTATGATTGTCTAGATTTTTGGATACATGCTTGTATTCAAAAAGGTGTTCTATTAGATCCTATCACTTGATTGAGAAGTGTAGTTAGCCAAACGAAAGTCAAGTAGATATTTTCACATTTCACCCGAGTAGAATATGAAAAGATGAAGTATGAACTTGCAACTTTTAGAGTTCTCAAGCTGAGAGTTTGTCCACTTATGTTTCAAGTAGGAGTTATAGATTCTTGGGAAGGATTTGGTTGAAGAAAAGTTTTACAACTTTCTAAGAAGCATGAACACTTAGAGACATTGAGGTAGCAAATCAAACATTCAATCATGAAGGTTTGATGAGAGCAGATTCTACACAGGTATTTTGTTAGAGAGATCTAGATAGATCTTGAATATCTTGAGTATTTATGAGTTAGTTGTCTATCCTTTGTTTGTAAAGTTCTCAACATTGTTAGAAGTAAGTCAAAGATTTAGATTCTATCAGATTTGTGTTGCAGAGAAATAGAAGAAAATACTTGTTATGTTGCAGAAGATTACGAATCCTAAAATGCTTTCGGTAAGGTTTTTGTTATGATGTAATAGATCAGCTAACCTTATTCTAGATTATGGGAAGTTGAGGAATGACAGTGAAAGTCATTAGCATCTACAATGCTAATAAAAAAGGGTTCATAAATTTTGTTCAGATACAAGTATTGATTATTGAAGATCAAATTTATTGAAAGAAGGAAGACATTCTAGATTTCATAAAGTCTGATATATTTGAAGAATTATGGAAACTAGTGTTACATCATCCAAGGGGCTGATGAAACATGAAGACTTATTTTCAGCCATATGTGAAAGAATGCAAGTCATACCTATAGGTCTTCCTATATGAGGTGTTCCTATATTTACTTTGTTAGTTTCTCTTTATTTTCCAACTTTGAAAGAAGAAGGAAGAAGGAGAATGTCTGGAGAAAGTTCTTGTTAGGTGTTCCTGTTCAGGAGAAAGTTCCAGAATTCTATTGAAGAGAAATTTAATATTTAAGAGAGGTATGTTTCAGAGGTGTGCACATATATGTTTATACCAGATTCTGAAGGAAAGAGGTATGAAGGACTTACAGTTAGAACAAGGATGATGACAAGATGACATCATAGATATGAAATTTTGATGAGACTCAGGAGTTGAGTTGAGTTGAGTACAATCAGAGATGAACCAGCTAGTGTTCATAATACACTAAGTTGTGAGTTGTCAATCACAGGTTCCAGGATTCAGTTCCTGATTTTGTTTAGTGTATTTACATGACACAGGAGAAGTATGTTGAGAAACCTTTTGTAAGGTAAATGCAAATATGTGGATCCTAGTATATGCTTACATGTTTGAGAAGACAAGACATAGTAGATTCAAAATCAGTTCATGCTACATATGTTGTCAAGCAGTGATTGCTTGATGTATACACTATTGTATATCTAGTTTGCATATTTTCTCAGGTATTATGGTTCATATCCAGCAAGTTCAGTTTTTTGAAGTTTGAAGAAATTCAAATTCAGTTTTGAAGAAGATTTTTGAAGGAAAGTATTGAAGGTCAATTTGGGAGTACAAGTTTGAAGCTTATGATAGTTTGGAGATGAATGAAGTTATATATCCAATTCATTTTTTACCATTGTGACATTGAAGGGGGGATTGTTGGAAAACAATGTCTCAATGTCCCATGGTCAAATGTTCCATATTGCTCAGAGTATCGAGGATATGCAGATCTTGTTAGTAACTCCTCTACAACAAAAAGGCGTTGGCGCCTTGGATAACACAATCGCCTCCCCTCTCGAGCATCCGGGTTTGAATCCCATGAACAACATCGGCGCAGCGCGAAGAGATTTTTGGTAATCTATGTCTAGCATACGATTTCGAAGACGTCTATTTTTAGAAGACATGTGTAGCTAAAAACGACGAAGGGTGTTTAGAGATCACAAATCTGATTGCTATTAAAAGCAAAAACAAATTACGAAATTTCTTTATGGACGGCTTTTCGTTTGTGCTTTATTTCATGGAGGGTATACTATATAAGAAAGGCCTTCGGTCACTTTTAAGACATCCTACACCAATTGCAACACCAGCTTTAGTCCCTTAGTAGAGGTGGTGCTCTAGCACACATGGGGCAGCCATCGTGCACTCTAGGAGCATGTTGAGGAGCAGCTATGGAGTTCTTCTTGGAGAAGAGTGTGCTCACACTCTTGCTTATGGAGAGGACTTACCCATCAATAGCTTGGTGGTGTGGATCAACCATCTACATAATGTATTTGAAGATTTTGGATGGAGGTTAACATAAGATTTGCATCTTATGTTAAGACTTCAGGTACATATTCTCTTTATGCACACATGTACTACTTTGAGTTTATGGAGGCAGTGGCATCCATATCAAGAGGAGTCCTATTCGGCATATCTAAAGGAGAATCAGTACATGCATGCTACATGCATTCGGATGAGGTGTTAGAGAAGGTGTTTCACATCAGTATGAGGATTTCTGACAACAACATGTTAGCATTCTATGTTGATTCTGTAAGTATGTGATCTTTCACACACACATCTAATTTAGGATCTTCCATAGTGTAAAATCATATTAGGGTTTGCTGAATATCAGTTTTCAACTGATCTTTCCTCTTTCTATCACTCATATACACTCTTCTACAACCTATCAGATCATACATCTCATACATATTCAGATTTTTGTCCCTACATCTTAATATTCTTCTAAATTCTGTACATACACTCTTCCATCTATTTTTGTTCACATATAGTGGTTGAGATTTTGACTCCCACATTGTAAATTGACATTTGTATATATGATAGTGTGAGTAAGCATTGGCTTACGTAACAGTTTACACATGTTGTCTAATCTTTCTCTATCTTTGTCTCATCATCTGTATGATTAAGTGTGGTATGTTCATGTTTTGTCAATATTGGAAGATTGCTGGATTCTATGTTGTAGATCTTGGATCTATGGAACTTGGACCTGTGGTATTAGTTATAGGCCTACTAAATTTCCAACAGAATTCATAATCAAATGCTTGAAGTTGTTCGGACCATCTAGCTTTTCTACTACTTAATTCTAGCTAGTTTGCAAACCACTTTATGCTCACTTGGTCAAAGACAGTTTTTAGCTTTGACCCATATAGATAGTGGCACCACTTTTTGCAGCATTTACTAGAAAAAAATTCTCATTCATAGGTAGAATAATTTTCTTGGGTAGGACTAAGCTTTTGACTTTCGAAAACTATTGGTTGAACATCTTGGATTAATACCAGACCAACCGTAGATGAGCTTCTATTTTTTTCTACTTGGAAAGGCTTGTTTGGATCTACAATTTGTAGAACCATGGCCAAAGCTGAAGTGAGTTTCAAATCTTGGAAATTTTTAGCTTTATCCTCTTTCCTGAGAAAACTTCTCAAAGAGTCTCGAGCTTAGGCCATTTAAGAATTGCTTGGACTGTTTTGGTCAACTCTGATTCCTTTTGTGGATATTACATGGCTCAAATACTTAACATTCATATTTTGACTCTTTAACACAAAGTTTATTTTCTCACATAAGTTTTAAGACGTTCTTCAAGTATTTTGGGCAATTTTCATAGTCCTTCCTAAAAAAGGGAAGTTGAGAACATCCAAAGTGCTTGCATTAAGGTTGGGAATTCATTAAAACCCCTCTCTCAATCCCACCCTAGGCTAAAACATAGTGTGAGGACTTGATAAGTAGAGTAAAGCATGATAACCATAAGGAAACAAACATAATCAAGCGATCAAACAAGAAACAACGACAAATTGAAGTTACTCTTGATGAAGTGACATTAAACGCAAGACCCACACCAAAGGAGAATTAAAGGAACAAGTAACTAATGCATAAAAGAACATTGCAACATGTGTGTACTCCAAACTTATTGGGAAAGTAAGTGGATCAAATTAATGAACCTTACATATGGTAGACACGTAGGAAAGGGTGATCGACAAAGCCTTACATCATCAAAAACTAGTGTCAATCTTACAGCTAGATCTTGAGCTCAAGAGTTGAGTGATTATCTCTTCATAGTTAGCTCAAACATCAGTGACTCAGAGATGTCTTTCAACATGGAAAGATCTACAAGTAGTTCAAGGTTGGCATCTAGAGACCCCAAAAGCACCCTATAAGACTTAGTTCGAGTATATTCAAACCAACTACTTAGGTGCTCAAATCTATGAGGATGGTTTAAGGAGATCGATCATCAAACTAAGAAATCTAGAGCACCCCTTTGGAATTGATCACCCCATGGTCAAATTTGAAGAAGAATGCTACATAGATAAGCAAGGAACCATGTATGTGGTAACCAACTTACCTGATAGAACGGAGGAGGCTCTTTCCATAAGAAGCCCACCAGGAGAATTCTTGCCAGGAAAGTCACATGTTTCTAATTCGAATAAGTAAAGGATTCTTGAGAGAAATTCAAGAAGAAAAATGGGGCATGGAGTAGTTGAATTCCCCACCCATTTAAGAGATGGATGATCCTCACAATCAATTTCCTCAAGAAATTCCCTCTATCTATGGAGAACACACATATGTGCAATCAAACAAACGATTAGACTTCAAATCTAACTCCTTATAGGAATTTCCTCTCTCACGGGCCCTTTGAAATCAAACTCTATTCAGATGAGAACTCCTATTGCGATGATCAAAAACAAAAAATCAATTATACATACGAACACTGAAGTAGTTAAAAACACTAAAGTGTAGTGTCATCTCACTTCAGAAGAACTACTCAAGGTGAAACCAAAGTTGTGGAAGCATGCAACAAACCAACTACCAAAAGTTGCTAAGTCCCACTCTCAGGTAGGATCACAAAAGAAAAGTACCAGTATCCCATAGATAAGATAGGAGATATGAGCAAAGGGGAGGAAGGAAACACCTATCTCCCTATCACATATCAAGGATACACGATGAAGGCAGTACTAGAATCAGGAGTAGGAGTTGTCGTTGCCACCACTTCCTTAGAGAAACATTGGGGCAAACCAGCTTTATGACCGACTTGAATGAAGCTACAAATGGTATATGTACATATAGAGAAGCCACTAGGATTGCTAGAAGGAATCACTCTCACTACTTGTGGTGTAGATATTGAGCACACATTTTCCATATAGAGTCTATGAAATGATTTTGGGTACACCATGAGACAATTGCAAACAATGCAAGGTTGGGGAACCAATTCCTTGTACTTATACCATTTAGGGACAACTACCAAGGTCAACCCCTACAGTGGAACATTATCCATAGAACACTAGAGGATACTGAATCGATGCATGAGGATATGCATTAATGGATGCATGAGGATATGCATTAATGGATGTGTAAACGTGCCACAAAAGAAGAGATGCATGAGGATATGCATTAATGGATGTGTAAACGTGCCACAAAAGAAGAGATGAAAGTAGAAGCTAGAGACATAGGTGCCTGAGGAAACCGAAAGTCACTTCAAGACCCAGCCTATGCGCCGATGATCTTTTCTGATGAAGAATTTGAAGCCCATGGTTGGGCTGAGATCTTAGGGACAATGGACATAGCAGTAAATGAAGAACTATGGACCTCCCATTGTGATGAAGACATCTATGACATTTCAACATTCATATGTGAAATGATAATTTAGGAATGCGAACTTACTACAAATGTACTAGAAATGAAATCGAAGAGGACTTAGAATCCATCCTGATGGATCCCTTTTGTACCTCAGAATAAGAATACCTATACTTGCTAGAAGTTAAGACTCCGGAACGTGAAGAGTGCACAAAAGACATGAGATTAGCTACACAAATAGATACAAAAAGTAAGAAAAATAATCCGAAAAAGAATTCCCCCACACAAGATGAAGAAGAATCCCTATTTGAGGTGCCTGAGAATTTCAAGAAGTACTAGATAGAGGAAAGAAAAATCATGGTAAGGATGCATAAGAGAGAAGCTCTCATGGGAGAAGCTTATGGCAATAAAGAAGAAACCAAGAAAATCGTAGTGATGATAGAAGGTGGAGAAGAAAGAAGCACATATATAGGATACAACCTAAGTGAGGAAGAAGAGAGAGAACTAATAATTATGATAAGAGAGTATAGTGATGTGTTTTCTTGGAACTACAAGGACTTGAAAGGAGTGGATCCAGAGACTTGTTCCCCTAGGATCTCTATGAGGATAGAATACTGACGAATGAAGTAGAAGCCTTACACATACAATGATACATATGCAACAAAGATAGAAGAGAAAATAGATAGGTTGATAGAAGCTTGATTCATCTATGAGATTTAGCATATAGAATGGGTATCCCCCATTCTTGTTGTGCCCAAGAAGAATGGAAAACTGTGTGTATGTATTAACTTGAAGAAAGTCAGTGCAACCACCATAAGAGATAATTATACATTTCCTATCATTGAACATCTACATCAATGTGTAGTGGGCAAGGAAGTTTATACCTTCCTTGATGGATTTTCATGTTACAATCAAGTAGCCATAGCTCCTAATGATCAACCCAGGATGACTTCCGCCATAGAATGGGGAATTTTTGCATTTCATGTGATGCCATTTGGGCTCACAAATACACTTGTACATTTCATCCCACAAAAGGCAAACCACATTCCATAGCTCAAGTAGATCTTTGATAAGTGTAGAGAGTATGAGGTGTGCTTGAACCTAGAAAAGTGTGTTTTCATGGTCAAGCAAGGAAAAATCTTAGGACATATTGTGTCAAAGAATGGGATATCAACCAATGAAGGCAAGGTGAGAGCCATATCAGAGCTACCAAGACCTAGGATAGTTAAGAAAGCACAAGATTTTATGGGTCATTGTGGATACTACCAATGCTTTATCCACATGTACATAATCGTTGCAAAGCCTCTGTACAATCTCTTGACTAACTTTGAATGGGATAAAGAGTGTGAGAAATCATTCATAGATTTGAAACAATGTTTGTGCTGAACCACTATATTGACAATGTCGGATTGGAATAAGCCATTCCATTTCCACATGGATGCCTCCAATTTTGCTATTAGATGCATGCTAGCACAACCCACAAAGTGAAGGAAACATAGAAATTCCCATAGCATATGCAAGTAGGCAAGTGAATGTTGTAGAAAGGAATTACACAACCATGGAAAGTCAAGGATTAGACATGGTATATGTGGTCAATAAATTTAGACATTATTTGATTGCAAATAGGTTCGATTTCTTTACAGATCATCAAGCTTTACTATACTTGGTGAACAAACCTTGCAATACAAGCAAATTAGAAGGGTGGTTTCTCTTACTAATGGTAATATGATTTTGAAGTAGTTCTCAGGAAAGGTAATACCCACCTTTGGGTGGATCACCTTTCATGAGTCACTTCAGGTTAACCCCCCGAAGGTGCGTTAGACGAACTTCTTGATGCATATTTGTTCATCGTGGAAGTAGTTCCGAATTGGGATAAATAGTTAGTGCCTATTCTCACATTTGGTCCCAAGAATCGAGTGATAAGGAAGAAAGATGAAGAGATAGTAAAGTTGTAGAAATATCACATACTCGTAGGGAGTATTTACAAGCAACATGATCAAGAAATTTTGTCTTTTTGTGTAGAAGAAGAGAATAATAAATGGTTGCAATTAGCACATGTAGGTGCCATAGGGAAACACCATTCAAAACACAAGACCCTATAGACATTGAAGTGGTTAGGTGTATATTGGCCAACAATGGAAGTAGATGCCTATAGGTCGATCAAGGATTACCCATCCTGTATTAAGAAACCCCCAGTTGAACATGCAACTTTATACCAAGTGTCTCTAATGCCTGAATGGAGAAGTCCTTTAGTTGACTTTCTAAAAATGAAAACATTTTCCCAAGAGATGACTTTAACACGACAAAGAAGCCTAGAGAAGGAAGCTCAAGATGATATGTTCAATGGTGATAACCTATACAAGCGTGAAAGGGATGTATATTTGAGACCATGTGTACATGAAAGTGAGAAAATGAACACCAAGGTGTTGCTAGAGGACACTTTGGACTTGATCGAGTGATCAGAGCTATATTATTTTTAGGTCTTTGGTGGCCTACCCTTTATATGGATGTGCATACCTATGTGAAGAGGTGTGACACGTGTCAATGAACTCAATATCCTATTCACAAGGACGAGATGCCACTGAGACCCATGATGGGATGATGTGCATTCTCCAAGTGGGCTATATAGACTTTGTGGGTCCTATCAACCCCTCAACTAGAAGCTCCCATGCTGAGTATATAATTGTGGCCACACATTATCTTACCAAATGGGTAGAATGGAATTAAGGGCCACTAGGAATAACGATGCACAAACGATGGCAAAATTATATTTTGAAAATGTGTTCACAAGGTATGGTTTGGCTATAGAGCTAGCAAGTAATCGAGGACTTTGTTTCCTAAACAAAGTCATTGAATATCTGCTGCAAGATTTTATGGTGATTCACAAGAAGCCAATGCATCTTTCTCTACCATATTAGATTTTGAAATGAGTATTTCATTTTGGGGTTCCATAGCCTGTTTGAATACATATCCAAAGGACCTCTTAAATTTTCCATTACTATGCTAGGTTGGTTAGTTCGGGCTTATGCCTCTTAGGTTAGGGGTGAAGGTTTGACCTTTGTCAGTGACTTTTGTCGATGACTGTGGACGCCCCTTAGCATGCACGCTGAGATGGAAAACTTGTGTTGGCCTTCAAACAATTCAAACTATGTGGTGGCCTTCGGGAAATTTAAACTCATGACTTCATCTGGCCTTAGGATTATCCCTTTCCCGATTCTACATTAGCTGACCATTGGCCTCTTTATCCTAGATGTGCTAAGCGCCTAACCCCTTCTTTGTGGGATACAAAGAGTCCCATGGGTGCTATGCCCACCTTCAAACTTTTCAATTAATGCAAGCTTAACCAAAGAGTAGATCTCATGATCGTACTTTTTTACAAATGATCGTACTTCCTTTAGAAAGAGCTTTTCTATTGCGCCTCCTACAACAACGCGATTTTGTCTCTTCGTTTCGGTGCCTCAATCTCTTCGTTTCGGTGCCTCAATCTAAAACCAGCCTTTGAGAACCTTGAACCACGAATGTTCTAAAGGAAGGAAGTTGAGGAGTCATATTTATGATGTTATGTAAATAAGAATCTACATGATTATCTTGGAGGGAAGATACAAATGTTTTTAAGGGAAGTTCAGGAGTCATATTTATGATGCTATGTAAATGAGAATCTGCATAATTATCTTTTTTTTATTTTTTTATTTTTTTATTTTTAAAGGAAGGAAGTTGAGGAGTCATATTTATGATGTTATGTAAATAAGAATCTACATGATTATCTTCGAGGGAAGATACAAATGTTTTTAAGGGAAGTTCAGCAGTCATATTTATGATGCTATGTAAATGAGAATCTGCATAATTATCTTTTTTTTATTTTTTTATTTTTTTTATGTTTAAATGGAGGTTCGGCCGAGGCTTACTCCCCCTGACTTTAACTTTGAAATTGCAACTGTACAAGGAAGGGCATAGTACCCATGGGACCCCTCTTATCCCACAAGAACAAGGGTTTACAACTGGGTTAAACAGCGGTCACAACTACTAGGAGGATGGACAAATGGTGGCACCTCAGCCACATGCAACATCATTCCAAGATACACATGTCCCTTACATGTTGGTGCCACGGGTTGAACCCTCGCCCCTGCCTCAAGAAGCGAGAGGCCCAACCACTAGGCCAGCGGACTGGGACTGCATAAGTATCTTTAATCTTTAAGGGAAGGTGAGGAGTCGTATTTATGATGCTATGTAAATAATAATATATATGATTATGTTTGAGATATGATTACCTTTCGGTTCATGTAAGGACCTCCAATTAAGAATTTTTTTTTTGAAAGGATGATCTCGCCGTTCATTTCATTTAGAAAGAGAATTTTTCTTTTGCAATGTTGCCATGGCCCGACACCATAATCGAAGACCTCAAGAAAATATGTGCAGCAATCATTACGACAGGCTAGTTTGATGAAGAAAGGCACACTTAAGGAAGAAGGCCGCGTTTTTAGTTTGCTAGACACTTTTGTCAGAGCTCTTGTTTAACTATTGCGCTGATCGTTCTAAAATGGAGATTGGAGATCGAAGCGTGGGATTTTTGATGCTTCTTTCGAGCGTCTCCATCTTCGCGTATTACACATTCTGGGTTATCATCTTGGTTAGCATTCCATATTTTCTGTTAATTCCTGCTTGCATACTTTCATATGGTGCGCACATGCATGCACGCGTATACACGAATGAATGAGAGAGAGAGAGAGAGAGAGAGAGAGAGAGAGAGAGAGAGAGAGAGAGAGAGAGAGAGAGAGAGAGAGAGAGAGAGAGAGAGAGGGGACGAACATTAGCGATACAAAATTTCCATTTCATTATCTCTACCAATAAAAATTATAGGGAATGATTAGCAATAATGTTAGCGTACGTACATCATGGTTAGTTTGAGCACATGCATGCCTAGAAAATCAATTTCCAAGATCTCAAAAGTGTATGCTCAGCACAGGAAAGTCCTTACTTGTCATTGTAAAAAATTCAGCTACCGAGATATTTGCATATTAAGCTATATCTGGTGCTTTATTTGCTAGATGTTTATATATCTTGCTCATCTCTTGTGTATTTTCCTGTTCTTCTCTCGAAGATGCTCATGGCAATATTCTTCTTATTACTTATCAGACATCCCATCTCAAGCTGTATTTGCTTGTCCCAATTAACATAAAGGGAATGAAAAGGTTGGTGACACTTCAAGTTTGGATCTTGTCACAATATTTTCAGCACCAATGACGAACATTGCTTTTGTTATGAACTCTCTTTTAAGAGATATAATTCAAGTGTCGAGATCAGGGAAGTTGAGGGAGAGACGCTCCATGCTTAAGAGGCTGAGCTAGAGTCTAGACTTTGGAGAGAGAGAGAGAGTTAGATAGAGAGCTTGCTCATTGAAGTTTTATAGTGATAACTTGAGGGTAGAGAGAAAGAAATGAGATGATATATTATTGTAACAAAAGTTATACCATGGTGGATCTTATACACTATCAATAAAAACATGATGGAAGACTGAAATGTTTATGAGAACAAAAGTTGCAACATGGTGGATTTGATACCATGTTTGGCTAATTGTAAAATGAAGGTTTTATGTATGTGATAAGAACTTTTAATGGCCTAGAACAATGTAAAAGTCATAAGTCAATTAAGAGAGAGTGGGTATGTGCAGGGTACTAGAAGTTACAAGTGAGCACAAAATGATGCAAAGAGAGGAACGTAGGTAATGGTACAAGGAAGGCGGATAGCTCAAGGATTCTATTATCTCTTTAGATGCCTCACAGAGTCATCACATCTGTAGCTAACATATGTAGCTAACATATTTCCTGATATTATTTGTGGTAGGTAGCTTGACTAAGAGGTTCACATGATGAACTAGAATGAGTCAAATATTGGATTAAAATCTGTCTCTATTATGAGGCATATATATATATATATATATATATATATATATATATATATATATATATATATATATATATATATATATATATATATATATATATATATATATATATATATATATATATATATATATGAAAAATCTCCACATGGACTCCTCACATGGGTGCCACATGCCACTCATGTGAGAGCCCATCTGTGCAAGGCTCTAAGAGAGGCTTACCACCCTCCATTTCTTTTGCTCCAGCCATGTACCTCTGCGGAAACTCTCTCTCTCTCTCTCTCTATATATATATATATATATATACACACACACACACACACACACACACACACACACATATATGAAGAAGTCTCCACATGGACTCCTCACATGGGTGCAACATGCCACTCATGTGAGAGCCCATCTTTGCAAGGCTCTAAGGGAGGCTTCCCACCCTCCATTTCTTTTGCTCCCATCTTGCATGCATAATATTTTAAATCATCTTGAAATATCTCTTCTATTTCAAACCCCTCTTGTGGGACCAAAGGGATGCTTTGATAGTTCGGTCTTGGCTTCCAAGTCCTAATATCTTGGACATGTCACCTTGTGAATTTGAATTTGCAGATGTTTCATGCTCACTTTGTTATGTATGATTTTGCTCCCTAGGATCTCTTTCTCTTTCTAGCACACGAAGAACTCGAAGGAGAAGAAGTTAGTCGGTTTCTTTCATGAACCGAAATCACATGAAGAAGGATGATATTCGCTGCCCAGCCATGTAGCTCTGCGGAAACTCTCTCTCTCTCTCTCTCTCTCTCTCTCTCTCTATATATATATATATATATATATATATATATATATATATATATATATATATATATATATATATATATATATATATATATATATATATATATATATATATATATATATATATATATGAGAACAAGTCTCCCACATGGACTCCTCACATGGGTGCCACACGCCACTCATGTGAGAGCCCATCTCTGCAAGGCTCTAAGGGAGGCTTCCCACCCTCCATTTCTTTTGCTCCATATAACATTTCCTTTCCCTTTATTCCATTTTTGTCTTCAAAACTGGTGTTGGAAGGTCTTAATGAAAGAGAGAGAAAAGGTAGTTAGAGTAAGTACTCCTACTAAACCCATGTATCCAATGTTGAGTGTCATGGGACACTTAAGTGTCCTGCTTTTACACCAAATTGATTGATTTTTCTTGATCACACCCTTGAGGCTTTGGTGGCATACTCACTTGGATTTGATAGCCCACATCATGTACTTTTATAGAAAAATATAATCTTTGACATTTTACAACTTCACATTTTTTATCAAATGAAGAAGAAAATGGGGATTTTTGAAAACTCAACTTTTTGCATAACTGAAAAAATAACACAATTCAAACATTTTGACAAATTGGATATGTTTTAGGAAATGGAAAGCTATTCATGGACTTCGGTAGTGTAAAGAAAGTGTCTAGGGATCTTTGGAGAAGGTTGAACACTTACATAAGTGATAAACCTGGACTCAAACCTTGTCTTCTCTAGAGCACTGCCGTTTATCGCACCTTTTAAAGAATGGCTCACTATAATTTGTGTGTAAGTGAGATTGTTGAGAATTGGAAAGTTATCAATGGATAACCTTCATACTAATTGAATGCATATTTTTATTCAAAGTTAGAAGGCCTCCACTTTGAACTAGTAGCCATTCCATTTGGTGCTAACTTTGATGCTGAATTGGCAAAGCATATATTTCTATGTTCACAAAAAGAACATAGCTCTAAAGATGGAATAGAAAATTATGATGAAAAATAATAATTATTTAAATGATATTCTAAGTATTAAACCTTCCAAAATAGGCTTTCATGCCAGGTTTCATTCTTAATCTCGTCAAATAATATGTGATCCGCAATGGTGATTGTGATAAGAATGAAAATAATTGGCATACATATTTCATTTGACAAAAAGAAGATGGCATCCATGATGGAAATGATGAAATGTTTTCAAATGATCCTTATCATTTTATGATATCAAAGATTATATCAAAGGCTTTTGAGTATGTGTCCACAAACTATTCATGATTGTATGTATAGAATTTGGTTGATGCCCACACAACAAAAGATTCTTGGTTCTCTCCAAAAACATGAAAATTTTGGTGGATTTCAATAAATTATTTAGCCTCGTATATGTAAGCTTTGGTTTGTTATGTCACACATTTTTTACTTAGTAACTTGAATGTGTACACCTTGAATGATGTCCATAAATTCTTTTGAGTCATATATTGGCTTTACTTTTCTATTTTTGGTGACTAGTCATATGAGTTGATTTTATATGTGTATACCTTGGTTGTTGTCTTCATAACTTGTTTGATTGTTGGCACATTTGTACACTTCTATGGATTCCCATAAGTTTGTTTGAACCATAATTAGAACTAGTTGCTGTTTTTGGTGTACAGAGTCAAAATAATTGATTTTATTTGAATTGAAATGATTTTTCTAAGTGATTTTGAGGCTCATACCATGTGATCTATGTTTCAAGGAATGTGTATAATTTTTTCTTTCATATGATGAATTTTTTTCTTTTGATAAAAATACATTTGATCCTGTTCACTACCATAGCATGTTGAGAGGCTATTTACATGAACACAAAACATGATTTATTATGTTTTATATTTTTGCATTAACCTTTGAATCATATTTAATATGTCTGTTAAAGGATTTTTTCAAATTCTCTTTGTAGAAGGTATGTGATTTTTTGGAAAATTGTCAAAAAAGGACACTTAAGTGTCCTGTTTTGGTACCAAACTAGTGTTAAGAAGGCAAATTAAAGGTGGGAAACCGTCTTTGAAGGGTGCTAACCTGCATCCATGTAGCACTATTTTTTGACCTATCTTTCCACTTTTCTAGGCACTTTTTATATAGGTGGCTTCTTGTCCGTTTCTCTTGAGCGTGTAGTATCCCTTCGTACTCATGTGGAATAGATTGGATAAAAATAAACTCTACTAATTCACTATCTGGAATGAGGTTGTCAGATTCATCTCTGCTTTTCTTAAGCTAGGTGACATGAAATATTGAATGGATTTGGCAACTCTGTCTTAGTTGGAGCTGGTAAGCCATCTTTCCTATTCTCTTTAGTATTGGGAATGGTCTACAATACCTAGGAGATAGTTTTGGACAAGGTCCCGTTTTCATGGTTTCAGACCTAGAAGGAACTCTAAGATAGACTTGCTCTCCTACCTCAAAGTTTGAGGGTCGGCATAGGCTCTAGCCCTATCCTGAGCTCTCTTAATGCTGTCCTTAACAAGCTTAAGCATATGGTTTATCTCTTCCAAGAAGTACTTTGAAGCTTGGACTTTCTCATGTTGCAATCCTACTCCATAAGAAGCTCTTGGTTGAAACTCGTACATAAGCATAAATGGACTGAGGTTAGTGAAAGAGTGCTCTGCACTATTATATGCAAACTCTACTCTAGCTAAGTACTCTTCCCAATTAGTTTGCCGTTCATTTACATATGCTCGAAGCATATCTTCTAGGATCTGGTTCTTCCCATTGGGAATATTCAATGGATGGAGTAGACCTATGTGGGAATTGAACTCATGATCTATCGGCTAGGAGTATGATGGGCTAACCACTTGCCCCAAAAGCCATGGTTGAGGATTACTTCCTAATTCTCCCTCTTAGGATGCGGTTTAACCATCTCCTACCTGAGTCTAATAGTGTCTTCTCCTTCTAGAGATCATTGTTCTCAATTGTCAATCCTTGATCTCCCCTTGAGTTGATGTCCTCACCCTTCCATAGTCTCCTGAACCTTCTTCTTCTCAACATTGGTCTCTAGAACCCTTGCTCTCAACCTTGGTGTCCTGAACCTTGCCTTTCCATCTCTTTGCCACTTGCCTACAGACTTTCCTTGTTTGCAACCTTGGTGTCTTGAGCCCTTCTTCTCAACCTCAGTATCTTGAATCTAGTTCTCACCCATGCTAGGTATCTTGGATCTTGAATCTAATGCTTCTATTGGAAACTTGTTTCGAGAGCTTTCCAACGGTTCCTTATACATCTAAATCCGATCTAAGGACTGGGAGATACACTCTAATCGTCATGGACAAAGGAAACCATCTTGAATCTCGGATTCCATGTGAATCCTATATCTCATGATTGGTTCAGAATTTGGGGAAACTAATGCTTCCATTGCGTCCGGAACGTGCCAAAACCCTAAGATCGACTGTCTTCTTGCTTGATTCTGACATCCAGAGACCATGCTTCGAGTCGATGACATCATGATGACATCATCAAGTCGCAACCACCCTTGGGAACCGCCCTTGAAAACCTATATAAGGAAGGGTTGGCCACATTCATAATCAGTCTTGCCAATACCAGTCTTGGAGCTCAAGGAATCGTGACCGCCAAGTAAGTACTCTTCAAGTTCCAGTTCTAGTTCTTGTCTTGTTCCTTGTTCTAGTCTAGTTCTTGGACATCCTATCTTGTCCTCTTGTAATCTTGTAGTACGAGATCCTGTTGAGTTATTTCTTGTATCTACTTCATCTTCGGGAAGGGAGTTCTTGTAATCCAGATATCTTGTCTCATACTTACGATCCCCGGTTGTGGGATCCCCTGTATCATCTCTAGTTGAGTTATTCATACCTATCAGTCTCGGGTTGTGGGACATCTTGTATCAATCACATATTCTTGTATTGTTTTCCCTTCATGGGTGATCTTGTAATTAGAAGTGTATTTCCGAAATCTTGTCTATTGTAGTCAGAGAGCACAATCTAGTGCTCCCCTGACATTTTGGCAAGACTAGCTTCTATCAAAGACCAGGCATCATGGAGAACGCTTATGAAGAGATTGTAGCATCACTTCAGAGTCTCCAACAACAAGTCGAAGATCTAAGTCATCGACAGACACAGGTCGAGATGGGACATCCAGTGCATGTAGGTGCACTCCTCCAAGAATTACAAGAACGAATCGGGAGTCTTCAAGCAGATCAAGGGAGTATTCAAGTGAATTAACGGCCTAGTACATCATTTATGAAGGAACCAAAGATTTGCATGCCAGAAAAGTTCAATGGGGATCGCACAAAGTTTCGTGGATTTCTCCAGCAAGTTAAATTGTACATCCGTATGCAACCTGATAGATACCCTGACGAGGCATCCAAGGTGGGGTTTATTGGAACCTTGCTCTGTGGCCAGGCGTTATCACGGTTTGCCCCAATCTTGGAGAAGAACATGGTAGTACTTCAGGACTATGAGGGGTTTCTTCAAGAACTAACCGCCACATTTGGAGATGCAGAAACAAGTCGAGTAGTAGAAACAAAACTTCGGAAGTTACGACAAGGTAACCGCCCTGCCTCTACCTATGCATCTGAATTTAGACAGTTGATATGTGATCTCACTTGGCATGAAGATTATTTTATAAGCCAATTTAGATGGGGTTTAAGAGATGATGTGAAGGACCTTTTGCTCATGATGCCAGAGGTTAAAACATTGAATGAGTATATCATGCAAGCTATTCAATGTGATAACCGACTTTTTGAAAGAAAACAAGAAAAACAAGTAGAAGGAAGACCTCGCCAGTGGAAACCCTTCCAGCCCACTCCTATAGATGAGTCTATGCCTGAACCTATGCAAATAGATGTAACTAGGTTTCAGCCTCTAACACTAGAAGAGAAGCAGAGAAGGAGAGCTAACAAGTTATGTCTCTATTGTGGAAACCCTGGACATATTGCAGTTAATTGTCCGAACAAGAGAACAAATTCCAAAGTCGAAGCCACCCTTGTAGAGCAGGGAAACGACGAAGTCCAGTTGTAAAAGAGACCGTGCAGCAGGACCATGATATTAGAAAGGGTCTCATAATTCCAGCTACACCTATAGAAACATGTCTTGCACCTATCAAGTTAATCATGCCCAAGAAGACCCTTTCCCTTATAGCCCTGGTAGATTCAGGAGCCTCCTCATGTTTCATCGATGAAGGATTGGTTAAGAAACATGGAATTCCCACACTTCAAAAGAACAAACCAGTAGTAGCTGAAGTAGTAGATGGACGACCTTTAGCATATGGGAATATAACCATGGAAACCACACCATTGAGAGTACACCTTGGTGACCATGAATCCCACATATGTTTCAATGTAATATCAAGCCCAATACATCTAGTTATCATTGGAATGCCCTGGTTAAAGAGGCATAATCCAGACATTAAGTGGGAAAAGAATAAAATCACCCGTCGAGATATCCAGAAGAACCCAACATATGTCGGCGCCAAAGCCTTCATACATGCATTAGGGAAGGAACCTACATATATGATCTATGCCATGCCAGCTCAAGAATCCAAGAAAGATGATCCAGTAGAGCTACCCAATCAGTACAAAGGGTTTGAGGATGTTTTTGAAAAGAAGAATGCAGATATCCTCCCAGAGCATAGACCTTACGATTGCCCCATAGATCTTCAAGAGGGAGCACAACCACCCTTTGGACCAATTTACAGACTATCCCCAGAGGAACTTACAGAACTACGCAAGAACATTGATGAGAATCTAGCAAAGGGGTTTATCAAACACTCGAAGTCTCCGGCAGGAGCTCCTATTTTATTTGTAAAGAAGAAGGATGGGACTCTCCGGATGTGCGTAGACTATCGTGGATTGAATAAAGTCACTGTAAAGAACAGATACCCGCTACCACTTATATCAGAGCTCTTGGAACGCCTTGGAAAAGCAAAATACTTCACAAAGATTGATCTTCGAGGAGCTTACAACCTTGTCAGGATCAAAGAAGGAGACGAATGGAAGACAACATTTCGAACAAGGTATGGCCATTTTGAATATGTAGTTATGCCATTCTGTCTTACAAATGCTCCAGCTGTCATCCAACATATGATGAATGGCATATTTCGAGAATATTTAGATGATTTTGTTGTAATATACCTTGATGATATCTTGATATTCTCCAAAAATCTAGAGGATCATGAATGTCATGTAAAGATAGTCCTAGAGAAACTAAGAGAAAAAGGATTATATGCAAAATTGGAGAAGTGCTCTTTCCATAAGACAGAAGTGGAATTTTTAGGGTACATTGTATCAGATAAAGGAATTTTTATGGACCCTAAGAAGATTCAGACAATCCTTGATTGGCAACCACCTTCATGTGTTCGAGATGTACAATGTTTTCTGGGGTTTTCCAACTTCTATAGGATATTCATCAAAGATTACTCCAAGATATTGACACCTCTTACCAAGCTTACAGGGAACTCCAAATTCTCATGGACCGAAGAAGCAGAAAAAGCATTTCAGACCTTGAAATCAGCATTCACTACTGCTCCAATTCTAGTTCATCCTGATTCTACTAAACCCTTCTTCCTAGAGACAGATGCATCAGACTTTGCCCTAGGGGCCATTCTCTCACAATATGGAGATGATGGACACCTACATCCAGATGCATATAATTCAAGGAAATTTTCTCCTCCAGAAATTAATTATGAAATTCATGATAAAGAACTTCTTGCCATAGTGCACGCGTTTGATACTTGGCGCCACCATCTAGAAGGAGCAGCTCATAAAGTTTCGTGTATACAGATCACAAGAACCTAGAGTATTTTATGACCACCCGGATTCTCAATAGAAGGCAATCTCGATGGAGTAACTTTTTATCCAGATTCGACTTTGTCATCACATACCATCCAGGACGTCAACAATGTCAGTCAGATGCCCTGTCCAGAAGATCTTACCTTGTACCAAAGAAGGGTGAAGAGGCCTTTGATCAACAAGAGAGTGTATTACTCAAGCCTGAGCATCTCCAGTTAGTAGCTATCTCTTCAAGCCATCATGAAGATTCAGCCTTGAATCAGTTGATCCGTGAGAATCTACCAGAGGATGAATTGTTTTGTAGCGTTAAGCGAAAGCTCAAGAAGGAAAATTCCAAGAAGTAAATGAATTTGAGGAAAAGGATGTTGAGCTGAGGAGATGTGCTCAGGTGATGCAGCAGCTCTGGTAATACCCCCCTTGGCTGAGTAGAAGGGCTGGAGGTGCAAGGAGCAGCCCACGCAGCAGATAGACAGAGATGGAGAGAGAGAAATTCGAATTTGGAGAGAGGCAGCTTGTTTGGGGGCTTCACTAAAGAAAGAAGTGAGCCCTAAGTTTATTTGAGTTCACTTTTATAGGACCTGGCCAAGTTCACATTGAACTTGGCCAAAAGAATAAATAATGAGTACATTAAGCCTTATAAAAGGCCTATACAAATGTGTACAAATAAGGGGGTCATTTAGGACCTTTACCCCAACAACCTCCCACTTAAAGGCATAAATGACGCCTTTAAGCTACGTGACTCCCACCATCTGTATACATAGCTCATGTTGTGCTTTAGACAAGCACTTAGTGAGAACATCTGCAGGATTCTGTGATGTATGAACCTTAACAAGTGTGATAAGGCTATCCTCAAGCACTTCTCGAATGAAGTGATAACGCACATCAATATGCTTAGTGCGTGCATGAAACATGGCATTCTTTGCCAAACATATGGCACTCTGGCTATCACAGCCAAGCATAGGTGCCTTGTTTGACAAGCCAAACTCACTGCATAATCGTGCCAGCCATATGGCTTCCTTGGAAGCCTCAGTGGCTGAAATGTATTCAGCCTCTGTAGTGGACAAAGCAACAATCTTTTGCAGCCTTGAGCACCATGAAACAGCACCTCCTGCAAGAGTGAATATGTATCCACTTGTGGATTTACGTGTATCCACATCACCAGCCATGTCAGAGTCACAAAAGCCTTTC
The DNA here is from genome assembly GCA_020310875.1 of Ceratopteris richardii. Classification (NCBI taxonomy): domain Eukaryota; kingdom Viridiplantae; phylum Streptophyta; class Polypodiopsida; order Polypodiales; family Pteridaceae; genus Ceratopteris; species Ceratopteris richardii. The sequence goes on along the minus strand of CM035444.1, from coordinate 16,296,090 downwards.
AGCTCCAATGGGTCTTTGCCATAGCAAATGCATTTATTTTTGGTCCCCTTTAAGTACCTCAAAATGGACTTTATTGCTTTCCAATGAGCTTTGCCTGGATTGGCCATAAATCGGCTCACAACTCCCACTGAATGGGCAATGTCCGGCCTAGTTGCAACCATAGCATACATAAGTGAGCCACAAGCTGAAGCATAAGGCACATTTTGCATGCCATTGATTGCTTCTTGTGTTTTGGGACAATCTTCCTTGGAAACTTTAACATATGGCTGCAATGGCACTCCAAGAGGCTTTGCATCCGCCATGTTAAATCTGTCCAGCACCTTTTCAATGTATTTTTCCTGCGACAAATACAATATGTGCTGGTCCCTTTGTCTTCTAATCCTCACTCCAAGGACATGCTCTGCTGCCCCAAGGTCTTTCATTGAGAAAGCAAATTTCAGCTGCTGTTTAAGAGCATCAATGGTGTCTCTTTTCTTACCAGCAATCAGCATATCGTCAACATATAAGACAAGAATAATAGGGCTGTCATCTACATCAGTTTTCGTATACAAATAGTGATCAGCATGGCTTCTTTTATACCCTTGTTTGAGCATGAAAGCATCAAACTTCTTGTACGATTGTCTAGAAGCTTGTTTCAGCCCATACAAGCTTCTATTGAGCTTACATACCAAATGTTCCTTTCTAGGAATAACAAACCCCTCTGGCTGTTTCATGTAAAGCTCTTCATCAACATCACCATGCAAGAAAGCTGTATGTACATCCATTTGGTCTAATTCCAAATCAAGAGCAGCTACTATTGCAAATAACACTCGCAAAGTGGTCATCTTCACCACAGGAGAGAATACTTCGTGGAAATTGATGCCTTTGGTCTGGGCATATCCCTTTGCAACCAGCCTTGCTTTGTACTTGGGTTTTCCATCAACTGTTTTGATTTTATACACCCATTTGTTAGGAATGGCTTTCCTTTCTTTGGGTAATTCAACCAAATCCCAAGTATCATTAGCATGCAAAGCTTTAATCTCTTCCTGCATAGCAAGCTCCCACTTGCTGCTGTGTTCACATGCCTTTGCCTCTTTGTATGTGAGAGGCTCACCTTCATCTGTCAACAAAATGTAATGCAATGAAGGATCAAATCTACTCACATTCCTTCTAAGATGAGTAGATCTTCTCACCCAATGATCCACATTGTCAGGCAATGGGTCTACATCAGGTGGTATGATCAAATCATTATTATTATGCTGCTGTCCATTGTTTCCAGCACCATTTTCAGCATTATTATTCGGCTGCATATGCCCTTCATGAGCCTCATTTTGCTGTCCAACATCTTCTGGCTCAAAAACCACTGGATCGTCAACATTTTCAGTCCTTTGTGGTGCATCCTGAGTGTCAAAATTGGACCTAACAGGTGGCTGGTCATGCTGAAATCTTACCCTTTTATGGTTATCTTTTGAGGCACAATTGTTTTGAAGAAGCCTTGCCTCATTAATGGACTTAGCATCAAGCTTGTTTCTCAGCTCAGGCCTTATATGCACAAACGCCTCGCAGCCAAAGACACGTAAATGATCATATGAAGCAGGTTTGCCAGACCAAACCTCTTCAGGGATGTCACCTTTTAAAGACATGTGAGGGGATCTATTGCACACATGTACAGCAGTTTCGAGTGCCTCTCCCCAAAATCCATGAGGGAGATTAGCTGTGGACAACATGCATCTCACCCTCTCACAAAGTGTCCTATTGTAACGTTCAGCCACACCATTAGAAGAGGGGCTGTATGGAACAGTAAGCTCCCTCTTAATGCCCAAATTTTCACAAAATTTCTGAAATTCAGCACTTGTATACTCACCACCATTGTCCGTACGCAAGCATTTCAGCTTTCTACCTGTTTGGGTGGTCACAAATGCATGAAAACGCTTAAATGCAGCAAATGCTTCATCCTTTGATTTAAGCAATTGAACCCAAATTTTTCTAGAAAAATCATCAACAAAGGAGATGAAATATAAAGCACCCCCCATAGATTTGGTGGGCATGCTACATACATCAGAATGAACAAGATCAAGTACACAAGACTTACGAGACACACCAGAATAAAAGGAACGTTTTACTTGCTTTCCATATTGACATTCATTACAAAAGTCAAGCTTTGTGCCTTTAGCATCAAGCTTCTTTAAGTTACAAAGCCTAGTGAGACCCTTTTGGCTCATATGGCCAAGTCTCTTATGCCACAACTCCATATGGGAGTGAACTTCACCAAAAAAATGAACTTGCCTGATAAGGACTTTCCATGCAAGCAATAGAGAGTTCCCTTCTTTGTGCCTTTCACAATCAGCCTTGAACCTTTAGTCATTTTCCATGATCCTTTCTCAAAAAGAATGCTATAACCATGCAAATCCATTTGACCCACAGAAAGCAAGCTCTTCTTGATCCCTGGTACATAACGCACATTATGCAAGACCAGCTCATTAGTGCCATTTGTAGCGAAATGCACTGTGCCAATACCCTCAATGGAACATGCATGATTGTTTCCAAGGTATACATGGCCATGGCTGCCTGCAATAAAAGTAGAAAAACACTCCTTGATAGGAGTCACATGGAATGAAGCACCAGAATCTACTATCCAAGTCTGGGCCAATGCATCATTGACGGTCAGCAAAGCATCTATGACATCACTCTTAGTGATTGACATGTCCTGTGCATGAACATTTAGAGAAGGATCAAATGCATGAGTGTCATCAGCTGAGAAAGTAGCGCATAAAATGTCCTCTGCATCTGACAGCTCCTCTATGACTACACTAGAAGCCACATTGGCCTTCTCCTTGTCCTTTTGGCTGTCCTGTGCATCAGTCTTGTCTTCTTTCCTGTCCTTCTTCTTATCTCCAGAATTCTTCTTCCTATCAAGCTCTGCTTTGTAATAGCGGCAATCGGGTTTCTTGTGACCTTTCCTGCCACACTGATAGCATGTCACATCATTGCTTTTGCCTTTGCTTCTATTCCCCCTTTCCCTGCTTTTACTCTTATTCCTCTGTGCATAATTACTCTTCTTATCTGTCCTGCCTCTAACCATGTTGGCTGAGCTGCCTCCTTCTCCACCTGCTTTTCTCCTGATCTCTTCATTAAGAATAGAACCCCTAACACCATCAAAAGTCAAGTTGGGGTTATTGGACAATGAGACTACCAATGTCTCCCAAGAGTCAGGCAATGTCATAAGCAAGAAAATGGCTTTAAGCTTATCATCGAAAGGAGGCATTCCTGAGTCCTGCAACTGTGACAAAGTACCTAACGATGACAAGTGTTCAGCTGCACTCTTGGACTCATCAAGCTGCATGCCAACAAGCTTCCGCATCAGGTGTACTTGGTTAAGAGGTGTAGTATTTTCATACGTCGCCTTGAGTTTTGCCCATAACTCAAAAGCAGTGGTCAAACCTTTGAGATCTACTAGAATCTCATCGGATACAGCCATCTTAATGTATATAATGGCCTTCTTGTTCAAAGTAAACCATGCATCTTCCGACATGTCCTCTGGTTTCTCTGCCTCCAATGCCCTGTCACAATCTTTCAAGAAGAGGATTTCCTGAATTCTCTCCTTCCATAAGTCAAAACCTGTTCCCTCAAACCGTCGAATCTCAAATAGATTCTTCACATCTGAGGAGGATGACGCCATAGTTGCACAATGAAAAAACTTGCTGGAATTTTGGGCAAATGCACCAAAATCAAAGTGAAGCCTCCAAAAATGATGCACTGCAACTCCAAACGGTCACAGGAGTAATTCGGGACAAAAATGGGGTGATTCTGGGCACAAAACTGATCTCTGAATTTTCTGCGCAGAGAATTTCAGAAACTCAATTTATGCTCAAAAACAACTAATTTTGTTGTTTTTAACCTCAAAGAATGTACATAAGGCTAATACTCAGCCTTTAGATGCATGTAGGAGCAAAAGCCCCAATTTTTGCCACTGTTTTACAAGAAATTATGGCAAAATACTCCACAACTTCTCATACATAGGTCAATTTTGCTGAAACTAGAAATTATAGCAAAATGTATCTCCCACTATATGTGCTCAGCCAGTTGAGAGTGAGAAGACCTGCAAAAACTCAGAAATTTGCTGGAAAATCTGATATTTTGCTGAAAAACACCTGTTCTTCGCGATAAAATCATAGAAAAATCACTTTCTTCGCGACAAAAAGCTGGAACATCACTGAAAATGATGGTACAACAGATTTTGGACCCTTTCTTCGCGATGAAACTTGATGATTTTGCCAAATGGTGAGTGTATGCTGCTGTAGAGAACCTGCGCAGCAGATTTGAGGCCCAATATAGGCTCTTATACCAGTTGTTGAGCTGAGGAGATGTGCTCAGGTGATGCAGCAGCTCTGGTAATACCCCCCTTGGCTGAGTAGAAGGGCTGGAGGTGCAAGGAGCAGCCCACGCAGCAGATAGATAGAGATGGAGAGAGAGAAATTCGAATTTGGAGAGAGGCAGCTTGTTTGGGGGCTTCACTAAAGAAAGAAGTGAGCCCTAAGTTTATTTGAGTTCACTTTTATAGGACCTGGCCAAGTTCACATTGAACTTGGCCAAAAGAATAAATAATGAGTACATTAAGCCTTATAAAAGGCCTATACAAATGTGTACAAATAAGGGGGTCATTTAGGACCTTTACCCCAACAAAGGATGGGTTACTACTCTATAAGAACCTATTGTATGTCCCTCCAGGAAAGCCCAGGATCCAAATACTTCAACAAAGTCATGACAACCTTGCAGCATGACATTTTGGAGTAAATAAAACAATAGAACTCATATCCAGGGATTTTTGGTGGCCTCAAATGTGGAAGGAAGTCAAAGAATATATCCGAACTTGTGACACTTGCAATAGATCTAAGGTACCGCGACATAAGCCTCATGGCCTCTTGCAACCTTTACCTATTCCAGAAAGGCCATGGGCTTCATTGTCTATGGATTTCATCACAGATCTACCAAAGTCAGATAAGTATGATGCCGTTCTTGTTATTGTGGATAGATTCACAAAGATGGCACACTTCATTCCAACTACAAAGGCAATCACAGGTGCAACCACTGCTAGACTTTTTCTCAGATACATCTTTAGGCTTCATGGATTGCCTCATGATATTGTTAGTGATCGAGGTCCACAGTTCATATCCAGCTTTTGGAACAGTCTTTGCAAGCTCCTTGGTATTCAAGTTAAACTATCTACAACAAATCATCCACAGACTGATGGACAAACAGAACGAGTGAATCAAGTCCTAGAGCAATATCTCCGTTGCACTAGCAGCTATCACCAAAATGATTGGTTTGAGTTGTTACCCTTTGCAGAGTTTGCCTATAACAATAGTTTTCATGCATCTACTAAGCAAACTCCCTTCTTTGCAAATTATGGAGAACATCCAAGGATGGATATACAACTCTCAAATCATGTCAAGAACCAAGCTGCCAAAGACAAGGCCCAGTACCTAATGGACATTCACAAAGAACTGAAGGAAGAGATCCATAAAGCTCAACAACAATATAAGTACTATGCAGATCAACATCGTGTTCAGAATCCATCGTATCAAATTGGGGATAAAGTATGGTTACTCCGAAATAATTTGCAAACTTCAAGGCCTTGTGCAAAGTTAGATCATCAAAGGTTTTGTCCATTTACCATCTTGGCCAAGATTAATCCAGTCACCTTCAAGCTCCAGCTGCCAAGTACTATGAGAATACATCCAGTTTTCCATGTATCCATGTTGGAACCATATCATATTTCACCATTGAGGGGGGAGAGACCTAGTCCTTCACCACCTATCGAGATTGATGATCATGAAGAATTTGAAGTCGAGCATGTCCTAGATTCCAGAATATCCTGAGGAAGATTGGAGTACCTTATTCATTGGAAAGGGTATGACATCAATGATCGTACTTGGAACCTGCAGAAAACCTTCAGAGAGCACCAATCAAGGCTCGAGAATTCCATAAGAAAAATCCAATGAAGTCGAGACCAGAGAACATGACCGCTCCTCGTGGAACTCGTCGCTTGAGGGGGAGGTAATGTCATGGACAAAGGAAACCATCTTGAATCTCGGATTCCATGTGAATCCTATATCTCATGATTGGTTCAGAATTTGGGGAAATTAATGCTTCCATTGCGTTCGGAACGTGCCAAAAGCCTAAGATCGACTGTCTTCTTGCTTGATTCTGACATCCAGAGACCATGCTTCGAGTCGATGACATCATGATGATATCATCAAGTCGCAACCGCCCTTGGGAACCGCCCTTGAAAACCTATATAAGGAGGGGTTGGCCACATTCATAATCAGTCTTGCCAATACCAGTCTTGGGAGCTCAAGGAGTCGTGACCGCCAAGTAAGTACTCTTCAAGGTCGAGTTCTAGTTCTTGTCTTGTTCCTTGTTCTAGTCTAGTTCTTGGACATCCTATCTTGTCCTCTTGTAATCTTGTAGTACGATCCTGTCGAGTATCTACTTCATCTTCGGGAAGGGAGTTCTTGTAATCCAGATATCTTGTCTCATACTTACGATCCCGGGTTGTGGGATCCCCTGTATCATCTCTAGTCGAGTTATTCATACCTATCAGTCCCGGGTTGTGGGACATCTTGTATCAATCATATATTCTTGTATTGTTTTCCCTTCGTGAGTGATCTTGTAATCAAAAGTGTATTTCCGAAATCTTGTCTACTGTAGTCAGAGAGCACAATCTAGTGCTCCCCCTAATCTTTAGGAGGCTCATTTATGAAAGCGCAATGCGTGCCTTCGAGCTATCTTGCCCAAGCCTACTTCTTAGGCTCTAATATCAGTTGTGGGAATTGAACTCATGACCCATCGGCTAGGAGTTTGATGTGCTAACCACTTGCCCCAAAAGCCATGGTTGATGATTACTTCCTAATCCTCCCTCTTAGGGTGTGGTTCAACCATCTCTTGCCTGTTATTTCTTGAGTCTAACATCCTATCCTCACTCTCTCTGATTTATTGACATGGCATTTTGTGCATTTAAGCATGTACTCTAGGATGTCCCTATGAAGTCCAAGCTAGTAAATTTGCTTCTTAACAAGATCATAAGTCTTGTTACCTCCTGGGCTTCCTGCACTAGGTGTGTCATGATACTCATGCAAGGTATGCAGTCTCATCTCAAAATCTCTAGGAACACACACCTTACCTTTGTACAAGAGATATCCATCATGGATACTATAGTTCTTCCACTTGAATCTTTCTTGAGTACCCATTGATACTCCATCCTCATTGGAAACCCATGTATCAAGATCCCCTTACTCTATGGCTTCTCAAATCTCGGAATATGTAGGATGAAGCGGACATTTCCTTTTGACGGGCTCAAGTAGCTCACTAGCTCACTAGTCCATCGAGCATAGGGATGCGGCTAAGCAAGTCAGCCACCACATTAAATTTTCTCTTCCTATACCTAAGCTCATAATCAAACTTCTGAAGGGTTTCTACCCAACGAGCCTTACAATGTTTAAGGTCTGTTTGATTAGAAAGCCACCTAATACTCTCTTGATCAAACACTATTGTAACCTTGGCATCTTATTAGTAATGACGCACAATTGCATACAACTCCTTCTCATAGGAGTAATTCTTTTGAGCTGGTTCTAGTTTTTTGCTCTCAAAAGCTAATGGTCGACCATCTTGAACTAAAATTGCTCCTATAGCAAAATGACTCTCAACCACAAAGGGTTATTGGGTTTCGCTATATGTAAAAGTGGAGCTATAATAATCACCACCTTCAACTTTTCCATACTTTGCTTTTGTTTGTCTCTCCAATGAAAGGTTTTCCCTTTCCATTTAAGATGTTTTGTCATCGGGACAACAATTTTAGCATAGTTCTTGATGAATCTACGACAGAAACCTCATAAACCTAGGAAGATCTGAAGCTCTTCCAGGTTCTTGGGATGTGACCATTCCATAATAGCTTGTACTTTATCAGGATCCATTTGGATTCTGTCTTGGGTAACTATATGCCCAAGGTATCTAACCTCTGTTATGAAAAATTCACACTTCGATACCGTAGCAAAGAGTGAATTTTTTCGTAACGCTTGAATACTTTCCTCATGTTTACTATGGATCAAAATATCATCTAAAGAGTCTACTACAAACTGCCTTAGGTATGGTTGTAGAATACTATTCATTAGCTTCATGAAAGTGGTGGGAGCATTGGTGAGGCTTAGAATCACCAAAAACTCGGTGCCAATATCTGGTCCTAAAAGAAGTTTTAGGGACATCCTCTATGCTAATTCTAATATGATGATATCTTGACCTAAGATCAAGTTTGGTAAAACACTAGCTTGATGTGACTCATCAAATAGGTCTTCCAACCTAGGCATTGGAAACCTATTTTTGATTGTTACCTTGTTTAATGCTCTATAATCTATATATAGTCTCCTAGAGACGTCTTTCTTTTTGACTAGGAGCATTGGCCATGCTCAAGTTGAGTTACTAGGTCTAATGAAGCCTTTATCTAAATAATACTGAAGTGGTTTCTCTACCTCTTGATGTTGATATACACTAAGCCTATAAGGTGGTTTGCAAAGAGGGTTAGTGCTAGTAATTATCTTAATGGCATGGTCAATGTCCCCTCTTTCTCTCTCTCTCTCTCTCTCTCTCTCTCTTTGGTGGTAGCCCTCTAGGAAGGTGAGTGGGAAAAACATCTTTAATCCCAAATATCAAATCCTTTAAACATTCAACTACACACTCTTGCAAAAATGAATAATGGAAAGTCTTATCTTTATTTACGTTATTATCATGAAAATAGACATGAGATTAAGTGTCTATACAATGCTCAAGCTCATAACTATAGAATAAGAAGATATGTTTTATATGTTGAAAATGAAATAAAGTATCTAACTCTAAAGATGAGATGAGAGATGCACCAGGTAGATGCACTCTCCCTGAATACAAAATCTACTTCCGTTCTTCACAAACTCAAGAGTGTTATGCTGGTAGCTGCGTTTAAGTGTCTCCCAACCCTCAAAGCCACTTTTTTCCTCACACAAGGTTTGTCCTCTCCATGCTCATAATGAATAATGGAAAGTCTTATCTTTATTTACGTTATTATCATGAAAATAGACATGAGATTAAGTGTCTATACAATGCTCAAGATCATAACTATACAATAAAAAGATATGTTTTATACGTTGAAAATGAAATGAAGTGTCTAACTCTAAAGATGAGATGAGAGATGCACTAGGTAGATCTCTCTCTCCCTGAATACAAAATCTACTTCCATTCTTCACAAACTCAAGAGTGTTATGCTGGTAGCTGTGTTTAAGTGTCTCCCAACCCTCAAAGCCACTTTTTGCCTCACACAAGGTTTGTCCTCTCCATGCTCATACTTTGGAAGTCCACATGACCTGTGTATCCTTGTATCCTGACTTCGAAATTGGACACCATAATGTCCCATATCCTCTTATCCTCACCTTGCATCATAGATACAATGTACTTATGATGCACTAGGCTATTGGGGAATCTTCAATTTCTTAAGTAGAGCGTACTTAATGACATTATGAGTGGAAGAGTCATCTATCATGACTCTCACCCGGTCTCGTATACGCTACCATGAAGCTTAACTAAATCATGTGGTCTAAACTGAAGTGACCACAATGATTGAGTTATGCATCACTTCCATCTCCTTGCACCTAGAGCTTCCATTTATTGGAAGTGTTTGCACAAGGTGGATCACCTTTTAGGAACCGTACTAGTCCTTGCCTAGAGACTTGTCTTATCTACCACACAATGAGGTCGCCTATTCATTGTGATGAGCCTAGCGGTCTCATTTGTAATCAAATCAGAGTCAGCAGATCCTGTGTGAATATACATATATCCTAATCCGTTATTGCATGATGCTACGAGGAAATACAAGTTAAATCTGGATTAAATATGATTGTGAATGATTGGAGCATATTGCAATGCAATTATCGATGCTTATGAGAATGCGGATAGACTTGATAACTGTCTCGTGCAATTTTAAGTAATTGGATCATGTTGCATGTGAGCATTCACCTTTTCTGTGATGGAAAAGTAGTTTTCAGAATGGCAATAGATTGAACTATCTTGATGTGCCATTATCCATAGCCTATAGGGCATACTTTTAATTTTAGCTACAAAACCTGTTGTGATAATTAAAGTAGGCAAGGTTTCTTTCAATTCCTTTTGATCACTGTACACAGTAGGCTTTTGGTTGTAGGTTACAGAAATGCTTTGGTGAATTTGGGATTTATTCATTTTTTAAACTTGCAGCCTTTTGTTGACGAGGATCATTTCGTTCACAAGTACTTCCTTCCTCAGCAGTATGCCATCCTTGTTCCTACTTTTGCTGGGGTCCTACTTCTTTGCTCCTTGACAATCTTTGTTGGGATAGTGATGTTGAAAGGAAGAAACCGAAAGTCACACGCAAACTGAGATATTTACAGACAGTCAGCTGATAAGATGTGTCCCAAGCTCACTTGTAAGGATGCATATTTGGTTGCAAGTTCAAATCCAAGCTGCTTCTGCATTAAAGGTACATAGCTGGGGCCTACACATGGCCCTAATAGTAACAACAGTTTTTAGGGCTCCAAGGTACTGCACTGCTTTTGGAAACTGAGGGAAATTACATCCTGTAATGTGATGGATTCTAAGATGCAAGGAAAACAATGTATCTAGCATTCATCCTGCTTGCATAATGAGAATTGACTGATTCACATGATTATCCTAGAAGGCTTCTTATTCAGCTGTTAGGGGTCTCAGGGCATTTGCACTATTTTTACATTCCATGGTGGGATGATTATCTATGTTGCAGGTATTTATTTCAATTTTTAATTTGTCAGCTATCACCTTTCTTCACTCAAATTTGTCATTATTTGTGATTCATTGATGAATATGTTTGAACATGATTTACTTTAAAAAATAACATGAAAATTTGACTCTGATTTTTATTCTATGGTCCTGAGATGTGCTTATAGTCTACAATTTGCTTAATCCTTTTCAAAAGTACAATTCAACTTTTTCATCAATGCAGCTGGAATCAAGGGTCTGTATGAGATAAACCTTCTATTAACATTTGATGACAGAAGTATAATCATTATAGCATGGGGCATTTGCCAGGACATTAATGTCTTGTGATGTTTTTTTACCAATGAAGTGTTACTGCACTTAATGCGAGTCAAAAAGGCTTCAATCAAGTGTGCATGTTAAGTGTCTTCAATATTGAACTCTTTTGAATGAAAAAAAAACCTTCTAGATATATGGCATGTGGTGGAGTTATTGCTTATCCAACCATTTGCCAAACCAGAATTTCCGGGTATAGTTGTAACATAGTTAATGGAAACTAAGACACAATTGGAACAACAACTCTTTAGCATAGGTTGCAGGACTGGCTCCAGAGATCGGGAAAAATAAAACCCTTTTTTTTTTTTGAACAAGAAATCTTAAAATTATTTTAACATGGAAGATAATTGCAAGCAAAAGGGAGCAACAAAGCAGAGTAATAAACCTCTCATTATCTGGGTGTGGGGATCCTTCCAATTACATTCTTTCTCCTTCTATCACTTAGGGTTGCAAGTCTCTGAATGGGGTCTTGCTTTTACAGCTCTCGATTCTCTTGTACAGCAGCATTAAGGTGCCACTGAGGTTTTGATAGAGTACTTATTAGCATTCACCACATTCCTTTGTAGCTAGACCTTCCGAAGTGCTCCTTTGATAGGATTCCAAAATAAGGCCAAAGTCTTATTTCCCAACTTCGTCATGTGATGAGCATGAATCGAATATGAGCAAGCTCCTCTCTTTTTTCTTTTACATTTAGCACTGCCCTTGCATTGGCCCAGATTCCAATCGTGTATTATTCGTCATAGTAGAATCATAAATATTTGGATCATTTTTTTATTCATGTGTCATCTGAGGAAAAGGAAAAGGAATATAATCCCTATCAATCAGTGTCTGAACTTTCTCTTTTGAACCTGCACACTCTTCTTCGTGGTATCCCATCATATCTGGTTCCATATGCCTGGTTCTTTTTCAATTGCGATGGGAATGGAATGTATGAGACAAAAAATTTACATTTTAATATGTATGCTTAACTTCAAGATGAAAACTAAAACTGCTATTTTTATTTCTAAGGGAGGCAACTGAAGAAAGTAGCGCTTTTCTTTTCTAGTGTTAGATAAAGGAATTCTTGTGATTGTACATGATGATGCTGTCATTGTCAAATTCCTGCTAATGTTATTATGTTGTCATATCATCATAACATTATGTTCATAATGGACTTGAAAAGAGGGAGCTGGATTTACATCTTATTCTGTTGAAGTTAACACAAACATTTGAAGTCATCTAACTGTAGCTATATTTCGTCCATGTCAATCATTAATATACCACCTACTTTGTGTCCTGATTTTAATCTTAAGCCTCATATGAATACCTCTTACATATTTACACTGGAATAGTAGGTAGTTCTCTTTTTTGAAGATTTGATTCATTTAAGATTTGGTGGTGATTCAAAACTTATCAGTAACTTCCACTTACCGAGATTTAATGCGGCATTAAGAAATTAATATATTTGAGGTAATAAGTCTACATTAAGAAGATATTGGTACAAGCACTCAGTTTGTGTCAATACAAATTGTCATATTTATGTTTTCAAGAGCTGCTGATTAAGATGGCAGTTGAGTTCAAATGGCATCAACCTATATTACTGAAAGCAAGACATAAGTGTTGGTTTCATGAGAATCTTGTAATTTTGGTTAGGTTGGTTAGGTTTCTTCCATGGCCACCCACCCTTTGTGTGCAATGTTCAATGGCCAGCTTGAAAGTAAGACTATTGTCAGAGGTGGATGGTCCCTTGATGAATTCGATTTGTGTAGGATGGGCATATCATGAGAGAAACACCTACAATCACATAACTAAATCCTAGGTAATGATCTTATAAAGTATAACCATCAAAGTAATTGGTCTTTAACTAAGAAAAGATGCACAATGATCCTTTTTAAGCAGCCTCGCAAGAACACCTTCATTGATAGAGTATGCCAACCAAAAATTTGCTTTATGTTTTATTAATTGCTTTGAACGTTAATGACTAAAGTATTTCTTGATATTGTAAAATGAGTACTTTGTTCAAGCCATTCATTCATGGCGCTTTACCATGATCCTTACAATGCCAATCAACAAATATTTTTGGCTCCTAATGTAAGTCGAAATCCATTTTTTGTTGTGGAGATCAACAAGTAATTGAAGTGTAGTACAATGATGGAAAGATTGGAGTGACCCAAAAGATAGAAAAGAAAGGAGAAAAGTGATTGAAAGGGATGAAAAATACACAAAACTTAGCAATACGTAATGATGAAGATGATGAGATGTAGACGAGAAAAGCTTACTTTTGATGATCTTCAACTCTCTCTATGTCCCTTAGGTTTTATTACCAATATATAACTATATAAAAATTACATGTATCTAGTAATTTGGCCATTTTGCCATAGACAGATATCCAACAAGCTCCCACCTAAGGGAAACATGTCCACATGAATGGTGATTGATAAAAAAACAATGAGAAATTATAATCCCATTATACATGTTACATTCTTGCATGATGAGTATGTAACAAAAATATTGAAAATATTTAATACTTGAGACTAAAATCAAAAGTAAAAACCATCATCGAACTTGATCAAGAGACATAAATGACATTTTTTTGTGTGTGAACTTTCTTAGGAAGGATTTAGTGATTGGCAAGACACTCTTAATTGAAGTGATACCTCGCTTTGATATGCTTTTTCTTTACATAATAAACTATATTCTTTTCCAATGCAATGACACTCTTAAGTATCATCGATTAGTTTGGTTACATGATGAAATATGATCATATACACAATAGATATTGAAAACTAAATTCTTCCTTGCATGTATCACTTGGAGCAATGCATTTGAATTTAGTGATTGGGGGAAATCATGCCCTATAACCAAATCTAAGCTTTCAAGTGTGTGAACATCTTGCATAGTAAGAGAATATGGAAGCTTTTCCGATACCCATGCACAAACATTTGTCTTTTGTAGCTTTTAGACATTGCTTTAACAAATTATTCCAATGCTTTATCAATGTTTCTCGCCAATGTTTGATACGTATCTTCTGACTTTACATATTGCAAATGCAATATCGAGTCTCGTAGCTACATAACACACATGAGACTTCCAACAGTAGATTGATACAAAATCTTCACCACAAATTTAGCATCTTGATTTGATTTGGGATAAGAATCATGACAAGCTTCATATGTGTGGAGAGTGGCATATTGATTCTTTTACGTGCATCCATAGATAACGTATGAATCACTTTGGAGGTGTACTCACTTTGTGACAAATAAATAAATTGATTTTTCTATTATGGGTTATTCACATGCCAAATATGTGTTTGACATTGTCCAAATTCTTCATAGAAAGCATTTGATTGAGCTATCACTTAAAATGTGTCAAAATCTTGGAGGAAGTACTTTCAATCAGCATATCTTCAACACACCAAGAAAATTGAATTTTCATCCATGCATCTCTTGGAGTAAAGATAATGGTCTTCATTGTTTTGTATGAATCCTTGGGATTTTATGAATGTATCAAGCTTGTGATAGCATTTCCTAGATGACTAGATGGATTGTGTAGGATCTTCTTCAATTTAGATACTAGAAATTTTCCCAAATTTCAAACTTAATAGTTACTCCATGTAGATGTCTTTAATTTGCTCTTCATTTAAGAAATTGTTCTTCACATCGATGTAAGTCAACTCTAGATCCTCTTAGGCAACTAAACCAAAAAATATATAGAGGGTTCCTATCTTGCTATTGGACATAAGATTTCACCAAAATCTATTCTCAACTTATGCTTGAATTCTTTAGAAAAGAAAACCAGCCTTGTATTTTGGAGATGCGAACTTGTCCCTGTAGAATCATTTACATGGTAGCTTTCTTATCTCATGGAAAAGATATTACATCCCAAGTTTCATTCGTGTGGATTGAATCCAATTTGGTTTCCATGTCAAGCATTCATTTTTCATGCTTATCTCATTGGTTCCTTTATTTCTCATTCTCATAGACTCTCCTTCATGCATTAGAAAAACAAAATCTAACTTTGGAACAAACCATTTGGGTAGATGCATAACATTGATGGATTTTTGTAGATTTTTTCCTTCAACTAGATTTGTAGGTTTGTTTGAAGTTGAATCAAGAATCCAAAAAAAATTTTGTTTTTGAGTTGATAGTAAGTCTATTGCCAAACTTTCATTTTATGTTGGAATTTGAATCGAGTTTTTAAACACTCCTTGTGGACCATCTTCCTTAGTTGGTTTCCTATGCTTCCTCACTCCATTGAAAACCACATTACTGCTTCAAATCACTATCTTAGATTTAGGGTCCCATGATTGATGTCCTAATCAATTGTCTAAGCCATATCCCAAAAACATGCGTCTTTTGACTTCTGATCTAGTTTCCATAATAGAAGATTTGATGTATGCACATGTGGCTTACAAAATCCATGCAAGTGATAATAGACTAGAATGCTACCAATCCATGGATCTCCTCTTGCCATATTCAATGATATTTTAATCAAATGGATTAGAGTCAACATTGCTTTGACTCAAAAACCATGTGCGAGGTCTACATGGCGTAACATTGAAACCACTTTATACTGGAAAGTTTGATTCATATGCTTTGCTATTCGATTTTGGACTTTCCCATATAGAGTTACAAGTTCTTTCTTGATTCCCTTGGCTTTACAAAAATTGAACTCATTTGAGATATACTCTCCACCATTGTTTGAGTATACAATCTTGAGCTTCTTGCTTGTTTCTATCTCTACAACAATAAGATAGCTTTTGAATGTTGACAATACTTTATCCTTTGACTTCTTATTTTTCAAGTAGCATTATCAATGAATGTAATGGAACACTTTGCACTACATGGGTATTGAGTGTGGATTGCATATGCCTTTATGAAATAGATCAAGTGGCTATCCAGATGCTTTTGGATATGAATTATGCATGTTTGTTGTTTGTTATCATACTGACCATGCTTAGACATTGAAAAAATCTTAGACACATACCTTTGGAAGATATCTATGTATAGATAATATCTTCATCACATTTCTTGACATATTTTCCAATTGTCCATGTTAGATTTTCTATAATGATTGGTTTATTACTGAAATATTGTTTTCTCTTTGTTGATATTGCTAATGGTCATGCAAAAATATATCCTAATACAGAGGCATCATGCATTGAAACTATGTTAGCTTCACCAATATCCATATTCTTTGTTTGATATTATATTAATAAAGAATCAAAATTAGTCGAATGTATTTTTACAATGTTTTTGTCTTTAATCCAAAGCTCATAAGGCTTCCACATTAAATATATATTTTTGGAGATTATATCCTACTCACATGTGTTGCAATTTTTTCATCAAAGTTTCTCTACCATTGCACCCTAAAGAACCATAAAATAGGCACCTTCAATCTTATCTAACCAAACCATTCCCATAGCCATCTTATCTAGCTCCTTTTATTCTTGATAATCCATGTTTTCAATCTTCTTCTCTATTCTGCCATTGAGATGGCACTAAAAATCTAGTACCAAAGGTCAAGTCCCAAGGTAGTTTGACACTAAAAATCTAGTATTGAGAGAATCTAATCAAAGATAACTTACCATTTGAAGTTGAAAAAGTGCACAAGAGGTCCAAATACCACCAAAAAGAATTAAGAAGTGCCAAATGTAGATAAAATAATATTGAAAGAATGATCAACAAAATCCAAACAAGGTTATCATTAAGAAAATCATCACATTTGAGTAGGATTCATCACTTCGTTCACATGAAACTTTGTGCATCACTTCCCTTGGATTTCTCAAGCTTGCTCTCATCTCATATTGTGGTTGTGGGTACTTTCACCACAACTGGCATTTGTGTGTGATGCCACCATAATTGAAATGGTCTCTTTTGAAAATTCATTTCAACAAAAAGCATTTTTACATTGGTAACCATGAGATTCTAGATCTCTTTTCTTCTTGATGCCTTGTTTGACTCCTTTGTTATGCTTTTGACCAAAGAAATGTAGGACAATGTGCACGTTGAATATAAATACAAAGCTTTTTGACCTTTATTTGTCTATTGGACCTTAGAGCTTTCCACCTTTGAGCACAGAAAAGATCCCTCCTCCTCCCATGTTCATAAAACAATAAGTAGAGTCAAGAAAGAGACTCTTCCATTTGGTTTTATAAAATCAATGCAATGAGCGATGTTCCTTCTTTTTTCAAGATTAAAACTTTGATAAATTCACTTTGTTGGAAGAAAACTGCCATAGTATCATCATAGCTCTAAATCTTAGCTATAGTACCATTTTTTCTTGCAGTTGAATTCATGTTTTGTAAATAGTAATCTCTATCTTTGCTCAAATAGTTCAATGTAAAATAAGATATCTTGTAATGCATCAAGATTGGAATTTCCAAAGGTTCCCCCCCCCCCCCATAATATTTGAAAAGTACATATAATCCATGTGGAATATCACTTTAGGATCATTGTTTAGTACTCTCCCATTTTCTTTGTAGAAGAACTTCATATTAAATTTTCCATTTTGTAGCCTAGAAAACACTTTAGAAGCGAGATCGTAATCAATGAAATCAACTTTCATATAGGGCCTTTTCTTATATTGCATTCCTAAAAGAGAATGGATGTGAATGGTTGAGTCCAATAATAATCATGATCCTCCCAATTATTATGAATGATGTCTTTGAACCTCCTACATGCATATTCATTTTTTTTTCATTTTCAGAATTGTGACAGTGGATCTTAGGTTTAGTTTTCTTACTTTTTTGGTTTGTTGTCTCTAATATGAGGCAATCATTCTCTTGCTACATTTTGGGTTGAGTGTTTTTTTTTAATTTGTTGTAGTAGATATGTAGATAAAAAAAATCCCATAATATGAAGGCCCCATGTTGGTATTATGCACAATACTAGAGCCTATCGTTTATGATTATGCATGAATCAAATTTATCTTCACCTTATTTTATTGAGATATACTTTCTTGAGCAATGTCTCAACTTTTTATGATAAAAAATGAAGATGTTAAAGTGAGACATTTAAGATAAATAAATATAATCCATTTTTTAATTGTGTTTTCCATTGCATTTGGTTGTTAGATAGTAGCATAATGTACCTCTCGAGTAGCATCTACATACATACATGCATGAATAAATACATACACACACACATACATACATACATACATACATACATACATACATACATACATACATACATACATACATACATACATACATACATACATACATACATACATACATACATACATACAGACATACATACATACATACATACATAGATACATAGATACATAGATACATACATACATACATACATACATACATACATACATACATACATACATACATACATACATACCTACGTACATACCTACACACACATACATACATACATACATACATACATACATACATACATAAATACATGCATACATGCATGCATACATACATACATGCATGCATGCATACATACATACATACATACATACATACATACATACATACATACATACATACATACATACATACATACATACATACATACATACATACATACATACATACATACATACATACATACATACATACATACATACATACATACATACATACACACACACACATACACATACATGATGGGGGAAGTATCTCAACCCGTAAGCAATGACGAAGCACGAATGACCTCCATAGGTATACTTCTTTGACCTCTGCACACCAAAAATGCTCTTACTCAGAGCTTATGCAGAGAACTCCAGTGCGCTTTTGTAGACCTGTAGTAGACACCAAGAGCTTTCCAACAAAACAAATTTCACTTCAAATGGATGCTTACACAAAGAGAAACAATGTCTACAACATGAGCTACTTGAATGCTCACAACTGCTAGTCAAGTAGAGACCTGACTTCACTCCAGCAAGCTTTTCTCAGAGATTATATAAAGAATGAATCTCAAACTTGAGTCAACTTTAGAGCACTCTAATAGCTACCCAATGACACCAAAATCATAGCAAATGGATAAATAGAGAAGGAGAACCAGCCCTTACAACAGAGAGCAAAATATTTCCAACAGAGCCTACACACCAAGAGAGATATCAATCACACAACTTCACTAAAATAAATGTTGCTCCCAGATTACTCAAAGAATGCTCCAGAGACTTTGTGAGCATAAAATAGACTCTAATATCTATCCAATGAGACAAGAATTACATCAAATGGATACAATATGAGGGAGAACCAATGCTAACAACTCAGGGGTAGAGAGTTGCAACACTGCCTGGGCACACACATAGATATGCCTACTAAAAGAAAACAAACAAGCAAGCAAGGGGCTAGCTTATCACAACTCCAGCACCTAGTGCTCACTTTACATGAGCTAAAACTCCAAGAAGATGGCCCAAAAGAAGTCGGGATACATGCTCCTTTTATAGTGAGAAGTGTGCCCCTAAAATCTAGGAACTACCTTTCCAAATCAGCCTCCAAACTTGGAGGACTTAGTTGAGATGACTTGGGGAGTGGTTGAGTGACTTTTCTTGATGGAATCTCGTGGCTTTTGGCTTCCTTTGATTGCTCCATATGTCCATAAAAGATTCCCCACAAATTTGTAGCTTGAAGCTTGACTTTTAACACTCCCCCTCAAGCTTCAATTCTTCGTCCTCATCCAAGCTCCTTCATGTTGATGCATTGCTTGAATTTTGAAATCTTCATCCCATCCAAAGCCTTTGTAAACATGTCGGCAACTTGGTCCTTGGTACCAATATGATGTACTGAAACTTCCTTGGATATCACCTTTTCCCTTATGAAGTGATAGTGCACTTCAATATGCTTGGTTCTAGCATGATAGACAAGATTCGATGCTAGATGAATGCTACTCATGTTATCACAAAAAAATTGGATATGTGTCAACCTGCAAATTAAGCTCCATAAATAACTTCTTAATCCACATTAGCTCACATGTGACTTGAGCCAAAGCTCTATACTCAGCCTCAGTGGAAGATAATGCCACTGTGGGTTGCGTCTTTGAAATCCATGAGATGATCTTGCTACCTAGCATGACTAGGTAACCACTTGTACTTCTTCTATCCTCCTTGGAACCGGCCCAATCCGCATTAGAATAAGCTTTGACCTGCATATCATCATCAAATGAATAGAACAATCCTTCATTTATAGTGGCCTTGAGATATCGTAACATTCTTCTTGCAGCTTGCAAGTGTGTAGTCCTTGGACTATGCATAAATTGTGATAACACTCCAACTCCATATGCTATGTTAGGCCTAGTTATTGTGGCATAATTGAAAGAGCCTACAATAGATCCATACAAAGTTACATCCTCTAATGGCTCTCCATCAATGGAGCTTAGCTTTACATTAACTTCCATGGGATTTGAAATAGGCTTGCAATGTAGCATCCCAAACCTCTTAAGTAGGTCTAGAATATACTTCCTTTGTATGAGCATAATACCTTCTTCTTTGTATACAACTTCAATGCCAAGAAAATACCTAAGATCTCCAAGATCAGATATCCTAAACTCCTTTCCAAGCTTTGCCTTGATCTCCTCAATGCCCTTTGTATCATTACCTGTAATGATAAGATAATCTACATACACACACATGTAGACTACAAGTTCTCCTCTTTGTTTGATGAAGAGAGATGGATCCGCCTTGCATTGATTGTAACCACATTTGATCAAATAGTCCACCAATCTTTGGTTCCAAGCCCTTGGAGCTTGCTTTAGGCCATAAAGTGCCTTCTTCAACCTACAAACATGATGCGGAAACTCTTTATGAACAAAACCTAGTGGTTGCTCCATGTATACCTCTTCTTCCAAGTCTCCATTGAGAAAGGCATTCTTGATATCCAATTGGAAAAGCTTCCATCCTTTGCTAGCAGCCATTGCAATGAGTGTCGTAATGGTGCTCATCTTTGCCACGGGGCTGAATGTCTCTTCAAAGTCCACTCCATAGGTTTGTGCAAAACCCTTGGCCACCAATCTTGCTTTGAACCTAGAAATAGATCCATCTGAATTCCTCTTTACTTTATACACCCACTTATTACCTATTACCTTCATGTTCTCCTTCTTGGGCACTAGAGTTCATGTTTGATTTTCCTCAAGTGCGTCGATCTCTTCTTGCATTGCCTCTTTCCATTCGGTGTACCTGCTTGCATCTTCATAGCAATTGGGCTCATGATCTTCTACTACTTTGTTCATATATGCATAATGCGTTGCCATGTATGAATCATAAGTAAACCTTTGCGTTGGATACTTAACTCTAGAAGACTTTTTTTCTTCACCTTTTGGAGGAATAAACCTCCTTTGCCTTGGGAACTTGATCTCTTTCTTTGACGTGGCTTCTTTCTCCATCATGTGTCCATCATCTTCAACTTCATTACCTTCTTCATCCAACTCCACCAATGTTGCTTTGCCTTTGTTGATTGATTGTGCTTCATAGCTTGATGAAGATCTCCCCCTCCATGGTGAGTTCATGCTTGAACTATCTTCATTGATGGAACAACTTGGGCCGCTTAGCTCTAGGTCGATTTGTTCTTCATCATGTCCATGCTTTTCTTCTTCATAGTCCTGCATACAATCATACTTCTTATACCAAGGGAGTAGCTCATCAAATGCTACATCCCTTGATATCCTCAAGTCCTTTGTGTTTGGGTTGAAGCACCTGTAACCTTTATGATCATTTGAATATCCTAGAAACACACACTTTTCTGCCTTTGGTTGTAGCTTGTGCCTCAATTCACTTGGCACATGTACATAACAAGTACATCCAAATATCTTCAAGTGGGAAAGATCAGGTTTCTTACCATAATAGGCTTGATATGGTCTCAAGCCATGGATCCCTGAGGTAGGAGCCCTATTCATTAGATACACGGCGGTATTTGCTGCATCACTCCAAAACATGTTAGGTACATTCATCTCATTAAGCATTGCTCTAGCAATCTCGGCAATGTATCTATTCTTTCTCTCTGCTACTCCATTTTGTTGGGGTGTGTACCTGCATGTTACTTGCCTCTTGATGCCTTGATCCATTAAAAAATCAGAAAACTCATTGGAGAAATATTCTCCCCCTCCATCGGACCTTAGCTTCTTGATATATGTACATGTTTCCTTCTCTACCATTGCCTTGAGTGATTTGAAACATGTAAACACATCTGATTTGTTTTTGATGAAATAAACCGAAACCATCCTTGTGCAATCATCTATAAAAGTGACAAAGTACTTGTTACCTCCAATGGATTGCTCTTTGGTTGGCCCCCACACATCTGTATGTATTAACTCCAATGGATGTTGGCTTATGTAGCCACTCTTCTTGAATGGAAGTCTTGCTTGCTTCCCTAGTTGACAAGATTCACATAAATGCTTCATACCTTGTCCTTGGAAGTTGGGAAGACCTTCAACCAGCCTCTTGAATTGCATTTCCTTCATTCTTTGTATGTTGATGTGACCTATCCTCTTGTGCCACAAGTCCAACTCCGAAATCCTCTTGTTTCCATATGTGAAGTAGACATGTTGAGTGGAATGAGAATTTACCTCCAAAGTGAAGAGTCTCCCTTGCTTCTTTCCTCTTGCTATGACCTTGTAACCTTGCTTAGGGTTCTCCACAAAGCATCCACCTTTGTTGAACCTTAGTTGATAGCCTCTTTCAACCATTTGCCGAACGGACACCAAGTTCTTTGTGATAGTAGGTACATGCAAGACATCCTTGAGACATCTTCCTTCCTCCTTGTCATCCAAAGCTACATCTCCAACATGGGAGATCTCATGGGCTGTATCATCACCTGTTTCTACATGTCCTTTACCTTTGGGAACATGTAGATTAGTAAACCAAGAAGCATTGCAACTCATATGGTTGCTACATCCACTATCAATATACCAAATGTTATCTACTTTGCTTGAATTCCCATTCATGTGTATCATCAAGAGATTGTGATTTTCTGAACTTGTAGAAGCATAATTACCTTGGCCTTTGTATGAAGAACCTTGATTATAGCTCCTTTGGTTTCCTCCTTGGTAGCAATCTCTAGCATAGTGGCCAAACTTGCCACATATGTAACATCCTTCGCCATCTTGATTCCTGTTTTGTTGATGTCGTCCTCCTCTTCCTCTTGTTCTTCCTCTCCCTCTTTGTGATGAGGTGCCTTGGTCATGTCCTTGATTTCTTGAGTGGCCTTGCCTTCCTCCAAACCTTCCTTTGCCCCTTCCTTGTCCTCGTCTTCCTTTGTCCCTTTGATTACCTGCATAGAAAACTTGTGCATCCTTGCTTTTAGTTGAACTTCCACCTATGTTCATTTCTTCGGTGACCATGAGAGCAACCAATTGCTCAAAATTGGGAAGATTATCCCTTACATAAACTGAAGTGGTAAAAGGTTTCCACTTCTCATCATCTCTGAAACCATTGAGAGTATAAGCCACAAGATCTTCATCGTCTACATGGCTTCCAATGGATCCCAATGCATCTGATAACTCCTTGACCTTAAGTATGTAGTCATTTATGCTACTCCCTGAGCTCTTCCTAAGGTTGTTGAGCTCATTCTTGAGTTGGATCTTCCTTGCTTTGGTGCTTGTTGAATAAAGCCTTTCAAGTGTCTCCCATACCTTCATGCTTGAATCCAAGTCTTGGATATGTCCGATCATGCTATTGCTAATGTGTTGGGAAAGGATAAAGATAACCCTCTTGTCTCTTTCATTCCATTCCCTAAAGGCCCTTCTCTGGTCATTGGTTGGATTCTCATCCAACCTAGGTCTTGGTTCACTTCCACTAATCAACCCCCAAAGGCCCTTGCCCATAAGATAGTTGGAGACCCTAAATCTCCATGGTTGATAGTTCCCTTTGTCTAGCTTTTCAATTTGAGAGTTGAAGTCTCCCATATCTAGTCTTTGATACTTGACCTAGCCCTTGGCTAATGCTCCAATGTGTGTAAAATGAAAATGAGGCTCTGAGGTTACCTCAATCCAAAGCTTTCCTTAGATGGACACCTTGTGCTCTTGAAACTTTGAGTAGAATAGCTCCCCCTTGATGTGAGCTACCTCCAAGAAGCTTTTGTTGATGCAAATCTTCAACCACCAACTCCAAGAGGTCTTCTTGCTTGTATGTGATGCCTCCAAGATGCCCAAATGCTCTGATACCACTCATGGGGGAAGTATCTCAACCCGTAAGCAACGACGAAGCGCGAATGACCTCCACAGGTATACTTCCTTGACCTCTGCACACCAAAAATGCTCTTACTCAGAGCTTATGCAGAGAACTCCAATGAGATTTTGTACACCTGTAGTAGACCCCAAGAGCTTTCCAACAAAACAAATTTCACTTCAAATGGATGCTTACACAAAGAGAAACAATGTCTACAACATGAGCTAGTTGAATGCTCACAACTGCTAGTCAAGCAGAGACCTCACTTCACTCCAGCAAGCTTTTCTCAGAGATTATTCAGAGAATGAATCTCAAACTTGAGTGAACTTTAGAGAACTCTAATAGCTACCCAATGACACCAAAATCATAGCAAATGGATAAATAGAGAAGGATAACCAGCCCTTACAATAGAGAGCAAAATATTTCCAACATAGCCTACACACCAAGAGAGATATCAATCACACAACTTCACTAAAATGAATGTTGCTCCCAGACTACTCAGAGAATGCTCCAGAGACTTTGTGAGAATAGAATAGACTCTAATAGCTATCCAATGAGACAAGAATTACATCAAATGGATTCAATATGAGGGAGAACCAATGCTAACAACTCAGGGGTAGAGAGTTGCAATACTGCCTGCGCACACACATAGATATGCCTACTAAAAGAAAACAAACAAGCAAGCAAGGGGTTAGCTTAAGCAAGGGGCTTGGTTATCACAACTCCAACACCTAGTGCTCACTTTAAATGAGCTAAAAATCCAAGAAGATGGCCCAAAAGAAGTCGGGATACATGCTCCTTTTATAGTGAGAAGTGTGCCCCTAAAATCTAGGAACTACCTTTCCAAATCAACCTCCTAACTTGGAGGACTTAGTTGAGATGACTTGGGGAGTGGTTGAGTGACTTTTCTTGATGGAATCTCGTGGCTTTTGGCTTCCTTTGATTGCTCCACATGTCCATAAAAGATTCCCCACGAATTTGTATCTTGAAGCTTGACTTTTAACAATACATACATACATACATACATACATACATACATACATACATACATACATACATACATACATACATACATACATACATACATACATACATACATACGTACGTACGTACATACATACATACATACATACATACATACATACATACATACATACATACATACATACGTACGTACGTACGTATGTACATACATACGTACGTACGTATGTACATACATACGTACGTACGTATGCACATACATACATACATACATACATACATACATACATACATACATACATACATACATACATACATACATACATAAAATCAATTATATTAATGTAATGATTAGCTAAGCTATCCCCGACATTTCTTATGCTTGGTGTTTATGTAAAAAAAGATTTTGCACGAATATTTACTTCAACAAAAATTTCTTTATAGGAACAAAAATCAATAGTAGACTTCAACTTGGTACACATAAGTGGGTTGAACCTAGATGCTACTCCTCCATGGGATCTTCAATGGGATATGCAAGAAGTTGGTCCTTCACTTCCACAAAAGATTCAACATATGTACCTTGTATCTTCTTCTAGAATATTTTTCCCAATAGATATATTGTGATAGTTTCTAGTAGAATTCCTTGTCCTAAACTAGAAGCAATTTGGGTGGCATAAAAAAGAATGGACTCAACTTTTTGAACCACTAATCTCTCCTTCGATTTAGACACATTATTAAAATTATGTTTGCTAAGTTGTCTCATTTGAGATTAAAAGGCCTATATTTTCTATTGTTTTTGTTTGTTTGTGACACAAAATTCTTGTACATGTTATCTTATTTTGTTGATGTTGATGTGGACATCATCTAGCCATCAATATCTTTCATAGTACCCTAGAGATCAATTATCTTTTACTCATGTAGCCTAATAGTCACCCTTGGCATTGTCTACTTGATCTTCTGCAGCATTCTTTCATAAGCACAACTTATGATCCTCATTCCATAGAGCATGATGCAGGGTAGTGTACTCAATTTCCCTTCTCTTTAATTCATCTTTCAAAATATCCATCATTGGTCAATGATGATTGATCTCATCTTGAAGATTGGTGATGGTGTACCCTAACCGGTCTTGTTCTACAAGGGCTTATTTTTTATTATCAGGTAGTTCTTTGTTTTGTAGATATGGGGACTTAATAGTTTCTTTCAATTCATGATTTTTTGATTGAGATTGTGTGAGGGCTTCATAGTCATGATTATGTACATCGATGGTGGAAGTGGCAACATAATTTAGAAAATAGGCTATTTCCATGATATGATTAGGGTTGAAGCATTTAAGAAAATGGATAGGTGGGTAGTGTTGGGTGCATTCTATTCGTTAATTTTTGAATTGGTAGGGGGAGAGTAGGGTGGTTCAACATCATTTGTTTGGTAGGAAGCAATACCTGAAGCGTTATTGGCTATATCCTCCTATTATATTGTGATTAAGGTTGATCTTGTTGTTGGTTTTGAGGAGCTCGTGATGGATATCATGAACCCAAATAATGTTTTGATTGTATTGAGGGCTTCCTTTGTTCTTGATTTTTTGGGTGGGTCTGAGAAGGTGCTGCATCATGAATAATGGTGGAATGCATAGTTGAGGCTTGGAGAACGTGTTGGAAGAAACATTGACAAGGGAGTGGAAGGATTATGCTGTGCATTACAACATCTCATAAAAAACTCAACATCTTAGTATTTGAGCACTAGAGCACTAAAGCATTGGAGTCTCCTAGTTGAGCACTAGAGCACTAAAGCATTGAAGTCTCCTAGTTGAGCACTAGAGCACTAAAGCATTGGATTCTCATAGTTGAGCATTGTATTCTCTTTGTGTTTATGTGGCTCATCTTTGTATCACCATCTTGGCCTCTTGTAGTTAACCCTTTTATCATTCTTCACTGGAATGCCTATGGAACTACATAACATGCACGAAAATAGTGCACACATGCTTCTCACTAAAGGTGGAACTAGAGATGACAAAGTGCAAAGCATTGTTAGGTTTGCTTTGCAATGATGCCCTTACATCCAATGCAAATAAATGTAGCTTGGTAAATAGACAAGACACTCGAATAAATTTTTCAAAAAATTTGAAGGTGACATTCCAAATAGATGTGCCCAATCTTTATCTCTAGGGCTAGAAGATCCACTAGAGTAGCTAAAAAAATAGGGGATTTTTTGCAACTCTTGAGAGCTAAGTATTGTACTCCCAAGAGAAAATAAATTCAAAACCTTAAAAACAAGGCCTTCATCATGGTGCAACTTGAGAATGTTTTTTTTCACATTTTAGAGGGTTGTCACTCATATTTTGTGTCATATGAATCTTTATGGTGTGTATAACCCATAAATGCAAAAACTAAATTTCCATCATAGTGCAAGCATGGTTGGTTTGACCTAATCAAACTAATTTTGGTCATGTAATTATATATATATATATATATACACACACACACACACATGTGCCACATGTGTGTAGAAGTACGAGACACACACAAGAAGTACACAAAAGGAACACAAACACAACATAACACATGGAGAAGGCAATTGGTCAGAATAGCTCTATCTATTGGTGATGAATATAACTTTAGTAAGAGTTGAATAATGTCTCCAAGTACAAAGTACCACCACATATGAGTGTATCATGTATGTGGTAACATGGGGAAAAACCACTAGCCAACACTAGAGTAAAGCGTGCCAATGTATAGGGAAAAGGTTCACATCAAAGCTAATGGAGGATCACACAAGTGTAACAAATCCCCTAGAGCAAATGATGTGAACACATATAGGAGTGACAAATCAGCCCCCACTATGCAATAAGCCTAAATCTTTGCGAAAAGCTTAAAACTTTTCATGTGGAATAACTTTGGTGAAAATGTTTGCAACATTATCTTGTGTAGTCACATATACCAAATCAATATCTCTTAGATGAAGGCGCTCTCTCACATAGTGATAATGCACCTCAATATGTTTGGTCCATGCATGAATCATTCGATTTCATGCAACAACCATTGTACTCTGACTATCAGTGAGAATATGCATAACATCATCAATCTCCATGCAAAGATCCATCAATAGGTGTCTTAGCCATATGCATTCCACTATAGCTATGAAAATTGCCTTGTATGCAGCTTCAGAACTTGATGTCATCACTGTAGCTAGGTTGCTTCTGACTCAACCAAGATATGAATGAGTCTCCAAGGAAAAAGAAATTACCACTAGTGGACACAGAAGTATCATAACACCAGCCCAATCATTATCTGTAAAAGCATGCAATTATGACATAATATCCCTTCCATAAATGAGAATTAAAATCAAACTGTCTTTGAGATATCTAAACACACATTTCACCCCTTTTTGATGCTTAATGTCGGGGCTATGCATGAATCGACTCAACTAGGAAACTGCATACTCTATATTCGGCCTTGTGTTGCATGCATATATAAGCCATCCCACAACTTGCTGATAAAGAGAAGTGTCAAATGCATCAATGGAATCCTCAAATGAGAACCTAAATCCTATCTCCAATGGTGCGGAAACTAGCTTGCAATCCTCAAAATCCAAACACTGAATTAGTATTTCAACATAATTTGTTTGATGCATAACGATTCCCCCCTGAGTGGATACAAACTAGATGCCAAGATAGTAGCTCAAAAGACCAAGATAAGTGACATCAAAAGTATGATGCAAACAATCCATAAAAGTTAGAAATGTACAAGCTCGTGTGTGTAAACCAAAGCTTAACTCAAGTGACACATCACTTCACTTTTTGGTAAAGTCTACAACCAGTTTTCCACGAGTTTTTTAGCTCAAGATTCCAACTACCTTGATTGAGAAAAGTGGGGGATTTCAGAGGCATGATTTGAATTCAAATTCTATACCAACTTTTGGAGCATTATATAAGCAATAGCTTGTAAGAAAGTGGTGGCCATCCTCAAGCTTCATTTGTGGACTTTTAGGCTCTCATTGAGAGTGTATAATCTAGGCCCAAACTAGCCCGAGCTAAGCTAGCCCCGTTATAGTTGAAGTTTTTCACTTTGGTTGAGATTTTGTTTCATCTATATCTCTTTGTGTAGTTGTATGTTTCATGCACAAGATAGCTCATCTTAAAGATCTTGTTGCAAGATCTATTTTGAACATAACCTTAGCCTAAAGTGCTCCTTATCCTTATGTATATTGAGCTTGGAATCTCTCTTCTCTATCTCTGCATATTCCCCAATATAATATGTGTGTGAAGAGGTACACATAGGTATAAGCTATCTATTTGGGCAGATTTTGGTTTATCTTGTGCAAGGAGGTTGACATAATTCACATTAAGAGATAGTCTGATGGTATCATTCTACTATAACTAGGAATGGATATTTTCCTAGGAAGGGCCAAGCATTTTGCTACAACTAGGAATGGATATACTCCTGGGAAGGGCCTATCATTCTTCTGCTGCAACTAGGAGTGGATATACTCCATGAATAAGGATTTCAAGTTTTGCACCACATGACCCAATCAAGATTATGTTATTAACATAAAGAAAAAGAAATGTAAGATGAGCCCCATTTTTTTGTACATAGATTGTGCTTTCAATGGGACTACATGTGAAGCCAAGAGCAGTCAAGTGCTTATGGATTTTGTCATACCATGCACATGGATCATGCTCGAGACCATACAAGCCTTTATGCAAGCAACAAACCATATGCTCTTGCCCTTTCATGGAAAATCCAAGAGGTTGCTTCACATAAACCACTGGTTGCAAATCACCATTCAAATTAAGCTATTTTTATGTCCAAATAATGTACTTTTAGACCTCATTGGACAACTAGTGCAACCATGGTATGAATGCTAGTCATGCATGAATTAGGTGCAAAAGTTTCCTCATAGTCAATTCCATATTGTTGCATATATCCTTTCACAACCAATCTAGGTTTGTAGCAATCCATGCTACCGTCAAACTATCTCTTAATCATGTAAAACCACTCTGTACCAATGACATTTTTCTCTTTTGGTAATTCACATAACTCCCAAGTACCATTCCCATGTATGGAATTTAACCATACATGGTGCCATTTCAAGGCGTGTTCTATTTTTACACTCTAGAACACCATTTTGCTGAGGTGTTATATGACTCTATACATTGGTGTGAAATTCCTCTTTCACAAAGAAAAGAATTAAACTCATGTGACATGCATTCACTGCCATAATCTTCGCATAAAGTTAAAAGCATGTTTCCAAAAACATTTTCAGCCATAGCTAAAAATGCTTTGAAGAAAGAAAATACCTCATTCTTTACTTTCATAGGATACACCCATGTATGGTGAGTAGCATCATCAATGAAGGTAACAAAATATACATGTTTCCCAAAAGATGGAGTTTTGATGGGAACACATACATCACTTAAGCTGCAATTTTCTTGTAGTGCATGTATGAATATCTTTTGGAAAAAACCTCTAGCTAGAGTGGTCTTCGATAAATTACATTGATTTTGGGTAATCTGGCCTAGTACACATGGGATTTTTTGATGAGTCTACGGTACTCTCTGGTTATTTTATAGTTTCATTAAGTCTCTTAAAACACTCAAACTGCTTCTTTTGATCAACAACTTCTAAGTTACTCACTAGATTTTTCAACTATTTTGAGGAGCTTGATACCCCTAAATATTTATGAACAAATACTAATAATTTATCCTCTTGATACTTTGGATATTTGTTGCCAAAACACAACACAAACATACACAATCAAACAAATACAAGGAAAGTTCTTCACCAAATTTTTCAAAGTGGGATCACCAATGTTAGCTCTTAGTCTTCCTGTCACCAGAATATATGTAGAACTAAATTACATTGACTATCAATTCTAGCCCTTCTTAGTAATATAGATAGGATGGACATTACTAACAAAATTCAAGGTTCTTGTGATAAAAGGATAACACTTCACTGCTCAATCCCTTAATTTTATATTCCAAACTTCTACACCATGATTCTCTCACATAGTTCCATATCACCAATATAGTTGCACATTACAATCAAATTTCGGTTAGTATTCTACACTACAACAACTTAACAGCTGTGAACTGTTAAAGGAATAATACAGATCTTCCTTGTAGTCCTTCACACACAACGAACTACAAAAGCTAACTTCAATACATTGTTTAGAGTTACCAAACATTGCATCTTTTTCGTTAATAAATGAAGATTACAACTATTCATGATAACGTTTTAGTACTTTTACATATTTTACATATTCTCTGGCGAATCTATCAAGAAACCACTTTTCTAACTAAAAAATTCAAAACATTTTGATAGAATCTTCCGCAAATAGTGGACTCTATTACCAAAAACAACATATAGGAATAAAATATTCAAATTCAAAAATCAAAACGTTTGCTATAAATGAGGCATGTATTTGGATCATACATAGTAATCATACATAGGCTAATGTCAAACCTCTAAATATCAAGAGCATAGATAAGTCTCTCTCAAGAGAACTTGCAAAAGCTCAAATTTGAATAACATAGATAACCTATTTCTTGAGGTAATGGTCGGTGAATATGGACTAAACAAATATTGGTATCCAATCTATAGAGACATATATATTAATACCTAGACTAATGAAGAATCCATCCATTGAGCACATCTCATTTGTCATAACACACAAACATCTCTACTCTAAATGCAAATAAGTGTCAAAGCTGAAGAGGATTGAACAGAAAAATATAATCTACATGTGATGTAGTCAAATATATATGTTGATAAAAGATTTGAAGAGATGAGACTTTCATAATTATCTTGATTAGAGAAAATTTTATTCCTCAATGTGACTAACAAACTCTCAACATCTCCTACTCATATCTTGTCTCTTGCAATCAAATCCTTTGTAGTATAACAACCTAAAAAACTCTATGGAAGACCCAATAATGGAGTAGCCCAAGATCTTCATCTCAAATTCATTGCTCAAGCTAACGAGTTTGTTTGATCAAATGTGCATGATCTCATGTAACGATTAGATCTCTGATAATGATCAGATCATCTAAATACAAGATGACAATCTTTTCTCAAACGTATAAATTCACATCAAAGGTAGTTCTTTAAAAGCCTAGATTTTTGAAAAAAACTATCAATTTGTTGGTACCAAGCTCTTCGATTTTGCTTAAGGCACTACTAGAAATAGGGGGGCATAGCGATGCCCCCAAATGAAAAAAAAGTGGGTCTTGTCGCTTATGCGACGTTAGCCTCGCATAAGCTATGAGACTTTTTTTATTCAAAAAACCCCGACTCGTCACATAAATGATGCATAGCATCGCTTATCCAACGCTTAAAATATGCGTCGCAAAGAGTGTTGCTAGCCAGCAACGCTTTTAACGACATTGGCAAACTACCTTCGACGCTCGAGCATCGCATACATGACGTCCTAGCATTCCAAAGCATCACATACGCGATGCTCTGGAATGTTAAAAAAAATTCGATTTCTCCCGGCACATTTGTGCTAGGATTAGGGAGAGAGAGAGAGAGAGAGAGAGAGAGAGAGAGAGAGAGAGAGAGAGAGAGAGAGAGAGAGAGAGAGAGACGGTTTTAGCACACATATTATTTGAAGCAAGGTACGGACACACACACACACAGATTTGCACACACATGTACATATGCATACACACACATATACACACACAAGCACATACATACACATATACATACACACACATACACACACACATACACACATACACACATACACACATACACACATAGACACACACACATACACACACATACACACACACGCACACAAACACACATCCACACACATTTGCACACACACATACACATGCATACACACATATATATACACACACAAGTATATGCACACACACACACACATACACACATAGATACACACACATACACACATAGACACATACACACATAGACACATACACACATAGACACATACACACATACACACAGATTCACACACACACACACACACACATATACACACTAATTTACATACACACATACACATGCATACACATACACATATATATACACACATAGACACATGCACACACACATAGACACACACACATACACACATAGACACACACACACACACAGATACACATACACACACATATACACACACACATAGACACATACACACACACACACACATCCACACACATTTACACACACACATACACATGCATACAAACACATATATATATAGATACACCCGCATATATACACATAGACAAAACATACACACATAGACACACACACACATACACACATAGACACACACACACACATACACACACATATAGACACATACACACACATATATGCATACACACACATACACATACATGCAATGGGGGACTTAGAGCTAGTCCAAATCAATGTGAAAAATACTTTCTTGCATGGAGATCTTACAAATGAGATCTATATGGGAAAATCAAATGGTTATGTAGTTCCTAGCAAAGAGAGTCTAGTTTGTAAGTTGAAGAAGAACTCATATGGACTTAAATAGCCCCTAGACAATGGTACCAGAAGTCTGATGCTTTTATGAAGTCTCAAGGATATTCTTGAAGCAATGAGGATCATTTTCTCTACACTAAGAGATGCTCATCACATCCTTTTCAGTGATTCTCACCTAGTTATATCCACTATAACCATCTAAAAAGGAATAAACCTCTAGACTACAACATTGTCCAACATAGTATCCAAACAAGGTAATGGGAAAGAATCAAGTATCATGGCTGCATTAATCTTTTGTTAATCCACACAAATCCGTAGTTTCTTGTTATTTTTAGGTACTATCACAATTGGAGAAACCCAACAATGTGATTGATAGGTGCAATAAACCCTATTTGTAGTAGCAAATGATCTCTTTTGCCTTTAACCTCCTTCATGTAGCTAGGATTCATCCTATAATTGGATTGCTTCACTTGGTATACATATGTCTTAAGAAAGATCTTATGCTTGTAAATTTGGGGGTCCAAGCCTACCATATCTTGGTAATCCCAATCAAAAGCATGAGAGAACTATTTCAAAAGGTCCAAAAAATATTTTGAAGCTTAATAAATAGTGTAGCATAAATTCTCACATAGCATGGTGTTTATGATGTCTAAATAATACATTCAATGGTTTGATATTTAAGCAGATATGTATAGTGTTCCTTATTAGTTAGTGAAGGTGGGATAACAGGGTATGATGCCAGTATTTCTTCTTCCATAGTTTGGGTGACTAACCAAGCACTAGTAAAACCATACATCCTCTGTGCCAACAAGGGTTGGAAATCAATGGTTCATAATGATTAGAGATCCTCATTCACTGCCAAGAAAGTAGGTTCTTCATCTTCCGTTAATCCTTCAAGCATATGTATAGGTTCAAATATGTGGGGAATGGTATGATAATCACATAGAACTAACTCATAAAGAGGCACAATATATTGTAAATGATTATCCTTGAAAGTTAATTCTTGCAAAGAACAGTCTTGCATGAATTTGGCTTGCTTCGACTATGACGTCCTAAACAATAGATTATAATTTGTATTTGAACTAGGTAATTCAAGTACTAAAAAGGTACGTCGGAAGGTGGCTTCTTTCAAGGATATTTGGATGTCTCTAATTAAGCTCACTTGATGAAATCTTGATTGATCAGCCATTCATACAATAAAATCAATAGCTTTGATATGTTTCCAAAACATTTGCTTACAGAATGCATGTGTAGCAATGTTAACACCAATGCCTTCATCAATTAACACTTTAGGAATTCATTCATTCTTATACCAGATTATGATTAAAGGAATGACATGATCCACTATGATGTTGATCTTAGTATGTATTGCAGGTGGAGTAGGTGCATCAATAGACATAGAATCCTTTGAAAAATTCATCATCATCATCTGAGAAAAGGTAGATACCACGGCTAACAATTGACCTAGCAGGGGGTAATCCACACATGTGTTAATAAATTATAGTGTGTTGAATCTTCCGAGCACACAACATCAAAATTTTGTGGTTTTCCCACCTATGCATATGTCCATCTTCCTCCAAGGATGTCGAATCACTAGTTTGGATCTTCCCATGTGGATCTCGAGATAATTTTTTGGTTGACCTACTTTGGGTAACTCATGGTGGTCTAAGAAAGATTGGGGGAGCATCATTGACCCAAGTAGTTTATTTAGAAGCAATGCTATTGTTCCTTGATCCCTAGCCATGATTAGTTGTAATGTTTGCCTCAACCTAGTCGATCATCTTGTGTAATGAGCACCATATCAATCAGAGGACTCTATTTTTCTTTCTTTTCCCAATCATACTCTTATGCATCTTTACAATTACATATAGCACGGATATATTTGCAACAAAAATAGAAATCCACCACCATCATATTATTATTGGATTATCGTTGTTATTATTGGTCCATATATTATAGTAAAGAAACCTAGTATTGATGATTAGTGTTGTATTTTTTATTTAGATAATTGGGGTATGGTTGGGGGCATCAATGGCATGGAACATAATTGGAGGATGGATCACTTACTTCTTGAATCACAACATTCATCATTGTTTGATTCTGCTACACCTTAGCATTATAGATGTGAGCGGTAAGGGAATGATCACTACTACTACATATGGCACAAATTATCTGATAAAGTGCATAGTTGGTTGTGGTGTGGTCAGGATTATGACATTTGGTACAATAATTTGCTTTAGGAAATCTTGCACAAAGGCCTTGGGCATTTTTTTTGATTCTAGACATGCTAGGTTTTTGTAAATCCTCCCACCTTAAGTCACATCAATCACACCATCTAACGTGATTCCTAAAAAACATTGAATAATCATTATTTGTCATAATTTGGGTAATAGCCCATTAATGAAACAGTGAGTTTTCACATCTTCTGGCAAAGTATTATCTTCTAGAATCTTTCATAAATGTGTCTTGAAAATTGTAGCTTGTTGTAGTTTTTGCCTATTGTTTGCATATATATATATATATATATATATATATATATATATATATATATATATATATATATATATATATATATATATATATATATATATATATATATATATATATATATATATATATATATATATATATATATATATCTATATATATATATATATATATAAACATCGGTCTTTCTAAATATATGCAAAAAGGCTTCCTTCACTTCCTCATCAATAATAAAGTCGTTAAACTCATACTCTAGTAGCCAAGAGCCATCAAGATCATCTCCAGGGAAAACTTCAAATTTTTCATAAGTTATACCCCAAGAAAAAATTTACTGTCCTTGATCATCATCATCTGAAGCCATCTTTTGTATCAATTGAAGCAATAGACTTAGGAGTAGATACATGGTGATCCTCAAAGTTGGTCAACAAAGGATTGAGACCTAAAGACCAGAATTGATCCAATCGATTAAAATGTTTTGGATGAGATACCCAAGTAAAAAGTGCCCATGTATAGTGAAAAAGTTCACATCAAAGCTACTCCAGGAACACATATGTGTAACATCACACAGACACACATACATACATATACATACACACACACACACACACACACATATATATATAAGACATCTTAGAGAAGAAATCTCCAAAAAACCCTTGTAGATGGTAAGAAAACTGACTTTGAAATTGTCACATTTAAAGTCCCATTTCTTCTAAAATTTGAACGTTTTCAACATGATCTTGTACCATTGGCCTATGCAGAGCTCCTTCCATAGATAAATGTAAAATAAAGGTGTTTACCATAGCATGAATTGAGTTGATTTTACTAGGTCAAACTAGCTTAGGTTGCACTATGGTAAAAGAAGTTTTTCTTTCTTACATGTTTTTCACTCTATAAGGATCCCTATGGCACACAATTCAATAAAAAAGGCCCTCTCAGTTGTG